>OZ024832.1:74102246-74821623 GCA_964016985.1 Anodontia alba
TTACGATGATTCATATATATATATATATATATATATATATATATATATATATATATATATATATATATATATATATATGACAGCGCTCAGTCTTTCACACAAGGGAGGTGATATACCAGTATTAAAGGGCCATTCCTTCAATAATCAATGATTATCTTCAATTGCCATGTCCATTATATGCCTACATGAAAACATATAACAGTAAACTGCCTAATATTTATCATATGGACTCATGTTAAAAGAAACAGAATTCTTAGTTTAATAAAACATTAAAGAGTTGTCTGGTTAAAATTAAAGCGCATGTGTAAAAATGTAAAGAGTGGCATATACGACTTCCACTCAGATGCCATACACAGAACTGAACTTTGTTTAAAATTTTTAGAATTGTCTATTTCACATAGTTATACATGAGTATAATGAAAATTATATTTTTCGATTACGAGTTTATGTATATATAGACAAATTATAAGTGTGTGCTTGCTGCAATATTAAAGGTACAGAGAGCATTTTTGAGAAAGAGCACCGTAAGAACAATGGCGATTCTAACGAGTACCCACAGTCTATGATTTGGGCAGAAAAAAGAAACATGTCACGAACATTGTCATTCAGAGAGCCATGAATCATAACATTTCATTAGTATGTAAACCCAAAGAGACGCTTTTACAAAAACTCTGATCATACAGAGTGTTTTGTTTTTTAATGAAATCGCATGCCCGAAAATAAAATATTTAAAAAAAAAAAATGCTTTTAAATGACTATATACATTTATCTATTGAGAATGTAACAATTATTATTACTTTTGCTGATACATAATTAGCCAAATTTCTCACACCAGTGACGTGATAATTCATATACATGGCCTTTGAAAAAAAAAAAAAAAAAAAAAAAAAACCGGACCCATCCATATACTAGATCATCTGAAATGTTAACCCATTCATATGGGCCTACTGCCCTTTGATTTTTATTTATTTATTTGTTTATTTATTTATTTTTGTACCTGTTTATTGCTGGTAGTTCCAAATATCGCAGTCAATTCATTGAATATAGAGAGAACAAGCAGCCTCGAAAAATCTCTGAGCGAAAAATATGCAATTGCATATACCGGGATGTCAGAAAAGTGGGGCCTTTCATATACCGATCAAGAAAAATCGGGTCAGTCATATACATGTACCTGTTATTGAAAAAGGGGGCTATTCATATACCTGACAGCGCTGAAAAGAGGGGCCATTCGGCACGCACATCCGTACAATGCCACTTATAGGAAGTTAGCCTCCCCGCTCACCCCCCCTCCCCCACCCTCCACTTCCCCAGCCCCCGAGCAGGGGCCATTCCTTCAATAATCATTTCGAATAATCATACCTTATTTAGCAGTGGTCCTCCTCTAGTAGGTCCCTAAATTATATCCCTGGTCCTCTGGAGGTAGGTCTCTTGGTCCGTCAGTAATCCCTTAATTATATAGTATTGCCTTAAGTGGTAACCGCGTGCGTTGACCATTTCGATACTGTCGGTGATGAATGGGCGGATAGTAAGACCCACAGTGGACTCCCATTTGTGACCAACTCATCCAAGTCCCCATCTGTCATCGACAATATAAATTTGCCACATTTTAGTGATAAAACAAACAAACAAACAAAAAAAAAAAAAAACAAAAAAAAAAAAAACAGGAAAAAATCTAGCCATAAAAGCAATAAAACTGTGCGTGTCAAACCAAAGATTTGACCAGTAGTGACCAAACAAATCTGAAGATAAAGGCAGTTGTTGTCATTATCTGATAAAAATGTAATCCTTTGTGACAGTCCATTGTACCATAACGCGCACCTGTCATTTCCGCCTGGTTGAACAACTTTTGAATCGACCCCTCTGTTTGCATTGTCGCGACTTCACTTTTGATTTTCAAAACATGGCGAGCGTGTCGCAAACGGGGAAGTATTTTAGACATTGGAATAATTCTGATTCCTTGGAACCTAGTGATATTTGCCGATTATATGAGACAGACAGAGTGACTGTAAAATCTGGCAAAAGTTGGCGGACTTCTGTTATTTTTTATCTTGTCTTTATAGCTTTTGTGACTTTATTTTTGTTTGGAATTTTGGTTGGATTTTATGTGAGGGAGAGTCAAAAAGTGTCGAGTACTTGCGTGAATCAACAGCGACGAACAGATGGATTAGACAAAGAGAAGTTGCAGTCTGTTCACCAGAATATAATGTATTATGTATCACCAAAAAGTATTGAAAATTATGAAAGGTAAATGATAGCAAATGTTTTTATCACTATCCAGATTTAACACCTTTTATTTTGGACGCCTGACATGTATACCTGAAATTAGACCCGGGACAGTTCGGACCCTAACAAACTCAGCCCTTTACCAACGGCTCCTACAAACTCGCCCCCCCCCCCCCCCCGACCAACTCGGTCCTTAAAAATATTGTTTTATTTGATGGATAGGAGGATAGTTGCACTGTATTTAAACACAAAATGTTTTGTTTGTTTTTCATTCGACCCTCTGGTGTCCCTAAAACATGCCATGAACATAGTCCAAAATGTCTGCAATCAACTGTAAATTATATTAGGAAACTTCATGTTTTAGATCAACAGTCTATATAGGCAATATTTCTATAGATGAGACAGTGTCCTCCAAACCGTTCATTGACTGAGACTATAGTGAGGCGGAGCTGCTTGCTTTGTATTTACCATAATGGTATAAAGAGAAAAAACCCTGTCATGAATAATGGATTTATTACAAAAGGATGCATTAACAGGGGTCATCCTAGAGCTTTTGGAGATGGAGAAGGTCTGCGACAGTTTCAGGATTTCAGGGAAAAGTTTTGGTCCAAATTTTGGATTTCCCTATATGTTCTATACATTTTCACTTCTCCCTCAGCTCAAGATAAGGAGAAGTCAGCCAGCTTAGGGAGACTTTTTCTCCCAAATAGCCCTCTAGGATGACCCCTGCATTAATATAATAACCATGAATTTATTACAACAATACAGCACATGTAAGACAAGAACAAATGAGATGTAACACGAGATAATGATACTTGTCGTTCTCCGTAAAGTCATTCTTTAATTGCACATGCTCAGCCATCTAGTGGAGTTAGATGTCTGATTGTTGGTCTAAACCTTTGTCTGTAAATGCGATAAGTACCATTAGCCCATGTGCTGGCTTAAATAATGCACATGTTTCATGACAATGCAAGGCTTTGGAAGAACAAATAATGCACACATTTTATGACAATGCAGCATATACAAAAAAAAAAAAGGAACAAAATGCACATGTTTCATGAAAATGCAGCACAAGTAAGAAAACAACAAATAATGCACGTTTAAAGGAAATGCATTTATCTGAGCCTGCAAGTACACAATTAAGCGACTGCGCACTGTCTATACAATAAAGATGTGGCTGTAAAAATGAAAAAAAAAATCTGATTAAAATAAAATTAAATAAAATATGCGTTACTCAAAGACTTAGATCAGCCTGTACTTTAGTGCAGCCTATTGAGAGTTTTTGATGATCGCTCATACAAACGTATCTTGTAGGTACAGTACTTTTTAGAAGCTACATGTATGCTGCAAGGCACTTCTGATGATCTCTAATAACTTATTTTAAAATTAGTATCCAAAACTTATTTTTTTTGTTGTAGAAATAAGAAAAGAAGTGTCTTTGTGTAACGATCCGTGTCGGTAGCCTGAGAATGTTTAGGTTTGTTTGTTTATGTTGAGGTTTTACAGCAGAGTCAACCCAGTGGGGTCATGTCAAGTGTGGTCAGTTTACCTTTAATAATATTACCACTCTTTGACTGGGCAGGCATAGTCCTCTAAGCAGTTATCCAGTATTATGCACATTCTTTTGCCAGAAACTGACAACTGCCCTTCTTGAATTAGCAGAAGGGATAGAATAACCATACAAGATATTTCATGATCAATCTCCATGAAAGAATGTTGACGACTTGGTGTGGATCGAACCCAAAACCTGATGACCAGTTAGACACTCATCCAACAGATCCACCGAGGCTGACTAGAGAGTTTGGGTATGACATTCCATACTAAGGCCAGTCCTTTGTCAGTCTTAGTATGGAAATTTTCAGGCTTGTGTATTGTGTAATTGATTGAGAGAATTTTGTTGGGGTTTAACGGTACATCAACCTTTTGGGTTCATTTTGTGTCGTCTCCCAGAGAAAGGGAGAAAAGAGATAGAAGAGATAGAAGAGGAGATGAAAGAGAGGAACAGGAATCAGGGGTCATCCTAGAGCTTTCAGATAGGGAGAAGTTTTGCGACAATTTCAGGATTTCAGGGAGAAGTTTTGGTCAAAATTTTGGATTTCCCTATACATTCTATACATTTTCACTTCTCTCTCAGCTCAAGATAGGGAAAAGTCAGCAAGCTTAGGGAGACTTTTTCTCCCAAATAGCCCTCTAGGATGACCCCTGAGTAGTATAGGGTGCGTGGCACCCTATACTACTCCCCTGACAGGAATGAAAGTGAAGAAACAGAATAAAAACATTGTTGGATGCCCAGGTGACGTAAGATACACGCCACTATCGCACCACCCGACCACCCCGATGTTTTGTGTAAAAAGCCAGTCACTCTACACACATTACTGTTGTATAAGCCAACTTTCATATATTTGTAGCAAGACTTTAGAAGTGAGTCATATACCATTTCTGTTTCATTTCTGCCCCCTCTAAAGGCCCTCTTCTCTTGACTTTGCTCAGAAGTCACCAACATGGTCCACCCTGTATACCCTTAGCTGGATTCCCCTCTAATTTAGAGGACTGTTTCTGAAGTCAAGAAATGGAAAATTTAATGAAAAAAAATCAGCTCTGATTGAACAGCAATCCCCAGTTATAAACAGATGGTGCTTTATAAGTAAAGGTCAGAGGTAAGGGTAATTCTCGTGGTGATTGGGTGACACCTAGCAATCTTTTTCATTTTCACATTTTTTTTTTCTCCAAGAAAAAAAAAAGAGATGAAAATAGGTGTTACTAGGATGAAATATTTGTGCTACATACCATATTTATGCTAGTAAAAATATTCAAAAAAGTAGGTTTGAGCAAACAATGTAGACCTAGATCAAACTCTCATAGGAGCAGTTTGATCAGAGTGTACGCTACATGTATTTGTCATCCTACTAATCTTTTTAGAATCAAAGGGTAGTAAAACAATAAAATGTTTATGCGAATTATGGTGTCAAGTCCAAATATATTTCTAAAGTAATTATGGTATAATGCTATACAAGAATGTAAAAAAAGATCTCTACCTACAATACTTTTTTTTTCATATCTAACTTGTTACCCAAAACACACATACATGTATTTTTTATTTGGCCTGATCAAGATTTCTTTTCTGGTTTAATCATAAGAGCAGCTGTTTTGTGACACCCTTTCAGAACAGCTTGACCATATATTTGACTTTTTAGTATTCCTATTTAATCCAATAATAAGCTTAAAAAGTTTCAAGTGGACTTGTGGGGATTATGGTGAATTTGTTTATTTAAACTGTAATATATCTTTGTAAATATAGCTACTAAACTCTTATCTACAACCTTTTGTATTATATTATGATACCCTACTGTCCCAACAGATTTTGTCAGAGAATCCAACATGTCCAATGAATATTTTTTTTGTACTTCTTTGTCAGTTTAACATATCTCTAGATAAGGGTGGTATCAACATAAATATTTTTTCATACAAGTTTCTCTTTGAAAAAGGGTCTGTACCATGTATACTGGGGCACTTCTAATAAGTACCCACATGTTTTAACCCTTGTCCTGCTGAATAAATTAAGATGCCATGCCCACTTCCAATTTACAGCCAATCAGATTACTTCATCTGGATTGTTACTATAAATTAACATACTTAATGACAAACAGTGCAGATCCAGATCAGTTGGCTTCTTCAGAAGCCAACTGATCTGGATCTACACTGTTTGCAAAGGCAGGGTATATCCGGGTTCAGCAGGACAAGGGTTAATGGAGAAATAATTCAACTGTTTATACTTTTTGGTTGGAGACAGTGTTTTATCTGTAGCTAAGAGTGTTTTCCACATTTTGTAAGTTGCTGAGATACCAGAATACCATAATAACCCTAAATACTGGGACGGACATCCCTGAAAAAACAGTGTAGACCCAGATCAGAAGCCGCAGAATGCGGCATCTGATCTGGGTCTACACTGTTAGTCACTCTTCAAGCACTATTTTAGACACATCAACAGGTAGTAAAATAGACTTCTTCAAATTTTTAGGACAAGTAAGGTAAAGAGTTGTGTCCCATTTATTTAGAGTAAATAGGATAGAACTTTTCTATGCATTACCATATTTGATCTAAGGTAATTACCACACTGTGCACTTAGGTTTGTCAAATTTACTAAACAATCATTTAGTAACATAACCACGTAGTAAGGCACGCGTTAAATACAAAAAATAGCTGAATATTCATGAGAGGATATATGAAGATGCTTATGCTGTATTTTTTCTGATTAATATCTGAAAGCATATGTTTTTGATACTCATTTGAATTGCCGTGACAAGTCGAGGCAATTCAGATGAGTCCCTACATTATGCTTTTAGAAAGAGGTAGATACATGTACATGTGTGAAAGCACATGGGCTGTAAACTGAAAACTAAGAAAATGCTTGACTGTGAGCTTATAGGGATATGTGCAGTAATTAGATTGAATACGGTATGTTGTATATATGTAGTGAGCTAATTGTAGCATTGTAATTTGTATTGCCAACAAAATACCATATTTATCCCACAGTTCCAGATCCACTTAATAGTTTTCTTATTTCTCCACAAAAAAACGTGTTGTGGGTATCCATTTGAAGCACCTCAGCAAGGCGCTTTTAAAGATCTACACACAACATATGTATTCATGGAATGATAAGAAAATAATAGTACTTTCTAGTTGAAAAAAAAAGTGCTTCATCAGGAGTTATGTTATCCTGAATGGGACACCATAACTCCTTACCATATATACTTGTTCTAAATTTGACCGTCAAGGCTTGTCAGTCTGTTATAATACCTGTTGATGTGCCGGGGTTTCACTAAAAGGCGGGGGACGGGGGTTTTCCCCTTCTACTGCCGCAATTAATTTTCCCTTGCTACTTTGACAAAAATTTGCAAAGGTTTTACCACAATAACCCTAAAGTATTGGGACAGGTAGCGGGCCCCTGTAGCCTAGTGGATAAGAGAGTTGACTCTTAATCCATTAGGTTTCTCACCACTGTGGTTCGAGCCTAGCTCGGGTCATATGTGGGAAAGCCAAGTTCTGCTTACGGATGGTCAGGTGGTTTTTCTCCGGGTACTCCGGTTTTCGCCCACCTTCGATGAACGATCGGCTCCATATAAGTGAAATATTCTTGAAAGGGCCGTAAAACCCAAATCAAAAAAAAAAAAGTATTGGGGCAGGTAGGTCTTTGCAAACAGTATAGGCCTAGATCAGATGCCGCAGAATGTGTCTGATCAGGGTCTACACTGTTTGGCATACATATGGCAATAATTGAAACACATGAAGAGGGAGTAGAATGGACTTTAAAATTTAGGACAAGTATGGTAAGGAGTAAAGGTGTCTGAGTACTGTTAGGGTAAATACTATATACCATATTTGACCTAATTACAGCACTGTGGGCATAGGTTTTTCAAAATTATTGGAAAAGACCTGTAGTGAATTATACCTAATAAAGGCACTTTTTAAAGAAAGCTTAGCAGAGGAGTGTATGCATGTCTTATTTAATGATGCTTATGCAATATGCTTTTTTATTTCCTTTATAATATCATATGTTGTGGGTACTCATTTGAATTGTCTCCACGTCAGCAACACTATGTAAAAAACAATCCTTGAAGCAAAAGTCATCAAAACTGAGGGGTTAGTGAAGTCTCCTTCATAGTACAGTTTGGGTTAAAAACTTAAAATGCCATATTTACTCTTAGTAGTTTGAACCTAAATATTAAGACACCTTACAGGTTTTTTCATCTGAAAAATGCTGATATCTTACTTATTCCTCAATAAAAAACATACGTTGTGGGTACTCAGGAGAAGCGCATCGGCAAGACGCTTCTAATGGGTACCCACAACATATGTATTCGTCGAGACATAAGAAAAATATTATGTGGATACCCCCTCTTATCTGTAGCTATGAGTCCTTAATTAGCACATTTGTCCTTAAACTTGAACAAGTCCATTGTATCACCTGTAATCTGTGTCTAAAACTGCTGAAGGTGACAAACAAATTACAATACATAGCATTTATAAATGTTGCTTTGACAAGTATAATACAGTTCATTGCCTTACAAACACATGTACCTTCAGTTGCATAGCCAGGCCGAAGCTACATGTATGAAGCCTGCATGGGCCCCAACATAAATTTGGCAATTTAACCTTATTTTCACCTCAAACTTGTTCATTTGACATCAAATTGGCCGGGCCCAGCATTTCTTACAAGACCATATGTCTGCTAAGCAATGACTCTGATCAGCCTGCACAAATGTGCAGGCTGATCAGAGTCATTGCTTTGCGCTAAGTAGCCAAACATCCAAGCTTTCTTAACCTAACCCACATGCAATCTTGTAGGAAATGCTGTGCCTCAGCTGAAATTTCAGAGATTCTAGTAGCAGGCTTCATCTTCATAAAGTTCCTGGCTATACCCCTGGCCTTGATCATATGCTGCATTCTGTTGCATCTGATCTAGGTCTACCATAACAACCCCAAGTGGCGAGACAGATAGGCCTTTGTAAACAGTGTAGACCCAGATCAAACGCCGCAAAAAAGCAGCATCTGATCAGGGTCTACACTGCCTTACACACAGCAATATTTTAGACACATCAACAGGTACATGTATTAGAATGGACTATTTCAAATTTTAGGAGAAGTATGGTAATTAGGTAAGGTGTCCCAATACTTAAGGTGAATACGGTACACTGTTTGCTCAATGGCCTGTCAGTGTCCAAATGTTTAGGGTAAATACTTTGGTAGCCAAATAAAGGGAAATGTTATAAAGGAAATGCTGGGGGGAAATACAAAGGATGGATTTCTTGCCTCAGGGACTTTCTCACATGCTTGAAAATAGGTTTTTATTAGAATGGGAATTGATGGCGAGATAATTGTTGTATTCTAACAACACAGGGCCCAAAAAGGATCAATTATTCCAGCATATTGATTTTATTATGACCACAATGGTACATTAATCCTCAGAATGTTGCTAAAAAGTACACTTTTATTGCCACCAATTAAACAAACTTCAAATGTTGGTTTTGCTGAGGAAATCTGGGGTGGATTCGAGATTATTTAATGGAGGGTTCAAAGGGTGTTCCATTTGATCGATTGCCAGCCTTGGTCACGGTGGCTCAGTTAGATGCGTGTCTGACTGGTCATCAGGAGGTTGCGGGTTTAACCACCGCTGGGACGGCAACATTCTTTCGTGGAGATTTGATCATGAAATATTTTCTACAGTCATTCTCTCCCTTCCGCTGATTCAAGAAGGGCTGTTGTCAGTTTCTGGCAAAAGAATGTGCACAATACTGGTTAAACGGCTTTGAGGACTAAGTCTACCCTGTGAGTAAAAGTGTGGTTAGGCAAACTGACCACGCTCAACATGACCTGATTGGGTTGACTGGGCCGTAAAACCTCAACACAAACAAACATAAGATCAGTTACCATACTTTCTCTAAATATTCAGAGAGACAAGTCTGAGCAAACAGTGTAGACCCAGATCAGATGTCACACAATTTGGCATTTTATCAGGGTCTACAGTGTTTGACACTCATCCAGCAGTTTTATACTTAATCACAGTTCATGAAATATTTTCTACGGTCATTCTCTCCCTTCCGCTGATTCAAGAAGGGCAGTTGTCAGTTTCTGGGGAAAGAATGTGCACAATACTGGTTAACCGCTTGGAGGACTAAGTCTGCCCAGTAAACGTGTGGTTAGGTAAACTGACCGCGCTCGACATGACCCCATTGGGTTGACTGGGCTGTAAAACCTCAACACAAAAATAATCACAGTTGACCTGTTGAACAATACTGGTTTGGTAAACTGACCGCGCTCAACATGACCTGATTGGGTTGACTTTCGTGGAGATTTTCCATTCGTCTGTCCGTTTGTCTGTCCGTTCGTCTGTCTATCAACATTTATGTCAAAGTTCGACATTTATGTCAGAGTTAGTATTCTAATCAACTACAAGACTGATGTGTATTAATGTGTTTCAGAGTCTTCAAGAAATTTTTTCTACTGATGCAGGACAACAGTTACTGTCAGACAGACTGTAATCTTTTGCAGGCCTGATAAGTATCTGAAGGACTGAAGGCATATTTGTTGTCAGAATATTATTTTCTTTGCTAAGATTCACAGGACATTTGTCAGACAGAAAGAATTTTTTGCAGGACAAAATGAAAAAATGCCAGTTTTGTCAGGCAGTCCTGCACTTTTTGTGAAGACAGGTTTCAATATTTAGGGCAAATATGGTATCCAAAATTTATCGGATTTATGCAAAATTGCTCATGAAAATTTTGAGTCAAAGTGTGAGGGTGGGGGAGTGCATGGCAGGGGGTTCAGCTGAACTTCCTGACTCCCCTCTGGATATGTCACTTGGAATGCAGCAGATTATGACACCTGATTGACAAAGGACAGTTTCAAACAAAAACCAACTTTTTCATTTCAGCATAAGGCCAACATTTTTATACCCCATCACATGACAGTTATATGATATTACCGTAATGACCCTAAATATTGGGACAGACAGGCCTGAGCAAGCAGTGAAGACCCAGATCAGATGCCGCATAATGCAGCGTCTGATCAGGATCTACCCTGTTTGCCATTTGTCCAGCACTATTTTAACCCATTGTAGTCCAGATACAATGTACCAGTAAAAGGGTACTTGGCAAACAGTGCAGATCCAGATCAGACGCCGCAGAATGCATTGTCTGATCAGGGTATCCACTGTTTGCAAATAGTTTAGCCATTTTTCTCTAAGAATATGTAAATCTCATAGCCAGGTGTACCTAAAAGTACCTAAAATTGAAATTGGACTCTTCCAATATATAGTGTGGGAGAGTCTATTCTGTAAACAATGGGTTAAACACATCAACAAATAGTAAAATATACTTTTTCAAATTTTAGGACAAGTGTGGTAAGGAGTTAAGGTGTCTGAATACTTAGGGTAAATACATTATGTTCTCTTGCTTGATGTCTATTTGTCTGCATGTGCATCATTTGTGCCTCTCTGTTTGTGTCTATCAGTGTTTCGGTCAATGTAAAGTGCATGTGGAGACTAAAAAGTCACTCCCTACTTCAAGATGGTATAGTTTTCATTTCCATTGGTATCATTGAGCAGAGGTTTCACTAACTTTTCTGACACCCAGTGCCTCAAGGCAAAGTAGGCGGATTTAAAAAAAAAACGTATTTATTACCTTAAGCATTCAGATACCTTAAAACCTTACCATACTTGTCCTAAATTTTGAAGAAGTCCTTTCTACTGCCTCATAATGTGTCTAAAACATTGGTGTATGTAAAGCAAACAGTGTAGTCCCTGATCAAAGGTCGCATTATGTGGCATCTAATCTGGATCTGCACTGTTTGCGAAGGCCTATCTGTCCCAATACTTAGGGTTATCATGGTAAAACCTGTGTAGATTTGTTAAAAGTACCAGAGGAAAATTGCCTCAGTAGAAGGGGAAAATCCCCGTCTACGGCCGCTCAATGAAACTCCTGTTGAACCCATTCTGGTACATGTAGCTTGAAAAACAAAATTCTGCTTCAGCCAGAGCTAGGGGTAGGTATGCAGCCTTGCAAACTACATTGGTATCATATGAAAAGACTCAGTAAAACAAAGACTCCGTTTTCATTCTTTATGCACCACTCACAGTCATGTGAAACTCTGGCCCCTATGGGGCTGGGGATTGCAGGGCTTGAGCTCTATGATTTAACCCCCAATGAGTCCTGGTAGTGCTGTAGCTGTGCTAGGTCTTTAATTACAAGCCAAACAAGTAGTGAGGCTTTTATCCTGGATTTACCGGGAGATAGTACAGTATATTTATACATGTACAATGTACCTCAACAGTGGTAAGAGCCCTTTGAACAAAGGATACCTGCAAACCAAAACCCACCAGGAAAAACACACAAAAATACATGTACATGTAGAGTACTTTACTTTCAAAGACCCCCCCCCCTCTCCCCATAGTCCTCCCCCCCTCCCCCACTACCACCACCACATTTGTTTTAATCCAGATTCAGATTTATATTCTGGGGTGAACAGATATATGATTTGTGTGTGTGTGTGAATCCTCTGAAACCACTGGGCAAGTAAAAACCAAATTTCATGAGGAACCTCCAAGGGATAGGGTAAGAAAGTCTAAATGGTTCAGTTCATTTATTGTTCTTCATTATTTTCAACCCTCAGTGCGGGTGGGGATGGTGTGTGTGGAGAGGGCAGGAGCATTTAGCAGGGATTTTACCATAAATTTGTCCCTGCATTGTAGAGCCATTAGTAGGACTTTGCAAACTTAAAAATTAAAAGCTTGCTTTTCAGGACTTCTATTGACTGGTGATTTAATGCATTCTTTGTTTCCACAGCAGTCTTATAGATTTTATTGGAAGACACCTGATCTTACTCTTTTGCAGTTCGACTAGTGGTCACTCTTTTGTGGTTCAACTAGTGGTCACTCTTTTGTGGTTCAACTAGTGGTCTGTTTGTTCAGACTTTCAGCTTTCAATTGTGTCCTCATCTTTGTTTCATCATACATGTACATTGTACTTCTGAATACATTAAAAAATTGGTACACGTCACAAAACCTTTACCTAGTGGTATGAGTTGTTTGAGTAGTAATTAATCTTCCATAACTGTAGAAAACAATTTTCCTGTCCGAAATTTCATACACCAAGGTTTCTGAAAAAATTGCATATGCAAACAGTGCAGACCCAGATCAGACTGCTCCATCTGATCAGGGTCTATATTGTTTGCCATTCCACTACATCTTTTATGGAAGCGAAATTTAGGCTAAAAAATATAAAAAAAAAAAATGGAATAAAGTGTTTAATTGAAATTTTAAGAAATTACTGCATATACATGTATGTTTTGTTTTAAATGTTTCATATTCCTAGTATTGCTGATAGCTGATTAATATAACCATTAATTTTCCCTTTTTGTTAATTACAGAAAATTAGAAGAACTTGCACAAGTATCAGCCATTAATTCAGAAAAAGGTTCAGCTGATTTCGTTGCGAAAGAATTGAAGAAGTTTGGACTAGACAGGGTTACAATTGAAGAGCACAGCATTGTTGTGACTTATCCAGATCCTCATAAATCAAACAGACTTGAAGTTCTCAATCAGAATGGTTCTACCATATACAATGTCACATTTGGGGGCAAGAAAGTTTCAACTGAAAGGGAAGATAGCAAGAAAAGTGATGAACTTGAGATAAGGCCCTTGACCACTTTCTCACGATCTGGAGTTGTTGAGGTAATGAACAATGTATATCCTGTATATACCCTAAGTATTTGGACAGACATGCCTGAGCAAACAGTGTAGATTCATATCTGATGCTACAGAATGCAGTCTCTGATCATGGCAAGGCTCGAAATTAGCACAGGTTGGCTCGTACTCATGAGTAGAAGTTCGTTAAGGACAAGTGAATCAAACTGCTTGCTGTCAGGATGAGTAACTTTTTTTTGGCAGTAAGTGGAAATATTTTAGAGGATTTCCAAAATAGAATTAGCCAGCATAATTACAAAGGTTTAGAAATCACTCCAAAATGTCATGAAAATTCTGAAATATAGCAAATTGCCATATGAGTTTGCTTTCTGGTATCAGAAAACTCATCAGTGGCAAGCATATTATAAAAGGCATTATAAATGACTACAGTAATGTGATAGAAAGTTTTTTTTCTAGCTTTTTGTCTTGATGCACAGTACCAAACATAAGGATGAGTACAACTTGATTGTGGGCAAGTAACAATTTGAGTCCACTTGCCCTACAGGACAAGTGAGTCCCAGAGAAAATTTCCAGCCCTGCATGGTCTGCACTGTTTGCTTAACTCAACCGGCAGTTTCTAGACACATCAACAGGTAGTCAAGTGGACTTATTCAAATAAAAGAGCAAATAGGGGATAAAGATTAAAATTTCTTAAGACTTATTGCAGACTGCAATGGTGCAGTCAAGACAGCCTTTGACATACAGGTTGATGGAAAGCGTGGGCCTGGGAGGCCTAAGATGACATAGAAGCAGCTGACAGAGAGAGGTTGCAGAGAGTGGAAGCTCTTGGTTATCGACCCTCATGATAGACATACCTGGAATGCAATACCAGCAATCCAGCTACCTTGAAGGGAACCCACTGATGTGGATTTTGCCCCTGTACTGCATGTTAATCAAAAATCCATTGATGATGATGATGATGATGATGATGATGATGATGATGATGATGATGACTTCCTTCTGCAGGGATATTCCTGGCCTAAAATTATGATAGGCCCTTAAAATCGGTCAGTGGCCCATGTCCGATTAAAACGCATGTAAAATTTAGAATTTTGATGGGCCTTTTCAAATTTTGATGTGGCCTTTGGAAATTTTGATGGGCCCAAGAATCCTTAATACTCACCTTAGAGCAAAAATAAACACTGGATTTGAATACATGTAGCTTATATAGGAGGCTCTCTATTTTAGTCTAACACTAATAGTTTTCTCACAAAATGGATTTGGTCCTAGGAACATCCCTGCTTCTGAATCCTATTTGTATAAAGTGCCTTTACTTACTGTATATTTATACTTGTTGTGTACTATGTATTGTACTATAAAACATGATTTAAACCAAAATTTCATCCACTGGCCCAGTTAATAATATGTCCTTGGAAAGGCTTTAGCATCATTTTGTCTGTACATTTGATATAAGGATGTCAAAAACTAATCTAGGGACTTGTATCATCCTGTGTGCCTTCTAACTGACATATATAATAGCTCTTGATAAGGCGCTTTTTCAACCAAAAAATATCTATATTTTTCTTACTTCTCGACAAAAACATATGTTATGGGTACTCATTAGAAGTGCCTCTGCGAGGCGCTTCTAATGAGTACCCACAACATATGTTTTCGTCGAGAAATAAGAAAAAATTTACCTGATACCCACTCTTATCTAGACCTAACAGATGTGAAAAATCCCAACCATAAGCTAGGGGAAATGAACCCTGATATCTGTGCTGGAGTGAGATGCCTTATCCCCTGGGTAACACAGTTCCTAGTGAGACTGCCACTGGGTATTTTTTTGTTATGAAAAAGTCTGGATTTACCGTAACTGCATAGGTCATAGTGCTTTTTGTCTATGCATCTTTACTGTTTAGTCATAGCTCTAGATAAGAGAGAGTATGATAGGTCTAGATAAGGGAGGGTATCCGGTAAATATTTTTATTTCTCCACGAAAATATATGTTGTGGGTACTCATTAGAAGTGCCTCGGCAAGGCGCTTCTAATGAGTACCCACAGCATATGTTTTCATGGAGAAATAAGAAAAATATTGATACTTTTGGGTTGAAAAAAGCGCCTTAACTAGTGCTATGGAGTATCCAATGAATAAATTTCTTTTTTTTTTTGTCACAAATACATATGATGTGGGTACTCATTAGAAGCACCTTGTTGAGGTGCTTCTACACACAACAAAATGCTTTTGTGGCGAAATACCAAGGCGCTTCTAATAAGTACCCACAACAAATGTTTTTGTGGCGAAATACCAAGCGCTTGCAGGGGTCAAGCTGGCTCAGAAATTTAGGGAGAAGTGACTTCTCCCTCCAGACAAAACAGGGAGAAGTTTTATAGGATGAGGGAGAAGTCTAGACTCGGTTAACCTGTCACCTTACTGAAAGCATGACACTTAAGGACTTTCTCGACTCACTTCACCGCATTGTCTTGGGAATAAACAAAAAAGGAAACAATTTTTACTGTAGACCTATTCATTCTTACTTCTTAACCAATTAAATGATTCACAGAAACACAGGCATGAGTAGGGTAAATGCATCATATCTGGACCCATATTTTTTTGGAAATTGATCTTCTCAGTAGATCCAGTCAAAACATCAAGATCTGTGGCTTGATAAGCTATAAACATAATGATAAAAAGAAATTTGTTAACTAAAATGTCTGTCAACTTTTAATCTTAGTTTTTAGCATTTTTAATGCTGTTTCTGACCCATTTCCAGCTCGTAAATGGTTCATTTATGAAAAAAACGGACACCCACGAAAACTAATGACATTGACGAAAACGATATTTTGGTCACTTAGTAGGCAAACAGTTTTCCTCCAAAACTTGTTAAACCACATCAGACTTTTATTCTGTGGCATTTCTGATACATCCAACCACTTTTTTCAAATGAATTTTACCTTTGTGTATGTTTGCTCAATTTTTACTGGATTTCTCCTAACAGAAAGTTCGTTTTGCAAAAGTACTAGCTTTTTCAAAAGTTGCAAAAATCGAGGGCAAAGTTTTTGTTGCCCTCAGGGCTTCCTAGGGCGACTTAGAGCCCTCAGGGGCGACTATTTCGCCCCAGTTGCCCTGTAGCCTGACCCCTGGCGCTTCTAATAAGTACCCACAACAAATGTTTTCGTGGCAAAATACCAAGGCGCTTCTAATAAGTACCCACATCAAATGTTTTTGTGGCAAAATAAAAAAATACCAATGCATTGTTGAGGTATATTGTGTTTATCTCAGCAATATCAAAAAAAAGGTTTGAATTGTAATAAACACCAGGACTTGAATTTAATCAAGATTGGTTTGCCACACAGCTTTCACTGTTGATTTTATCAAATAGTTCATCAGGGGTACTCAGTGACTCAGTTAGATGTGATTCTGACTGGTGATCAGGTTGTGGGTTCGACCCCCCACCTGGTCTGCAACATTCTTTCATGGAGATTGATCATGAAATATTTTCTACGGTCATTCTCTTCCTTCTGCTGAATCAAGAAGGGCAGTTGTCAGTTTCTGGTTTAGGAATATGCACAATACTGGTTAACCACTTAGAGGACTAAATCTGCCCAGTAAAAGTACGGTTAGATAAACTGACTGCACTTGACATGGCCCAAGTTGGTTGACTGGGCAGTAAGACCTTAACACAAACAAACAATAGTTTGTCATTGGTTTCTCAGGTGCAGTTTGTTTAACTCAGCATCTTTGTTTCTGTTCTCTGTGTTTACGAACAAAAAATGTACATTTCTTGCAGGGCAAGTTATTATATGCCAACTATGGGGAATATGTTGATTACATTCTTCTACACTCTTTAAACATTACTGTCAGAGATGCTGTGGTTCTAGTCAGACATGGGAAATCATCATTTTCGACAAAGGTATGTACAATACTTGCAGATGGGGTGATAATTACCTGTAGGTGATAATTTAACCCATTTTAGACTGAGTAGACTCCCCAATGCTATATATTGGAAGATTTCAATTTCAGTTTTAGATATGTTAGGCTATATATGATTTAGATATACCTAGAGAAAAATGACTAAACTATTTGTAAATAGTGGAGACCCTGATCAGATGCTGTATATTCTGCTGCATCTGATCTGGGTTTGCACTATTTGCCAGTTAACCTTTTGGTGGTCTACAGACTAAAATGTGTTAACCCTTGTCCTGCTGAACCCGGATATACCCTGTCTTTGCAAACAGTGTAGATCCAGATCAGTTGGCCTCTTCAGAAGCCAACTGATCTGGAGCTGCACTGTTTATCATTAAGCATATGAATTTGTATTGATAACCTGGATCAAGTAATCTGATTGGCAGAAAATTAGAAGTGAGTGTGGCATCTTAATTTATTCAGCAGGACAAGCGTTAATTAAGATGGTTTTTGCACAAATAAATCTTGTTGGGACTCATTGGAATCACATTGTCAAGGCAGTTGCTATGTGTACCTACAAGATTGTATTGATACAAAAAGAATAGAAATTATCTTCTGATAATGTCCTTTATCTTAAACTATGATAAACAGTTTATTTCTTCATAAAACATGCATATGCCAAGTGGACTTTCCTACCACAACTCATTGAATTGGTCTGTTTCCAATAGCAGGGTGTCTAGTTAGTTTTTATAACTACTGTTTTTTTTTATAGAAATTCCTGTATTAAATGCAAACAGTGAAGACCCTGATCAGATGCTATGTTCTGTGGCGTCTGATCAGGGTCTACCCTGTTTGCCAGTTACCCTTTTTGGGGTTTCCAGTCAAAATGGGTTAGAGAGCTGGTTTGGATCTAGCAATGTTACAACAAATGTCAGTAGGATTAACCTACAAAGTGCTGTGGAGGCAAACTGGAGCAAAGGACATTCTATTGTTTTCACTGATAGAATAAGACTTGGCATTTCATGTAAATTGTCCGCTAGATACAAGGGCGTGTCAGTAAATAACCAGCCTATCCCATTTCCAATGGACCGAGAAGGTCACGATTTTCATGCTTTGTTTCAATATATGTTTTATATATGGGTACAAAATTGCACACACATCGAGTCATTCTTTAATAAGATATTGAATGTCAAACATGGCTAGTGATGCAAAGGCATGCTTTTCATCTAAAGTTGAGTACCGTGCTGTAATTCTGTACTTGTATTTAAAAGGTAAAACAGGCAAGGAAATACACGGCTAGTTAGCCGATGTTTATGGGTCTTCTGCACCATCTTATGTTCAGGTTAAATTCTGGGTAGGGGAATTCAAATGCGGTAGAACGTCTTTAGAAGATGAAGCCAGGTCTGGACGCCCACTGGATGCCACCGACGAAGAAATGTGTAAGAAAGTTCGGGATCTGGTATACTCTGATAGGCGAATTCAAGTGGAAGAAATAGCGCAGGCATTAGGCATTTCGCATGGTAGCGTTTCAACAATCTCACATGATCGTTTAGGTATGCGCAAGCTAACAGCCCGTTGGGTCCCCAAATCCCTAAGCGATTTGCAAATGGCAACCAGAGCATCAGTATGCAGTGCCTTGTTGAAGCGTTTTAGGTCAAAAGATGATTTTCTTTTGTGTCTGGTGACTGTAGATGAGACTTGGGTTCATTATTATGAGCCAGAGAATAAAGCTGAGAGTCGTCAGTGGGTAGGGCCTGAGTCTCCGAGGCCAAAGAAGTTCAAGATGCAACTACTGCTGGCAAGGTGATGGCCACAGTATTTTGGGATGCAAAAAGCGTTATTATATTGGACTTTTTAATCAAGAGAAGTACAATAACTGGACTGTACTATGCAAACTTGTTAGACCAGCTGAGAACAGCCATCCATGAAAAACGGCGAGGTAAACTCTCTAAAGGTGTTTTGCTGCAACAGGACAACGCGTGAGTCCACACTTGCAAAGTTGCAATGAATGCTGTAGAGCGAAACGGGTATGAATTAATACCACATCTTGCCTATTCGCCTGACCTAGCTCCTAGCAACTTCTTCCTATTCCCAAACTTGAAAAAGCACTTCATTTCCGGTATGATGAGGAAGTCGTGACGGCAGTTGAGGAGTGGGTCAATGGAAAGGATCCTGACTTTTTCAGTTCTGGGCTGATGGCACTTGAACACGGTTGGTCTAAGTGTATCACACTAGAGGGCAATTACATCGAAAAAGAAGAGGTGGATCTCAACCGGAAATAAGTTAGGCTGGTTTCTTATTGACTCACCCTCATAGATAATTCACTTGAAATGCCGAGCCTTATTTTCTCTAAAAAATCAAAATGTCTTCTGCTGCAGTTGTGATCAGCACTTTAAGAGTTTAGTTGTCTCACTGATTCTGATAGCTTTCAAAATTATGTATGTAGGAAAATAAGTAAAACATTCACCACCTAATGACTATCTTGGTGATTCTAATGAGGCCCAGAAACATGAATGTATGAATTCATGAAGACTTGAGAAACATTTGGAATATTCTTTTTTTTATGTCTTGAAATTACTAAAGACTGGTAACCTTTTATAGAGAAAGAAGAAACATTTTTTGCTTGAAAATGACCTTGTTTTAAGATGGCTTTTGCTTGTAACCAACACTCTGGAACCTATGCTCCAACCAAAGTTTTTATTTTGATACTTACATGTAGAGTCCTGTCTGAGTCTTATAAAACTTAACATTTGATTGTTTGACCATACTGTCCTCATAAAAGATTGACCTTACTAGAGTTTATGTTTGCAGTTTTCCCATGTACTAGTGCATGAATAATTTAGTTTGTATCTTTTGTAAGGAAGGGACCTAATAATGTAAACATTTAACACAATAGCTTAATAATATTTGACAATATTAACCCTAGTCCTGCTGAACCCAGATAGGTCCTACTTTGCAAACAGTGTAGATCCATATCAGTTGGCTTCTGAAGAATAATCTGATTGGCTGAAAATTAGAAATGAGCGTAGCATCTCAATTTATAGAGCAGGACAAGGACTAAATGAAGGCTTGATCTTTTCCCCAAGGAATGAAAAACAGTGGTTGTGTAATACTTGCTTTTGAACAAATCAAATGAATGTACATCTGTTTACTATGGTACTCTTTGTGATAACTTAGCCTCCTGTTTGGAGGAGACATTTTCTTTTAATGAAAAACTTGAACTATTTTATTTAATCTCAAATGAAATACAAACTTCACTTTAATTAATCCATTATAGACTGAATGAACTCACCCACACTATATATTGGAAGAGTCCAATTTCAATTTTAGGTAGGTCAGGCTATGAGATTTAGATATTCCATGAGAAAAATGGCTAAACTATTTGCAAACAGTGGAGACCCTGATCAGACGCCGCATTCTGTAGCATCTGATCTGGGTCTGCACTGTTTGTCAATTACCCTTTTAGGGGTCTCCTGACTACAATGGGTTAAAATGGCATGCAAATTTTCCTTGTTATGGGTTTTCTTGATTATTGTCAGGAAATGACAGTATTTTTATTTCAAGCAAATATTTTGTTTAGTAGTCAGACTTTATGTCACTGTCATAAGCTATAATAAACAGATTGTAGGATTACTTCATTGGTTCATTGACGACTTTTGTATTTCTAAAGATTACTGTCATGTCATATTTGTCATTGCAAGTGATTACAAATTACATATCTGAAATTTTAACCCTAGTCCTGCTGAACTGGATATGTCCTGCCTTTGCAAACAGTGTAGATCCAGATCAGTTGGCTTCTGAAGAAGCCAACTGATCTGGAACTGCACTGTTTGCCATCAAGTATGTGAGTTTATATCAACAATCTGGATCAAGTAATCTGATTGGCTGAAAATTAGAAATGGATGTGGCATCTTAATTTATTCTGTAGGACAAAGGTTAGACCAGCAGAGATAAAATCAGTTAACTCAATGTAAACACAAATTCTATTAGAACTTGAAAATCAATGTATTTTGATTTTGTCTTTGTACTGTTATTGTGTACTACTGTAGATACTCTAAGTACAATGTAATCCACCATACAGGCCTGAGCAAAGAGTATAGACACAGATCAGATTCCACATCAGGGTTGAATACTGTTCGCCACTTGACTTGCAATTTTTAGACACATTAGTAGGTAGAAAAAATAGACTTGTTCAAATTTTAAGACAAGTGGTCTGTGTGGTAAGGACAAACAGAAAATGTGTGTGTTTAGGGTAACTATAGTCTACTTAATTTTCTAGTGAAACCTAGCAATTTTTTCATGTTTTCAACAGCAAAAAAAAAAAATAGGAATTACTAGGATAGAATATTTATGTTACCATATGAATGCTTAATATTTGGACAAGTACATCTGAACAAACAGTACAGATTCAAATCAAACTGCCCCTACAGGAGCAGTTTGATCACGGTCTACACTGTTTGTCATTCTGTTAGTACTTTTTAAACACATCAAAGGATAGTCAGACTTGGTAAAAGTTTGTGTTAATTAATGGTACAAAGGCCAAATATAATTGGTAATTATAGTATATTTCTAAAAAAAAAAAGGTATATACATATAAAAAATAAACACTACATACCCAACCTATTTTTTTTCCCTAATATATTACCCTAAACACACACTTCTTATTTGGCCTCAACAAGAAAAGGTAGCAAGGAAAGGAGGATACAAGCAGCAAATGATTAAATCAGCTTTAGCACTTTCCGATTAGACCTGCCTGTTAACCTGGGCCCAGTTGTTCAAAAGTAACGATGTCACTAGTTAACGTATTGTTAACGTATTGATCATTAAATGTTGTATACATGCAAATATTTTTGCTGAAAAAATGTGAGTAGCTTTTGCATTTGCAAAAGCTACTCACATTTTTTCAGCAAAAATAACTGTGAATTAGATATACTTACTAGGACAGTTAACATTTTAACCACTAACGAGCTTGTTAAGCTAACAACGCTTTGAACAACTGGGTCCAATATGTTACTGTGTTTACCCTAAATATTGGGACACTTAACTTTAGCTCCTAACCATACATGTCCTAAAATATGAACAATAAAAATCTAAACAGTTGCCTTTGGAAACAAAAAAACACAAATGAATGAAAATCAGGGACTTTCTTGCTGGCCTAGTTGGCTCAAGTCAGATGCGCTTCAGACTGGTGATCTGGAGGTTGCTGGTTCAATCCCTGCCGGGCCAGCAACATTCTTTAAATAGTAGAGATTGATCATGAAATATTTTCTTTGGTCATTCGTTCCGTTCTGCTGATTCAAGAAGAGCAGTTGTCAGTTTCTTGAGAAAGCATATTCACAACTACTGGTCAACTACTTAGAGGACTAAGTCTGCCCAGGAAAAGTGTGGTTAAGTAAACTGATTAGCTTGACATAACCATAATAGTGTTGACTGGGCTGTAAAACTCTAAACCAACCAAATTATTAAGTCTTTTCACCCAGTTCTAATTGCCAGTCAATTAGTTTGCTTGATTAAGGTTGGTGATACAAATTCACATACTTAATGACAAACAGTGCAGATCTAGATCAGTTGGCTTCTTGAGAAGCCAACTGATCTGGATCTGCACTGTTTGCAAAGGCAGGCATATTCGGGTTCAGCAGGACCAGGGTTAAGACTGCTAGATGAGTGGCAACAAAACAGTGTAGACTCTGATCAGATACTGTATTCTATGGCTTCTGATCTTTGTCTGCACAGGACCTGTTTGTCCCAATACTTATAAATATTATGGTACATATAGCTGATGATATTTCTTTGCAAACAATGAAGGCCCTAGTTGACAGCTGGCCACTTTTGTCAATTGGGACCAAGTGGCTCAGTTGATACCAGGTTGAGCATCCAGGTTATGAGTTTGAATATTTTATGGTCAATTATGATAGAATTCAGAGTGATAATCTTTACAACTGTTCTGATTTTTTTGGGGTTTCATTGTACAATACACATATTTTGATACCGGAGTTAGCAATAAAGTAAAGGTTTGTAAATTTACAATTTTCCACTGAAGCTGACCTACCTGACTACAGGACATTTGGATGTCATAAAAAACACCTGTCATAGGATAAATAGTATAAATAGTATATTTTATGTTATCTATAAAGGATTTGAAATATTAGTTGATATTTGATATAGCAATTAGGGGACACACTGTCTGCTTGGCAGTAACATTATAGCCTGATTTAGCTAGAGATATAGATCAACTGTCATTATAGGAGTAAATTTGTTTTTTTGTGAATTTTATTGATGAGTAAGTGCTGGCTGATCACTCTCAAACTATTTAAAGCTTCATTGGCTTACATTTACATATTAACCCTTGTCATACTGAATAAATTAAGATGCCACTCCCACTTCTAATTGTCAGCCAGTCAGATTGCTTGATCCAGATTGTTGATATAAATTCACATACTAAATGGCAAACAGTGCAGATCCAGATCAGTTGGCTTCTTCAGAAGCCAACTGATCTGGATCTACACTGTTTGCAAAGGCAGGGTATATCCGGGTTCACCAGGACAAGGGTTAAGAAACAGCTGCATAAAAAGCAAACTTTAGGCAAAAAAATGTATGGAATAAAATATTAGAATTTTAGGACATTTATTATACCCATTAGAAGAGCCTCATAGAAGCAAGGTGCTTCTAATGAGTACCTCAGCAGGTTCTCATGGAAAGGTGAGGCTTACAAGTCAGCTTTAAATGTCCCTCTAGCCTCTTGATATATTTTCATGTAAATTTGACAGTCAGCATGCAGGAAGCATTGGTCATCATATTTACTGAATAAACCCTGCTTAATGGTATTCCTCATAACTAGTAACAGATAAGACTGGGTATTGGGTAAATATTGTGCTTATTTCTCCCCAAATACTTATGTTGTGGGTATTCATTAGAAGTGCCTCAGGCGCTTCTAATGAGTACCCACAACATAATGTTTTCATGGAAAATTAACCTACTCCTGCTGAACCTGGATATACCCTGCCTTTGCAAACAATGTAGATCCAGATCAGTTGGCTTCTGAAGAAGCCAACTGATCTGGAGCTGCACTGTTTGCTATTAAGTTTGTGAATTTGTATCAACAACCTGGATCAAGCAATCTGATTGGCTAAAAATTAGAAGTGGGTGTGACATTTTAAAGGCTCTATATCCCTCAAAAATAGATTTTTTTTTATCCAAGAAAGATTTCATAAGTCTTAGTTATACCATGGTTCATGCGCATGTACGATGCGATAATGCATGAGCGTGAGCGAGTGCATTATCACACGTACATGCGCAGAACCATGGTATAACTGATTTATCACATTTGCATGCATGTAGATCATCTACATCGCGAGATTTTTCATGCTGAATGTTGGGAATTCAGGCTACTATGTGATAAACTGATATATAGTATCAATATGATCATAAAATGAGGCATCTGACAGCCTGTAAAATTTCATTTAGTCTCTCATTTTTGAAATGAATCAAAAATGAAATGATTTTTTATCACATCTCTGGATTAATGTTGGCAACATTAATTCAGAGATACGATAAAAAATCATTTCAAGTTCAAATACGAGAGACTGACTGAAATTTTACAGGCTGTCAGGTGTCACATTTTATGATTGTATTAATACCACGTATCAATTTATTAAATCTTTCTTGGACAATAAAATGTCTATTTTTGAGGAATATGGAGCCTTTAATTTATTCAGCATGACAAGGATTAAGAAAAAATATCAATACTTTTTGGTTGGAAAATGTGTCTTATCTGAAGGTATGATCCACCAGTATATGTACTTGCAGATGAAGCTGGCACAGAAGTATGGTGTCTCTGGTCTGTTAGTATTTTGCCATCCTGATGACTGTCCAGACAAGACAGAATTTTCTACACCAGCTAATCACTTACCAGGTGAGGAGCAGTTAAAGTTATATCAGCTTTGAAAATAGATGGCGAATGGTAAAAAAATTAGCTTTTGACCCTTGTCCTGCTGAACCTGGATATACCCAGCCTTTGCAAACAGTGTAGATCCAGATCAGTTGGCTTCTTCAGAAGCCAACTGATCTGGATCTACTCTGTTTGCCATTAAGTATGAGAATTTATAACAACAATCCTGGTCAAGTAATCTGATTGGCTGAAAATTAAAAGAGGGCATGGCATCTTAATTTATTCAGCAGGACAAGGGTTAAAAGTCTGTATAGTAACATAGTAAACAAGTGGACTACTCCATGGGCTTTTCAGCTGACAGTTATAGGCCACACAGATCAACCATTTAAAAATAATACATGTATTTTGCACTACAGGGCAGTAGGACTGTTGGTCATGTCATTTAACCAATTTGCTACAGGCACAGTGGCTCAGTTGGTAGAATGTCTGCTTTGTGACCGGAGGTTGCTGGTTTGATTCCTGGCCAAGTCATACCAAGGACTTTAAAAATGGTACTTGCTGCTGTGTTGCTTGGGGCTCAACATTAACCCTTGTCCTGCTGAATAAATTAAGATGCCACGCCCACTTCTAATTTCTCTTTCAAAACATTGATTCACATTGATTTATTAAAATCAGTGTCCTCCTGAAGCAGCATGCAGACACTAACAAACATTTATATAGGTTTTATATAGGTTTTCCACCACAACCTTTTATAACACTATCACTGGCATCTGAAGCAAAAACCATGTAAGCTAAACAGCTGTGTTATAGCCAAACAAGGGGCCTTGGTGGCTCAGTTGGATGCACGTCTGACTGATGATCAGGAATTTGCAGGTTTGCTCCCCACCTGCCCCTCGGGTCTGCAACATTCTTTCCTGAAGATAGACCATGAAATATTTTCTACAGTCTTTCTCTCACTTCTGCTGATTCATGAAGGGCAGTTGTCAGTTTGTGGCAAATGAATGTGCACTACATTACGAGAACACGCCTATATAATTTTGACCCCCTTAAACCCCACTTTTATATAGTAAAACTGGGGTTTACAGGGGTATACATTATTTTTCTTATTTCTGCTAAAAAACATAGATTGTGGGTATTCGTTAGAACCGCCTGCGAGGCGGTTCTAACGTGTACCCACAATCTATGTTTTGATCAGAAATATGAAAAATGTCTGAATTTTTTATCTGAAAATTTTCATTTTTTGGTGGTAAAATTTTCAGCATATTTGAATAGGCTGTAATGTACTGATTAACCACTTAGAGGACTAAGCCTGTCCAGGTAAAACCTCTACTCAAATAGACAATGTATCAAACAATTATGTATAGATTATTTAGAAAAACGACCATTTATGGTCATTTAGAAAAATGACCATTTTATTTTATGGTCATTTTTATAAATAATCTGTACATTTTTGTTGAACACAACAAAACAAAAATGTTAATATGTTTGAATACTTAATTAACTTTTTGGGGTCCACTTAGCCCTGCCCAAGGCTTAGAAATATATATTTTTTTTATTTTTGGCTTCGAGCTCTGTTGCTAGTCTATAGATATGGTCTGGATTTCTAAATATATTTCAGCGACAACCACAGAAGAAAAGTTCATCCATAGACTAGCTAAACATTGAATCACAAAGTAGAATATAAATGGAAAAAAAATGTACTAAATAGTGACAAACATACTTATATATTGGCCTAGTAGCTAGGCAAGGGTCCACGTTTAAACAGTCATATCCGAAATCATCTTACAATGAACTATCTTAGAAAGCGGTTCCAATGTATCTTATTGTACTGATGAAGGAACGTTCAGCCCTGTTTGCTTCTAGTATTGATTACTTTCACAGGAGGATAAGATTAAGATGATCTTGTGGCCCAAAAAAATAATGGTTTCTTTAGGGTAAGCCGACACTTGTGTGTGTGTGTGAAACAACTTTTTTTTCTAGCAATTTCAAGGAAGTGCTGTTTTTTATGGTATAATTGCCTTTTTTCAGTAAAAAAAAAAAAAATAAGCAAAATGAGGGATTTAAATAAAAATAATTTTTAATACTAAATCTCATAATTATAGTTGTATGACCTGTTACCCTTAACAAGCTACTTTTTCTAGGCCTAATGATTAGATTTCACAATATAATAATGTTCAGTGTGGGAAAAGGACCCTTATGTACACAGTGCATGGCTCCAGATAACAGCTCCAGTAAGAGGCAACATCCAGATAATATTTTTCTTATTTCTATTAAATCATATTTTGGGTACTCATTTGAAGCACCTTGTTAAAGCGCTTTGAATGAATACCCACAAGATATGGTTTCTTGAAAAAAAAAGAAAGAAAAAATGTTGGTACTTTTCAGTTGGAAAAAAAAAGAAGTGCCTAATTATCTGGAGTTATGAGATAAGGAAATGTTTTTTAACCATAACGGTTGATATTTTTCTACTTCTCAACAAAAAGTAACAAATGAGAACTCATTAGAAGCTCCTTACTGAGGCACTTCTAATGAATATCCACAACATATGTTTTTATTGAGAAACAAGAAAAAATATTAACCTGATACCCCTTCTTACCAAGAACTATGACCGTCTGAACAGCCCAGGAACCTTGTTGGTTACTTACAGAATCATTGGCTACTGAAGAAAGAGGCCTGATCAAACTGTGCAGATGTGCAGGCTAATCTGGTCCTTCACTGTTTGCATTTGACATAAATACCTTTTTCTCATTTTATGATGACATAAGAAAAGTCTTCAGTCTTCAATTTGTCCGGAGCTTAGACTTGACAAATCTTATTTGATTTAACCCTTGTCCTGCTGAACCTGGATATACCCTGCCTTTGCAAACAGTGTAGATCCAGATCATTTGGCTTCTGAAGAAGCCAGCTGATCTGGATCTGCACTGTTTGTCATTAAGTATGTGAATTTATAGCAATAATCCCGATCAAGTAATCTGACTGGCTGAAAATTAGAAGTGGGTTTGTCATCTTAATTTATTCAGCAGGACAAGGGTTAATACAGGACTACAGAATTTATGCTATGGTTGAAAATTATGAGTTATTCTTATTATATATCATCAATACATTGAGCTGAGACAGTAGTATCAGCTTGTTAAGATTAGAATTATTTTGCACAGCATATTTTCTTGTAAAAGCAGAGAAGCAAAGCATGTTTCATCTGGATTCTGTTCCTATCTACAGATCAGTTGATTTTATCAACACTGATATAACTACATTATGAGACAGCTAAAACTTATTATGTAGAAATAATTGTGAAATTGTGAGGGTATTATTCAATTACCATGTGATTTATGGTACAGTTGTCACTGCATATTCTTCTTCTATGTATGGTGTCAGTTAACATTTCTTTGTATGTTGTCAGATATCCATGCTGTAAACTACAATTATGACATGATATCAGATGTTTTATCATTGCATGACTTGATGTTTTAGAAACTCATTTTTTTGTTTTGTTATTATTTTGTTATATCATAGTTTGAGCTAAGGTTGTCCTTGAAAAATAATGCAAGTGCATGTGTATATAGCATATGTTAACCCTGGTCCTGCTGAATCAAGATATGCCCTGCCTTTGCAAACAGTGTAAATCCAGATCAGTTGGCTTCTAAAGGTGCCAACTGATCTAGATCTGCACTGTTTATTGATATAGAAATATATATATGATATAGAAATAATGAATGACAATCTGGATTAAGTAACTTGGCTAGCTATTAAAAGTGGGGAGGGCATCTTACTTTATTCAGCATGACATGGGCTAAGTATCTTGCCCCTCTGGTGAGACTGCCCTCACAGTTTTGTGAATCTTACCATCTTGCCACTTAGGGGCTTATGGTGACAACAGTGTCCCTTGTTTACCCTTGTCCTGCTGAATAAATTAATATGCCACAACCACTTCTAATTGTATGCCTGTTAGATTCCTTGATCCTGGATGTTAATATAAATTTGCATACTAAATGGCAAACAGAAGCCAACTGATCTGGATCTACACTGTTTACAAAGGCAGGGCATATACAGGTTTACATTATGAGAACAATCCTAATAAAATATACTGAAAATTTTACCACCAAAAAAATGAAAGTTTTCAGATGAAAAATTTTAAAATTTTTCATATTTCTGCTCAAAACATAGATTGTGGGTACTCGTTAGAACCGCCTCAATGAGGCGGTTCTAAGGAGTACCAACAATCTATGTTTTGAGCAGAAATAAGAAAAACAATGTATACCCCTGTAAACCCCAGTTTTACTATATAAAAGTGGGGTTTAAGGGGGTTAAAATTATATAGGCATTTTTTCGTGACGAGCAGGACTAGGGTTAAAGTGTGCTTCTGCATGGTCTGATCAGGGCCTTGGCTGTTCCCTTGCAGTCACTGGATACTGAAGAATATAGTAATGTATAGGAAATGTCTTCATAGATTTTGTGCCTTTGCTTGCAGATTGGAATCTTTTCTTTTCACATATGCTCCAATGACACATTTTTTATCATGGTTGGCTATGGTTCTTTAAATGTAAGATGCACATATGGATTTCATTCATCACATTGTGTTTCATATATTTTGTATTATTTAATAGATATACAGCTTTAAATGCATTCATGCATAATATGTGGTATACATTTGAAACCTAAAGCAAGGAAGATTAAAAATCGAGTGAGAGAGAGAGAGAGTTTGAATAAAGAGAATAAGAGTGAAGGTGGGTGGTAGCGATAACTAGAAATGTGTCAGTATGACATGGATGCCCTCAACCAGGGCCATCCTCATCCACCTGCAGGCATTTTGCAAAAAATGAAGTTGAAAAAAAGGGCCATAACTCTCATAATAATTGGCAGATTTTACTCTAAATCGAACTTGACCTATATTTTATGATTATATACCTGTGTATAAAATATGAATCCAATACACCAAACTTTTTTAAAATAAGCTTCTGACCTTGACCTTTAGGTCATGGGCCTGGGTATCATTGAATAGAACTGTGAACCTGTATCTTATCATCATACCAAATATGAACCAAACCATCATATGGTTGGGAAAATATGAGCTTTTAAAATGTTTACAGTCAAAATTTGTAATCTATGACCTTGACCTTGAGTCATAGGCATGGATGTGGGTATCGCTGAATAAAACCTTTGACCTGTATCTATCATCAAACAAAATATGAAGGCAATCCATTATATGGTTTGGAAAATATGAGCTCTTGAAAACTTTAATATCTAAGTCTGTGACCTTGACCTTGAGGTCAGAGTTTGGGGTATGCCTGAATAAAACTTTGGATTTGTAACTGTCATCCTACCAAATATAAAGCAAATCCATTATATGGTTTGGAAAATATGAGCTCTATTAATATACTTTAAATTTAAAATTTCTATCATTGTGACCTTGACCTTGAGGCATGGGTGGGGGTATTACTGATATCATTTTGAACCTGTATCCATCGTCGTATCAAATATAAACCCAATCCATCATATGGTTTGGAAAATATGAACTCTTAAAAACAGTGGCGTTAAAAATTTCTAAGTCTGTGACCTTGAACTTGAAGTCATAAGCATGGGTGGGGGTATTGTCGAATAGACCTTTGGACCTGTATCTATCATCATAGCAAATATAAAGCAAATCCATCATATGGTTTTGAAAATATGAGCTCTTTAAAAACTTTAATATTAAAAATTTCCAAGTCTGTGACCTTGACCTTGTGGTTATAGGCATAGGCGAGTGTATTGCTGAATATCATTTTGGAGCCTGTATCTATCATCATAACAAATATGAACCCAATAAATCATAAAAGTTCAGGTTCTACCTGGTACAAATACCTTAACCCGAGTCTTTAACAATAAAAATTTCTAAGTCCATGACCTTGACCTTTAGGTCATTGGCATGGGTGGGGGTATTGCTGAATGAAACTTTCATCAAACCAAATATGAACCAAATGTATCAGATGGTTTTGAACATATGAGCTCTTAAAAGTACAGGTTCTACCTGGTACAAATGCCTTAACCTGAGTCTAACAGGATCACGTACGTACACACATTTGTACAGACGGACATACATTCTTATGCACATACCCACATACGCATGTACGGAAAACTGAAAAACTATATGCCCCTGGCATCATCCGATGTGGGGGCATAAAAAGCAAGTTTGAAGGTTACTGAATATACGGACTAAGAGAGATATGGTTGAAGAGTGAAAATGAGAGTGAAGGTTGGAGGAAGAGAGAGAGAGTTAGGTTTGAAGAAGAATGAAAATTTAGGGAATAGGAGAGGGAGAAGGTTGAAGGAAGAAAATGAGTGAAGATTGGTGAAAGAGATAGAGAGACAAGTTTAAAGGAAGTTGAATGAATGGAAGAATTTAGGAAGTGGGAGAGGGACTTGGTTAAAGGAAGAGAATGAGAGTGAAGGTTGGTAGAAGAGATAGATAGACAAGTTTGAAGGAAGTGGAATGAATGGAAGAGAATTAGAAAGTGGGAAAGAGAGAGAATGTGGAAGGAAGAGAATGACAATGAAAGTTTGAAGAAGAATGAGGGAATGGGAGGATTATGAAGACTATTAACCCTTGTCCTGCTGAATAAATTAAGATACCACACCCACTTCTAATTTCCAGCCAATCAAATTACTTGATCCGGATTGTTGCTATAAATTTACATATTTAATGGCAAACAGTGCAGATCCAGATCAGTTGGCTTCTGCAGAAGCCAACTGATCTGGATCTACACTTTTTGCAAATGCAAGATATATCCAGGATCTGGATCTGCACTGTTTGCAAATGCAGGGTATATCCAGGCTCAGCAGGACAAGGGTTAAGAACAGGAATGGATGAAGACTAGAAGAGGAAGAGATGGGAGGTTCAGGGGAGTTGAAATGCCAGAAATGAGAATGACAGAGAGGTTTAGATGAAATGGGAAAATGTGCAAGAAGGTTGAAGGTACATGTAGGTAGATCTAGCAGAAAGTTTGAGAAATATGCTAAAGAATGGACACATGTATATGGGTTTCTCTTTCTTCGTACTTCTACCTAAATAACTCATATCCCTCAAAAATAGACATTTTATTATCCAAGATGTTTACAGGCTGTCAGATGCCACATTTTATGATCATATTAAAACCATATTAAACCTTTCTTGGATAAAAAATGTGTAATTTTGAGGAACATGGAGCCTTTAAAGCTGTATTTGATATTAGTGTTTTTGCTATTTGACATCCTTTAGTTTGATACTCTGGCATTCTGACAAATAGTTTAGTTACCTTTATAATAGTGAGTTAGATTTATTAGAGTTTTATTGCTACTCTTGTTTACTTTACAAAAACTACCCAGATAATACTCTCTATCCTGAAAGAAAATTTATGACAATCTCATACATTATATTGTATGGAGAAACACTCCAACAGTCTAACACCATATTATGTGTGGGGAACACTTAAAGAATAATACTTCACTTTTTCACTTGTAGATGTTTGTGCTGTTTTGCTTTCACTGGTATCCTTATACAGATTTGTTATGATTTTTTAAAGTTTCCCATAGCTCCAGATAAGACACTTTTTTCAGCCGATGCGGGGCCCCCATAGCCTAGTCATATAAGAGAGCCGACTCTTAAGGATTAGGTTTCTCACTGCTGTGTTTCCAGCCTCGCTCTGGTCACATGTGGGAAAGTCGTCCTGCTTACGGAGGGTCAGGTGGTTTTTCCCCGGGTTCTCAGGTTTTCGCCCACCTTTGATGAACAATTGGCTTGATATAAGTGAAGTATTGTTGAAAGGGCCATAAACCCAAATTAAAAAGAAAAAAAAAAAAGAAAGAAAAAAATTTTCAGCCGAGAAGTATTGAGATTTTCCTTATTCATGAAAACATGTTGCAGGTACTCATTACAAGTGCCTCACAACCCTCAACATATATTTTCATGGAGAAATGAGAAAATATTTTGTGGCTACCCTCTCTTATCTTGCGCTATGATTTCCTATATCTTATTCTTGAAAGTTGAACAAAACCGCAATCATTATTACTATATTATCCTTAGTATTTTGACAGACAGACCTGAGCTGGCAGTCCACAAATGTTACAGGATGCAACATCTGATCAGCATTATGTAAACATGCCTATTCAAATATATAGAAAATTTCACCTCTAAGAACTGAAAATTTTCAAATAAAAAACTCTGATATTTTTCATATTTCTGCTCAAAACATAGATTGTAGGTACTTGTTAGAACCACCTCTGCGAGGCGGTTCTAACGAGTACCCACAATCTATGTTTCGAGCGGAAATAAGAAAAATAATATATACCCCTGTAAACCCCAGTTTTACTATATAAAAGTGGGGTTTAAGAGGGTCAGTATTATATAGGCATGTTTTTGTGATGAGGATCTAAACTGTTTGCCAAATTGCCACTCATCTAAGGCTCAGTTGTTTGAAACTAACGATGCCATTAAGGTATCTTTAAAACTTTGATCATTAAATATGGCATATACGCTAATATTTTAGCTGAAAAAATGTGAGTAGCTTTTGCATTTGCTTTGCAAAAGCTACTCACATTTTTTTCAGCAAAAATACCTGTGAATTAGATATTGTACTTACTAGAACAGTTAACATTTTGACCACTATCGAGCTCGTTAAGGTAACGATGCTTTGAACAACAGGGCCCAGCAGTTTTTGAACACATCAAGAGGCAGTAAAATGTTGTTCAAATCTTAGGACAAATGTGTTGAGGGGTAAAGTTTAACAGTCCCACTGCATGCTTAGGGTAAATACAGTATTCAAAGTAGTAATCCTTTAATCCTTTATAGTCTAGAAACTCCTAAAAGGATAATTTGCAAACAGTGCAAACCCAGATCAGACGCTGCAGAATGCAGCGTCTGATCAGCGTCTCCACTGTTTGCAAATAGTTTAACCAATTTTTCTCTGGGAACATTTAAATCACATAGCCTGACATACATGTAATTCAAATCAAAATTAAAATCTTCCAATATGTAGTCTAGGTGAGTTCATTCAGTGGGAAAAGTGTATTATATATATAAGCATTACAGTGGACCCTTCCTGAACAGTCACCTTTGTACAACAGCCACTTCCTTATAACCGCTACTTTCCTGATTTCCCAAGGCATTGTTTTACTGTATATTTAAACTGTACTAAAATGCCTCCACACAACAGCCAGGTTTTTGTAAGTTCCATAGAGTGGCGTGTTGTAGGAAGATTGCATTGTACCTATCAAAGAGAATGGAAATAAGTAAATGTGCAGTATACTGTAGTGATATTTTCTGGCTGTTCCTGAGTTTTTTTTTTTTTTCTTTTTGTACTGTTACTGGTGTTGTAACTGTGGTTTGAGCTGAAATATTTTTGCACCATGTCCACTTCTTGAAGTCCTGTATTATACATGGCTCCAGACTAATAATTATACTCCAGGCTCCGCTATATCAGCTCTTTATAATTTGTTGGTATCTTTGTCCACAGTATTTCAGACAGTCAGAACTCCAGATAAGGCTTTTTTTCTTTTTTTTTTTTGTAATAGAAAAGTACATGTATTGATATTTTTCATATTTCTCTACAAAAACGTATGTAATGGGTACTCATTAGAAGTGCCTTGATGAGGCACTTCTAATGGGTACCCATAACATATGTGTTTGTGGAGAAATAAGAAAAATATTATCTGGATACCCCCTCTTATCTGGAGCTATGAACTGTACAAGATATCTGTGAGCAATCTGAAGGTTGTATGCTCAGCTTTTAATCCTTGTCATGCTGAATAAATTAAGATGCCATGTCCACTTCTAATTTCCAGCCAGTCAAGTTGCTTGATCCGGTTTGTTGCTATAAACTCACATACTTAATGGCAAACAGTGCAGATCCAGATCAGTTGGCTTCTTCAGAAGCCAACTGATATGGATCTACACTGTTTGCTCAGACAGAGCATGTCGTGTTCCGCAAGAGAAAGGTTAAAAAATTGAAGTCTGAAGTTTTAGAGTACTCAATGACGCACTTTCAATTTCTTATCACTGCAAAAATTTTAAAAGTACACATGTCTAAGGTCCTTATTCAAATTTCTAGACCAGTGAAGTGCAATAAAATTTTATGACTTGACCTTAGGCTGAAATCCTGCTAACTTATTTCAGTTTTCATTGTGCATTGACATGTAGAGGAAATTTTACACATAATTCATGATAATTATCTTTCTCTTTCTTTGATGTTCCCACTTACTAATCATGTCTTCTGTGTGTTTAGTAGGGACAAACAAGGTTATTAAGGTCAGATAACTTCTAGGGGGAAATTTAAATGAAAATCACCATAGTTCCAGATATAAGAGGAGGTATTCTAGAAATATTTTTTTGATTTCTCCATGGAAACATGTTGTGGGCACTCACTAGAAGCATCTCACAGAGAGACTTCTAATGAATACCCACAATACATATATTTCCGTGGAGAAGTGAGAATAATATTAATACTTTTCAGTGAAAAAAGTGCCATATCTGGAGGTCTGATGGGTATTATCCCTTTTCCTGCTGAATGATTAAGATGCCATGCCTTTTCCAAATTTTCAGCCAATCAGATTACTTGATCCAGATTGTTGATATAAATTCACATACTGAATGGCAAACAGTGCAGATCCAGATCAGTTGGCTTCTTAGAAGCCAACTGATCTTGAACTAAACTGTTTGCAAAGGCAATGTATATCCTGGTCCAGCAGGACAAGGGTTATATGGGCCACCCCAAGCGAAAAGGGGTCTTTGAGCATGTGCAAAGTGCACAGATTCAGATTCATCCCACACATACGCAGTCTCTTCCGGACATTTGCTCTCCTTTGATAAATTCTATAGTGTTCAATGATTCTGTCAGCAGACAACAAAATTTAATGCCCTGATCTGTGTGTGTGGATTTGCAGGCTTATCTGGGCTTACACTGTCCACATATACAGAACGTGGCATGGAGCAGCTCATATTTACCATAAATATTCAGATTTCTATCACTTTTTTGTACTTATCCTAAATTTTGAGCAAGTCAATTTTTCTGCCCAGTATCTAAAACATGCTGGGTGAATGACAGACAGTGAAGACCCTGTTCATTCTGCTTCTGTTAAGTTCACAATTGGGTCAAATGAATGAGAAGATTCCAGTGGGTACCCACACACTTTATGTGCCATATTAGATAATGTTGATAGGGATCATGAAAAACACCAAATTGTAATGTCATCATGATACTTGTCTTTGCCAGAAAAAAAAAAGAAAAAAAAAAAGATTATCTGAACATCCCACTTATCTAGAGCTGTGATTAGAAGTGCCTTGATGAGGCACTTCTAATGGGTACCCATAACATATGTGTTTGTGGAGAAATAAGAAAAATATTATCTGGATACCCCCTCTTATCTTGAGCTATGAACAGTACAAGATATCTGTGAGCAATCTGAAGGTTGTATGCTCAGCTTTTAACCCTTGTCCTGCTGAATAAATTGAGATGCCATGCCTACTTCTAATTTTCAGCCAGTCAGATTACTTGATCCAAGTTGTTCATACAGATTCTTCAGAAGCCAACTGATCTGGATCTACACTGTTTGCAATGACAGGGTATATCCGGGTCCAGCAGGACAAGGGTTAATCCTTTTCATGCTGAATAAATTAAGATGCCAGGCCCACTTCTAATTTTCAGCCAATCAGATTACTTGATCCAGATTGTTGCTATACAGTCACATGCTTAATGGCAAACAGTGCAGATCCAGATCAGTTGGCTTCTTCAGAAGCCAACTGATCTGGATCTACACTGTTTGCAACTGCAGAGTATATCTGGGTTCAGCAGGACAATTGATCAATATTAGTAGTAGCCCTAACAGCTTGAGCTTTGTTGAAAGAAAATGTAACATTTGATATGGTTACAATGATTTATATGCTTCACTGATTTAACATTTAAAATTTCAATGTTCTTTTGATCACTGGAAAATGCTGCAAATATCTAAAATGACAGGTGGTGGTAAATGTTTATGGTATACTAAGTAGCACCTGTATGCAAATTCAGATTTTTATCATGTTTATCATTATTTCTGATTGACTCGGATCAACTGGTGACCTTTTTTTTTTATATATAAAAATGTTTAACCTTTACCTCGCTCTGGGCTAATTCAACAGATCACACATTGATGATATTTTTCTTATTTTTTCTTATTTTTTCTAGGGGTGGTTGGGTGGTGCAAAGGTGTCGTGTATCTTGCGTTATCGGGGCGTCCAACTGATATTGGCTTACAGTTGGGCAAGGCCTGCTATCCTTGTAGCAGGTAAGGGTAGAGGGGGAATGTTTTTATTTCTTCTGTTTCTTCACTTTCATTCCTGTTCCTCTTTCTTCTCTATTCCTCTCTTTCATCTCTTCTACTATCTCTTCTGTCTCTCTTCTCCCTTTCTCTGGGAGATGACACAAAATGACCCACAAGGGTTGATGTGTCATTAAACCCCAACTCAATCAATCTTATTGTTTCTAGAAAAAAGGATTTGACAATTCATGCGAATCAATGTCTTCTAAGGAGACAATTTGCATGAGGTGTCAAATCCTGTTTTCTGGGAAAAATATTTCAGTATGTTGTCTGCTGAAATTTTTACCCGGAGTACAATCACAACTGCAGCAGACAACATTTTTAATGTTTTTTTCTTTTCCATAGAAAAATTTGTTGATACATGTGTTAGCAGAAGATTCAGTTGAAATGTCAAGACTTATGATGACTTCAGTGAAAAAGAAAACAAAAATAATGACGTTGTCTGCTATGAATTTAAATTGCTTTGCACATTAGCAGTAACTGTTAAGTCATCATGATGTCTTTAATTTTGTCAGACTGGTGATCTGGAGGTTGCGGGTTCAACCCTCGCCGGGTCAGTAACATTCAATCATGGAGAGATAATGAAATATTTTCTCCGGTCATTCTCTCTCTTCCGCTGATTCAAGAAGTTTCTGGCCAAAGAATGCATGTGCGCAATACTGGTCAACGGCTTAGAGGACTAAGCCTGCCAAGTAAATGTTTGGTTCGGTAAATTGATAGGGCTCAACATGACCCCTGGGGTTGACTAGGCTGTAAAACCTCAACACAACCAAAATCATGATGTATTTTAATTTTATGATGTTGATTCTTATTCATTAAACCCCTGCTTTTAAAACAAAGGGGGCTGTTATACTGGTTTACAGACTTCTCATGGTCTGGCTCACTTTACTTGTACATGTATATATTTTTGTCCATTCTTCTTTCTCTCCATATAAAAAAAAAGAAAATGTTTGTCTATATCCAGGTTTTGAAAAGCTGGTGGAACAGGGTGTACTGATTTACATACTTCAGTCTGTCCTTCTGTCTGTCTGTTTGTCCACAGGCCACCTACCACAAAACCTGCTCACTGTGACCATTTGGAATAAGCAATTAATCAAGTTTTCATTGTCACACTCATGTCTGATTTTCCATCTGCACAAGTTCCCTGAATTTTCATCTTTGCCTGCATCCCACCACCCCAGTTTGCCTGCAACTTACAAGTACTTCACTAATTGAGCTTCTGTTAAAATTTTCATAATGTCCCTCATATCCTCTAACCTTATTTTCTACTGGCAAGGTATTAACCCTTGTCCTGCTGAACCTGGATATGTCCTGCCTATGCAAACAGTGTAGATCAAGATCAGTTGGCTTCTAAGAAGCCAACTGATCTGGATCTGTACTGTTTGCCATTAAGTATGTGAATCTATATCCACAATTATATCAAATAATTTGATTGGCTGAAAACTAGAAATGGGCGTGGCATCTTAACTTATTCAGCAGGACAAGGGTTAAGGGGCTTGACATGCTTACCGTAACCTTCTGGTTCTGAAGAACACATTACAATACTTTAGCGACACCCACAGAATATTCTTTGTTTTATATTATTTTTGCAGAAGATGATCAGTTTTATCAGTCCATACCCAGTCAGACTGTATCAGCAGACGTTGCTTCAAAACTTTTGAGACATATGCCTAGAAGCAGTCTACCTTCTTTATGGCTGCCAAGTATTATGAAGTTATCAACAGGTAAACAAGCTAAAAATCTACAATACTTTTTACCATATTCACCTTAAGCAGACAGACAGGTCAGAGCATGCTGTGTAGACCCAGATCAGATATGGCAGAAAGGTGTATGCTTAGGGTCTGCTTTAGGGGTTACTCTTTTTGTCAAATTAGAGCCCAATAAATGTTGTAAATTTGTTTGACTGTCTTTCATCTCGTTCATATAAAAGTCGTATAATGACTTAATATCTATTGTATTTACCCTAAATGTAGGGAAACCGTAACTCATTACCATACTTGTCCAAAAATTTGAAAAAAAAATCTATTGTGTACTACCTGTTGATTTGTCTAAAATAATGCTGGATGAGTGGCAAACAGTATAGACCCTGATCTGGGTCTACATTGTTGGCTCAGCCTGTCTATCGCAATATTTAGGATTATTACTGTGTAGTCTAAATCACCTTTTAGACACAGTGCTGATGTAGTTGGAATCAGACGAAGAAAGTCGTTAAATTGCATGAAAACCAATATTAAACTTATCAGGGGACATAACTCAATTTGACAGTCAGGAGCATGACTTCTAAAAATTTATAACATTTTAAAATTCAACTATAAAGTTATCTCCCTTCCAAAGTTAAAGAGTTAACTTTCTTTTGGCTTCTCCCTTCCGAAGTGTAAGAGTTAGCTTTCCTTTGGCTGAACTGGTTTTAACTTATTTAGGTTATTTTTTATATCTGCTTTCGGTTAAAAAGTATATTTTTTTATTAATTTCAAAGACCCTGTGTACACATTTCTAAACGATGCGTACAAAATTTTATTGCTTGAACATAAAGTTACATAACTGTTTGCGGAAATGACTTTTAAAATCACAAGCAGAAGACATTGAAGCAGACGACAATTGTTGTGATTGGCGCTTTAAGGGTTAACTCTTTTGAGTTAAAGAAAAACTACTTGCAGAAGTTATTATGCTCCTGGCTGATTAATGTGTAAATCACCTGTGTTTAGTGTCATAAAGCGACCATATCAATTTTGGTTGAAACATTGAAAAAAGTCATGTTACAGCCGAGAAAGAAATTGTTATTATTTCTAGAGAACAACAAACTCAGGTTAGAACCCATGCATAGGTGCCACTTTTGGACTGAACCTGTGCAAAGGTGACTGATGAATGATGAATCTGATGAATGATTATAATAGATCATTGGGACAGCATTATTTGGATCTAAAGTGTTTGCCTGTCATTCAGCAGTTTTTTGACACATTAAAAGGTATTGGACTTGTTCTAATTTTAGGACAAGTAGGGTAAGGCATTAAGTGTCCAGATATTTTGGGTAAAAACTTTGCCAACAATCAGGGCCCAGTTGTTCAAAGCTAACGATGTCGTTAGTTAACGATTCGCTAAAATTTACATCAAGAGATATGCAAATATGCTGAAATTTTTTGCTGAAAAAATGTGAGTAGCTTTTGCGGTGCAAAAGCTACTCACATTTTTTCAGCAAAAAATATCAGAATATTGTATATTGAATCTGAATATTGTATATTGAACAGTTAACGTAATGACCCTTAACGAGCTCGTTAAGCTAACAATGCTTTGAACAACTGGGCCCAGAATATTTCCGGCTTGATAATACACAACTAGCAGCCTATAAAGTATATATACAAACAAAGACTGCAAATGTCCAAATAGCCTAAATTTTTTAACACTAAATATTTCAGCTAATCCTTGGTTTTACTTTTATAATATCATGCTAAGCAAGCATTGGAAAACAGCATTAAACCAGTCCATTACCTTAAATAAACTGCTTCCAGAGCAATGATGAACTTAAAGATTGTCTATGCCCATTGACTTTAAGCAGTCAGTGGATGATTATCTATGCCCATTTGCTTCAAACGATCAATGGAAAACAGCATTGGACTAGTCCATGACCTTTGATAAAGTGCTTCCGGACCTATGACAAAGTCTTAAGATTTCTCTGCCCATGCACATAGACAACATCAGTTAAATAAAGTAAACAGGATGTTTAATGTATGTACATGTATTTCAGTTTTGGTGAACTCCAGCAGATCTAATGTAACTGTGAACTCCATCAGATCTGTTGTAAATGTGAACTCCAGCAGATCTGATGTAACTGTGAACTCCAGTGGCACTGATGTCAAAGTGAGACTGGCAGTGAATAATGTGAAATCAGCAAGAACCATACACAATGTTATTGCCACAATACCTGGAGGAATGGAGTCAGGTAACTAGACATTATAATAGATCCAACAGGTCCAATAAATTTGTTCGCAAAGTTTATCATTAAATATTTTCTATCATCATTCTCTCCCTTCCTTTCATTCAAGAAAGGCAGTTGCATCACGAAAACATACCTATATAATTTTGACCCCCTTAAACCCCACTTTTATATAGTAAAACTGGGGTTTACAGGGGTATATATTATTTTTCTTATTTCTGCTCAAAACATAGAATGTGGGTACTCGTTAGAACCGCAATCTATGTTTTGAGCAGAAATAAGAAAAAATATTTGAATTTTTTATCTGAAAATTTGCCAGTTTTTGGTTGTAAAGTCTTCAATATATTTGAATAGGCGTGTTTTCGTAATGTCAATTTTGTTGGAAAAATGTGCACAAGTACTGGTTAACCACTTAAGGGAAAGTGTGGTTATATGAACTAACTGCCTTGATATGACCTTAATAGTATTGAGTGGGTCATTAAACCAGCCCAACCACAATAGATTCAAATATTCAAATATACCCAAATAGAGTAGACAGATATATATTTTGCTTATTTCTCCATGAAAGCATACAGTGGGAGCTCGTTAGAAGCACCTCAGTAAGGCACTTCTAATGAGTACCCACAACATAATATTTTTAAGGAAAAAATTCTAAAATATCAACTGTATTTGGTTGAAAATAAAATGCCATTTTTGGTGCTATGAGTATGCATTGGTAAACCCATTATAGACTTAAAGCCCCCAAAAGGGTAATTGGCAAACAGTACAGACCCAGATCAGATGGCATAGAATGCAACATCTGATCAGGGTCTACTCTGTTTGTATTAAATACAGGAATTTCTATAAAACATAGTACTAATAAAAACTAACAGACAAGCTGCTAATGGAAATGGACTGATCCAAAGAGTTGTGTTAGATGTAAATGAGCTAACCAGAATTGTCTCTATTCCAGAACCCTGCTTTGTACATTGACCATAGAGGTTAATTGATATTCCCCACCTGCTTTGACAAGATAATAAACATAACTGGTATTTGTCGGTATCTAGATTTCTGTCAATTTGTTCTTGCATCCACTGATTCAAGAAGGGCAGTTGTCAGTCTGGTGAAAGAATGTGCATAAACCAAATTGACTATTCTGCGGGCTGCGGGTTGCGGGCTGCAGGTTGCGGGCTGCGGGTTGCGGGCTGCGGGCCATATATAACTGCTGCCTTGTAATAAGATCATTACACAAGAAAACTGAAATGATTAAATTTATACTTTTTTTTTTGTTTTGTGTATAATACATCAACAGAATATGATCATTGAATACATGCACATGTATGTCTGTATGAAACTGATAGATAGCAAGATAGCAATGCCATAATTCTTTGGAATAGATTATTATCAGGACATGTGGCTTTTACTGGCCACTTCATGAGAAAGTGTCCCCTTGGAAACATGTGACATGCACTTAAGGAAATACGGATCAGTCTTACTTGTATGCTCTGTGGATAGCCAGGCCAAGTAGCTACTGTATGCCATCATCAAAGACTCTGCTCTGATCAGCCTGCACAGATGAACAGTCTGATATGACTTGACTTATCGCAAATCATCTTAAAGGTATATTTTCTCAAACTACTGCCCAGATATAGCTGAATGAAACAATGCAAACACTAATTTTACAAGGTTTAACATTCTATGAAAAAACTTTCAGACAAATTAAACCTATGAAAGTTTACTAACAAGAGCTGTCAGCAGACAGCAACAGGGGGGGTGGGGGAAGGAGGTCATAATTGTCATTGTGCTGCTGAATAAAACTTTGGACCCATATCTATAATCAGACTGAACATGAACCAAATTGAAATCCATCATATGGTTTTGAAATTTGAGCTTTTAAAAAGTTTTAACGTAAAACTTTAGCGTAAAATTTGTCTGTGACCTTGACCTTTCAGCCATAGTCATAGGTGGGGGTATACCTGAATAAAACCTCTGGACCTATAACCATCATCATACCCAATATAAACCAAATCAATCATATAGTTTTGAAATTATGGCCTCAAAAAAATCTTAAAACATGAAATTTCAGTCTGTGACCTTTACCTTAAATGCATGGGCATAGACAGGGTATTGCTCGATAAAACTTTGGACCTCTCTCATGCAAAATCTGAATCACATCCATCATTTGGTTTGGAAAGTATGAGCTCTTAAAAACTTTAACGTAATACTTTATTTGTAAAATTTCAAAGTCTGTAACCTTGACCTTAAGATTATGGGCATGGGCTGGGGTATTGCTGAAAGAAACTTTGGACCATTATATCTATCATCATAACAAATATGAAGCAAATCCATCATACGGTTTGGAAAATATGAGCTCTTTAAAAACTTTAACATAATATTTTATTTGTAAACTTTCAAAGTCTGTGACCTTTCAAAGTCTGTGACCAATTACTTAAGTATTTATTCATGAATTTCATTTTTATTCCTAATATATTAGTATTGGGAATGAGTAATATGGGATTGTGAATGAGTGAAATTTGTTAATTAATGACAGAGTTATGGCCCTTTTCAGTTTCTGAAAATTGGTTTTTGGCCCTTAGTTCCTTTACTTCTGGAACTATCTGAATGGAACTTCATGGACATATAAAGGATCAAAGGTTACATACTAGCACAAAAGCCACAACTCTGGTTGCTTTTGTACAAGAGTTATTTGCCCTTGGCTCTTCTGCAAAATTCACTTCACATGCTTCAGACAAATAATTAGTAAGTTTCTGACATTCGTGCTTGTATTGTCTATTCTTGGATAGACTATTGTTTTAACGAAATTAACTTTTATCAAAACTTAGTCATCTTTGCTCTGAGTTATACTGCCCCACAGTGGCGGGGTATCATGCAGTGTTTGCGATGCTTTTATTATTAAAGCACAAGGTACTACATTGTATTTACAATGTTAGATTGTTAAATTTCCATTATAATTACATTATCTTTTTCTTTCAAAATTGCAAAAGAAAATGATGACTAACAAGACCAAAAAAATGAGATAGCAAAAGAAAAACTGCAGTATGTTTACAGCAATCTTTCCTTGAGCTTTAACAGCATACGTAAGGAAGTGGAGGTTTAAGGGGGAAAAAATCCTTTTAAACCATATCTTTATATTCTTCAACATTTTTTTTTTATAGTGTTTTGCTTCAAACAGTGGAAACGTTGTTAAGGTCGAAAGTAATTTTTGTTTGTTTGTAATTGCCTTCTAACACCTACCCCGATTCCTCCCATAATAAGACAAAACAAAAAATTGTATCACTGGGCAGAGTCCTTTGTTCTTCTTTCTTTGTACCTTACTATATTTCATTTGTATATCAGGACCAATGGAAAAACAGCTATGGAGAGTCTGATCAGTGTCTTCACTGTTTACTGCATACATATTTCATTGCACCTCCAGATGTTGTTTTTTTTTTTCAGTTTTTAGGATACTTACTGGTACATGTACTGAACTTTTTTTTCTCAAGGAATTGTATTTTAAGAATGGAAAATATTTTTGCCTATCTACTCCCAGGAACATTCATAGGCTGGCAAATGCAAAACAATTATTCAATAAGCCTGGCCTATTGACTGGTTCATCAGGACAAATCTTTCAAATTAAGTTAAATTATTGCAGGTCTGCCTTTTTTCACCTGTCAGCATCTTGAACTTTGTTTTGGTCCTGAATGCCAGATAAGCTGTGTCATGAGAAAATATATGTTTCTTATGATATTCTTGTGTCCCCACCACCCCACCCCCACTCTGCAAAGACCCAGCCTGGGACCTGCATATTTACCAAGTCTGATTAGAGATCTTGTCAGTTTTGTCAGGCACAAGCTTTGATCAGGTTGCGAGGGTGTACAGGCTGTTCAGAGGCTCAGATAGTTGCACATATAGTGCATATAGATTCTGTAGTACAATGCACATGGTATTAACAATTGTACATTGTTCTTTCTTTCCTTTTTTATTGGAGTAGGCGGCAGTGGGGAGGGGGGTAATAAGAAAAATAACATTGATCACAAATTTTTGGCTTAACATATACTATTGCTGGCAACCTGTGGCCCGCATGCCCGCAGCCCGCATGCCCGCAACCCGCAGCCCGCATGCCCGCAAAATAGCGATTCCATGCATAAACACTGTACTGATTCATTGCTTAGAGTACCAAAGCCTGCCCAGGAAAAGTGTGGTTTAGGAAAACTGACCTGCTCGACATGACCCTTATGGGTTGACTGGGCAGTAATACCACAGCTCGACCAATCTATCATTTTGTTTTGTCTTATCAAATTTGGTATTTAATAACTCTAAGTATTGGGACAGGTAGGCCTTTACAAACAGTGTAGACCCAGATCAGACAGTGCAGAATGCAGCATCTGATGAGGGTCTACACTGTTTGCCATACATGCAGCAATATTTTAGACACATCAAGAGGTAGTAGAATGGACTATTTAAAATTTTAGGATAAGTATAGTAAGTAGATAAGGTGTCCCAATACTTAGGGTTATTATGGTAGCTGATTATCTTGTAAACATAGCTTCAGCTAAGGTGCTTTTTTCAACCAAAACATACTGATATTTTTTCTTATTTCTGCATGAAAACATCTGGGCCCGGTTGTTCAAAGCGTCGTTAGCTTAACGAGCTCGTTAAGGGTCATTTCGTTAACTGTTTTAGCAGATTCAATATACAATATTCTGATATTTTTTGCTGAAAAAATGTGAGTAGCTTTTGCACTGCAAAAGCTACTCACATTTTTTCAGCAAAAAATTTCAGCATATTTGCGTATCACTCGATTAAAATTTTAACGAATCGTTAACTAATGACGTCGTTAGCTTTGAACAACTGGGCCCTGTTGTGGGTACTCATTTGAAGCACCTCTTATCTGGAGCTATCTTTAATATGTTGTTTCCCTTAGTTGAAGTGAGATTTACAATGTATACATGAAAAGTTGAATTGGGGTAAGGGGAAATCTGTGTTTAAAGAAAGACATAATGATGTTCAGAAAAAAAAAAAAAAATAAAAACAGAAAAAAACATTATGAAACAAAAAAAAAAAAACAAAAAAAAAAACAAGAAAAAAAAAAAAAAATAACAAGAAATGATTGAAGAGTGTCTAGCTTTTGTGTCTTATGTGACGATGAAAAGAATTCCACTCAGAGTTGAAGTTAAACAAACAAACTTGTGATTCAAAATGTGTGGCAGAGTATTTGATGATACTTTTCTCAATTTCTCCATGAAAACATAAGTTATGGGTACTCATTAGAAGTGGCTCATCCAGGCACTTCCAATGGGTATGCAGCTGAGCTCGGTGGCTCAGACACATGTGCGTCTGACTGTTGATTCCGAGGTTGTGGGTTCGATCCCAGCCAGGTCCAGCAACATTCTTTCATGGAGATTGATCATGAAATATTTTGTGTGGTCCATCACGAAAACATGCCTATATAATTTTGACCCCCTTAAACCCCACTTATATATAGTAAAACTGGGGTTTACAGGGGTATACGTTATTTTTCTTATTTCTGCTCAAAAACATAGAATGTGGGTACTCGTTAGAACCACCTCACCGAGGCAGTTCTAACGAGTACCCACAATCTATGTTTTGAGCAGAAATGTGGAAAATATCAGAGTTTTTTTATCTGAAAAAATTTCAGTTTTTTTGAGGTGAAATTTTCTATGTATTTGAATAGGCATGTTTTCGTAATGATTCTCTCCCTTCCACTGATTCAAGAAGGACAGTTATCAGTTTCTGGTGAAAGAATGTGCACAAGTGCTCATTACCGCTAGCCATGCTCAAGAAATGTGAGGTTAGGTAAACTGACTGGCTTGACATGACCTTAATAGTGTTGACTGGGCTATAAAACTCCCAAGCCAACCAATCAAACAATGAGTATGCAAAACATATGTTTCCATGGAGAATTAAGAAGAATGTCCATTCTTTTTGGCTAAAATAGCATCTTATCTGCATGGTAACATTATTGTTGGGGTCCATAGCAGAAACCGTGTTAGTTAAACAATCGTGTTAAACAAAAATGTATATATTATATTGAAAAATGACCATTTATGGTCATTTTTAGCTCACCTGAGCTCTGCTCAGGATGAGCTATTGTGATCACTTTTCGTCCGTCGTCCGTCCGTCCGTCCGTCCGTGCGTCCGTCCGTCCGTGCATCCGTCCGTTAACATTTTCAAACGACTTCTCCTCTGAAACCACTAAGCCAATTTTGCTCAAATTTCATATGGAGCCTCCTTAGGGTGGGGGAATGAAAAATTGCTAAAATGGTCGCGGTCCGTTGACCAAGATGGCCGCCATGCCCATATATGGTAAAAACCTTTAAAAATCTTCTTCTCCAGAACCGAGAATGCCTTGGGGCTGAACCTTTACAGGAATCATTGGGGACGGGAGGTCTACCAAAATTGCTAAAAGAATTGTCGTACGTTGACGTTTGACCTTTTTATGGCAAGGTCAAGTTTGCTTCCCTATGCATTTGTATGGGAAAAACCTTTAAAAATCTTTTTCTCCAAAACCGAGCATGCCTTATGGCTGAATCTTTACATATATCTTTGGGAACAGGAGAGCTACCAAAATTGCTAAAATAATGGTCGTACATTGACATTTGACCTTTTTACGTTAAGGTCAATTTTGCTTCCTTATGCATTTGTATGGGAAAAATGACCAGAATTTCAAACAACTTCTCCTCTGGAGCCTCTGGGCCAATTTTGCTCAAATTTCATATGGAGCCTCCTTAGGGTGGGGGAACAAAAAATTGCTAAAATGGTCACGGTCCGTTGACCAAGATGGCCGCCACACCCATATATGGTAAAAACCTTTAAAAATCTTCTCCTTCAGAACCGAGAATGCCTTTGGGCTGAACCTTGGCAGGAATCATCGAGGACGGGAGGTCTACCAACATTGCTAAAAGAATTGTCGTACGTTGACGTTTGACCTTTTTACGGCAAGGTCAAGTTTGCTTCCCTGTGCATTTGTATGGGAAAAACCTTTAAAAATCTTCTTCTCCAAAACTGAGCATGCCTTATGGCTGAATCTTTGCATATATCTTCGGGAACAAGAGGGCTACCATAATTGCGAAAATAATGGTCGTACATTGACATTTGACCTTTTTACATTAAGGTCAATTTTGCTTCCTTATGCATTTGTATGGGAAAAATGTTCAGAATTTCAAACAACTTCTTCTCTGGAGCCTCTGGGCCAATTTTGCTCAAATTTCATATTGAGCCTCCTTAGGTAGGGGGAACAAAAGATTGCTAAAATGGTCACGGTTCATTGACCAAGATGGGCTTCATGCCCATATATGGTAAAAACCTTTATAAATCTTCTTCTCTAGAACAGAGGATGCTTTGGGGCTGAATATTTGCATAAATCATCGGGGACAGGGGGTCTACCAAAGTTGCTATAATAATGGTCATACATTGACATTTGACCTTTTTACGGCAAGGACAAGTTGCTTCCTTATGCATTTGCATGGGAAAAAACATTTAAAAATCTTATTCTCCAAAACCGAGGATGGCTTGTGGCTGAATCTTTGCATATATCATCTGGAACGGGCGGTCTACCAAAGTTGCTAAAATAATTGTCATACATTGACATTTAACCTTTTTACGGCGAGGTCAAGTTTGCTTCTGTATGCATTTGTATGGGCGCCATACATTTGTATGGAAAAAATGTTGATAATTTCAAATGGTTTTTCCTCTGAAGCCTCCGGGCCAGTGTTGCTCAAATTTCATGCGGAGCCTCCGTGGGCAGGAGAATGAAAGATTGCTAAAATGGGTATGGTCCATTGATCAAAATGGCTGCCATGCCAATATATGGTAAAAACCTTTAAAAATCTTCTCCATAACCAAATAAGCCCTGGGTCCTAATCTTTGCACAAATTATAGGGGACAGGAGATCTACCAAAATTGCTCAAATGATGGTTTATGTTGACATTTGACCTTTTTACCTCCAAGGTCAAATTTGCTTCCCTGTTTGTGTGGGCCATATACATTTATATTGAAAGTATCAAAGTGACTTGTAGATCAACAGTAGTTAAAATTGTTCTGATTGGAAATCTAAGATGGCCATCATCTGATTTATATTTATAATATGTCCCTGCCACTGTGCTGTTTACATGTATAAAATCACGATTCTTCAGAAACCACTTAGCCAATTTCCACCAAATTTCACATTGATCCTTCTGTTGAAATGTGATTGATAGTTTATTCATGATCATGCTCCATTGACTGTCAGGCCCATATATTCTTCTTCAAAACTAAGAACTGCTCAAATGATGATATTTTCATTAGTTGCGATGATAGGATTGGATAAATGTTGCATAACATCTGCATGTCTGCAGTGGCTATGTCACTCAGGTGAGCGAATCGTGGCCCGTGGGCCTCTTGTTCACTATAATCTATACATTTTTGGGATCCATCTTTGAACCGTGTTATATCTAAAACCGTGTTATAACGAGCCGTGTTATAAAGAGGCTAATGTGTATAACTCAGGGCTCAAAACAGTGTAGGCTGTCTGATGATGCAGACCAGACTAAACCAGGTAATCTAGCCTGGGTTATCACTGGCCACTTATTTCTTAGGTACTTTTTGCTCATTTAACTCCATTGCCTTGCAGACAGGAGGAAACTTTGTCAATCCGATATATTTCAGATCGAAATGTCATAATAGGGGCCAGGAGGATCTCACAACAGTCAACACCTGTGTCATCAAGTACTGCAATATTGCTAGAGATTGCCAGAAGTCTTGCCTATATAAAGAGGTTCGAGGGCTGGATCCCACGCCGAGGAATCAAGCTCTGTTCATGGGGAGGATTGTCTGCAGACAATACTGGTGTTATGAATCACATAGCAGTAAGTGTTAACCCTTGCCATGCTGAATAAATTCAGATGCCACATCCACTTCTAATATTCAGCCAGTCGGATTACTTGATCTAGGTTGTTGACACAGACTCACATATTTAATGACAAACAGTGTAGATCCAGATCAGAAGCCAATTGGTATGGATCTCCACTGTTTGAAAAGACAAAGTATATCCCCATTCAGTAGGACCAGGGTTAATGCATTTACTAAAGGAGACTAGGTACACTTGGTAGATTTAACCACCTTTTTTGCCTAGGAGAGACAACTTTTATGACTTCCTGTTTTGCTTTCCCAGACGCCAAGTCTCTTCTGGAAAGAGTCTACTCTAAAAGTCTGAAAAGAGTCTACTCTAAAAGTCTGAAAAGAGTCTACTCTGAAAGCCTGAAAAGAGTCTACTCTAAAAGGAAAGACTTTGCTTCTACATGGAGCAAATTTCTTTCTTTTAGAGTAGACCCTTATTCAGAAGGGGAGTAAAATCAGTTTGACAGAGTTACTTTTCTTGAAAGCATATCTATTCCCTTTAAAGACTACAGATAAATAGACAATTAAAATATATATATTTTTTAACCCTTAAAGCCCCAGTCACAACTATTGTCGTCTGCTTTGTCGTCTGCTTGTGATTTTAATAGTCATTTTGCAAACAGTGTGGACCCAGATCAGACTGCTCCGTTAGGAGCAGTCTGATCACACTGTTTGCCTGTATGCAAAAATAGGTTTGAAAAGTCTGCAAAAATATTCAGCAGACGACATAAACAGACGACATTTTCATATGCAGTTTTTCTTGGCGCTTTAAGGGTTAAAAAGGCTGACATGCTGTTTGTGGACAGTGAAGACCCAGATCAGCTTGTGCATCCATGCTTTTTTTATCTGGGCTTTTGTCAACCATTTCAGAATCACTAGATGCAGTATTATATATCATTGAACAGAGAAAGTTCTGATCAGACAGCACAAGCACACTGGCTAATTTGGTCTAACATAACAACATAGGGGCCCTTGGCTTTTCTCACCTTCTTCAGCATATGCTCTAAGATCTCATTGGAGACCTTATTATTGAATTTTGAGAACTTTTGTTGGTAACTAACGTATGTCTCTTTCATGAGTTTTCAGCTGTTATCAAAGAGATGTCCAAAAAAAAAGTTTTTTTTTGTTTTTTTTTTGTTTTGTTTTTTTATGAAGAACCAAGAACAATACTGAAAAGCATATTTGAGCCAGCACATGAGAAAAGGGCCTCGGTGGCTCAGTTGGATGCGCTCTCCGACTGGAAACCAGGAGATCGCGGGTTCAACCCCCGGGGTCACGTGGGAAAGTCAAGTTCTGCTTATGGATGGTCTGGTGATTTTTCCCCGGGTTCTTTGGTGAATGATCGGCTTGATATAAGTGAAATATTCTTGAAAGGGCCATAAAACCCAAATCAAAAAAAAAAAAAAAAAAAAAAAAGGAGCCAACTTGTTCTTTTTTATCTGCACAATATTGCAAGGTTTTAGTGGCCTTGACGTAATTTTCAAGGTCACTGCTGGACTAAAACTATCAAGCAATAGTGGAAGTAAACTGCAAAATTGGTGGTGGCACATCAGTATTCTTTGAATGTACTTATTTTGTTTTCTCATTATTTTTTTTCTTTCTTTCTTTTTCCAGACCAATAGAGAGAACATAAGAGAGAGCACAGTGTCCTATATTGACCTCGATGGAATGTGGACACATAGTGATGTCATGAACATAGTAACTAGTCCAGGAATAGTAAATCTAGTCAGAAAGGCAGCAGAAATGGTAAGGTACCTCAACACATTTCTTATTTATTCCAGGAAAATGTATATTATGGTCACTATTTAGAAGTGCCTCAATGAGGCACTTCTAATGAGTACCTACAATGTATGTTTTCCTGGCGAAATAAGAAAAAAAATTAATACAGGTACATGTACTGTTCTCCCCCCTTGAAAATGGAGTAATCTATAGGGAGCAAATATTTTCCTTACAGAGTAGCATAATAACCCGATGTATTGGGACAGACTGGTCGGAACAATTAGTGTAAAGGCAGATCAGATGCTGCAAAACTTGGCATCTGATTTGGGTCTACCCTGTTTGCCACTCATCCAGCAATGTTTTAGACACATCAACAGGTAGTAAAATTAACTTGATCTTATTTTAGGACAAGTATGGAAAGGAGTTAATGTATCCAAATATTTAGGGTTAATCGAGTTTTCAGAAGGGGCTTGGTTTGCTTAAGAAAACAGGAAGTCAAAAAAGTGTTGTTGGCACTAATGGCAGAAAATCTACCAAGTACGTCAAATCCCCTTTAACATGAATTTGTTTTTATAACATCCTTTTGATAAGATCTTTATAGATTTCTTGTAAATACAGTCGACTCTTGTTATCCCGACTTAACTTATCTTGAATAACCTCTTATCTCTGTTTAAACTTGAAAATCTAACAACAAGTAACAAAATATTGTGGAAAAGAGGAGAAATTGCTCCTAATTCTTTTCCACAATATTTTCAATATATAGCTTCAGGAGTCAAATTACATATTAATTTGTGAAATGTGGTTGTTGGATTTATTTTTTCCTGCACATCTGATATGTCGAGGTACGGATATCTCAAAGTATTTCAGAGTCCCTTGGGACTTTGAGATAATAATGAGAGCCGATTGTATTGGCAACCAAGATGGTCCCCATGACTGTATCTTGTAAAACCTTCAACCTTTTTACCCCTGAATTTCTAAAGTGGGCTTTCCAATCCTTGAATTTGGACATGTCCACTGATGCAAATGTGGGTTTCAGTCTAAAACCAAAACCAGTTGTTCAAAGCATCGTTAGCTTAACCAGTTTGTTATTGGTCAAAATGTTAATGTTCTAGTAAGTACAATATCTAATTCACAGGTATTTTTGCTGAAAAAACTGTGAGTAGATTTTCCAAATGCAGTAGCTACACACATTTTTTCAGCAAAAAAATATTAGCTTATATTCCATATTTAATGATCAAAGTTTTAACGATATGTTAACTAATGACATAGTTAGTGTTGAACAACTGGGCCCAGAATAGTAAACATAGATCCTGATGAGACAGCTTGTTTAGAGCCATCTTATCTGGATCTACACCGTTTGCAAAGGTTTATGTTTTGGTTTGTAAGGTTGAAAGAGTTAAATCTTTTCTCCAAATCTACAGAGCCAACTGAGCTCAAATTGCTTATGATGCATGCTTGAGACAGGATCTTTCAAATTTGCAAGATATTGAGAACTGAAATCAAAGAAGGTTATCATGACCATATGTGGTGAAAAACATGGTTGTGGAAATATCATGCCTGATGTGTCTAAGGAACCCATTTTCCTGAGGACAGGGGGTGGTCGGGTGGTGCGAAGGTGCTGTGTATCTTACATCACTGGGGCATCCATCTGATATTGGCTTACAGTTGGGCAAGGCCTGCTATCCTTGTAGTGGGTAAGGGTATAGGGGGAATGTTTTTATTTCTTCTGTTTCTTCACTTTCTTTCCTGTTCCTCTTTCTTCCCTGTCCCTCTCTTTCATCTCCTCTACTCTCTCTTCTATCTCTTTTCTCCCTTTCTCTGGGAGACGACACAAAATGACCCTCAAGGGTTGACGTGTCGTTAAACCCCAACACAATCAATTTCCTGAGGACAAGTAAGAAATTTCAATTAACTTTTCCTGGGACAAGGACTTCATAGTTCTAGCTAAGAAGAGTATTCAGATGAGGTATATATTTCTCTTATTTCTCGAAGAAAACATATTGTGGGTACTTATTAGAAGCGCCTCACTGAGGCGCTTCTAATGACTATCCACAATATGTTTCCTTAGAGAAATAAGAAAAATGTCAATTTTGAGGCAAGTAAATCTTGGATGGACAAACGGACTTTGATCATTCAGTTTTCCGTGGACAAGAAGTAAAATTTTATAATTCCACAACTCTGCTTTAAACAGTTTTCTCTGTAAAACGGCAAGGCTAAATTCAAAATACACATGAAGCATCATTGGAACAAGATCAGTGTATCCACAGACAACACTTAGAAAACAAAATTTTGACAGTACAAGAAAGCTTTTCTTTGAGCATGTATGAATACATGTAGTGAAAATATCTCATAAAATCACAGGTGAAAGTTATGCCTCCGGAATATATAGCAAATGATTGAAATAACAAAAGCTTGCTTAAGAGTGGCCTACCCATGATCCTAGGGATATATATACATATATGTTGTATGAAAGATTCTGTATTGAATTAGGGTTGGAAGTGAGAAATTCTGGCCCATTTAACCTCTTGTTTTGATATTTCATTCATATCTTGTTTGTGTAGAAAGCTACTTTCTGAATGTTATTTCTTCAATTTATAGTATATGGTCATGAAACTAAGGGGCAAAATATTCTAGATTTATACTGCATTTATGTATATTGTAATTAGATATAGTAGACACAGGTGAGTACTTCCTCTTCTACAAGGGTAATTTCTCGTTGGATCTCTCAAAATCCACTTTAAAAGTTTAATTCCTGGGTTTGTTAGCTCACCTGAGCTTTATGCTCATAGGTAAGCTTCAAGTATAGGCAGGCTTTGTCATCTGTCCATTGTCGCCTGTGGGCCACACTCTTTAAACATTTGCTCCTCAGAAACCACTGGGCCAATCAAAGCCAAATTTCATATGGAGTCTCAATGGGTACTGAGAACGAAAGTTTGTTCGCCGCTTCTGGGTAACATGACCAAGATGGCCCCACATCCATATATAGTAAAAACACTTTAAAAGTCTTCTCCGGAACCAAAGGGCCCAATAAAGTTTGAAAAATGATGGCCTTGGGTTGACCTTGACCTTTTTAACAGAAAGGTCAATTTTTTGCTCACCTGAGACTCTAAATAAGGCTCATAGATGAGCTTAAAGTACAGGCGGGTTCTGTCATCTGTCCGTCTTTATTCTATCCATCGTCCGTTTGTCGGTCTGTCATCCACACTCTTCAAACATCCTCTCAGAAACCACAGGGCCAGTCAAAGCCAAATTAAAAAAGCTTCTTCTTAAGAGGGATTTGAACCACATCTGTAAATCCATTTATGTGGCCATCAGTCTTTACATATATTTTTGTGTGTGCATCTAGGATCTTGTGACTGTATCTCAGACCTATATCTCTTTGATGAAATACATGACTAAATGCTTGAAACAAACTTAGCGTAGAGTTCTATGGTTGTGTAAATGACCAGCAACTTTCCATAGAAGACCTTTTCTCACCATTTGGCTTACCATATTAAACCTAAATGTTGGGACACCTTAACTCCTTACCATAATTGTCCTACAGTTTGATGAGGTGGTCGGGTGGTGCCAAGGTGTCGTGTATCTTACGTCACCTGGGCGTCCAACTGATATTGGCTTACAGTTGGGCAAGGCCTGCTATCCTTGTAGCAGGTAAGGTTAGATGGGGAATATTTTTATTTCTTCTGTTTCTTCACTTTCATTCCTGTTCCTCTTTCTTCCCTGTCCCTCTCTTTCATCTCTTCTACTATCTCTTCTATCACTTATCTCCCTTTTTCTGGGAGACGACACAAAATGACCCACAAGGGTTGACGTGTCGTTAAACCCCAACACAATCAAAACCTACAGTTTGAATTTTTTGCTCACCTGAGACTCTAAATAAGGCTCATAGATGAGCTTAAAGTACAGGCGGGTTCTGTCATCTGTCCGTCTTTATTCTATCCATCGTCCGTTTGTCTGTCTGTCATCCACACTCTTCAAACATCCTCTCAGAAACCACAGGGCCAGTCAAAGCCAAATTAAAAAGCTTCTTCTTTGAACCAAAGGGCCAATTGCCCTTGTGCTTGGTATGTAGCACTGGGGACATGGGCCTAATAAAGTTTAAAAAAAAAAAAATTGATAACCTTGGGTTGACCTTGACCTGTTTAAGAAAGTTGTCAATTTTTTTTTACATAGACTCCTTTAGGCGAAACTTAAAAAAGTGTTCTTGTCTGAAACTAGATGGCCCAGGCCTTTGATATTTGGTATGTAGCTTTATCTTGTGGGCCTCTACCAAGATTGTTCACATTATAGCCTTGGGACAAAAAAATGGCCCCAGGAGGTCACTTGTTTTACATAGAGCCATATAGGGGAAATAAATTCTCTTGTGTAAAGCTAGAAGGCCCAGGCCTTTGCTATTTCTATTTCGTGTGTAGCTTCATCTACTAGGCCTTTACCAGGATTATCCGAATTGTAGCCCTGGAGTCAAAAATGGCCCTGTCCCGGAGAATTTTGTCTGAAACTACATGTAGAAGGCCCAGGCCTTTGATATTTGGTGTGTAGCTTTTATCTAGTGGACCTCTACCAAGATTGTTCTTATTATAGTCCTGGGGTCAAAAATGGCCCCACCCCAGGGGTCCATTTTTTTTTTTTTACATAGTCTCATTTAAGGAAAAACTTTAAAAATGTTATCTGAAAATTAGAAGGCCCAGACTTTGACATCTGGTATTTACTTTCAGCAAGAGGGCCATTACCAAGACTTTTTAAATTATGAGCCGGGGGTCAAAATGGCTCCGTCCCTGAGGTCACTTGTCTGATATAGACTCTTATGGGGAAAAAGCTTTAAAATTCTTCTTGTATGAAACTAGAAGGCCTAGGCCTCTGACATTTGGTACTTAGATTTGCCGTATCCGGTGGACCTTTACCAAGATTGTTCACATTATTGTCCTGGGGTCACAAATGGCCCCACCCCAGGGGTCACTTGTTTTATATGGGGAAAAAAGTTTAAAAATCATCTTGTGTGCCTTTGGTATGTCAGTTTATCAAAGCCATGTTTTATGTGAAGTTTCTGTTTCGCCAAATTAAGTAAAGGTAGATTCCACAGGGGTTCCGTTAGTGGACGTATGGCCGTAATATCCGCCCAAAATTTGCTCCCGTACGCCGAAAAATTTGACCCTAAGGGTACATAAAACTTTAAACTCACTGGACCAATTTCAATATAACTTGGCAGAAATGTTCCTTTGGTGACCCTCCTTTATGATTCAGTTCAAGTTGACAAGATTTGTAAAAAAACATGGCCGGGGGTGTGGTGGAGGGGGGTGGGGTTGGTTAGTGCTATAAAGTTTATACAAAAATCCTAGAGCAGTGAACTTGGCTGAAACTTCAACAGTAAATATGCACATCTGTTTGGTCAGGTGAGCGATATAGGACCATCATGGTCCTCTTGTTATTGGAAATGCAATGGTATTTGTAATTTCATCTCAGTAACAGCTGATCCAACATTAATTTTCACACAGGTACCAGATCCCAACAATCGAGAGATTTCAGTGGGAGAAAACTGGCCAGCCATAGTATTTGATGATCTTTGGAATGGAAATAATTCTCTCAACATTTACAATAATGTCAACTTGAACACATTCCCAATGCTTGCTTCATTAGGAGTAACTACAATACAGATGGTAAGAAACTTGTTTGTTGTTTAACCCTTTCATCCCTGAGTTTCCGAAGTGGACTCTTCCATCATTGAATCTGGTCAGAACTATTGTTCTAAAGAGGGGTCTCATTCAAAATTCAAAATAGACTGGCAAACAGTGTAGATCCTGATGAGATGGCTCATTATGAACCATCTCGTCAGGATCTACACTTTTTGCAAATAAATTATTTTGGCAGTTTTAAAAGGGTTAATACATGCATGTTCTGTAAAAAGTGCTTCTTTGGAAACAAAGAACACACTAAAGAAATAAAAAAGGGAGCCTTGGTTTTCTTCTGTTTATGTGCAATATTGGGTTGTGTGACACCTCTAGAGAATTTTGTTTTCCATATAACTGAAATCCAGCTCAGTGGTCCCAAAGGAATTGAAAGTGTAATCTACACTATGATAAAGAAGGGGGAGATGTTTTATGTCAGTTTCAAGGTACTTAACATCAGATAATGAATAGATTCTACAAGGAATGGCCCTTGAGAGCAATAAACACACTCACAGAACTGAAAACGACTGACGTCATTACAAAAACATGCCTATTCAAATATACTGAAAATTTTTGCTGAAAACATGAAAATTTTCAGATAAAAAATATTGACATTTTTCATATTTCTGCTCAAAATATAGATCGTGTGTACTTGTTAGAACCACCTCGATGAGGCAGTTCTAATGAGTACCCACAATCTAATTTTTGAGCAGAAATAAGTAAACTAATGTACACCCATTTAAACCCCAGTTTTACTATATAAAAAAGTGGGGTTTAAGGGGGGTCAGAATTATATAGGCATGTTTTTGTGATGGTCATTCTCTGCCTCTAGAGACATGATATCTGTAGATATCCGAGGTCAGCAACATTCTTTCGTGGAGATTGATCATGAAATATTTTCTACGGTCATTCTCTCCCTTCCGCTGATTCAAGAAGGGCAGTTGTCAGTTTCTGGCAGAAGAATGTGCACAATACTGGTTAACCGCTTAGAGGACTAAGCCTGCCCAGTAAATGTGTGGTTAGGTAAACTGACTGCACTCGACATGACCCCACTGGGTTGACTGGGCCGTAAAACCTCAACACAAACAAAGTCTATAGATACGTATCAGTTGGAGTGATGCATTGCACTCTTGATGTTTATCATTTTCAACTACAGACTTTATACAACTTATGACACTGAAATAATAGATCTGTTTTAACCCTTTCATCCCCGAGTTTCTAAAGTGGACTCTTCCATTTTTGAATTTGGACTCGTCCACTGATGCAGATAGGGGTTTCAGTTTAAAATCAAAACAAAAACAATATGGCAAACAATGTAGATTCTGATGAGACAGCTTGTTATGAGCCATGATCTCATCTAGATCTACAGTTTGCACAGGTACAGTATTGGTTTTGGTCTGTCAGGCTGAAAGGATTAATAATGAAAGTAAATTTTTGTGTATTTTTATATTCCAGACAAGCAAAAGTAGTACAAACCAAACCAAGAGAGAGAAGCACAAGAATCTGCTTAGTCTTGCAAGAGTTGCTGCTCTTATCCTGACATCTCTGGTGGATCGTGAGCTTTTACCTGTCTCAGTTGAAACATTTTCAGAATTTGTTATAAAAATATTTAGACAGATCTTAACATTAAAACAGGATTGGTCAGCAGAAATAACAGGTTTGTATTTTTATATCATATTTATATGGTAAGATTTAAAAAAACGCAAATGAGACAACCTTGGTGGCTCAGCCTTGATGACCCAGTCGGATGTGCATCTGACTGGTGATCACGTCAGGAGTTCATTCCCTGCTGGGTTTAGCAACATTCTATTGTGGAGATTGATCATGAATATTTTCTGCAGCCATTCTATCCTTTCCACTGATTCATGAAGGGTAGTAGTCAGTTTGTGGAGAAAGAATGTGCACAAGTACTGGGCCCAGTTGTTCAAAACTAACGACATCGTTAGTTAACGATTCGTTAAAATTTACATTGAGTGATACGCAAATATGCTGAAATTGTTTGCTGAAAAAATGTGAGTAGCTTTTGCAGTGCAAAAGCTACTCACATTCTTTCAGCAAAAAAATTCAGAAAATTGTATATTGAATCCGCTAAAACAGTTAACGAAATGACCCTTAACCAGCTCGTTTAGCTAAAGAGGCTTTGAACAACTGGGCCCTGGTAAACTTTTAGGGGACTAAGTTTGCCCAGGAACAGTGAGATTATGGTAAACTGACTAACTTGACAAAACTTTTGTAGTGTTGACCGGGGTGTTAAATGCCAACCCAACCCCAAAACAAATGAAGGGTTTGAATTACGCTGAAAGCATGATACTTTTCTTGGTTTCATATACTGATATATAATGTTTCTCCTCTCCTGATCTCTTGAAATTGCTGAAATGTTTTTTGTCACAGAAAATCAGCTAAGAAGGATTTGACCCACATCTGTAAATCCATTTATATGTCCATCAATCTTTACAAATATTTTTGTGTGTGCATTCAGGATCTTGTGACCACATTCTCAGACCTATATCACTTTGATTAAATACATGACTGAATGCTTGAAGCAAACTTGTCTCATGTTGTCTGGTGAGTTGAGTCATTCAGGCCCACTTGGCTGAAGCTACTGGTTTAACACTTTCACTGCCACAGGCAATAATAGTAGGTTTTTGCAAAATGAGCCATCTCATCTGGATCTTAGTCAGCAGAGGTACAGATGATCCATACACAGTGCAGAATTTTGTGATTCTGTAAGTGACCAGCAGTTTTGCATAGAAGACCTGTTCTCACCATTTGGCTTACCATATTAAACCTAAATGTTGGGACACCTTAACTCCTTAGCATACTTGTCCTACAGTTTGAACAAACCCATATTACTACATATATTTGTGGATGTATCTGAAAAAACAGCTGGATGAGTGACAAACAGTGTAGACCCAGATCAGATGCTGCATTCTGCAGCATCTGATCTGGGTCTACACTGTTTGTTCAGGCCTGTCTGTCCCAGTGTTTAGGGTTATTACTTTATTTTGTTTTCAGAGAGTTTGTTCTCAGCAGTAGAGGAATTGAAAGAGTGTTCTGATAATTGGCGCTTCCTCCAACAGAATCTACCGCAGTGTCCAAGTGAACTGAAAGTTAGGCAGTTCAATAATATTTTAGCAAGATTAGATGGACATTTTATCACAGATATTCCATATCACAGGTAAATCTGGAACAAAATGTATTTGTTATCCAACAGGCCAAAGGGTTTGGGGGATAAAACATGTTAATGGCCTTCTGAACTGTATACATGCAAAAGTATTTTTAGAAGTATTTATATAAAATAAATATGTGTAGGGACAAGAACTACATTCTGTCAACTTTGTCTGGGTTCTGATGTTAGTCTGGGAATAGGGTAGTCTGGGTTCTGCATTTTTCAAAACCCTCGGCTGTTCTAAGGATATGGTAAAAACACTTAAACGTCTTCTCCATGAAGTACTAAGAAAGCTTTTAGGCTGAATCTTGGTATACAGCATCGGGGACTCGAGGTATACAAAGTTTGTTCAAATGATGAGACTAGGATGACCTTTGACCTTTTTATGATATGGTCAAATTTGTGTTCCTGTTGCTGTGGCATTACTGGAAAAATGTTGCATGGCATTTGCAAATAGACAATAGCTGTTTTTATCAGGTGAGCAAATTGTGGCCCATGGGCCTCTTGTTAAGGCTTTATTTTTTCTTATTCCTTGGATGCATTTAGTTTATATTTGGTAGGATTATAGATGTTGGTCCAAAATTTTATTGAGCACTATCAACACCCCTGCTCATGACCTTTAGGTCAAGGTCACAAACTTAGAAATAAAAGTTTTTCGTCAAAGGTTTTAAGATCTCTTAATAAAATAATTTCTAAATCCTTGCATGGATTTACTTTATATTTTGCATGATTATAGATATTGGTCAAAAATTTTATTTGGCACTATCCCCACCCCTGCTTATGACATAGAGGTCAAGGTAACAGACTTAGAAATTTATGTTAAAGTTTTGTATCAAGATCTCTTAATTACTAGATCTTTGCATGGATTTACTTTATATTTGGCATAATTATAGACATCAGTCCAAACTTTTATTCAACACTATCCCCACTCTATGACCTAGAGGTCAAGGTTACAGACTTACAAATTCATTCATTTAGTTTATTTGGTATACAGATAGCTATGGAAGATGTTCTTCATCCAAACCTATCTCCAGTACCATGTCTTCCTCCCCACCCTCCACCACCTTCAACACCTCCCCGCACACCCCACTATGACCTGGATTTTAAAGTTGTAGTCTTATTTTTTTATGTCCCCGGTAGAGAAGCGGGGACATATTATTTTTACCCTGTCTGTTTGTGGGTTTGTTGGTTGGACAACTTAACATTGGTCATAACTTTTGAACCATTTGAGATAGAGCCTTTATATTTGGCTTGTAGGTTCCTTGTGACAAGGGCTTCCCACTCATACAAAAAAAAATTTACCTCTGACCTTGACCTTGACAAGTGACCTACTTTAAAGAAAAAATTAACATTGGTCATAACTTTTGAACTGTTTCAGATAGAGCCTTCATATTTAACATGTAGGTTTCTTGTGACAAGGGCTTCCCACTCATACAAGAAGTTTTGACCTGCAACCTTGACTTTGACCTGTGACCTACTTTAAAGAAAAAAATTGACTTTGGCCTGATAACTTTTGAACCATTTGAGATAGAGCCTTTATATTTGGCATGTAGGTTCCTTGTGACAAGGGCTTCTCACTCATACAAAAAATTTGACCTCCGACATTGACCTTGACCTGTGACTTACTTTAAAGAAAACATTAACATTGGTCATAACTTTTGAATTGTTTCAGATAGAGCCTTCATATTTGGCATGTAGGTTCTTTGTGACAAGGGCTTCCCACTCATACAAAAAAAGTGACCTTGACCTTGACCTTTGACCTACTTAAAGAAAAAATGACCGTGGCCAGATAACTTTTGAACTGTTTGAGATAGAGCCTTTATATTTGGCATGTAGGTTCCTTATGACAAGGGCTTCCCACTCATACAAAACAATTTGACCTCTGACCTTGACCTGTGACCTACTTTAAAGAAAAAAATAACATTGGTCATAACCTTTTAACCATTTCAGATAGAGCGTTCATATTTGGCTTGTAGGTTCCTTGTGACAAGGGCTTGGTTGGTTGGACAATTTTAACATTGGTCATAACTTTTGAACCATTTGAGATAGAGCTTTTATATTTGGCATGTAGGTTCCTTGTGACAAGGGCTTCCCACTCATACAAAAAAATTTTGACCTGTGACCTTGACCTGTGACCTACTTTAAAGAAAAATTTGACCTTAATTGACCTTAATCGGGGACATGTTCATGTTTCACAAACACATCTTGTTTATTTGAGTGACAAGCACGAGTTCAGGTGAGCTATCCTGTCTAGCTACATCTTGTCACTTTAACTAATCATTAGAAAGTTGATATGTTAAATGTGATTGTCTGTGCATGAGTCTAGCAGTAATATTTTAGACCCTGCTGGAAGGGGTGAGGATCAGGGGTGGGGACTGTGGGTTTGGGGTGACAGTCATGGTCCAGTGATTGTGCTCCATATCTTAAGTACTATTTGATACTCAGAGTATTTGATTGTCATGATATAGCCTGTTGCCTTAAATTAGGTCAAGGTCACAGTGTTCTATATTTTATGCTTCATTTTGCTTAATATCTGAAATAATAACCAAATTGTGTTTTGGTATTTTTCTGATGAGGCAGTGCAGCCAGCTGGGATTATGTGAGGTCAGCTCACTTGCTCTAGTTTAAGCTCATGAGCTATGGTGATCACTTGGACTCTGTTGTCCATTGGTCATCCATTCACACCATTGAATGACTTCTCTTCTGAAACCCGTGGGCCAAATTTCTTCAAAGATCATATGAAACCTTCTGTAAAAGGGGAATTGAAAACTGTACAAATAGTCATGGTTTGTTAATTAAGATGGCTGCCATGCCCATATATGGTAAAAATACTTAAATACCTTCTTCAGAACCAATAAAGCTTTGAAGCTGAATCTTGGTATATAGCATAGGGGACTCAAGGGCTATCAAGTTTGTTCAAATGAGGATGGTAAGTTGACCTTTGATCCTTTTATGACACGGTCAGATTTGCGGTTCCATACATTTGTAGGGGGAAAATGTTGAAAAATCTTTTTACTCAGTATGTATTAAAGACTAATTGCTGAAACTTACAAAGTATGATTAAAGTAGTAAAACTTTATAGTTATTGATCAAAATTTTGCCCCTGAGGGTACTTTGCCCTTGCCCCTGAGCTATATACTGAGGTACTGGTATAAAATCATGTAAATCTTCTCTGAAACCGCTTGACCAATTTTCTTTAGATTTTATATGGGGTTTTCTATCGAAGGGGTATTGACAATTTGTTCAAATGGTTTTGCACCGTTGAACATAATGGCCACCATGCCCATATATAATAAAAAGAAAAACTCTTAAAAATCTCCTTCTCTAGAACCAAGAAAGTTTTATGACTGAATTTTGGAATATAGCATAGAGGATTCAAGGTCTACCAAGGTTATTCAAATGATGATCCTAGGATAACCTTTGACCTTTTTATGGCAAGGTCAAATTTTCGTCTCCATACATTTGTATGGGCAAATAAAATGAAAAATGATTTTCTCAGAATATATTAAACACAAATAGCTGAAACTTACAGTGAAATAGTAAAACTCTTTAGTTACTATCAAAATTTTGGGATCATCTGCCCTTGCCCTGGGCTAAATACATGTAAAAAGATCGTTAAATCTTTAAACATATTCTGAAACCTCTTGACCAGTTTTCATTAGATTTCACTTGGGGCCTTCTGTCAAAGGGATCTGTCAAAGGGATGTTGGCAATTTGTTCAAATGGTTCTGCACTATTGAAAAAGATGGCTGCCAGGTGCATATATGGTAAAAACACTTAAAAATCTTCTTCTCCAGAACTTAAAAAGGTTTTGAAGCTGAATCTTGGTATACAGTATCAGGGACTCAAGGTCTACCAAGTTTGTTCAAATGATGAGACTAGGATGACCTTTGACCTTTTTACAGTATAATCATGATAATCAAATTTGTGTTCCAGTTGCTGTTGCAATACTGGAAAACTGTTGCATGATATTTGCAGATATGCAATAGCTTTTTTTATCAGGTGAGTGAATTGTCTTCCATGGGCCTTTTGTTTCTTGTTTAGATTAGACATTCCTGTTTTCTGAGAGGAGTATATTGGACATCAACCTGCAGTAGAACAAACTTGTTAAAATAAATTGTAGGACAGATACGGTAGGGAGATAGCATGTTCAAATATTAAGGGTAAATATGGATTCATCCTTATTTTTCAGGACCGGCTATCTTCTGACTCATAAAAGAGGAGATGACACATTAGAGGTTCTAAAAGATGCTGTAGAAGAATACAAACTGAGCAAGAAAGTTCAAAGACTTGATCATGTTTTATCATTGTTTATTTCTAGTCTTCAAAATTTATCATCCTCATTGTGTCAGTTAAAACACATACTTTGACAACTCATCTAAAAGCAAACTTTGTTTTTAAAGTGGTGCCAATAGCAATTCCTATAACTGCGACAACAGAAAGTGGACATTATGCAGACTAATGAGGACATCTCATTTATGAAACAGTGGATGTGATCCATACAAGAGAATTTCTTTTGTCAGCAACTGTAGTTACAAGAATTATTGCGTAAAAAACAGTGTCACACGTTATTAACAGCCGTCATTTACCTGTGAAAAGCCGTGTATTAACAAGGCAATTCACGCGTTGTTGATGCACAGCTATGCAACTTTCAATATGCCTGTGTCGGGCCACAGATTTGCTGCCGTTATGAGATGTATCCGGCCCTAGAACTAGCATAGTCCGTGGAAATTACGTTCGCGAGACATCAATGAAAAGGCGAAACAAAATAGTGCAAAAAATGTAGCAAATGTTTTTAGTTTTTATGCAAGAATAGCGATCAAACATGGTTTATCAATGCATTAACATTTGCCAGGTCCTTGGGAGGTGTTGAAAACCGCGGCCTTCAGCCTTGGTTTTCAACACCTCCCACGGGACCTGGCGAATGTTAATGCATGAAAAACCATGTTTTATTCCTATATTGGAGGAGGAAAACTAAGAATTAATCATGTATATAGGGAGTAGTAGAGAGACATCATAGCCAAGTGGTTAGCAGATTTTGACTGCAGTGATTAAGGTTGCAGGTTCAAACCAACAAACTTTCAACTAAAAAACTTGATTCACACGGCAGAGAATGGGTACCTTTTGGGGGAATGTTAATACAGTGAAAGGAGAGGATTGGGCCCTGCCTTTCACATGCTGTTCCCCAAGAAATGTATCGCATTGCTACAAGGCTAGGAGAAATCATTACCTTGTATAGGGGAATGGTGTCAGCAGCAACTGTAGCTACAAGATTAGATAGAGGAAAACTCCAGGGCCAAGTTGTTCAAAGCTAATGACATCGTTAGTTAACTATTCGTTAAAATTTACATTGAGTGATCCGCAAATATGCTGAAATTTTTTGCTGAAAAAATGTGAGTAGCTTTTGCAGTGCAAAAGCTACTCACATTTTTTCAGCAAAAAATATCAGGATATTGTGTATTGAATCCGCTAAAACAGTTAACGAAATGACCCTTAACGAGCTCGTTAAGCTAACGACGCTTTGAACAACTGGGCCCAGAATTAGTGATGTATAGGGGAGTGTTCAAGGGGCACTATAACCAAGTGGCTAATGTATTTGACTGCAATGCTGCTTTTTTAAGCCTACCTTAGTCTTTCAGTTGAAAAATTTTCTCTGTGCATGCAGCAGTGTCTGGATACCATTCCAAGAGTGTTAACAACTAAAACAGTCGTGGGTGCTTGCCTTTTATATGCTGTTGAGCAAGATGCTATGTGCTCAAACTCACACCACCCCTAAGGCTGCAAGGCTATGGGACACCTTTACTTTTATAGGGGAGTGATGTAGCCTGGAGAAGTTGGGAGGCATACTGCTGTCCTTTTGACATCACTCGGAAAGAAGTTTTTGTCTTGTTGTTTTATTTTAAATGAAAACATTTTGTTCTGATTGATCATATCTTATCAGAAACCATTTGTCTTTTCTGTTTCTGTATTTTGTTCTCAAATATTTACTCTAAAAAATTAAATTAATGGCACAAAATTTGTCTGACCTATGCAATTTCAGTATTTTTTTTTTTTTTTTTTTTTTTTTGCGGGGGGGGGGGGGGGGGGGTGGGGGGGGGGGGGATTTTTTACTAGGAGAATATTTTTTACTTTTCTTTGTTAATTTTTAATTTTTGATGTTTCACAATAGTATTATGAAAATTTCAAGAAAAATGAACCAGCGAAACTTGTTGAAAATCTGCTCCAAATGACCTACTCTACATATTTCTGCTTAATTTGCAACCATTTTTACTATGGGAAAAAGTTAAAATATTTGATTATTAAAAAAGATACAAAAACAATGACTAGAATAAAACCCTTTGTGCAGCTAGTTACGATAAATGGTTTTGCATTATATCATGACAAAGGTTTGCAAATTTACTTCTTTTGTGCCAAGCGTAAAACAAAAATACTCTTTCTGAAAGATGTCGAAAGCACAGTATTTACTTCTTTATAGATAATGAGCTTTTTGCAAAATCTTTTTCATGTGCACTTGCTAGCAACATTTTTTTTTTTTTTTTTTTGCAATAGGATTTTTCAAGAAATGTTTCATTGCCTTGACCCCCACACCACAACCCCTCCCTCAGCCTGATAAATTCTGGGATTGTGTACATATATTTATACAGGTCTTGTTTTAAATGTTTTGTCAAAAACACTATGTACAGTAGGAACTAAAACAACAGTTGTCCAACTCAGTTCCTGTTTTAAAGGTTTTGTCAAAACAATATGTACAATAGTAACTAAAACAACAGTTGTCCAACTCAGTTCCTGTTTTAAAGGTTTTGTCAAAACACTATGTACAATAGGAATTAAACCAGCAGTTGTCGAGCTCAGTTCCTGTGTTAAAGGTTTTGTGTAAACACTATGTACAGTTGGAACTAAACCAACAGTTGTCCACTTCAGTTCCTGTGTTAGAGGTTTTGCGAAAACACCATGTACAGAAGGAACTTAAACAACAGTTGTCCACCTCAGTTCCTGTTAGAAAAGGTTATGTCAGCTGCAGTACAAATCTTTCTACAAATTAAAAGCAAATAATATGCCTATTTTCTTTTATTTATCAGGGCCCAGTTGTTCAAAACTAACGACATCGTTAGTTAACAATTCGTTAAAATTTACATTGAGTGATACGCAAATATGCTGAAATTTTTTGCTGAAAGAATCTGAGTAGCTTTTGCAGTGCAAAAGCTACTCACATTTTTTCAGCAAAAAATATCAGAATATTGTATATTGAATCCGCTAAAACAGTTAACGAAATGACCCTTAACGAGCTCGTTAAGCTAACGACGCTTTGAACAACTGGGCCCAGAAGTTTGTTTTTCTGAATGGTCTGGCAAAATTAATGAATTTTTAGTCAAACAGTGTATGAGTACTGTTCACGTCAGAGCATGTAGTAACCTTTGCTAACGTGAAAGCAATTAGTAGCCTGTGAAACAAAATGCATGTACGTACACGAACAATTACTAACCTCTGTGGACTTCCAACAACTAGTCGAATATTATGAATTATGATGAGATTATTCTACCCGTACTCGTCAGGCTTTTAACCCTTGTCCTGCTGAATAAATTAAGATGCCATGCCCATTTCTAATTTTCAGCCAATTAGATTACTTGATCCAGATTATTGATATAAATTCATATACTTAATGGCAAACATTGCAGATCCAGATCAGTTAGAAGCCAACTGATCTGGATCTACACTGTTTGCAAAGGCAGGACATATCCGGGTTCAGCAGGACTAGGGTTAAGATTTTGTACTTTATTTTATTATAACTGAACTGGTAGGCAAATGTTATGATTCAAAAAGAAAATAGTAAATAGGAATTATCTACTGATGTTGTATTTTGTCATGTTATTGTGCCCAGCCTTTTTGAAGAAAAGTGAGGGGTCATATTCAGCTTTCCGTTATTCTCCCGTCTGAGAATAGGTACCTTGTGGACGCAACTTCTCCTACCATTGTGGCAGGATCTTTTTCAAACTTTGCCGGTGGTTTTGTCATGGTCTGAAAATATGCAGGTGTTTTTTGATATGTTCATGAAATTATTTTTGTCATTTTCTGGGTTTTGAACTTAGTAATTTTTCATGCTCAGATAGTATAGGTAGTGGATACCTTATGGTCGCAACTTCTCCTAAAGTTATGGAACTTTGAAACTTTGCAAGTGTTTTTGTTATGGTCTTAAGATATGCACGTGATTTTGGTATATTCCTGAAATTATTTTTGTTACTTTTTCTGGTTTTTGAACTTAATCATTTTTTAAGCTCAAATAGTATAGACAATGGGTACCTTGTTGATGCAAATCCTCCTAAGGCTGAGGACAGTTCTTTTTGAAACTTTACAGGTGTGTTTGTCATGGTCTGAAGATATGCATGTGCTGTTTGTGTATTCCTAAAAATTCTTTTGTCACTTTTTCTGGGTTTTGAACGTCTCTTTTCGAGCTCAAATAGTGTATCTAGATAGTTGGTACCTTGTTAGCTCACAAGGTACCAACGGTTGTGGACGGTTCTGTTTGAAACTTTGGAGGTTTTTTCATCATGGTCTGAAGATATGCATGTGTTTTTGTTATATTTCTGATTTTTTTTTTTTTTTTTTATCATTTTTCCGGTATTTTTAACCTAGCCATTACTTGCAGCTCAAATATTATAAGTGCACATAGATAATTGGTACCATGCGGCTGCAACTCCTCTTACTGTTGTGGACTTTAAAAGCACACCAAGTTGTCTAATTGAGTTGCATTTCATATACAGTCGACTCCAGTTATCTCGAACATATGCCTTTATAAAGGCGTAGACAAAAAAGTACGCTGGCTATAATATGAAAACTATGGAATTGCTTGACTATGAGCTTATAGGGGTATGTGCAGTAATTAGGTCGAGTGCAGTTCTGTGTACTTTGTACCTTGTACTTTTACTTTGTACCTTCATGTTTCCATTTTTTATGAAACTGCGGGCCGCCATTTTGTTTTATGACACAAGTTAGTTTGAAGTTAATAGATATGAGCCAAAACACCAGAAAATGTACCTTTGCACGAATGCAAGGATTCTTCATGGAAACAGCCCTGGTCAGATTGTACTGTTGGGTACATATGCTCAGATTCACTGTTGGGGCCAGATGTTTTTATTGGGCCCATGTCAAATAGTACATTTTCTTATGTTGGTGCTCATGTGATCCCAGCTAGCATTCTTTATAAATCTATAGTGGGCCGCTATCGGCCCTTTAGTTACCCTGAGCATTCTTTATAAATCTATAGCGGGCCGTTATTGGCCCACAGTTACCCTGACAGGCCAATAACGGCCCCCTATAGATTTATAAAGAATGCTTACTGGGATGAAGCTTTTTTCATGTAATATCCTATTTTTTCAGAAAAGCGTGTTCCAGGAGAAATAAGAAAAAAATATCAATACCTAATGGTTGAAATAGTCTTATCTAGAGTAAGGGCTGAGAAATAAAGGTTTCACATAGGGTGTTAACATAATGTCAGTATTAGGAGGTGACATGAACAGTGTTGCTGATTACACTACTGTACAAGAACAGATCCAAACCTCTTCCTGTACTTCAACATGCTGTAGTTCACTGTTCAAGAACATACTCAGACCTCTTCCTGTACTTCAGCATGCTGTAGTTCACTGTTCGAGAACATACCCAAACCTCTTTCTGTACTTCAACATGTTGTAGTTCACTGTACAAGAACATACTCAAACCCCTTCCTGTACTTCAACATGCTGTAGTTCACTGTTCAAGAACATACTCAAACCTCTTCCTGTACTTCAACATGCTGTAGTTCACTGTTCAAGAACATACTCAAACCTGTTCCTGTACTTTAGCATGATGTAGTTTAGTCTTCAAGAATAGACTCAACCCTCTTCCCGTATTGTAACATGGTGTAGTTTACTGTTCAAGAACAAACTCAAACCTCTTCCTATACTCCAACATGGTGTAGTTTACTGTTCGAGAACAGACTAAAATCTCATCCTATACTTCAGCATGATGTGGTTTACTGTTCAAGAACAGTCTGAATCAGCTTCCCATACTTCAACATGGTGTATATTTACTGTTCTAGAACAGATTCTAACCGCTTCTTATACTTTAACATGGTCTAGTTTTCGAAACAGACTAAACTCTTGGGTGTAGTTTGTTCATTCTGGTCATTTGGGTTCAGTGAGCCCAGTTTGAATGGTTGGAGATATGGGGTATATTACAAATTCCAATACTGTTTAATGAACAGAATCAGTAAAACTGAGTCTGACATGTTTGATTTCAAAAGGTCAACTTTTCTCAGAAATTATTACGAATACACGCCTATTCAAATATATAGGAATTTTCGAGCCACTGAGGGTTAATTATGGCGCAAGGCCAGGAAGCAAATAGTGATAAATTAGGGATTTTTTTTCAATCATCTATACAATAATTGTATGTTGTGTGTACTCATACAATTTCCTGATAAAAACAGAACATTTTACCTAAATATTCGTTTCCTGGACCTATCGGAAGAATTTCATAGGGACTCAAAAACGAGTTCGAATGATCCATGGTAAACGAGCCATCGGTGTTTGACCTATTCAGGGTTTACTGTATACTGCACACATCCCAATAAAGGGTCCAAACTATTTCTACTCACATACTTGTTACTTGTTTGTTTGTGTTGAGGTTTTACAGCCTAGTCAACCCGATTGGGTTATGTTGAGCGCAGTCAATTTACCTAACCATCTTTTTACTGGGCAGGCTTAGTTCTCTAAGTGGTTAACCAGTATTGTGCACATTCTTTTGCCAGAAACTGACAACTGCCCTTCTTGAATTAGCGGAAGGGAGAGAATGACCGTAGAAAATATCAAACCTCCACGAAAGAATGTAACTGACTCGGCGGGGTGGTGGGGGGGGGAGGTATTTGAACCTGCAACCTCCTGATCACCAGTCGGATGTGCATCCAACTGAGCCTGAGTTACTTGTAAAAACCATAGGAAGGAGATGAATGAAGAGTGGTGGATGGATGAATTATCATGTTATCTAAGTTGTTTACATATGAGCCACTTCAATCAAAATTGACTCATAGCTCCATATAAGGTAACTTTCCACAAAAACATACTAATGTTGTTGTTTTTTCTGACACGAAAACGTCAATTCAAATATACTGAAAACTCTACCACCAAACAAATGAAAATTTTCAGATAAAAGTTCTGATATTTGTCATATTTCTGCTCAAAACAGGGATTGTGTGTACTCATTAGAACTGCCTTAGTGAGGCTGTTCTAATGAGTACCCACAATCTATGTTTTTGAGTAGAAATAAGAAAAAAATGTATACCCCTGTAAACCCCAGTTTTACTTTATAAATGTGGGATATAAGCGGGGTCAACATTATCTAGGCATGTTTTCGTGATGTTTTTCCATTGAAAAAGTTTTGGTGTAAGCGCCTCACAAAGGTGATTCTAATGATTTTCCTAAAAACTATTTTTCCTGGCGAAAAAGGGAAAAAAATTTTTTTTGAATAACACTCCTATCTGTAGCTATGAAATGTGTCATCATGTGTGAATTTTGCAGATTCCAATCAGACTGCATAGCTACACAATCTCATTGGGACCGTGGCTTGAGACTGATAAGTTTTTTAGTATCCTATGGTTCTGTAAGCTATAGCGAAGGTCCTGATCAGACTTCATGCATACATAGGATGATTTAAGAATTTGCTTTTCCATTACGAAAACACGCCTTTTCAAATATCTAGAAAATTTCACCACCAAAACCTGGAAGTTTTCAGATAAAAATTCTGATATTTTTCATTATTCTTCTCAAAACATAGGTTGTGGCTGAGGCAGTTCTAACGAGAACCCACAATCTATGTTTTTAAGCAGAAATAAGAAAAATAATGTATACCCCAGTAAATCCCCATTTTACTTTATAAAAGTGGGGTTTACGGGGGTCAAAATTATATAGGTATATTTTCGTGATGCTCACAACGATTTATTGTTGGCATAGAGTAAAACATCATGACAAACATCTCTGTCTCATTTACCGTGGCTGATTTGAACTTATTTTGAGACTCTAGGAAATTCTTCCGATATCTCAAGAAAACAAACATGTAAGAATAATTTAGGGATTTTTTTTATTTAATCATGAGCATGTATGTTGTGTGTACTCATGATAATCACCTCATTGAGGCAATTCTAATTACACTCAACTTACCATTATTTATAGAAGATCGAAAAAGACTGAATGATTCCTGTTTGTTTCCTGACCTGGTGCTCGGACCTAATAATGTATATCGGGTCCAAGCTTGGCGCTATGATTAACATCACGAAAACATACCTATATAATGTTGACTCCCTTAAACCCCACTTTTATATAGTAAAACTGGGGTTTACAGGGGGTATACCTTAATTTTCTTATTTCTGCTCAAAAACATAGATTGTGGTACTTGCTAGAACCACCTCACTGAGGTGGTTCTAAAGAGTACCCACAACCGAGGCGGTTCTAACGAGTACCCACAATCTATGTCTTGAGCAGAAATATGAAAAAATGTCAGAATTTTTATCCGAAAATTTTCATTTTTTTGGTGGTAAAATTTTTCAGTATATTTGGATAGGCTTGTTTTTGTAATGAACCTCAGTTTGCCCAAAATATCCTTGTCTAGAATAAGTTTCCATGGCCCAAAAGATGTTCGAGCCATTGAATTCGACTGCATTTGATATGTTTGTTGCTTTCAAAGAATTGCTTTTTTCAGAACCATCACGAAAACATGCCTATATAATTTTGACCTTCTTAAACCCAACTTTTATATAGTAAAACTTCGGTTTACAGGGGTAAACATTATTTTTCTTATTTCTGCTCAAAACAGATTGTGAGTACTTGTTAGAACCGCCTCGCCGAGGCAGTTCTAACGAGTACCCACAATCTGTGTTTTGAGCAGAAATATGAAAAATATCCGAATTTTTTATCTGAAAATTTTCATTTTTTGGTAGTAAAATTTTCAGTATATTTCAATAGGCATGTTTTCGCAATGCTTTTTCACTTGGTGTGGCTCATATGGCTTTCTAGAAGAACAACATTGTTTTATTGCATTATGGATTGTTTTAGTAAATGTCTAATCGCACTTTGTTTATTCTCATTCTTTATATCCTTACCTAGTAAACATTACGAAAACATATCTATTTAAATATATAGAAAATTTCATCTCCTAAACCTGAAAAAAATTCAGATTAAAAACTCTGATATTTTTCATACTTGTGCTCAAAACATAGATTGTGTGTACTCATTAGAACCGTCTCGACGAGGCGGTTCTAACGAGTACCCACAATCTATGTTTTTGAGCAAAACTAAGAAAAATAATGTATACCCCTTTAAACCCCAGTTTTACTATATAAAAGTGGGGTTTAAGGGGGTCAAAATTATATAGGCATGTTTTTGTGATGAGTATTCATTTAAGCCTTATTTCAGTGCAAGTACCAGCAAGCATCTTAAGCATAATACACCATTTTATATTTCAAGTACTCTGCTCAGACAGAAGCTCCTGTTAAGTGGTCAAAATATATAATTGGTAAAACGTTTGTAGAATATTTTATTATTAAATTCACAGATATGAACAGATAGCAAAACGAATCAGCCGGAAATATATACACCATAGGATTTAGCACGAGGGACATCGCCATAAAACAACAACAATAAAAACTAATAAACAAAACAACTACAAAAACAACTAAACAAAAATGGAATTTACATTATCAAAATAGAAATCGTCCCGTTTGGCATAATATTTAGTAGACATTATATCATTTGATATTGATTTAAGCTCAAGCACTGTGCTTCGGTATTTCAGATAATATTAGTTCATTTCAATGAAGTTCTGGATAAATTTTATCAACCGTTTGTTCAGTTATAATTATGAATAGTTAGAAAAAGATCCATATATCAAGACGTTGATTTGAATGCTTTAACCCGTTTTGCCTAGCGTCCAATAAAGGACACTGGCAAACAGTGTAGACTAAGACCAGACGCCACAGAATGCGGCGTCTGATCTTGGTCCACACTGTTTACATTAAATAAATGCATTCCTGTAGAATAATAAAAACTATCTGACACGCCTTCTATTGGAAATGAACCAGTTTTGGTAGAAGAGTCCACTCGACAAATGGGTTAATAATAATATTGAGAACGGGACAAAAAAAGTCTCTGTAGTAACAAACAGAAGCAGACCTACAATAAGACGAGGGAAGGGTGTGTGTGTGTGTGTGTGTGTGTGTGTGTGTGTGTGTGTGTGTGTGTGTGTGTGTGTGTGTGTACAAACTTTGTACCCATAAATATTTTCATTTTCATACCAACTACTTGTTGGTGTAATATAAAGTACTAAACCGTATAAAGGTATCACGAGGAAAAAGAAGGGCCTCACAAACTTCTGAGAAGACCACACACTATCTGTGTCTACACTGTTTGCTCATGCTTGTCTTTCAGAATATGTAGAGTAATTACGGTAATTTGTTCAAATCGACCCCACTCAGATATCATCCTGGATCTGCCCCTGGTGATCAGCCATGAATGACTTAAGTCCACATGAGGTCTACCGACCAAACTGGGATGCTATTTCTGACGTCATAACCACAGAGTTTGTTTATCATTACGAAAACATACCTATATAATGCTGACTCCCTTAAACGCCACTTTTATATAGCGAAACTGAGGTTTACAGGGGGTATACAATATTCATCGTATTTCTGCTCAAAACATAGATTGTGGGTACTTGTTACAACCGCCTCGGCGAGGCGGTTCTAACGAGTGCCCACAATCTATGTTTTGAGCAGAAATATGAAAAATATCAGAATTTTTTATCTGAAAACTTTCAGATTTTGGAGGTGAAATTTTCAAGATATTTGAATAGGCATTTTTTCATAATGTGGAATTTTAGTCCCTTCTCTTCCTCTCTTAATTACTTTCTAGAAAATAATCAAACAGTTCAAAGGCACTATAATGTAAGTTTTCATTTGGGCGTGTTAAGCGAGAAAGTGCCTTCAAATGCGCAGATCCAGATCATCCTGCGCATACGCAAAGTATCATCCTGTGCATACGCAAAGCATCATCCTGCGCATACGCAAAGTATCATCCTGCGCATCGCAAAGTAACATCCTGCGCATACGCAAAGTATCATCCTGCGCATACGCAAAGTAACATCCTGCGCATACGCAAAGTATCATCCTGCGCTTACGCAAAGTATCATACTGCGCATACGCAAAGTATCATCCGGGTCTTTACATAAATGCTGTAGTATCCCTGTAGTATCCAGTGATTCTGTTAGTGGACAGGGAAGGATCTGTTCACACTGCGTGGACTGACCTGGGCTTTCACTGTCCGTATATACCCCAAGACTAGTTTCTGCTTAGCATGGTCTAGTTTACATTATGGGTTGTTTTAAAAAACACATTACGAAAACACGCCTATTCCAATATATTGAAAATTTCACCTAAAAAAAACCTGAAAATTTTCAGATAAAAAACTCTGATATTTTTCATATTTCTGCTCAAAACATAGTTTGTTGGTACTCATTAGAATCGCCTCGGTGAGGCGGTTCTAATGAGTACCCACAATCTATGTTGAGGCGATTCTAACGAGTACCCACAATCTATGTTTTTGAGCAAAAATAAGAAAAATATTGTACACCCCTGCAAACCCCAGTTTTACTATATAAAAGCGGGGTTTATGGGGGTCTAAACTATACAGGCATGTTTTCGTGATGATTCTCCCAAATGCAGATAGTGGTTAGTGTCTTGTGGCATAAATTACAATTTGAGCTTCCATCTTACTAGAAAATGTTTTAAAATCGTACTAATAATATTATAGCCTGTTGACTTTCATTACCTCGAAGTCCAAGGGACCGAAATATTTCGAGATATTCATACCGCGACATATCAGATTTGCAGAATTGAGGAAAAAAATAAATCAAACAACTACATTCAACAAATGAATACGTAATTTGACTCCTTTGATTAAAGACATATTGACAATATTGTGGAAAAGAGAAGAAATTGCTCCATAGGAGCAATATCTGTTCTTTTCTACAATAGTTTGTTACCTATTGTAGATTTTGATGTTAAAACAGGGACCATTACGATAACACGCCTATTCAAACATACTGAAAAATTTACCACCAAAAAAATGAAAATTTTCAGATAAAAATTCTGATATTTTTCATACTTCTGCTCAAAACATAGATTGTGTTTTACTCGTTAGAACCGCCTCACCGAGGCGGTTCTAACGAGTACCCACAATCTATGTTTTTGAGCAGAAATAAGAAAATAATGTATACCCCATGTAAACCCCAGTTTTACAGTATAAAAGTGGGGTTTAAGGGGGTCAAAATTATATAGGCGTATTTTCGTGATGCCAATTTTCACTTCGAGATAAGCGGTTATTCGATATAAGCGAAGTCGATATAACGAGAATCGACTATATATATATCAGCCATTTATCTGACTTGAAAAAAAATCGGGGTATTAGTTTCATTAACACTTCTCTAATGACAGAAATGTAGTTAGTAGGGCTACGCCCCTTTAGATGGCATTACGAAAACATGCCTATTCAAATATATAGAAAACTGAAAATTTTTCGATAAAAACTCTGATATTTTTTCATATTTCTGCTCAAAACATAGATTGTGGGTACTCGTTAGAACCGCCTCAGCGAGGCGGTTCTAACGAGTACCCACAATCTATGTTTTGAGTAGAAGTAAGGAAAATAATGTATACCCCTGTAAACCCCAGTTTTACTATATAAAAGTGGGCTTTAAGGGGTCAAAATTATATAGGCGTGTATTCGTGATGAACTCTATTTTCCACGATAACCAGAATAGGCGAAACGATCTGAAGGAAGCTGAAAAAAACAACAACAAAAAACACACAAAAAAAAAAAAAAAAAAAAAAAAAAACTCACAGGCGCCACACGACACGACACTTAACACAAGCTGCAGTGAAAGAATAAAATCTATAAACGTTGCACTTGGAAACAAAATGTACACCATCCGCTTTACACTCAGAGAAACGTTTACGTTCTAAAATGTTAAAGAGTTACAAATACAATACAAGTAACTATCTTTGAACATTTTTAAAGCCAATAACCCTCCTCAAACAAAGGCGGCGATGCACTGCTTCCAATGGCCCCAAAAATGTCACAATCATTTTCACACACACACACACACACACACACACACACACACACACACACACACACACACGAGTGAACGAACAAGCAAGCAAGCACACACGGACACACGCATTAGAACAATATATATTTAATAGAGCTTTAAAATACCGCTAAATATACCGCCTACTTTATTGTCCCATTAAATCAGCAATGGAAAAGTTGTACAGCTTTTACTGTTTTAATCCAAAACGTGTTTGTTTATCCCTTTGTCTTTCACAATTTTGTTCTTGCTTGCATGTAGTAGGTCGCTGGATATTTATGCCTCTATACTATTTGTTGATTATTAAGATCTCTAGGGGTTTTGTCTTCACTTGATTTCTTCTGTTTTCTCTTTTTCGATCTGAAATATAGATTAGGCCAACTTAAAAATCGTGTCAAAACAATTATATGCCCAGTTTGTCCATTTTACTGTTGTACATATTTCTAAATATAGATATTAAATAACGGAAAATTTTGGGTATTATGCCGTGAAAATACCCCAACTGCTTCAGATTTTGTCACTTTCTTCACTACTACATCGACAATAATTGAACCGCCTCATGACAAAACCATCAAAATGGCATGTGTAGCCAGCGAGGATCTGCCCAGGCTGATCAGAGTCCTCGCTGTGCGCTCAGTAGGTACATCACGAAAACATGCCTGTATAGTTTTGACCCCCTTAAACCCCACTTTCATATAGTAAAACTGGGGTTTACAGGGGTATACATTATTTTTCTTAGTTCTGCTCAGAAACATAGATTGTGGGTACTCGTTAGAACCGCCTCGTCGAGGCGGTTCTAACGAGTACCTACAATCTATGTTTTGAGCAGAAATATGAAAAATATCAGAAATTTTTATCTGAAATTTTTCATTTTTTTGGTGGGAAAATTTTCAGTATATTTGAATAGGCGTGTTTTCGTAATGGCTAAGGACTCAAGCTTTATGTATGGCGACGGTAAAGACTGATCAAATGGGGCAGATGGCCAGGCTGCTCTTAAGTCTTCTCTGGGCGCACATGCCATTTTGTTGGTTTTGTCATGAGGTGGCTCCTTATTGTCTCTACGACTACAATAGACACAGAGATATTCAGGAAAGGCCAAATCAGAAACACAGCCTTTCCAGACTGTTTAAGGACAAGAAAATATATTGAAAACACGAAGTTACAACACAAAACACCATTTTCACGAAAACGGAACTGACAACATGAAACCATTGAGAGCAATAATACTCCCACGAAACAAAAAAAAAAAAAAAAAAAAAAAACAACAAAAGTTAAGCTAAAGTGTCAAATTCGCTAGGCCATACTAACTAGATTCGGCTAATTAGGCCTCACCAGTGACCCTCATATTGGCTTTAAAACAATCCCGGTGTTGGCTTGCAAAGGACTAGAATTTATCAACCACAGTATAGTTAAGTACGGAGGAGACGTTTCACGACCATCGCAAGACACTAACATCAGCTATAGTGAAGTAAAAATAGAATTAACGCACGCACAAAATTGAAAACAGATGAATTGTATATTTGTTGGGTCAGTTTTACTAGTTTCGGCCCATTAGACCTCGTCATTGACCTCATATAATTTTTCAAAAATGTCCTGAATGGGCGAGCTGGTAACAATTATCACAAAGGATAAAAAAATTTAAACTGCTAAATACTAAATACAACGTAAATTGTACAACAATTTAATATAGCCCTCCGGCGACCCCAGGTTAGGGATTACAGACATGAAATGATAACACCAGATGACAAATAGTCGAACACAAAACGACAGATCGAAGAAGAAATGCATTACGAAAACACGCGTATTCAAATATATAGTACAACAATCTATGTTTTGAGCAGAGATATGAAAAATATAATAAGTTTTTTTTTATCTGAAAATTTTCAGTTTTGAAGGTTTGTTTGTGTTGAGGTTTTACGGCCCAGTAAACCCAATGGGTCATGTCGAGCGCGGTCAGCTTACCTAACCACATGTTTACTGGGCAGGCTTAGTCCTCTAAGCGGTTAACCGGTATTGTGCACATTCTTTCGCCAGAAACTGACAACTGCCCTTCTTGAATCAGCGGAAGGGAGAGAATGATCGTAGAAAATATTTCATGATCAATCTCCACGAAAGAATGTTGCCGACCTCGGCGGGGGTTGAACTCGCGACCTCCTGGTCTCCAGTCGGATGCGCATCCAACTGAGCCACCGAGGCCGGCTAGTTTTGAAGGTGAAATTTTCTATATATTTGAATACGCGAGCCTTCCCTGATTGCATAGGCCATCCAAAGAGAGAACCCTTGTCATAGTGGGTGGATGTACAGGCTGAACTGTCATTGCTTGTCACACAGTCTTGTAGGTTTTGTCGTGCGCAGGCTCAGTTATTGCTCGAGAGTGTTTTGCTATAAAAGGTTGATAACAAGGAAATGGTTATTAAAGTGTATATCCTGTTCAATGAGTTTAGCAGCTAAATTTTATTATGTTGATTAAAATGTCGCCGCACTTTGGTCGAGGCTGTAAAACGTTTTTCAGCTGAGCATGAAATATTTCCTGCTTATAAATCACAAATTACTAACAAGCGCAAACTGTCGCTAAACATAGCTGGGCTTGAAAATTCTCTGCTAATAAATATGAAATGCCAACTAGAATATTTTATGCTCAGCTGAGTTGAGCATGAAAAAGCAAACAAAAAAAAAAAAAAAAAAAAAAAAAAACAATAACCTCGGGACCTGGTCAACGAATACTCTGATACAGTAAAACTTCAATGACTCAAACACCGATAGCTCGTTTACCATGGTTGATTCGAACTCGTTTTTGAGTCCCTACGAAATTGTTCCGACAGCTGAAGAAAACACATATCTGGGGATATTTTAAGGCAATTAACATTTATCATATAAATGTATGTTGTGTGTATTAATTAGCACTGCATCATAGAGACGATTCGAATGAATATTCTTCATACCATTATTTTATAGACGATCGAAATTACATCCCTAAATTATTTCCATTTATCTCCTTTCCTTGCTAAAACTATCCATGCCTAGGACAAATTTTCATGGTGCCAAATTGCCGAGCCCTTGAAGTTTGACTCAACGTACAGTATTTACAAAAAAAAAAAAACTCCAGTGAAAAAAGGGTTCTTTGTTTTATACGACCGGTAAAGATCCAAACTCACTCTTTTCTATTTACTAATATATTTTGCTGTATCAAAAGTATCTGTAATGCAACAGTGAAGGCCAAGATCAGGCTGCGCAGTCAGATCGTAACTACGCTATCTGTATATGCCCAGAAGATCTATTTGTCCTACCGCGCCGCTCACATATCATCGCCATTTTCTGAATAAATTATGGGCTCGATCATCTAGTAGTTACTGTGCCTGACTTGGAATATGGATATTTCTCGTTCGAATCCTGGCTCGACTCAGAATAATTTCTTAGAATTAGTAAAGTCAGACCATACTTGACATGTTGTTATTCGTAGTAGAAGATTTAAATGTTGACATTTAGAGACGGGCTTGCGCCTCCACTTGCTCTTGCAGTATTAAAAAAGCATGGAATGTCATAACTGTCTATGAGCATAAAAGTAATTATTTTGGGTGCTTTCATATTATATGTTGTGGTCTAAACATTATACTGAGTGATTAATCCGATATATGTAAAAGAAACTTCCCCAGCGGGCATAACGTCGCCTCAACGTCGATGCTACGTCATGACGTTGCATCGACGTTGAGGCGACGGACACATGGCGTAAATATAACGTCGCTTCAACGTCGATGCAACGTCATGACGTTGCATCGACGTTGAGGCGACGTTATATTTACGTCATGTGCCTGCCGGGTCGTTATATTCTGTGAAGAAATAGTTATACGCTGTAGCATCTGTATTACATGCCGTGATCTCAGTGTTATATGCTGCGCTTCTTCCATTATACGCTTTAGTCTTTATGGAGGGGTTTATCCGGTAAATGTTGTAAAAACTTCGTTTTATTTTATTGTCAGCGGTGAAATCAGTGTATATCTGATGAAAATAAAAGTGGTATCAATCACTAGTGAATTGATATCGTATCATTTCACTATAGTGAATGATACGATTTATATTTTCACTCTTCGCTTTGGACGACTTCGGTTTTCTTCACTGTTTCAGAAGTGGATGTAACCTCCACTTCAGATTTTTGAACACCTCTAACTTCTTTGTTTCTGAACTAAACTATCAAGTGTTGGTATGCATTTTCTTAGTTAGAATGTAAGGAACATCATGGTATCAAAATTATTTTGATTCGCCGAAACTTTTTGTTTTTTGTCTCTCCAGCGTTTCGCATGTTAAGCACTGAACGTCGACGCCATGACGTTCATGTTTTGTTTGGTGACGTTAGATATGACGTCAGAAACGTGCAGTGGCGTGTAAAAAAATAAAATAAAAAGAAAATTTACTCTTTTTCAGTGAATACCACAAAAGTTTTCATCTCGTGTAATGAAAACATTCAAATTTTCACTCGTGCTGCGCACTCGTGAAAATACTGATGTTTTCATTACACTCGATGACAATATTTATGGTATTCACAGCAAAAGAGTAAATATCCTCTATATCTGATGAAAATAAAAGTGGTATCAATCACTAGTGAACTGATATTGTATCATTTCACTATAGTGAATGATACGATTTATATTTTCACTCTTCGCTTTGGACGACTTCGGTTTTCTTCACTGTTTCAGAAGTGGATGTTACCTCCACTTCAGATTTTTGAACACCTCTAACTTCTTTGTTTCTGAACTAAACTATCAAGTGTTGGTATGCATTTTCTTAGTTAGAATGTAAGGAACATTATGGTATCAAAATTATTTTGATTCGCCGAAACTTTTTGTTTTTTTGTCTCTCCAGCGGTTCACATGTTAAGCACTGAGCGTCGACGCCATGACGTTCATGTTTTGTTGTTTGGTGACGTTACTTATGACGTCAGAAACGCACATTGACGCGTGAACAATAAAATAAAAAGAAAATTTACTCTTTTTCAGTGAATACCATATAAATTTTCATCTCGTGTAATGAAAACATTCAAATTTTCACTTGTGCTTCGCACTCGTGAAAATACTGATGTTTTCATTTCACTCGAAGACAATATTTATGGTATTCACAGCAAAAGAATAAATATCCTCTATTTATTATATTCTGTGAGAGAAATGGTTACATGCTGTCGTATTTTTATCATATTCTATGGTCTCAATGGGATATGCTGCGCTTTTTCCATTATACGCTTTAGTCCAAGCATTATATGGAGTGGTTTATCCGATAAATGTAGTAAAAGCTTCGTGTTATCCTGTGGTGAAATAGTTATATGCTGAAGTATTTTTTATTTGTTTGTTTGTGTTGAGGTTTTACGGCCCAGTCAACCCAATGGGGTCATGTCGAGCGCGGTCAGTTTACCTAACCACACGTTTACTGGGCAGGCTTAGTCCTCTAAGCGGTTAACCAGTATTGTGCACATTCTTTCGCCAGAAACTGACAACTGCCCTTCTTGAATCAGCGGAAGGGAGAGAATGACCGTAGAAAATATTTCATGATCAATCTCCACGAAAGGATGTTGCCGACCTCGGCGGGGGTTGAACCCGCGACCTCCTGGTCTCCAGTCGGACGGCGCATCCAACTGAGCCACCGAGGCCAAAGTATTTTTTATCATATGCTGTGGTCTCAGTGTTATAATCTATGCATTTTCTATTATACCATTACGAAAACACGCCTGTTCAAATATATAGAAAACTTCACTTGCAAACACTGAAAATTTTCAGATAAAAAAAACTCTGATATTTTTCATATTTTTTCTCAAAAACATAGATTGTGGTACTCGTTGGAACCGCCTCGCCGAGGCGGTTCTAACGAATACCCACAATCTATGTTTTCGAGCAAAAATAAGAAATATAATGACGTATACCCAGTTTTGCTGTATAAAAAGTGGGGTTTAAGGGGGTCAAAATTATATAAGCGTGTTTTCGTAATGCGCTGTTGTCTTAGCATTATATGGAGTGGTTTATCAGTAAATGTAGTAAAAACTTCGTTATATCATCTATGGTGAAATGGTCATACGTTGTAGTATTTTTATCATATGCTGTGGTCTCAGTGTTATATGCTCAGCTTTTTTCCATTATCATGATTACATGCTTTTCCATTACATGCGGGAGATAAAGCTTTATATTGGGCGCAAACTTTATTATGATGATAAGAACATTAGGATGAATTCGTGTTTTAGTATCGCTAACGTCGAGAAGTACCGAAGAATTGCCGTGAAATCCAATAACGGTTATTTATAGTGACACTTTTCTTATCGCTGTGACGTCAGAGAGCAGTGTAAAGAAGTTTAATTCCGTAAAACCAGGACTGGGAAACTGACACGGAACGCGGCGTCTGATCATAGTGTGCACTGTTTGCTTAAATTACAGGAAGTTAAAGGTTAAATGAAACAGTCGTAAGTCCATGTTCAGGACCATTTTCCCAGCATACACTCAGAGACAATCGTCACTGCAGTGATAGTTTTCAATCTGGGCCCAGTTGTTCTAAGCTAACGATGTCGTTAGTTAACGATTCGTTAAAATTTACATCAAGTGATACGCAAACATGCTGAAATTTTTTGCTGAAAAAATGTGCGTAGCTTTTGCAGTGCAAAAGCTACTCACATTTTTTCAGCAAAAAATATCAGAATATAGTATATTGAATCCATTAGAACAGTTAACGAAATGACTCTTAACGAGCTCGTTAAGCTAACGACGCTTTGAACAACTGGGCCCTGAGTTTTAGGCTAGCCATTTTGGTGTGAAGATGCTTCTTGTAAAGATTGTGTCTTTCATACTGTAAAAGGACACTATGACCTATATGTTGATCTGACCTATTTTACGGGAAAAATGTCATCATCCGAAATATTTTATTTATTTATTTATTTATTTATTTTATTTTATTTTATTTTATTTATTTATTTTTTGTTTTCTCAATGCACCTTACTACTTAACATTTCGATGCGAGCAATTCCAGAAGACGACAAACCGATATCATTCCTTCCATTCTTCCCAGAAAAAAAGACTTAGACAATCCGAGTGAATGTCAAATCCCACCCTCCGCCCAGCTCGCAATACTTAACACTTAGCATGTCCAGATGACAAATCGATGCTATTCCTACCAGAACAAAGGAGCCGTCTCATATTTTCCCATAGGTAGACAATCTGCATGAAATACCAAATTCCTCTTTCCGAAACCCAGACAAAAAAAAAAAAAGAAAAAGAAAAAAGAAACAATAACAAACAAGAAAAAAAGACCCAAAATTGTCACCTGTCGAAATTTTAACCCAGCACGCAGAGCGTAAAAGCTTTTAAAATCTTTATTATTATTATTATTATTATTATTATTCAATTGAACCTTTTTGTTTCTGCTTAAAACAGCATGCTAGAGGTAAATCCAGCAGATATGAAATGTCGGGTCTTTTTTTTTTCATGGAGGAATAGAATCAATTTGTAATCTGTTGAATTTGACCATTAACGTCTGCATACTGTGTAAAGATTTCGGCGGATAACATTCTTTGGTGTTTTTCTTTTCTTTCTTTTTTTTTTCAGGAAGAAGGGATTTGACATTTAATACGAGTATGAAAAGTCAGTCTTTTTTCTGGGAAGAATGGGAGAAATGGCATCGGTTTGTCGGGCAGGGTTTGCCCATAACATGCGAAGTGTTAAGTAGAAAGGTTTATATAAAAAAAAAATACAAGCTTTAACACTGCGTGTTGGGTGTAGATTTCGGCTGGTGACATTTAGGGTGTTATATTTTTTCTGGGAATTGGATTTAGTTCAGTCAAACTGTGTGGGAACCCAAAACAAATTGCAACACATATGTTTTTTGCATTTTTGTACAAGATTAACATTCAATTATAACATTACAGAAGTAGGGCAAAATCGGAACATACGAAATTTGATTTTTTTTTTTTTTTTTTTTTTTTTTTTTTTCATGTTTGATGATCACGAACTGGCTTGTTTAAGCTTATCATTAATACATAGTGTTTACATGACAATAGCATTGCTGTTTGTGTTTTATGTCTTAGAACCTCTACTGACTGCACCAGGAATGACCTCAAAGGCCTAAATTATTTTTATTGTTGCGTATTTTACCATTTCAGTATATACTTGATATCACAATACCCTACCCACTTCATTCTGCCTTACAGTTTCAAGTAAATTGTCGTGGGTCACAAATGACTTACATTTAACAAAGTAAATGTAATACAGATGATTTTGTTTGGTTTAAACATGCTTAACAAAGTCTGATTTAAATCAGTATGGTGGAAGGAAGGGTAAATTTTCCTAGTATAGGGTCAATAAAGGATAATATGCCTTTAATATGGCAGAGGCCCTTTTGGGTAATTCCTGGTGCAGTCAGATTCATGTTTATTTCAATTACTATTTTTGACTCTGCCGCTTACTTCTTTGAAATAATTATGCTTATTAATTTGAAAGGCACCCTCATTCAAATAAGAACGAAGTTAGATAGGGTAACATTCCTTTGCAAGGGGCCCATGTGGAGCCGATATGATGTAATAATGGTAAAATTCCAATTTAATAGGTATCATGCTCAATTAGTATTTCTTGAGATTAAGTCTTAAATTGTTTGAAATGACCAAGCTTATTAGTTTAGTATGTACTCTGACTCAAACTAGAATGGGGGAAGGTAAGGTAAATTTCCCTAGCATGGGCCTCAGGAAAGGGAAATATGTCCTCCTTGTGACAAGTCCCAAAGTTTTCATATATACGTTCATTTATTATTTCTGGAGGCTTCTAATCTGATTTCATTAAAATGTGCATGCTTAGCAGTTTGAAATGTGCATGTACTCTGTTTAAAACAAGAATGTGTGCTTGGTAGTGTAATGTTGCCTAATATGGCGCCCTTGAGGGACCAATATGTTTTAGTTATGGTAAAATTCTTATGTGTTATGTTTTCTATTTTCAGTTAATATTTCTAGAGACTCTATGTCGTATTTCCTTAAACGACTAAATCTATAATTGTTTGGAATGTACCTTGTCTCAAACTAGAGTGGGACTTGGAATGATTTAACCTATCAGAGGTCCATGAGGGGCCATTATGTCTTTGTTTTGGCAAAATTCCAATTTCGTAATAGACGTTCTATTTTCACTGTATGTTTTTATTGAGACTCATCCTCCACTTGCTTAAATTAGGCTTTGCTAGTTGAAAGGAAACAGCAAGTGTAATTATCCATAGTAAGGGGTCTATATGGGATCAGTTTGTCTTTCATATGAAAAATACCAAATTTTTGCACAGAATTTCTATTTCAACTATTATTTCTGGAGATTTTGCCTCTTATTTTCTCGAAATTCTTACGATTAGGTACCTGTTAGTACCCTGGATTGCTTAAATAAGAATGGAGATGAGCAAGAGGACATTCGCTTGTCAGAGGCAGTAGGCCCTCCGATTAGTATTCAGAAGGGTTGATACGTTAAATTTTCTAGTAAAGAGACCATAGGGTCAAAATGTTTCCTTATACCTTATTGCAAAACCTTGAAGTTATTTATACGTTTTCTATTATTTATTAGTATATCTTGAGACTAGACATCTGATTTCTGTGATATAAAAATACTTAATATAGCTCTGTAACATATATGTATCTCAAATAACATTTATGATTAGGCAATACTACCTATCCCTTCCATGTTGCAATATATTCAATACTGGGCGCTGTGTCATATGTCATATATATTGGTCCATTATTCTGGGTAAGATGCCCTACCTAACCCTATTCTGGTTTGAATCAGGGTAGATTACTAATTAACAAACATAATCAATGAATGAAAATGCTGATTTTCCTGTCATGACATATGAAAAATAGAACTTGTATAAACACTGGAAATGTGTCAGAAGGGTGTCATATAGACCACTAAAAGTCAGCTTGCCTCACTATGTCCATTCACATTCAAATCCGCTTTCTGTTTGTCTTTGACTTTTTGTTGAGTTTATTCAGTAAAGCTTGATAACCATCTGCAGAGTAAAATCTTACCTCATGCTATTCTGCTTTTGCTATTTTATATAATGCTCTAAATATTATATGCACATTATAATTGTGTCATTATAAAGATATATTGCCCTCTAATAGGCACTTTACATATTTTACGTTCCTCAAACTACCCCCAAGTTTGAGTCAGGAAATCTCTCACACAAGCAAGCATAACTATTTAAAGGAGTCTATAAAACTAAAAACAGAAACTATAAACTGCATTGACTCATCAGTATTTCGCTATAAGGAAGATATGTTGTTGTTTGTTAGGGTGTAATGTCATTTTCAATAAGTTTTCAGTCACATCACAACGGTGTCTGGTTGCGACAGGGAGCTTAATGCTTACTTTTATAGTGATGCCTCACTGAAGTATCATGCCTGAGACACTTGATATGATACCACCCCATGCAGTCATATTATCCTGACACTGGATCGACCAGTCCTAGCTGTATCAAGTAAGTCTGAGAAGCAGACACTCTACCGCTTAGGCTACCGGGATCGGTAAGAAAGAACCCAATACTTGCAAAGCTATTCTACCTACTTCCATATTGGTCAGAGGCAGAGTACCATTCCACATAATAATATCATAATAATATCAACCGAATTAAGATGCAGCGTCTCAAGAAATAATAACTAAAACTACAAAACTTATAAATACTTTGGGATTTTACCGCATTGAAGGTGGACTGAACCCTGACTGGGGCCCTGAAAAAAGAAAATTACCATACTTATCCTAGTTCTGTGTTGAGTTAAGGCACCTTCCAAACTTTATTTCTAGGAAACATGGATTGAGCCTCAAGAAATATTAATTGAAAACAAAAAAATATATATATATATGTTTATATAAAAAAAACAAAACAAAAAAGATCTTTGCAATAAATAAACTGTCTCCTTATAGGCCTCTTTCTAGACAGTTACCATTCGTACCCTACTTCTTGCTTGAGTCAGAGTACCTTACAAATTGATTAGCACAAGCATTTCAAGCAAACAGAGGCTATGTCTTCAGAATTAATAACTGTAAAATAGAACATGCAAAACTTTTTTTTGCAATACAGTATTTATACTGACCTCTCATGGGCCCATTCTCAGGGAAATTTATCCTTCCTATCTCCATTTTGGTTTGAGCCAGAAATTATTAAGCATGTTTATTATGAGCAAAGTCATCAGTATGACATGCACTTTACTGCAGTTGATTTATTAATGACTTGCAAAATGTCAGTTGAAATTTCAATGCAATTGTAGTGAATGGGTTAAGGTGACACCAACTATGCACTCTAATAATATTATATTCAACAAAAAGAAGTTTCATACAATATTTTAAGCATTTGGAATCAATTGTGGTGTAGTCGCTAGAGATTCTAAGAAATAAAACGTGCAAACAATCTAGCTGAAAATTAGATTATTACATGCAATTGATACATGTTAAAAATTGAAATTGGTGCTTGCAAAACACACAAAAAAATCAAATTTCGTATCTTCCGATTTTATTCTACTTTTGATATGTCATATTTGAATGTATACCCTCACCACAAATGCAAAAAATACATCTGTGTTCAATTTGTTTTTGGTCGAGGCAAAATATCACTAAGTTGACTGGATTAATTTGGCATTTCATGTAAATTGTCTACTAAGGGGACAGCTTGTGTGCAACATCGGGTCCTTTTTTTCAGGGAGGTATAGCATAGGTTTATCACCTGCTGGATTTGCCCATAACAAGTGTTAAGCAGAAATGTTCATTTCCGGAGGGTACGGGATTTTACCGCGGCAAAAATTCTTCGATACTTCTCGAGGTTAGTGATAGAAAGTCACGAATGCATCCGAATGATCTCATCATCATAATAAAGTTTGCTCCCAATATAAAAATATATCTACCGCATATAATGGAAAAATAGCACGACATATGACACTGAGACCACAGCACAAAATGAAAAAACTACAGCGTACAACCATTTCACCACATATATCGGATTAACCAATCCATATAACACTAAGACCACACCAAATAATAAATATAATACAGCGTACAACCATTTCACCACATATATCGGAATAACCAATTCATATAACACTGAGACCACGGCATAATAAAAATACTACAGCGAATAACCATTTCACCACAGAATATAACGAAGTTTCTACAACAAATATCAGACTAACCACTCTATATGATGCTTAGACCACAGTATGTACAAATGTAATAAGGAGAGCGCGACAAATAATCAAATTTTATGACCGTAAGACAGTTATGGTGTTCCATAAAAGTATTAAGTGCGGCACTTTTTATGACGTAACATTGATGTATTTTGATGTAATTAATATTCGATGATTAATTTGATGAATTTATATTTTTAAAAAAGGCGATTCTAATGAGTACACACAGCATACAATTATCATATAGAAGATCAAAAAGACTTTCTAAAATTATTACCATTTGCTTCCTGATCTGATTAACCCTCAGTAGCTCGAACTACCTATGTCTCGAAAAAATTTACATGGTCCCAAAGAGGTCCGAGCCATTGAGGTTTACTGTATTTTGAAAGGACGTACACTCAAATACACCAGCACCCATTGCTGTTGTTAAGAATAATTTTATAGGCCGCATCAAGCGAAAAAGTGTTTTCGAGCAGACACAAAATGCGCTTTTGAATCATCCTGCGCATGTGCAGATTATCATCCGGGCCTTTGCTCTCCATTCGTACATTTGTAGTATCCAATGAACATGTTTGCGGGCAGTGAAGGTCCTGATCTGGGCTTTCGCTGTCCGCATATGCCCGTTATGTGTATCGTCGTTCTTTAAAATTTCCATATCATTTTTTTTCAAGCTGCAAAAAACTTTCTTATTCTTTGGATCGTATGCTGAGATGAAAGGTATTATGTTCTCTTCATTCTTTTCCTGGACTCTCAATAAATATTTTTATGGTATTTATATGGCTCTAGTTATTCTAGGTTTTACAAATTTCGTAATAATGGCGTTTCAGCGAGGTTATCTAAAGAAAAGTACCTTATGTGGTTGCACAGACTGATCTGGGCACTCGCATTGTTTGTTTGAGCTGAGGTTCAACGCCACTGTCAACACTCGCTCAGTCATGTCATATCGTCTTGATGTGACAATGATAAATTCTACCATTTTTGGTGTCTCTCATCACTGCAGTATCATGTCCCAGGCATTATGACAGGATACTTCCTTCTGTTGCATTATATTGACACTGGTCTGACCATTCCTAGCTCTTTTACCTAATGATGAGCGCCAAGAGACAGAATTACCAGTACCAATTTTATAAAGTTTAAGGTATGACACAGCTGGAGATCGACTCTATATGTAGGCCACTTAGACCGGTCATGAACCTTTGCTGTTCACATATGCTCCAAAGGCATAGTTTTACATAGTGCGACATCTATTTTTAATGCCATTGACCTGCTGTTTCATTTTACTTACATTGGTATGACTAACAATGTACATGAACCAGTGAAAGAACTGGATCCCCACCCACATACCCACCCCGCTCAACCTTCCTAAATGTCAGCAACCGGCCAGATCACTTCCCCTGATGATGAAATCAAAATGCCTCTCTTCGTTTTGGAACTAGTAAACTGATTTTTTCATCCTAGTAGAGCAAACACTGCAAGACTTGTGGGGCTGGGACATTTTGATGAGGTCGGCGTTGATTACCTCTACAGCTTTGTCGCTTGACATATTTCGCAAAGTAAAAAGGTCAGAAACTTTACCCCAGAAACATAGAGCAGAAAAATATTTAAAATCTTGGTTACTGTTCTCTTGGTAAATTTTAAACAACCTTCTAATAATACGGTAAGATGACTGTTGATACTCGTGTCAAGTACGCTTTTCACATGCTTTCTTTACATTACAATATCATGATTGACAAATGCGGACTTTGAAAAACGACGGTATCCTGTAAAATGTAGATTTCTTTATCTAATTAGCAAACAATTTATAAGTAATTTGAAGCTGGAACCTTTTGGAGAAGTGTTCGGCGGTTGCCCACTACAACTTTGTCGCTGAACATCTTTCGCTAAAATCGAAAATAAAAAAGTAATTGCGAAAACTTAAGCGAAAAAAAAGATAGGTTTGCGGGTCAAATTTGTTGATGGGAAATGTGTTTTTGCTTGTTATGACTGTCGTGGCTGTTGATGTGAGCTTTTGTTTGTTTGCTGTGCGAGGTTTTCAAGTCACGGCTAAACATTTGTGCTCTTCGAGGAATGTATTTTTGTTGTGTGAGATTTTCGGGGCATGTATGGCATGGCTGCTGATATTCGCATTTTAGGGATGTTTATTGTTTGGTGTGCGAGGTTTGCGAATCATTGCTATAGATGTGTGTGTGTATGTGTGTGTGTGTGTGTTTTAGGGAGGGTTATTGTTAGCCATCACGAAAACATACCTATATAATTTTGACCCCCTTAAACCCCACTTTTATATAGTAAATCTTGGGTTTACAGAGGTATACATTATTTTTCTTATTTCTGCTTAAAACATAGATTGTGGGTACTCGTTAGAACCGCCTCGCCGAGGCGGTTCTAACGAGTACCAACGATATATGTTTTGAGCAGAAATGTGAAAAATATCAGAATTTTTTACCTGAAAACTTTCAGTTTTTGGCGGTAACATTTTCAATATATTTGAATAGGCGTGTTTTCGTAATGCTATCTGTTGTTTACGGATCATGACTGTTGATGTGTGGGTTTATGGGAATGTTTCTTGTTTGGTCATCACGAAAACACGCCTATATAATATTGAACCCCTTAAACCCGACTTTTATATAGTAAAACTGGGGCTTACAGGGGTATACATTATTTTTCTTATTTCTGCTCAAAACATAGATTGCGGGTACTCGTTGAGCAGAAATAGGAAAAATATCAGAGTTTTTTATCTGAAAAGTTTTAGTTTTTAGAGGTGAAATTTTCTATATATTTGAATAGGTGTGTTTACGTAATGTGTTCGAGGTTTGTCATGGTTGTTGATGTTTTGATGTGTGCCTTTTGAGTCATGCTTCTTACTTTGCTATGAGAGTTTTGCGGGTTACATTTACTGACGTTTGGCTTTTGGCGAATGCCTGTCGTTTGCTGTAAGAGTTTTGCGTGCCATATTTGTTGAAGAGTACGTTCCGAGGAATGCTTATTGTTTGCTTTGCGAGTTTTGCGGGTCATGGTAATTGATGTATGCTCTTTGAAATACCAGTGTGGTTAGTTCTGAGAGGTTTGCGGGTCATGCCTATTGATTAAGAGGTTTTGATATGCAATTTGATATGCATATTGTTTGCCATGCGAGTTTTGCAGGTAATATCGATTGATGTGTCATCTTTGAGGGAGGCTTATTATGTGCTTGCGAGATTTGTGGGTGATGGCTGCTGATGTGTGTTCAATGCTGTTTGTTTGCCAAAGAGAGTTTCGTTGGTCGAGGCGTTTGGTGTATGACTTTTGGAGAATTCTTATTATTTGCTATGAGAGTTATGCGGGTTAAAGCTGTTGATGTGTGTGCTTCCTGTGATAGATAAATGTTTTCTGTGAGAATTTTGTGGGTCATAGTATTTTTTTTTGAGCTCTTTGAGGAATGTTCTTTAGGGAAATGTATATTGTTTTCTGTGAGAGTTGTGCGGGCCAAGGTGGTTCATATGTGCTTTTAGAGGTATGCTTATTGTTTGCTGTAGGAGGTTTGCGGGTCATGGTTGTTGTGTGCTCTGTGAGAGAATGTATATTGTTTGCTGTGCGGGTCATGGTGGTTCATATGTGCTCTTTGAGGGAGTGTTTGCTGTGCGATGTTTGCGGGGTAATGTCTGTTGCTGTTGATGTGTGCTATTTAGGGGATGCCTATTATTTGCTCCGAGGGATGCTTGCTGTGAGACGTGTCTCGTAATATCTGTTGAAGTATAATCTATGGTTACAAATTGCTGTCATCTGTTATTCATTACATTTCTTTATTTAATAAGTAGGCTTCGTACGGCCGAACTAGTTAATTACAGATATTATGTTCGGCAAGAACACTGGTTTTGTTTACATTACCTTTCCAACATGATTGCAGCCAGCAGAGTGAGACCGAGAAGGACAATCATTGACACGCCCACTCCTGCAGCAATAGGTGTCACTGCTCCAGCTTTCTGTTCGTTTGTCCGAGTATTTGTCTCCGTGGCAAGTCTAGAATCTGTAGAATCTGCAGTCTCGGTGGTAAGAGAAGTGCTAGAATCTACAATATCTCCGGCTTCCGTCGAATTTCGAGTGTGATCTTTGTAATGTTTAAGTGTCAGTTTGTATGGATTCTGAGTTCTGATTGACGTGTCATCTGTAGACATTTTCACATATGAACCTATAAAAGATTCAGATGTATTTTTATCAACATCGTAATCTATCAATAATATGTTTTACATAATCTGATTATCTATCGTATTTATCCAAATTATTGCTATACCTTCATTCTTACCATATGCACCCTAAACGTTTAAAATATCCATTTTATAATCGGATTTTGATGTCTCTAAAAATGTTGGATGAGTGACAAGCAATATAAACACTGATCAGAAGTCGCGTTCGGCGACGTATGGGTCTACGGCGCTTGTTCAGACCTGTATGCCACTCATCTAGCATCTTTTAGACACATTATTTGATAGTCAGATAGAATCATTGCAATGTTAGTACACGCATGGTAATAAGTGTTTGAACACTTCTAGGGTAATTATAGTATGTCTAAAGCATTCCACAAGCGAAAAATATAATTGTTAACTCTTAGAACAAGTATCGTAAGAACTTACAGTGTTCAGATACTTAAGGTAAATATTGTACGTCTAAGTTATTCGGAAAGCGCACATGTAACTCTTTATCTTCCCAGCTAGCATTCTACGTAAATCTACATCGGGCCGTCATCGGCCCGTCAGCTACCCTGACGGGCCGATGACGGCCCGATTTAGATTTACGTAGAATGCTGACTGGGTTACCTATCCGAATTTTGAAAATAGAAACCCGCTTAAGCTGCTGCTAGTGGGGCATATACAGCCTCGCAAACTACATTATTGCATACGAACAGACTTAATGAAACTGAATTTCCGATTTTCGTTCTTTTATGTGTTCTTTGTTTCCAAAGGCAATCTTTAAGATTTTTATCTGAACAATTTGATTGTTTCTTCTTTACCCGAAGTATTCAAACAGAGAGACTTGAGCAAACAGTGTAGCTCAAGTTCAGACGATGTAGATCGCGGCACTAGTTGTCCAGGGCCCAGTTGTTCAAAGCATCATTAGCTTAACGAGCTCGTTAAGGGTCATTTCATTAATTGTATGTATTATCGGATTCAATATACAATACTCTGAAATTTTTTTCTGAAAAAAAAAAATGTGAGTAGCTTTGCAAAAGCTACTCACATTTTTTCAGCAAAAAAAAAAAAAATCAGCATTTGCGTATCACCCGATGTAAATTTTAACGAATCGTTATCTAACGAAGTCGTTAACTTTGAACAACTGGGCCCAGTACATCTTAGACACGTCACCTGGTAGTTAAACGAACTCGTCCCATTTTAGGAAAGGTATAGTTAGGAGTTATGGTGTCGAAAGAGGGTATATCGCAATTAAAGCATAGAGGAAACACTTTACCGTACTTGTTTGAAAAATTGAGCCAGCGTATGACAAAACCTACAATAAGACCCGTGTGACTAGCAAAGACTCATATCAGCCTGTACATCCACCCACTATGGCAAGGGCTCTTGTTTATCCCTCTTTGGATAGCCCAGAGGCTGTAAAAGACTCTGATCAGACTGCGTGGCAGCACAGGCTCTTAGTCTTTGCTGGTCGCACAAGTCTTACTGTAGGATTTATCGTGCGCAGGCTCATATTTGAATAATTGCACTTTATCATATTTACCATACTGGTACTAAAAGACTTGGGCAAACAGTGATGAATGCCTCAAAACGCAGCGTCTGATCATGGTCTACACTGTTGGCTACTAATACAGTACATCATAGACACATCCACAGGTAGTCAGACCGACTTCAAGAACAAGTCTTGTAATGAGTTTAACTGCTCGAGTACTCAGATTAAGTATTGTAGATCTCGGGCGTCGGGAAAGTGCATTTGTAACTCTTTACCTTATCTATCCATATTTTTTGAACAAATTGACTGTCGTATATTCCTAATTATTTGGACAGGCAGTCCTGAATAATCAATGTTCTGCGGCGTCTGATCCGGGTCGACACTGTTGGACACTAATGAGGCCCTACCAGGGGTTTGGGAGAACAGGGAAATAAGGCCATTTATTTCCGGGAACAAGGGAAGAAAAGTATAAAACTGAAGGAAATAGGGGAACAAAGGCAATTTTGGGGAACAGGGAACATAGAAAATCAAGATTTTGATTTTGGGGAACAAAGGAAAATGCCGACTGTTTTTCAGGGGAACAAGAGAACAGACATCTCCCCCGTCCGGGAGGGCCTTACTAATTCAGCAGTATTTAGATATATCAACCCGTAATAGGATGCACGTAAATGTGCATAAGTTAGGGCAAATGTGGAAAGGAGTAAAATGTCAAAATACTTAGGGTAAATAAGGCAGTTTGTGAAATGTCTCAATGGCAGTCAGTGTAAGCCACGTTATCAGACTATCACGAAAACATACCTATATAATTTTGATCCCCTTAAACCTCACTTTCATATAGTAAAACTGGAGTCTCAATAAAACCGAGACTCCCATTTTCTTATCTGTAGTGTGTTCTTTGTTTCCAAAGGCAATCTTTTTGACGTATAATTTACAAAGGATATAAATACTTTTTCTTATTTTTGCTCATAAACATAGATTGTGCGTACTCGTTAGAATCGCCTTGGCAAGGCGGTTCTAACGAGTACCCACAATCTATGTTTTGAGCAGAAATTTGAAAAAAATTCAGAATTTTTATCTGAAAACTTTCAGTTTTTGGTGGTGGAATTTTCAATATATTTGAATAGGCGTGTTTTCGTAATGAATGTTTGTTTTGTAAGGATCATGGTTAACCTGAAAAGCCACAAATTTGGATGGGGAATTATGTTATGCTTAGACTAGTTTGCAGTATCCCAAGATTCTGTAGGCTGATAGAAAAGATCCTGATCAGGCCCCGAGGTTATAAAAAATGTTTCCATGCTCATTTCATCTGAGCATGACGTTTGTTCTGCTAATAAATCTCATAACTAAGAATTGCAAAGTCTTCCTTGCTAAACATAGCTGAGCATGAGAATTTCTTTACTAATAGAAATGAAAATGCCAAATGTTGTTGTCATTTTCATATTTATTAGCAGAGAAATTTCATGCTCAGCTGAGGTGACCACAAAAGATGTATTATAATCTAAAGGTAAGATTGCCTGGATCAAGGTCTTCGTAGTTTGACCATGAACCAAATGCATAGTTGTTATATATCATGACTCCGGGGTATACGCAGCAAGGTATAGAAATATTTAGGGTTAAACCATTGTGTCACGGTGATGCAGATGGATCTGCAAAATGAGATTAACAAGAACGGCGAAAGACTTTCTAGGTTGTCGAAGATTTCTCAAGATTTGTTGAAATGTCTCTCGATTAGACTGTGCGATGGTGACCATGTCAACAGAAAAAAAAAGTACTTCTTGTAAGACTACTAGGAGTGATCATGCCAACAGAAAAATAACTCTGGTGAGACTTGGAAAGGTAATCATTTCCACAGAAATGTAAGATTGGAGGGATGATCATGCCAACTGAAATGCACCTCCAGTAAGTCTGCGATGGCTAATCATGCGGTAAGACTGTGAGGGATGATAATGCCAACAGAAATGTACCCCAGGTGGGACTGCGAAGGGTTATCACGCCAGCAGAAATATAACTTCGGTGAGAGTGGGAGCGGTGATCATGCCAACAGAAATGAGCCTCCGACGTGACTGCAGTCACGCCAACAGAAATATATCCTTTGCAGTCGGAGGTAAGACTGCAAAGGATGATCAGGCCAATAGAAATGCACCTCCAGTGAACGTGCAAGGGCTAATCAGTCTTACAGAAATATACCTTCAGTAAGATTGCGAAGGATAATCACACCAAAAGAAATGTACCTCCGGTGAGACTGGAGGTATGATGCTGCCAGCAGACGTTCACCTCCAGTAAGACTGCCAGGGTCGTTCACGCCTTCGGTATAACTGCGAGGGGTAATCACGGCGTCAGATATCTACCTTCTGTGAGACTGTGGAGGGTAATCATGCCAACGGAAATGTACCTTCGGTAAGACTGCCAGGGTGATCATGCAAACCGCAATGTATTCCAGTGAGACTGCGTGGGGTTTTCATGTCAGCAGAAATGAACCTCCTGCGATGGTTGAGCATGCCAACATAAGACTGCGGGGGGTAATCACGCCTTCAAAAATGTACCTCCGGTGAGACTGCGAGGATTAATCATAAGAACAGAAATGTATCTCCGTTATGATAGTGAGGGGCAATCATGCCAACAGAAATGTACCTCCTGTGGGATTGCGAAGCGTTATCATGGCAATACAATTATACCTTCGGTGAGATTGCGAGGGATGATCAGGTCAACAGAAACGTATTTCTTGTTAGACTGCGAGGGGCCACCATGCCAACCGAAATGTACCGCCTGCAAGACTGCGAGGGGTAATCATGTCAGCTGAGATGTATCTCTGATAAGACTACGAGGGACGATCAATTCATCAGACATGTACCTCTGTTAAGACTGCGAGGGACTGAGCACCATATGAGTATGGATGTAAAATGAGATAGGTTGTGATCAGAGATTAGAGAGCAGGGGATAGTAAAGACACAGTGAATGCTGATTTTGCGGAGAAATTTATATAATAGAGATAGCGAATGTAGTGTTGAATTCGTGCAGCTATTGCAGACATGGTAAAAGTTTATTTCGGGAGAAATTACAGAGTCAATCTTGATTTCGCGGGTAGATTACAAACAAAAGTGAAAACTGATTTCGCGGAAATTATAGATACAATAATACTGATTTTTCGGAAAAGTTACAGATTAAATGACTGTTGGATACATGGAGAGATTGATATTGTTGGACAGATTATAGAAGTCTTGATTCGAAGAGAGATCACAGAGAGAGTGAATGTTGATTTTGAGGAGAGGTTACAAAGCGAGAGAATGTTGATTTCGCGGCAATATTACGGGTTGCGTAAATATTGATTTTGCGGAAAAATTACAAAGTGAATGTTACAGAATGAATCGAAAAAAAGAAACTTAACTGAGCCTGAGCAGGCTCTTTTTATTCAGTTTTTTCTGTTTTCATTCTCGGTTCTATAAATTACATATAGTCGCAGCTCATCCTCTATTAACATTACAAGGAGTTCTTGGACACTCATCTCAATTGCTGCATGCCCTGACTCACAGTCTCAACACACGCCCAATCTACCGCGCGACTAGGTAATTAGACACAATTAATGTCTTAAAATGCTTAAAATATGTCCCATAATCTCATGACACAAGCGACATTCTCCTAAACAACTAGGAGTCCGAAAATTACATGAAACGATCGACATTCTCCTAAATTACAAGGAGTCCGAGAATCAAGTGCAACGAGCAACATTCTCTTACATTACTTAGTCCGAGCATCACATGAAATGAGTGGCATTCTAAGTTTCTAGGGGTTCAAGAATCACGTGATATGAGGGACTTTCTTCTAAACACTAGGAGTCCGAGAATCACGTGACACCAGCGACATTCTCCAAAATAAATAGGAGTCCTAAAATCACATGAAATGATCGACATTCTCCTAAATTACAAGGATCTGGAAATCAAATGAAATAAGTGACATTCTCCTAAATTGCAAGGAGTCCAAGAATCACGTTAAATAAATGACATTATCCTAAATAACCAGGAGTCTGATAATCACGCAAAATTAGTGACATTCTCCTATATTACTAAGAGCCCGAGAATGAAATGAAATGCGCGAAATTCTTCTAAATTTCTTAAAGTCCGAGAGTCACGTGGATAAGCGACATTCTCCTAAATTATTAAGAGATCGTGAATCACGTGAAATGAGCGCCATTCTCCAAAGTTTCTAGGAGTCCGAGAATCACGTGAAATGTGCGCCATTCCACTGAATTCCTAGGAGTACGAATATCACGTGATTTAGGAGACTGTAGCTCATTTCACTTGTTTCTCGGACTCCTAGGGGTTTAGAAGAGTTTCGCTCATTTCACTTGTTTTTCGGACTCCTAGTGATTTAGGGAACTGTTGCTTATTTCATTCGTTTCTCGTACTCCTAGTGATTTATAAAAGAGTTGCTCAATTTACTTGATTCTCAGGTTGTAGTAATTTAGGAGAATCTCGCTCATTTCACTTGTTTCTCGGACTATAGTGATTTAGGAGAATGTCGCTCATTTCATTTTTTCTCGGCCTCATGGTGATTTAAAAAATGTCGTCATTTCACTTTATTCTCGGACTCTGGCAATTTAGGAGAATCTCGCTCATTTCACTTGCTTCTCGGACTCCAAGTGATTTAGGAGAATGTCGCTTATTTCACTTCTTTCTCGGACTCCTAGTGATTTAGAAAAATCTTGCTCATTTCACTTGTTTTATGAAAGGTCGTTCATTTCAGTTGTTTCTCGAACTCCTAGTGATTTACGAGATTGTCGCTTATTTCACTTGTTTCTCGGACACCTAAATTAATCGAGTCCGAAAAACAAGTGAAATGAGCGACAAACTCCTAAATCACTAGGAGTCCGAGAAACAAGTGAAACGAGCGACAGTCTTCTTAATCACTATGTCCGAGAAACAAGTGAAATGAGCGGCAGTCTCCTAAATTACTAAGGATCCGATAAAGAAGTAAAATGAAAATGAGCGACCTTTCATAAAAGTGAAATGAGCGAGATTCTCCTAAATTACTAGCGTTTTAGGAACAAGTGAAATGAGCGACTTTTTTATAAATCACTAGGAGTCCTAGAAACAAGTGAAACGAGCGACATTCTCCTAAATCATTTGGAGTCCGAGAAAATAAGTGAGATTCGAATAAATTGCTAGTACGAGAATCAAGTGAAATGCGCGACATTTTTATAAATCTCTAGGAGTCCGAGAAACAAATGATATGAGCGACATTCTCTTAAAGCACTAGTCCGAGAAACAAGTGAAATAAGCCAGATTCTCCTAAATTTCTAGAGTCCTAGAATCAAGTTAAATGAGCGACATTTTTAAGATCACTAGGAGTCAGAGACACAAGTGAAATAAGCATCAGTCGTCTAAATCACTAGGCGTCCGAGAAACAAGTGAACTGAGCGACAGTCTTCTGAACCACTAGGGACCCGGGAATCAAGAGAAATGAGCGACAGTCGCCTAAACCACAAGTGTCCGAGAAACAAGTGAAATAAGCGAGGGTCGCCTAAATCACTAGAAATCCGAGAAATAAGTGAAATGAGCGACATTCCTAAATCACTAGGAGTCCGAGCAACAAGTGTAATGAACGACAATCTTCTAAACAACTAAAGCTCGAGAAACAAGTTCGATGAGCGAATTCTTCAAAATAACAAGGAGTCCGAGAACCAAACGACATAAGCGGCAGTCTCCTAAATCACTTTGGGGCCGGGAAACAAGTGGCATGAGCACTATTCACCTAACTCGCGAGACGTCCGAGAAACGAGTAAAATTAGTGACATTCTCCTAAATCAGAAGGGTTCGAGAAGCAAATGAAATGAGCGAGAGTCTCCTTAATCACTGAGAGTTCAAGAAACAAGTGAAATGAGCGACACTCTCCTGAACCACTAGAAGTCCATGTAACAAGTTAAATGAGCTACAGTCTCCTAAATCACAAGAGTCCGAGAAACAAGTGAAATAAGCGAGAGTCCCCTAAATCACTAGGAGTCCGAGAAACAAGTGAAATAAACGACATTCTCCTAAATCTCTAGGAGTCCGAGCAACAAGTGAAATGAACGACAGTCTTCTAAAAACCTGGCTCGAGAAACAAGTTCAATGAGCTACATTCTTCTCAATAACAAGAAGTCCGTGAAACAAACGAATTAAGCGACAGTCTCTTAAATCACTAGCAGTCCGAGAAACGAGTGAATGAGTGGCAATCTTCTTATTCACTAGGAGTTCGAGTATCAAGTGAAATGAACAACAGTTTCCAAAATCACTAGGGTCCGAGAATCACTTGAAATGAAGGTCAGTCTCCTAATTTGCTCGGAGTCCGCGAAGCAAGTGAAATGAGCGACAGTCTCTTAAATTACTAGGAGTCCGAGAAACAAATGAAATGAGCGACCGACCTTAAAACTTCTGGCGTCCGAGAAACAATTGAAATGAGCGACAGTCTCCTAAATCATTAGAAGTCCGAGAAACAAGCGAAATGAGCGACTGTCTGCTTTATTACTAGAGTCCGAGAAACAAGTGAAATGAGCGACGTTCTCCTAAATCACAAGGAGTCCCGTCCGAGATGCAAGTGAAATGAGCTGCAGTCTCCTATGTCACTAGAGTCCGAGAAATTAGTAAATTGAGTGACAGTCTGCTGAATCTCGAAAGCCCGAAACTCAAGTGAAATGAGCAAAATTGTCCTAAATTACTACAGTTCGTGAATCACGTGAAATGAGCGACATTTTAGCTCACGCTATATGGTTCTATATAAACATATGACCCTCTCGGGTTTGGCCAGTTTAAACCCAGGGGCTTGATTGGCAGGATGAATGTAGGGGACCATTAAACATTGCTTCATACTAAATACATATATAAGCTGCGGGCATCATGGTTTCAGAGAAGAAGATTTTTTTTATGTCTTACCTATTGTAAGTTTATGGGAGCTAATGACCCCAGGGCATGGCCAGTTCGGACCCCAGCGGCTTGATTGGCAGGATTTATGTAGGAGGCCACTAAACATCGTTACATATTTAAGCTGTTAGCTCTCGGTCTCGTGGTTTTTTGAAGGTTTTTTAAGCTATATAGCTCTATATAAACATATGACCCCATTCCCCTGGGGCATGGCCGGTTTGGAGCCCAGAGGCTTGATTGGCAGGATTTATGTAGGGGACCACTAAACATTGCTACATACTAAATATATAAGTTGTGGCCTCAGAAGATTTTTTAAGTTTTTTTCCATTATGTTGTAGGAGCTAATGACCCCCAGGGCGTAGCCAATTTAGACCCCAAGGGCATGGTTGGCAGGATTTATGTAGGAGACCACTAAACATTGCTACATACTAAATCTGTTAGCTCTGGGACTCATGGTTACAGAGAAGAAGATTTTAAAGGTACTCATTAGCTACGAGTACTCGTCTTTGTTTATAATAGTGATTAATTTGATTTTTATATTTTCGCTTTGATGCATTGACTGAGTTGGGAGCCTTTATGCGAACCAAATTTTTATGTGTTTCTGTATTAAGAGTAGCATCGGGACCCAGGGTGAAGTTAGCTAGCTGTAAAAGTGCTTTAAACCCCCCGGTGATTTGCTCTACTGACCGTTCTAAGGCGGTGGTCCCGGTGTTAGTCTTACTCTTTGTTGCTTTGTGGTTTAATCTACGCGGCGATTTGTTGTATGTCTTTCCGTGTGTCATTTTGTTCTTATGTTTTTCAGTCCTTTTAGTATTGCGATTACCTCGCTTGGGGAAGAGAGAGCTAATCTTAGTGCTTTTCGTACTTTTGTTCGGTTTGTGCTTGTTTGGATTTGTCGGTTTCCTCTTCCTCTTGGGGTCTGGGAAGGGCTGCGGTTTGTGATTGTAGCACTCCCTGGACTTTTCTCTTATCTTGTTTTACTTGATACAGCTAGGACTGGTCGATCCAGTGTCTGGATAATATGACTGCATGGGGTAGTATCATATCAAGTGTCTCTCAGGCATGATACTTCAGTGAGGCATCACTATAAAAGTAAGCATTGAGCTCCCTGTCGCAACCATACTCTTACCTTTTGTTTTTATAATAGGAAAAAACTTCAAAAAAATCTTTTTCTCTGAAACCATGAGGCCCAGAACTTAGATATTTAGTATGTTGCAATGTTAAGTAGTCACCTTCATAAATCCTACCAACCATGCACCTAGGGTCCAAATTGGCCACGCCATGGGGCTCATCAGCTCTCATATAATGGGAAAAAAAATAAAACTCGTCTTCTCTAAAACCATGAGGCCCAGAGTTAAGATATTTAGTATTTAGCAACGTTAAGTGGTCACCTTCATAAATCCTGCAAACCATGACCCTAGGGTGCATATTCGCTACGCCCCTGGAGCTCATTAGCTCCCAAAGACTTATAATAGAAAAAAAAAAACATCAAAAATCTTCTTCATTGAAACCATAAATTCCCAGAGCTTAGATATTTAGTATGAAGCAACGATAATTGGTCACCAACATAAATCCTGCCAACCATGCCCCTGGGGTCCAAATTAGCCACGCCATGGGGCTCATTAACTCCCGTAGACTTATAATGGGAAATACTTAAAAAATCTTCTTCTCTGAAACAATAAGGCACAGAGCTTAGATATTTAGTATGCAGCAACGTTAAGTGGTCACCTACATAAATCCTGCCAACCATGCCCTAGAGTCTAAACTGGCCACACCCAGGGGCTCATTAGCTCTCATAGACTTAAAATGGAAAAAAAAAAAACTTTAAATATCTTCTTCTCTGAAACTATAAAGCCCAGAGCTTAGATATTAGATATGTAGCAATATTAAGTGGTCATCTACATAAATCCTGCCAACCATGCCGCTAGGGTCCAAACTGGCCACGCCCCGGGGCTCATTACCTCCCAGAGACTTAAAATTTGAAAAACTTAAAAAAAATCGTCTTCTCTGAAACCAAAAATCGTCTTCTCTGACTTAGGCATTGTGGCATAGGAAAGGCTTGTAAGTAAACTATCTCAGAAACCACGAGCCCCCGTAGCCTAGTGGATAAGAGAGTTGACTCTTAATCCATTAGGTTTCTCACCGCTGTGGTTCGAGCCTGGCTCGGGTCATATGTGGGAAAGCCAAGTTCTGCTTACGGATGGTCAGGTGGTTTTTCTCCGGGTTCTCCGGTTTTCGCCCACCTTCGATGAACGATCGGCTCGATATAAGTGAAATATTCTTGAAAGGGCCGTAAAACCCAAATCAAAAAAAAAAAAAAAAAAAAAAAAAAAAAAAAAAAATCTCAGGAACCGCTTGGGCTAGGCTCTTGAAATTTTGCAAGATGTTTGGAATTAATGCGAAGCTGAGTTGTTCAAATTTTGGTATAATTTTAAGAAAATTGACCAAATTATGCCCCTTTAGGGACTGAGACATTTTGGCATAGGTAAAGCTTGTAAGCAAAATATCTTTTTGATTTATGGCCCTTTGAAAATTTGAGCATTTTAACCTTGTAAGCAGGATATCTCAGAAAAAAACAAAAAACAAAACAAAAAAAAAAAAAAAAAAAAAAAAAAAATAATAATAATAATAATAATAATAAATAATAAAAAAAAAACAAACAACAAATATTCAGCCATTGCCTTGAAACTTGACAGGGAATGATGAGTAAATGACCTGATTAATTTACAGCAGTTAACTCAGGTGAGCGTTGTGGCCCATGTGCCTCTTAATTCTAAATGAAATGAGTTCTAGAATCAAATGAAATGAATGATATTCTCCCAAGTAGCTAGAATCCGAGAACCAGATGAAGTGAGCGACATTCTCCAAAATAACTAGGAGTTCGAGAATCAAGAGAAATAAGCTACAGTTTCCAAAATTACTAGAGTCCGAGTATCACATTGAATGAGACAAAAGGGGATCTAGTATACACACAGTCGAACTTCAACAGCTCGGACATATTTGGGACCTTGAATATTCCTTTTAGACATAGTTCGTTTGAGCCACTAAGGTTTAAATATAGCACTAGGTCAGGAGGCCAATAGGGATATTTTCGGGATGTCTTTTCGATCTTCTAAGAAACAATGGCATTTTGAGTATACTTATTTAAATCGCCTAAATGATACGACTCTAAAGAGTATACACAGAGTCTTAGAAGTTTTACTATATACGGGCTAAATACGATGGACGGCAAAAATAGCAGGGTGCAAATGGCCCGAGGATCGAACTCATTTCCACTAGGTTATAACAGTTGATTTTTACCGCAAGGCTGAGAAAGTGTTTAATATAGTTACACCGGTGAAACTACTACGGAACTGTGCAGCTCCTATTTCAAAGATATACCTAAGCATATGGATTCGTCGCAATAGTCGTACTCTGTATCTGGATCAGTCGTTACGCACCAGGGAGTTGGGGTATCATACACATTCCTGCAGTAATTGCTTGCGTCTGTTATAGACCCATCTATTCTTTCATATTCGTGGGGACTTGTGTAGATATGACTATGTGGTGTCTGTTTATCCCATCTTTGGCACGTCTTTCCAGTGTTAGTAACAGATACAGTTCCAGCATAGCGACCTAAATCGGTACCTTTCGGACAGGTCATTGAACCTACAACTGATAAAAGTCGACCAGTCATATATTCTGCAGTATCCAATGATTCTATAAGCGGACAGTGAAGGTCCTGATCAGACTGCGCGGATGTATAGGCTGATCTGGGCTTTCGTTGTCCGAATATATCTAAAGACGTTTCCGCATGGCGCGACCCATATATTGTATTACATTTACATGTGTAACGTATAAATCGAACCGCAATAACTCGAACTCTTTCGGATCTTGTAAATTCGTTTTAGACATGGGTAGTTCGAGCTATTGAGGGTTAATCATAACGCCAGGTCAGAAGACAAATGGATATAATTTAAGGATGTCTTTTTTATTTCGGTGTATGTTGTGTGTAGTAATTAGAATTGCCTCTATGAGGCAATTCTAATGAGTACACTCAACATACATTTCATGAGAAAAAAAACCCCTAAAATTTTCATAAAATATCCTTAAATATTTGCTTTCTACGGCTATCAAGAGAATTTCTTAGGGACTCAAAAACGAGTTTGAATTAGCCATGGTAAACGAGCAATCGGTGTTCGAGTCACTGAGGTTTTACTGTGTATGGAGGAGTAGGGATCGCGACAACCCAAAGAACACATCCATGCACTCAAACTTATAACTTGATAAAGGTATGATCCCTGCATAACCTAGCTTTGTTGTATATAATTTCGTTCTTTCCTTTTTTTTTTTTTTTTTGCAACTACTTTTTTTTTTTTTTTTTTTTTTTTTTTTTTTTTTGCAAATACGTATCTTAAAGAACTGAACGTACACAACTCCGTTAATAATAGTAAACTGACCAATGCTTACTGACCGTTACGTCACATGGAGAATATCGACGGTTCCATGTTAAAATTGGGATGCCCTTGTTACGTCATAGTGAGTAAACAGTCGCCGAATTATACAACAGCTGCTCGTGTAAACTTTTACGTTAAATATATATGGAACACGTATGGCTGTATAAGTCGTTACACAGATAAATGCAAGCTGTGAGCAATAAACACTCACGAAAAGGAAAACAGCTAACGTTTCAAGGTTTCCGGACGAGATCAGCTAGTGTCGGCCTCATCAGGAACCCTCTATTAACTTTTCAAACGACATAGAATTGGCTCTGTAGTCATAAAGGTCAAGAAAATAGTTTCTAAACTAAAGTTAAATACATGGAAACGTTGTACAGCCGCCATACGGTACTAACTCCAAATGTAGTGAAAAAAAAAAATGTATGATTCCTGGAAGCAATGAAGCATCAGCGGAACTGAAAACAGCAGCGGACGTGTTTCGGTCAATCAGGCCTTATCAATGACCCTTACATAAATGTTAAAAAAAAAAAACAAAACAAAAAAAAAAAAAAAAAAATAAAAAAAAAAAAACAGAAAGAGTTCAATAATCACGATGGACCAAATAATATAGCTTACACTCTAATTAAGTACGGTGGGACGTTTTATGACCCCAACACGGAACCTAACCAGCTGTAGTGAACAGCTATAGTAACATATCCGCTGCCAGATCAACAAAAAAGACTTACTGTATGAAAAATAGTTTAAAGAGTTGTACATACTAAATGTGAGCCGGCCTCGGTGGCTCAGTTGGATGCGCCGTCCGACTGGAGACCAGGAGGTTGCGGGTTCAACCTCCGCCGAGGTCGGCAACATTCTTTCGTTGAGATTGATCATGAAATATTTTCTACGGTCATTCTCTCCCTTCCGCTGATTCAAGAAGGGCAGTTGTCAGTTTCTGGCGAAAGAATGTGCACAATACTGATTAACCGCGTAGAGGACTAAGCCTGCCCAGTAAACGTGTGGTTAGGTAAACTGACCACACTCGACATGACCCCATTGGGTTGACTGGGCCGTAAAACCTCAACACAAACAAACAAACATACTAAATGCTGTAGTTTGTATCTTTATCATTTATAAGCACTTATTATTACATGTGCTTAGACTGTTGTGACGACTCGTAAGTTAGAACTTCTCAATCGGGATTCTGTGTTAATACATTGTAAAAGGAGTGATCCCTGAGAGCAAAACACACACACACACACATGAAAAAAGGTGAAGTGTCAAAGATTCAGGGGCAGTCTATCAAAATTACACAAATTAGGCCTCATACTTATTACACATTTATTTCATAAGGGGCAAGATAATATATCTACAATATAGTAAAGTACAATAAAGAGAGATGATTACGGCCGCCATATAACACCAAGACCAGTTCTTTTATAGATACACAGATTCTAAAACTATTGGTTTTCATTTACTCTGGCATACAGTAGAATTAGCCATAAGTACTCGTCTCTGTTTATTATAGTGATTAATTTGATTTTTATGTTTTCGCTGTGATACATTGACTGAGTTGGGAGCCTTTATGCGAAACGAATTTTTATGTATTTCTGTATAAAGAGTAGCATCGGGACCCAGGATGGTTGGCTAACTGTAAAAGTGCTTTAACCCCACCAACCCCACTGCTCCCCCTCCCCCCGCGCCCCCCCCCACCGGTGTCTGGGAAGGGCTGCGGTTTGTGATTGTGCCACTCCCTGGACATTTCTCTTACTTTTTTTGTCTCTTGAGATTACTGACACGCACATACACAGGCACGCACGTGCTCGCGCGAGTGATAGCCTAAGATATATATATATAAAAAAAAAAAAAAAAATAAAAATAAATAAATAAAACTACCCAGCAACATCACAGCGTCGTCAATTCGATGTCTCCACGATTTCAGGAGTCATGAAATTGTCAGTTGGATGGATAGAATTAAGCGTGAAAACTGCCTCCTGTTATAATCTATATATCTACACTATGTACAACTGAAGCTAGTGTCGAGTGGCGACCGTAAGACGTCTTCCGGTACTTTGCTATAATGTAGTTCTATTTGTCCTTTGTGACTACTGAGCCCATTCTGGGAAGTTTGAAAATTTAAATGAAGATCACTGATAAGGCTTCTTTGGCCGAAACTAGCTATTCTTCAGAGAAACATTGACATTTTAGCTGTTTTTATGAAAGAGACTTCATGATGTCTCTTTCTGAAGAAAAACAATCTGAACTTATTGAAGCGTTCAGCTCGACGTCTCGATATTTCGACGATTTATTAGCAACCAACCAACGAGTTGTTGGTTGCTTTATGGTAGTATTCTGTTCTATTCAAAAATTGCTATACTAAGGCTGATTTTTTTGTGTAACCGGAAATTGTGAATATGAACCTTTAAATACGTCACTTCCGTTTTCAGCGTTTGTTTACAATCACCCGGTGACAGCAACATTTAAACCTAACAGATATCACGTTTCCGTGCTAAAAACAAATAAAAATCAGGCATAGGCAAGATTTTAAGGTAAGAATAAAACACACAATAGTTTTGTCAGTATTTTCGTTGGTATTCCAGAAGAACGTATACCTTGCGCGCGCGCAACGTGACATCCGGTTGAAACGAAAGTAGAAAAAGGTCCACTGATATCTGAGCATTATCGCATATCTAGAGTGAAAATAATAGACTTTCCAAACAGTTCTTAACAGTAATTTGAGGGGGATTTGGGTTTTACGACCCTTTCAAGAATATTTCACTTAAATCGAGCTGATCGTTCTTCAAAAGTGGGCGAAAACCGGAGAACCTGCAGAAAAAAAAAAAAAAGCAGCTGACCATCCAAAATCAGAACTTGGCTTTCCCACATATGACCCAAGGGAGGCTCGAACTGCAGCGGTGAGAAACCTAATGGATTAAGAGTCGGTTCTCTTATCCACTAGGCTACGGGGGCCCGCAGGGGGGAGGGTGGTTGGGGGGCATTCCAGCTGTCAGATTCAGCAGTAGACCTTGATCTTATTCAATCCAAGTACTTTTTCTGGCAAAAGAATGTACACAATACTGGTTAACCGCTTAGAGGACTAAGCCTGTTCAGTAAACGTGTGGTTAGTTAAACTGACTGCGCTCGACATGACCCCATTGGGTTGACTGGGCCGTAAAACCTCAACACAAACAAACCAAGTACTTTTAACTAACACACAGATTTTTTTTTTTTTTTAAACAATCATCACTTAACATTCACTTTCCACAATAATGTTTCAGGCCATACTTATTAATATGTTGATACTCTAGAATAAAACTCCAGACCTTCCATATCCTACATCATTGACTGATTCACTGAATGATACTCCAAATATTTAGCATTTTGTGACAAATTTTGATTTTTATGCATAAAATTGTAAGTGAAAACTGATTTTCTTCAAAATCAGCTGTAATGTTAGTCATTTCTTATTAATTTTAATGTGGCATAAATTTAAGAAAGATTTGTTTTCATATTATTCTAAGAAGGTGAACTGAATTATGAGAACATGCCATAGGTCTGGGTTTACTCTGTCGTTGACCAATATTCCGGTATACTCTCCATGTGACAGACCACTATACTCAAGGTTACTGACTGATACGCCAGCAGGGATCAATTTTAGCACTTGCTAACTTGCTAAATGCTGGTTAATTTGATCAAAAAGCAAGCTGCAATTTCTATCACTTGCTAACTCTAGCAAGTTGGAAAATTTTTCTTTAATTGGCTGAACCTGAGGCATTGTTGTAGAAGTTTTGCAGTTTCTTTTCCAAAGGCAATAACAATATTTTTCTTACTTTTCCTGTAAAGCAGGTTTTGACATTACATGCAAACTGTCTAAACCTGTTTTCTGGGAAAATAAGAAAAATATTTTAAAATGTCTGCTATAATTTTACCCAGAGTGCTAAGATTTAAAGCCACATTTAATAGTATTTACAAGTATGAAAAAGCAAGTTGGGACAAAGAAATATCATTTGATTTCTGTTTCTGTTACATTACAGTATTTACCCATAGTATTCAGACACCTCAACTCCTTACCATACTTAACTAAAATTTGAACAAGTACAACTTGCTACCCAATGTTGTATGGCTGTAACGATACAGTCAGCTCACGATACGATATGTATTGTGATACTTGCCTAACGATTCGATACATATGATATCACGATACTACTTTCATGCATAAGTCAGAGGTTGAAAGTTTTGATACACTTGGAAAACAGGTTCAAAACCATCTCAGAGGTTCATTATTGTGTAAAAATGCCTGTGTAAGATGATTCATTTTGTCATATAAGTGATCAGTGTATTTCAGTAACAGTTTAGATCTTTGTAATTTGTTCTAAAAATGGTCTTGAAATATGTTAAAGCTACTATTTTCTTTGGAAATTGTACTTTTGGGCGTATCGTCAGGTATTGCGATACTAGCCCCGTGATACAATACTCGTATCGTGAGAAAAAGTATCGTGATACGATACAGTTTTAATGAATCGTTACGCCTCTACAATGTTGTATCTAATAATAGCTGAATGAGTGGCAAACAGTGCATACCCTGATGAGACACCACATTTTCATCTGGGTCAACACTGTTTGCGCAGGCCTAGCAGGGCAAGGTAAAGTACAGTAAAGAATAACATATGGTAAGAGTCATGCTGAGACGACAGGTAAAATTATGACCAAATCTTCAGTGATTACTAATCGATTATCGATCACAATGGCAGGACTGATTATCATGTTAATCATCTTTTCAACTCTGATTAGCCAGCCCTATGCACAGCACATAAATTATAACAAAATATGTGCAAAGCATTCCAGAATATGTGCACAGCATTTACTAGAATATATTGCTCAACACACACCAAAATATGTGCATAGTACATAACTTATGCAAATAGTACCATATGTGAAAGGTCAGTATAGGTCTGCCGGCATTAGCATTGCAGTACAGTTGATCATTATCTGGACCTTGCTTATCTCGAATAACCGCTTATCTCGAAGTGAAAATCTTGTCCCTGGCTAAACATGAAAATCTTACAACAGGTTAAAAAATATTGTTGAAAAGAGGGGAAATTGGTCCACAATTTCCACAATATTTTCAATATATCTCTAAAATAAAAAGTCCAGTTACATATAAATTTGCTAAATGTGATTGTTGGAATTATGTTTTCCTCACTTCTGCAAATCTGATATGTCGAGCTATGGATATCTCAAAGTATTTCAAAGAGTCCCTTGGAATTCGAGATAACGAGAGTCAACTGTACATATAATTAACAACACAGTTTAAGTATCTTAATATGTTAAGCAAAATTTAGCTTCAAGCCACCATGTTTATTATGTTAAAAGGATTCAACTGACATAAGGTGACATTTAATTTATGTGTGGTGATATTTTTCAGGAATTCTGTTCGGCCTACAGCGAGCCACTGAAGACCTTCAAGACACTGGAACTGAAAGGGGATATGCCAGAAAAGACCATCACATAGATCATTGATGACATGCTCAGTTTTGTTCAGGAATGGTAAGCAGAAATATCTTATATGTAAATCCCTTTTCACTATGATTTTATAAAATGAACCATGCATCACTTTTTAGACCCCGCCACACGATAATGGCGGGGTTTATGGTTTCACGTTGGACGTCAGTGTGTCTGTCTGCGCACCCACAAATGGGTAGTTAGATGGCGAAGAATTATGGACAATTGCAATGTATTTCAATGGGATTTATTCCATCAGCCACATAAAATCAGTCTTTATGTGGCTTTTTTACTGTTAGGTGGCCATGTTTTAGCCACATAAGTATGCTAAAATAGTGATGGTAGCCACATAACTATCCATTTGTTAGAACATCCGTCTGTCACACGTCCATCCGTCCATCCATATTTAGTGTCCAGATGATTTCTAGAGTAAACGTCAGTGGATTTTCACAAAACTTGGTATGTGTATTGATATTGTAGAGCTCTGGTTTGGGATTGCTAATGCGCCAATTTCATCAAACTTCGACAGAGTTATCTGCCCGAGACATGCCCATATTTTCATTTCCTGACAATAACATGTAAATGTCAGGGGATTTAACAAACTTGGTTCATGTATTGATAATAAGGAGCCCTGGTTTGGGATTGCTAATGGGCAAATTTTGTCAGTGTTTGACAGTTATCTGCCCGCAGCACGATTATGTTGGGGTATTATAGTTTAACATTATGCATATAATAGTGAAAAACCTGAAGCTTTGCTGTTTTATCCCTATAGGTGAATGGATACATCCAAAAGATATCACCCTGCCATTGAAGTGTTTCCTCCCCTTTCAATGGGGGATTACTCTTAAAGGAAAGAAATTGCTTTTACCCACTGGAGCAATTTTTTTTTTCCTTTAACAGTACACCCCTTCTTTGAAAGGTCTCACCCTATATGAACAACAGACTAATAAGAAAAACATATCCTTTTTAATTGCAGGTTTTCCATCTTCAAAGTGGAGCCCCAGAGGTGTTTTTTCTGCTTTCCAGTACCAGCTGTTAGTCACTGATAAAACCAGCCTCTAGATATGGGAATTGGATTTGTGCACTCTGCACCAACATCTAAAGGACATTTTACATGCGGACCAGGATGAGTTAATCCAACAGCAGTATAATTATTACTGTATTGATAAAATGAACAGAATTACAGATAATGAGCAGAACTGTCTTTGTGCATGTTAATGAACTTGGCTACTACTGGACCGGACCTGATGAGTTCAATCCAAATACAGGGTGCCCACTGGTCAGGGAAATCTTACTTTTTCTTCCAAGGTCAGGGAAAAGTCAGGGAATTTTGCGAAATGATCAGGGAAATTTTAAATACTAAGAAAGTCAGGGAAATTCCTAATTTTGGCCCAAACTTGTTAGGCTGTGGCAGGTATTTTATCCATTTTGAGTGACTGAAAGTCTTGTATTTTTTTTTTCGCTCACTCCGCATTGCTACAAATTAATGCTCATTCTAGAAAATGAATGCCCAAAATTTTTACAATATTTTATTTTTTTTTACTGAACAATTAGGGCGGTATATTTATATGTGTTAAAATAGAATGAATCATTTATTTTCTGCAAGATGAGAAAAAGCCCATTAAATTTTCAGCATTTTGGTCAGGGAAAAATAGAATTGGGTCAGGGAAAAGTCAGTGAAATGTCGGGGAATTTTGATTCTGACTGAGGGTGGCCACTCTGAAAGAGCTCAATAAGCCATTGGCTTAACTCTGATGCAGGGTTTCAACATATTACTGAAGTGAGACTGCTAACTTATGACATTCTTTTGTCAAATAAAAGAACTGTTTATATGAAATCTTTTCATTGCAGAAAGTGTCATTTTTACATGTAATAACTAGGTCTTGAAATTTGCACTTGTCAGCTCATATTTATGAGTAGATGTTCTTTAAGGGCAAGTGAAAAAAAATCAAACGGCTTGCCCAACAGGACAGGTATGTTTTTTTCGCAGTAAGGGTAAATAGTGAAAAATTTGGATTACCTAGCATAATTACAAAGTTCTAAAAGTCACTCCAAAATGTCACAAAAAGATGTCAAAATCATCTGACAAGTTAAAATTTCAATTCTGGAAGGTGTCTGTTAGAGTTTATTCTTCCGCAGCAAAACAGCAACAGTAAACCCCGCTTCAATACGTGAACTAAATTCCATGACTTTATGGACAGGTTTGTTTTTAGTACCAAATATAAGACTAAGGATGAGTACAGCTTAAGGGCAAGTAACAATTTGAGGCCACTTGCCCTACAAGAGGAGTTAGTTCAAGAAAAAATTTTGAGCCCTGAATAATATAACACGAGATAGTCCAGTGATGAAACTTTGTAGAACTGCAGATTTTTTTTTTTTTTTTTTTTTAGCTCACCTGGACTGAAGGCTCATGGGGAGCTTATAAGGTGGTAGTCCATTCTTCATCCATCAGTCATCCGTCAGTACCTTTAATCAGTTATATCTGCAGTCTGCAGGCCGATCTAAATCATTTCTCATCTATAGCATGCCTTTGGTGGAGCTTCACTATTCATGGTAACCCAATGAAAACCTTGGATGCTATAGCAACCAAAAAGTCCCATACACATATTGTGGTGAAAATGTTGTCCAAGCAGCGTGCAACAGTGACTTTGTTTTATGATCAGATCTATATCAAACTTGCTATTAATGAAGCTGGACATAAATCTTGCACAAGTTTTCAACCAGATCAGACCACTTGCATGAGTTACCTGCTCTTTCAGACTCCCAGAGATGTAATATGGCAAAAATATAGTCTGGCTGATAGAGACTTCATTAAACTACATGTATCTCAAAAACTATTGAAGCTAGAGCTTTGAAACTTGATGAATAGACTGGTAGTGATGAGTAGACGATCTGATTAACTTTTGAAATATTTTTAAAAAAATACTTCATGAGTTATGGTCCTTTGTAATTTTGGACATTTTTACCTTGTCAGCAGAATATTTAAAAAATTGTTGGAGCTAGAGCATTGAAACTTATTAAATTGATTGATAATGATGAGTAGATAACCTGATTCTTTTGAATAAATTCTAAAATTATTTCATGAGTAATGGCCTTTTGTAACTTTGGGCATTTTTTTCCTTGCCAGCAAAATATCTCTCAAACCTTTTCCCTTGCCAGCAAAAGATCTCAAAAACTATTGAAGCTAGCGCCTCATAACTTGATGAATAGATTCGTAGTGATTAGAAGTTGACCTAATTAACTTTTAAAAACGTTTAAGGAATTATGACCCTGTGTAGATTGGGCCATTTTTACCTTGTATTATCTTTAGAGGCAAGCATATGGTTGGGGGGCATAGTGTCTTTTTTTAAACACAATTTCTAGTTATCAAATTGTTCATCAGACGGGTAGGTAATGAGGACGGTCATAAAACCTTGGATGAGTTTGAGTTTGTCTAGTGGATTTGCACCAAGATTGTTCAGTTTATAAGCCCGGGGGGGGTTGTTTGTTTAGAACTGTCATGTGTCTTTTTAAAATAAAATTTATAGAAAAATCTTGAACAGTCTAGTTTTTTGAAACTTCGACATTAAGTATGTAAATCTGTTAAGCTCAGGTGAACACTACAGACCATTATTGTTCTCTTTTTTTTTTTTTTTGTTTCATAGAATGACAATGGATGGAAGCACTGTTCTGTTGATAATTCTTGTAAGAATCACCATTGAACAGTTTCATTTCTTTTTTTATTTGTATCAGGTTTCATCACTGAGTTATTACTGTGTGTTAAAAGGCACTAACTGCAATGAAAAGACTTCTATAAACGGTTCTTTCATATGACAAAAGAATTATACATGTGTCAGGTCTTATTATCTTGTACTTGGCACCATCAGTAGTCTAGTCCTATAATCTTTTATGGAATAAAAACATAGAAAAAAAATATTTGTTCACTTTCTCTTACTAAAATAATCTGTAGAAAAGAGAAGCATTTTATGATAATAATTCTGGAGTTTATCTAATTCTTAACTGTTAAATTCTTATTTACAAAGAATTAGTTTATTCTCTTATAGATTACTTCTGTTATAAATGAGATACAGTAACCTTGCATGTGAATCCAGGAACTGTCAGTAACTGCTTCCCTCATCTACAGATGAGTTTTTTTTCAATGCAGCATAATGCTATCACTTAAGAACTGTCTGTATTCGCAGAATGACAGATTGGTTTGCACATATTGCCATAATTTGTGACTAGTTTAAAATTAATTTGGACAAGTGTTTTTATAGGTCATTTCATTGTTTTTTATGGTGGCTCGTTTGGGTTAAAACCAATTTAATACAGATATCTATATTTAAAATGCTGCTATCTGCATTTAAATAAAGGTATCTGCATTTAAATGCAGCTACCTACATTAAATGCACATATCTGTATTTCAAATACAGAGTATTTATACGTACAGTATTTGAAATGCAGATATCTCTTTTTGGTTCTTTAATGGACATGTCTGAATTTGAATCATAGATATCTGCATTTTAATTACAGATGTCTGCGTTTCAAATGCAGATATTTCTATTTAAGTAAGATATAAGTACATTTTAGAAACTCGGGTAACTGTTTTTGAAATACAAATATCTTTATTTGAAATACAACTATCTCTAATTGAAATACGGATATCTATGATTATTATTCAAATAAAATATATCTGCCGTTCAAATAGAGATGCCTGTATTTCTAATACAGATATCTGTATTTCAAATATAGAAATCTTTATTTATAGAAACTACAGATAATTGTAATTTTAAATGCAAAGTTCTCTTAAGAACCTGATTATTTTCAACATAATTAATAGTCCCTTGCAGCCTACTAGGCTTCCCTTAAACTCGGACAACAGCAGGTAGCTCAGTGGTGAGTCCAATAGCCTCAAGTGCTGGAGATACATTCAATTTCGGCCGTTGGCGAGAGAAAAAAAAATAAATGGAATCCGAACACGCTTTCCTTTGTGATTTGCAGGGATGACATAATAACTGTGCAGTCTTTGCTGGGGCCCTCTCTGGCTTCTGCACGGAAAATCAAGTACCTATGTGCAGGTTAAAGAACCATACATTCGGTTATCTAAAAAATTACTTGTGGACCTTCATTCTGCAACCCAGAATGTATCATGTATACCTGCCTAGAATGCCTGAATTTATGTGATAGAACTGTCCAAAAACTGGTTCTCTTAAATATATGTACTGAAAAATCGCATGATTATAGAAACACGGAAAATGAAAAGTTATCCAGGGTAAGATAAAAATTGAGATTTCTCACGCTTTTGATGTGCACTGGTTGTATAGGAATCAAGAGGTACACCATCGTTAAGGTTAACATCACTGAAGTTAATGCTGTCATTAAGCATCACAGAAATGTTATCAAAATATGGAAGATGTCAACAATCAAAGGGATTTGACATCAGATATGATACAAAGTATGCAAGAAAAAGAATCTTTCGTGCGTGACAGGTAGATCGAAATATCGGTCCCTCGAGATCATAGTCTTGCATCACTCGGCAAGCCTGAATTTTTCTGTCTACCCCTCACACCCATGATAGATTCCTAAAATATATTTTACACATTCTCTTTCTCTCTTTTTTTGTGCTCCTCTTAAAGGAGCGATGGATTTGACTGTAAAGACATAATGGTTTGAAATCTTGAGCATCTTTAATTAGTTTTTTTTGTGGTCTGCAGAGGCGGGAAATGTGCTTCCCAACATATTGTAACCAGTGGAACAGTGCATGTGAAAATACGCGTAAGAGTAAATAAGGATATCTTTTTCAACCATAAATAATGATATCTGTAATGAAATGCAGATATCTGTACTTGAAATGCAGATATATGTATTTAATTTAGAAATAAAGATATCTGCATTTCAAAAACGTATCTTCATTTGCATCAGGAAAACATGCCTATATAATTTTGACCCACTTAAACCCCAGTTTCATATAGTAAAACTGGGGTATACCAGGGTATACATTATTTTTGCTTAAAACCATAGATTGTGCGTATTCGCGAGGCGGTTCTAACGAGTGCCAACAATCTATGTTTTGAGCAGAAATATGAAAAATATCAAAGATTTTTATCTGAAGATTTTAAATTTTTGGAGATAGAATTTTCTATATATTTGAATAGGCGTGTTTTCGTAATGGCATTAGCGATGTCTGTATTTTAAATGCAGATATCTGAATTTCAGCTACACAAGATGTATCTCTCATTGAAATGAAGATATCTGTATTTTTAAATGCAGATGTCTCTAATACAAATGGAGATTTCTATGTTATGATTGAAAATAGAGAGATCTGTATTTCTCAAGTACAGATATCTGCATTTCAGTAAGAGGTATCTCAATTCAATTACATATAGCTGCATTTTAATTAGAGATATTTGTAATAACAATGAAATAAAGATATCTGTGTTTATTAGCAGGTATATCTGTATTTGAAATGCAGGTATCTAAATTAAATGGACAAAACCACAAACAGGTTGCCATAGATTTTGTCATGCTTTGGCTCAGTTTAGTATTGGTGAATGTTGTGAGAAATTATGCTGGAACTGGAAGTAGTCACCCACTAAACTTATACTGAGGTCACTCAGTGGGAACTTATTCATTGTACTTGGATGAAAGTGCCTTTTCTGCCTTTTAATACAGTCTTAAATCACTAAAAAAATGCATGCTTCTGTATTATTGAATTTAAAAAACCTGTTGAGGAATACTTGTAAATAAGATGCACCCGCATCCACCCTCACCACCACCCCGCAAATTGTTCAAACTTAAAAGTCCATTTTTATTTATTTATTACTTTATTTTTGGAAAGTCACAAATTGGTTGGTTGCTCATTAGGTTGCACCTATTTCATATTAACTATTGATAAGTATTTCGATGGTTTGATTGGTCAATTTTATCCTTCCGAGCTTCAATTAAATTAAGCTACTCTTCTGAACTAAAGCCCCGTTTTTCGGATTTGCATTTGTCTGTTCTAGATGGATTTAGTGCATGCAAAATTTATGATAAACGTAATGATTTTGATGTTAATATTGTAAATTTCCTTACTTGAATGTGATGCTCCTCGTCGAGCATCCTAAGTCGTTTATATCTCGCAACTTATTCGGTTCTCCAGAGCGTCTAGCCATGTTTCTGACTTCAACACTCGAAATAAATTGTTTTCTGCTAAACAAAAAATCATGGTTATCGGTACCATAAACTCCGCAAAGCCTTTTCTCAATTTTATAGACGTCATTTCGATTTAGTTTCAAAATTCAACGTTTGACTTAAATCGCTTCTGCAACAAAGGCTATCGTAACCTGAATTTTATGGTGACTTAGTGGTACCATTGTGGTATATTTGAAAATGGAATTCTGCTCATGTACACGCCAGAGGGCGTAAGCAGTGTCGCAAACTTCATTACTGCTTCTGAAGAGTCTCAATAAAACCGAGATTCCCATTCTCTAATCCGTAGTGTGTTCTTTATTTCCAACGGCAACCGTTTTGACGTTTATTTTGCTTCACTGCTGCTGGTGTTAGTGCCATGTGGCGGCGGTAGAACGTCTCCCCGTACATCACAATAATGCAGATTATATTTTATTTCCTTTGGGATCATTGGTCCTATTGTGGTATATTTGAAAATGGAGTTCTGCTCATTTGTACGCTAGAGGGTGTAAGCACTGTTTCAAACTTCATTACTGCTTATCAAGAGTCTCAATAAAACCGAGACTCCCATTTTCTAATCCGTGGTGTGTTCTTTGATTCCAAAGGCCATCTTTTTGACGTTTATTAGTATATAATTTTAGAAAAATATATGCTTGCAATGGTGTAGCACTCAATTTCGTAAAATCATTTTTCAATATATAAAGATAGGGTACAACATAAATTTAATACAAAAGACTGCATGCATGGTAGTTAACCTATTCACGGTTAATATTTTTGCTTCCCTCTTTGCTCAGACGCCGGCGGGTCGGGCCTCCCTCTCTATGACGGCTCCGGCCTAAAGACTTTTAAGAAAGTCGGTTGGTGTCTGATGCTCTGGCTCTGGTCGGGCCCATCGGACTCTACTGTTGTTTTCTTTTCTTTTGCTTCAGCATTTCAGTTTTTTCTTGCTGTCGGTTCCTCATCTTTGTTTCATCTCTGTAAACGTTTGATTTTTATGTTCTCGGAGATAATGCACTGATGAGTTAGGAACCCTTCACGCGGACTGAATGCTGTGGTTCAACTATTGGTTTTCATTTACTCTGGCACACAGTAGAATTAGCCATAAGTACTCATCTTTGTTTATCATAGGGATTAATTTGAATTTTACGTTTTCGCTTTGATGCGTTGGCTTAGTTGGGGCTTTCATGTATTTTTGTACAAAGAGTAGCATCGGGACCCAGGGTGAAGTAGGCCGAATGTAAAAGTGCTTTAAACTCTTTGGCAGTGTATTCTACTGACCGTTCTAAGGCGGTGGTCATTGTGTTGTTCTTACTCTGTGTGACTTTTTGTAGCTTTGTGGTTCCCGTATTGCTTTCTGTTTTTTTTTCTATATGTGTTGTACTGCTAGCATTGTGGTCACCGTCTTCAATAGCTACCTACTTTGCTTTCTTTTTTACTAGTTGTGTTGTGATGCTAGCATTTTGGTCACCTTCAACAGCTGCCCATTTTACTTTCTGATTTACTAGTAATGATTAAGAGTAGCATCGGAACCCAGGGTGAAGTTTGTCGGCTGTAAAAATGCTTTAACCCCCGCGGTTGCTACTGACCGTTCTAAGGCGATGGTCCCGGTGTTAGTCTTAGTTGCTTTGTGGTTTATTTTACGAGGCGATTTGTTTTAAGTCTGCCTTGTGTTATTTTGGTCTTGTGTTTTTCAATTACTTTAGCACTGCGATTACCTCGCTTGGGGAAGAGAGAGTTAATCTTAGTGTTTTTCTACGTTTGTTAGATTTGCGCTTGTTTGGTTTTGTCTGTGTCCTCTTCCTCTTGGTGTCTGGGAAGGACTGCGGCTTGTGATTGTGGCGCTCCCTGGACTTTTCTGTTTCCTTTTTCGTGTATACCACGGCAGAACTTTGGTCACCTTCAACAGCTGCCCATTTTACTTTCTGTTTTACTAGTTATGATTAAGAGTATCATCGGAACCCAGGGTGAAGTTTTTCGGCTGTAAAAATGCTTTAACCCCCGCGGATGCTACTGACCGTTCTAAGGCGGTGGTCCCGGTGTTAGTCTTACTCTTTGTTGCTTTGTGGTTTATTTTACGAGGCGATTTGTTTTAAGTCTGCCTTGGGTTATTTTGGTCTTGTGTTTTTCAATTACTTTAGCACTGCGATTACCTCGCTTGGGGAAGAGAGAGCCACGTAATATTTTACTTACCGTTCCAAGGCGGTGCTTCTGCTGTGGTTTACTATATTTGTCTCTGTATGTTTTTGCATGTATGTATTGGTGATTGTTTTAATTTTGGATAGCCGTTTGGTCATTGTTTGGAAGATACTGTCCTTTTGGATTTCTGTTTGTAGTGTTTTGATTCTGGTGCCGTTACTTTAAGTGCGTCCATAATTGTATCGATTCCTGATCATTGCCTACCTTTCTATTTAGTTGTGTGTGAGGGTGTTATTTGCTGACAAGGGTCATTCCATTTATACTTAATTTGATTAAATCTAAGAAGTAATTGACACGTGGAAAGCTCATTGTATGGAATTTAAAAATTCTGTGATAGTTTGTAAATTGCATATAGTTGATCAAATATGAAGAGACGCATGAATGACCAGAACCAAGACTCGGTTTAATCTTTGTTGTGTACAAGACTGGTGCTACCGACGTTTTACGTTAATAAGGATACTCATCTAACTCATGGCCGAAAGAGGGAGGCTGAACAATACCGAAACAGGCGTTTAGCTCAGTCGGATGCGCGTTCGACTGGTGATCAGGAGGTTGCAGGTTCGAACCCACCGGGTCCGGCACTTTCTTTCTGGAGATTGATTGTGAAATATTTTCTACGGTAATTCTCTTCTTTCCGCTGATTCAATGAGGTCACTTGTCAGTTTCTTGCAAAAGAACGTGCACAAATAACAGTTAACCGCTTAGAGGACTAAGCCTGCCTAGATAAAGTGTGGTTAGGTAAACTGACCGCACTAGACATGACCCTAACGGGTTGACTCTTGCAACACAAACCTCAACACGAAAAAGAAAAAAGCTCGTCACTACACCATTGGCATCATTGGTAGCTTATGTAAGTGTTACGTAGACAGGTGCCAGTTAGGACTGACATACTTTCACTGAGAGTTCCTTACTTCAAAGTACCGACATAGGTTGGAACGTCTGATGACTTGTCAATAAGAGAGGACCATACCCGGTTGGTTTTGCAGGTGGACAATCACAACAAAGACGGTACCTTACTGATCGTAAAAAACTTTACTGACAGGACTGGCCGTCACATCCTTTTGTGTTCTGATCAGGATTTACACAAATTGTTTGGTAGTATTTGCAGGGCTTAGAAACAGCGTGTCTATTCCAACATTTCAATGTTCAGGCTGGTCTATATTATTATGTCAAGCCTAAGTAGTAAGGTAGCGGGTCATCGGTTAGCCTGTTAGTAAGTCACATGCTGACCGTCACGTACCCCATAGGGGCACAGTTCTTCAGAAGAATTCACCTTAGAATTAGACTTTCTCCAATTAAATCTCCTATACTTCTAAAATATAAGAATCCGTATAAAAGGAACAGTATGTACCCTAATATTTCTAAGTGCAATGCCAAGAGTTGCACCTGCTGCAATCATTTAATTTGTCGGCCACATATAATTTCCTCAGTTAATCATAGACAATTTTCAGTTGTAAACAACTCTGATTTAAACTGAAAATCAGAGGATGTTATATATGTTCTCACTTGCAGCGAAGGAGGCTGAGGAATGCAGTATGTTGGACAGACCAAACGGGCCCTTAAAAACAAGGTTTAAGGAACATTTGCTTAAAATCAAAAAAGCAAAGAAAAATGATACGTTTCTTTATCAAAATTTCCGGAGAACTGGTCATTCATGATCATCTAGTGAAGTTTTGGTTCAACCTGTTGAAAAAATTATACACAAGTCCAATTCTACTGAAAGATTAAAAAGTATTTGAAGACATGAACTTGAACTTAAATGGATTAAACGTTTACAAATCTCTTTTCCACTTGGATTTAATGATAATATTTACCATGAAGGAAATATTTCTAAAATGCCGGATTTTGATGCTTTTTCCCTTTTAGATATTAAAAAACGTAATAAACGATCCCATGGTAAGCGCAAAAATGGCAATTTTAAACGAAAACATAAAACGGTTTTATCTCTTTTTGATTTAAATATTCTCTTAAATTCTGGACGTCATCAAATGCTTTCTTATCTAGCTTCACTGTCTGTTTCTTCATTACGTAAGTTAGATGATGAGGCGAAGAAGTTTTATGATAGAAAACATGATTTGTATGAAGCAGCTCTCCTTACTAGATGTTATACTCAACATGCTCTTCGTCCTTACATTGATTCTAAAATTAACCACATTAGACACTTCATCAAAATTCCATTCATTAATAAAGGTATTGAATTCATAGATTTACCTAGCATATTTCGAGATAATAATGTTATATCAGCTATACCTTCATATTTTATAAACACGGAATCTGCTATTATTTGTTATAAATATAACAAACCTATCCGTAATACTATACTTAATTTCAATAAATTAGTTTCTGATCTTGATATTGAAACTATTTCCCCCGATTCTTTAGATTGTAAAGATTCTAAATTCTGTTATCAACTAGCGGGTCATATTGTCACTGGTAACTTGAAGATTATAACTGATTCACGAATCCGTTCAGTTATTTCAAAAGGATCTAAATATAGATTCCCAGCCCACATTGATTTCAATATAAATGTCGGGAAACAATTGCCATTGCTTTAAATGATTATTGTACGCGTTGGTGTAAACGAGAGCATGTTGAGTCTAATGCTTTAAATAATTGGAAATTAAAGATTTTTAAGATCATTGATGCACGTGTGTTATTTTACTCTAATAACCTTGATCTTCTCCCTCCTAAGCCTAAAGTATCTTTTCGATATTTGAAATAAGGTATCCAAGAATTTCATAGGAAGTATGTATTGGCTCCAGCTGATAAAGCTGCTAATAATGTTGTTGTTGTGTGACGACTTTATTATATCAATACTCTAATACATGAACTTGGTAGTACCAAAACATATGAACGGATTTCTACTGATGAGAGATCTATTGTCAATACCCATTCTATCGATATTACTGCTAAGTTTGCAGTGAGTATTAAAGAAAAGCAAGACAGACTTCGTACGTTATATTGGTTACCGAAACTTCATAAACGACCTTATAAAGCACGTTTCATTGCTAATTCTAGTTCATGTACGATTACTGTTTTGTCCAAACTGCTAACTTCATGCCTTACTGCTGTTAAAAAACATTGGATTAGATACTATGATACTGTTTACAAAAGGGACGGAATTAACTATTTTTGGTCAATTAAAAATTCTAATGATGTTCTCAATAAATTTAAATCTAAAAGCTTTCAGTCTTCTAAATTGTCTACATATGATTTTTCTACACTGTATACTATGCTACCTCATCATCTTATAAAAGATAAACTTATTGTTTTAATTAACCGAACGTTTATTCGGGAGAATACCCAATATTTGGCTTGTAACGATGAATGTGTTTTTTTCACTTCTGATGTATATAATAATCACAATATATGATCGTGTCAAAAAGTCTGTGATGCCTTTGTTTATCTTTTGGATAATATTTTTATTAGATTTGGAACTAAACTTTATAGGCAAACTATTGGTATTCCGATGGGAACTAATTGTTTTCTTTATAGTTCTTTTACATGACTGTGAAACATATAATCTTAAACAGTAATGGTTTATGAAGTATGAAAGTCAACAAGACTGTTTTTAAGTCGGAAAATGTCTCTGTGATCTGTTAATAAATATTTACATCAAGTATAAGTGTAAAAGTATTTTTTTATATTATATGAACATTATTTATAGTTGATTGTTATGCCCCCGCCATTTTCAATGGGTCGGTTAGGGGGGGGGGGTGTGGGGGGGGGGGGGGCGGCGGGGCATATAGTATCACCGCTGTCTGTACGTACGTCCGTCCCGTCCGTCCGTCCCGTACGTAACACAAATGGTTTCTGTGCGCTATCTTTTGAAAAGATTGGTGTATTGGATTGAAATTTTATACACAGGTATATAATTATAAAATGTAGGTCAAGTTCGATTTAGGGTAAAATCTACCAATTATTTTGGGAGTTTGGCCCTTTTTCAACTTTGAAAAAATTTCAACTTTAAAAAATGGTTTCCGTACGATATCTTCTGAAAGAATTGGTGTATTGGATTGAAATTTTATACACAGGTGTATAATTATAAAATGTAGGTCAAGTTTGATTTAGAGTAAAATTCACTTATTATTTTGGGAGTTATGGCCTTTTTCAACTTGGAAAAATGTTTTCCATTCATAACTTTTGAAAAGATTGGTGTATTGGATTCATATTTTATACACAAGCATATAATTATAAAATATAGGTCAAGTTCGATTTAGGGTAAAATCCACCAGTTATTTTTGGAGTTACGGCCCTTCATCAATGTTGAAAAATAGTTGAAAAATGGTTTCCGTTCGATATCTTTTGAAAAGATTAGTGTATTGATTTCCAATTTTATACACAGGTATATAATCATAATATGAAGGTCAAGTTCGATTTAGGGTAAAATCCACCAATTATTTTGGGAGTTATGACCCTTTTTCGACTTTGAAAAATGGTTTCTGTTCCATAATTTGAGAAGATTAGTGAATTGGATTCATATTTTATACACAAGCATATAATTATAAAATATAGGTCAAGTTTGATTTAGGGTAAAATCCACCAATTATGTTTGGAGTTACGGCCCTTTTTCAATGTTGAAAAAAAGTTTCAGTTTGATATCTTTTGAAAACATTAGTGTATTGAATTCATATTTAACACACAGGTATATCATCATAAAATAGAGGTCAAGTTCCAATTAGGGTAAAATCAACCCATTATTATGGGAAATATGGCCCTTTTCCATCTTCAAAAGATGTTTTACTTCCAATATTTTTTTAAAAAGATTGATTTGTGCAATGGATTAATATTTTATACACAGGTATATAATCATAAAATACAGTCAAGTTCGATTTAGGGTAAAATCTGACAATTATTATGAGATTTATGGCCCTTTTTTCAACTTCATTTTTTGCAACATGCCTGCATCTGGGTAAGGATGGCCGTGGGTGGGGGCATCTGTGTCATACTGACACATTTCTAGTTTAGAACATACTCATCACAACAGGATAGATACATGTATCGCGCAATATTAAATACTTAAGTTTTATTTTTATACGTTGAACTGTTGTGACACCTACTGTAGCAAAGTCTGTGTGCTTTGAAACACTTCCGCCTATTTGTTTGACACTGTTTTGTGTGAAGGCAACAATCACACTGAACAAATCCTTGTCCACCAGTAGTTGTCTCCTTGAGAGCCTGGCGAAGTATTACAGTCCATTATGTTTTAGCATTTAAGTTGTTCATGAGACGTTGAGGACACAGATCAAGCAGACTCCTAGAATATTTATAACTTAGAATACCTGACTTCACAGCAGTTCTGTACATGTCCTGTTCATCACAATCTAGAAGAACCTCAAGTATATATCTTGTCTCACCCCTACCCTTTCAATCATAGGTATACAAATCGCGACGTCATCTGCAAGTTTCCAAGTCTTCATAGACTTGCCCAAGTCTCTACATTTGTATTTGCCCTCCTTATTATTGGAAATGTCTCTTTAAGAGCAAAATATTGTAACATCACCTTTAGTTTTTATCTCTGAATGCAGTAACATCACTTATAGATTTAGGACTTCTTTTTTTATTATTATGATTTTTAATAATTATACAAAAACAAAATCAATGAACAGACTTGGACAAGTCTACAGTGTCCAGTTCAACACGAGATTGTTTAACAATTCGGGTTGCTTGTTGACGTTGTATGATTTACTCCGGCGTGACGAGAACAGTTCTTTTGTTGTTGTATGAATTTCAGTCCCACTTTCCAGTCGCGTGTGTTTTTGATTTTCATCCAAGCTGCAAGAATGTCTTTGATGTCGCTGTTCGCTGTTTCATCTGAGCCCTGTCTTTGAAGATGTCTGGGTTTTCCATGTTGCTTTATAAGCTGTGGCCCTTGAGCTCTGTGATGATTTGGGCGATGTATTCTGAGCCGTTATCATTCTGGAGGTTTGCTGGTGCACCGCAAATATGTCTAGCTCGTGGTACGCAACTTCAGCTGCTCTTTTTGAAGTTAGTGGTCTGTGAACTATGAACCTGATCAGGTGGCACTAGTAAAACATAGTACATTTAAACTTCCCTGGCGGTGGCGACTGCATGTTGACGAAATCAACCTGGCCACGGGAATTGAATTCTCTTTAGAAAATGGGCTTTATTACAACACATTTTGTTTTTTGGCGCCTTCTTTCTTCTTGACAGACATGGCAGTATGACGTGAGGAGTTCAATCGAATCTTTGGTGATGTTGGCGTACTTGTCTCCAAGATTTTTCAGCATTCTAATACGGTGGCTATGACCTACTGCAATGTGAGCACTATAGATTACGTCAAATGTTTCTTCTATAGTGGCGAGGTAGAGTGGGCGTTCTTCTGGAGAAAGTAATACTGATGGCCTGACTTGGTAGTTGGAGTTCTAGCTGTTGTTTTCAAATCATTGATTGTCTGGTAGTAACATCTTTTGGAATGAGATGTTTCTCACAGTGAGATTACCTACGTAACAAGGCCTCTCTGAACTTTAGTTCATAACTCACCTGTGTAGTGTTGTGTAAATTGCAATGAAATGATGGTTCATCATGTAAAAAGTAGTTTCATATAGCTTTTTAATCACCTAAATTAAAGTCATCATTAAAGGAAATGATATTTATTGAGACACCAATCAATACTGATAACTTTTTTAAAATATATACTACTAACAGTTGCATTAATAAATGTATTAACAAATACCTTTTTGAATCTGGATTAAAATCATCATCTAATTAAATAAGTATGCCTTGCAAAAAGAATCAGTAATGATAATAAAGGTAACGTCAATTGTACTGATATTTACTGAATACTTTCAATCAAAAGGTAAAAGCTGATAATCCAATCAGAATTAATCATTGTTACCATTTAATTCAACACGTGTGCTTTAATTTAACCGTCATCAATGATAATTATGTTTTGTTAATCATATACATTTACAAAGACTGTATTAACCCTTAAACTGCCAATCACAAAAAATGTTGTCTGTCTTGTCATCTGCTTGTGATTTTAAAAGTCATTTTTGCAAACAGTGTGGACCCAGATCAGACTGCTCCTCTAGGAGCAGTCTGATCTGGGTCCACACTGTTTGCCTGTATGCAAAAATAGGTTTGAACAGTTTGCAAGAATATTCAGCAGACGACAAAAAACAGACGACATTTTCAGATGCAGATTTTCTTGGCGTTTTAAGGGTTAAGCTGTGTAAGCTACTTCACACATTTCCTAAAATTTCTGCTAGTCAACTTGTATAAAGTGAATACAAATTTCTTGAGAAATTTCGTGAAATTCTTAAAATTTTAGGCATTTCGCGTATTCCCTAAGTGAATTAGTCACGCCATGAATTTCTTAAATTTTTAGGGATTGTAATTTCGTAAAATTCATAATTATATAGATTTACTGTAACTTTTATTCAGTAATGTTTGGAAACAGAGTTGCCACCTTTTTGGGAAAGGGTTGGCAACTCTCCTTGCCATCTGTTCTTTTTTGTGGTTGTTAAATTATATTTGACTATCTTTCCCTGTGATGGTGAGAACTTAATTTGGATGTGATTGCATCAGTTCACCTATTTACTTTAAACATACTGTCAGATTATTGGCATAGTATATGTGGCCTCTCAGAATTATATGAGCCACGCCATACGATAACGTGTCTACAGACATGTGTACAGCGAAGGCCAAGATCAACCTTCGCATTCGCGCGATCTGACCAGGGCCTTAGCGGTCCGCATACAGAAGCATTGGATACTATAGGATGTTTCAATGGAGAGTAAAGTCCAGGATGAGACTTTGCGCACGTGCAAGATTATGTAAATCCGCACATTTTGCGCATGCTCGAATGCAGGTTTTTCGCTTGACGCAGCCCATATGATCAGATATCCGAAATGTCGGGATGTCCTTCTTGTAAAGAAATGCGGAAACCAGCCACAATCATGGGGAACAGCGATCGAGCGTTAGAAGAATCATTGACCATGGTCAGCTTAATCCTGTGACTGATCACAAATTGGACGTATGTTAGCCATCTACATACACAAAGCCACTGCAATAGATTGTTATGATCACGCTTAGTCTGCCTTGACTCGGCAAAGAACAAATTCGGGATGCGCAAGCTTATCTTGATAGTAAATTATTAACCATTATTAGACTAGTTTATAATGTGCACTGCACCAAACTGACATAACACCTGTTTCGCGCGATGCACGTCATAGAGTCTTTAACAGTGGTCATCAAAGTAGTGTACAAACTGCAAAGGACCTTATCAGAATTCAGCGACACGTGGGTGAAAATAGGCTTTAGTATTGACATAGGTTCAAAGTTTAATTATGTGCACAGTTTTAAATATGCGTAGTATGTGTCTAGCGTAGCACGTGTCTAATATATTATCTGGCTTGTATAGTATTTGGCTAGCACAAGTATTTGGCTATATTCTGAGAAACACACACTTACGTGTACACATTAAGTACAAATACAAACTTACCCACCGCTGGAAAGCTTTCAGGAGCTACAGTTTCATTGGATTCTGGAAGAAAGAAACGAACGCATAATAAATTATTAGCTACGGGCGTTTATTGCTTAAAACTAATCAGTATGAGGTATATCGCAATACAATATCACTGCTATTGTCAAGGGGTACATTTTCATTTATATCTGAAGGAACAAACAAAAATGATAATAACTAAAAACAGTATCTATTACAAAACTAATCGAGATGACAGATTAGTAGATACGATGTAATAAGTATATCTATGTGACATCTTGCTAACTGTTCCCTGAGTTACTATCTTATTGTCATTGTGATTGACACTACAGACTACAACTGACAATCTAACGACCGAGTACCATGATTTACTATGCAATAGGGGTCACCTATTTATATGTAATAAGTACGTGTATAGAAGTGTACGGGTGTCTGATTAAGTGCGACCAAGATAATAAGTTGTGTGGACAATAATATGATAAGTTGTACTAACAAGATATTGTCTTGTGCAAACAAGAAATCATCTTGTATGGGCAAGATATTATTTTATGTAGACAAGATATTTTCTTGTGAGAACAAGATATTAAGATGTCCAAACAAGATATTAACATGTGCGGACAAGATCGCACAACTTAAGAAATAAAACGAACATGTCCTTCCTGTGTTCCGTAAATTTGTCAGTATTATGCGCTTTATTTTCAATGTCTTTTTTTATTTCTGTGAGACTCTGAGTCTCTTATCTGTGATACACACTAAATTATTTTGAGACAAAACTAATGGTTTTCAGGATGAATGTGTTCGATGATAGGGTCATTCTTTCTCGTTGTGCTGGGATAAAAACACACATACACGAAAGCTCCATTAAGACCATATATGTACCCTTATCATATTGATGCCAACTTGTAGTGTCCAAATGGAATCCTAAGGTTATATGGTGTATTTATCTATAGTAAAAAAAAATCTGAATTTTCGGATTTGCCTTGAAGATGATATTTTCCTCCAGAAAGTATAAATAAACGCCCAAATCGAAAACATCATACTCAACCATTTCAGCCTGGTAATACTTATCCTGCTGTGAATGTTTATGATCTAGGTCTTTGGAAGGAGTACCCTTATCTGAGCAGACGTTATTTCCTTCGTCTTGCAACTCGCATATGTGATGTATCAATGGACTGGCGTTACTATTACCGAAACAGTATTTAGACACGTTACAGACCGGTGTTTGTTTCACATACGCATAACAAAAAAAAAAAAAAAAAAAAAAAAAAAAAAAAAACTCCAAGAGACTACCGCCAAATGTGGCCATTGCAGGGAGACTTTGACAATCTGTGATAATATATCTACTATTTCCGCACATTTATCACCGAAAATGTTTTAGTAGTACCTGCGTCGTTTGCATAGGAGCCTGTTTGATCGAATTGGGGGTGAGACCGTTAAAACCGGGAAAAAAACAAGCATGGTGGAATTTCACGGTGATTTTGGAGAAGTGTTTCACTGATTGGCCTTGAATGCAGATATGCGAAGGTTTATCATATCATAATCGGATTTTTGATTAACTTTCAGGTACAGCGGTAGCATCCACATTAGTGGGCCTACCTTCCAGATAGCTGGCTTGCTGCACGCATGGCATCCTTCAGCAGATCTCCACATATTACTATCCTGAGGGCTGATAGCCGAGAGCTTCCACTCTCTGCAATCCCTCTCTGTCAGTTGCTTCCATGTCATCTTGGGCCTCCCAGGCCCACGCTTTCCCTCAACCTGCATGGCTGTCTTGACTGCACCATTGGAGCGTTCCACGTGTCAATACCGGCGGAGCCTTCTCTCCTTCAGAATGAGGTCCAGATCCTCAATGCCAAGCCGAGCAAGTAGCTCATTGGACCTGGTGGTGACAACGTCTTGCGGCCTGACATTGCAGATCTGTCTGATCATTGCCCTGTCATTCCGCTGCAGACGTTGGAGGTTTGGTATTGTCAATGGCCAAGTCTCACTGGCATGGAGCATTGCGCTCCGCACAAAAGAGCTGTAACACGGCCACGTGGGTGCAGCTCCTTGAACTTGTTGTGGTTGGAAGTTCACAGCCACTGCTGCTCAAGTAAATTCCCTCCCCTGTCGGACGGCCTAGAATTAAAGGATAGGCATTGTTTCTGGAGACCCAGAGATGGTCTTAAATATATCTACCCTCTACTCATTTAGTATGGTGTACAACACTCATCTTTTAGGGTGTATCCAACATTCATATCTTCACTTATATTTCTGCAGTGGGTGGATAGGTAAGTTTCTTCCTGCTGTAGCAAAACAATCTGATTCTAATAGTTCTTTTAAATACGTCTTAAAAAAGGAATATCCACGAGGTCCTAAATAGTATTAAAATTACTAAAGTGCAACAGAAAGAAATAAACAAGCTTATGCTTCCGTTCTAATCCTATCGTTTGTGTATATGCCATGTATGTTTGTTTAATCATTGTAATTTTGAAATAAAATATATTTAAACCACGGAAAGGCCAAACTATGACAAATACAAACAAACCGTAGTTCATTAAAGTTTGATCTCTCTTTTTTTATTTAAATGTTTTTGATTCGCCGCCTTGTGGTCTGTGGCAGCTTTAGGGATCGACTGCACTTTGTCTTTTATTGTAAAAACTACCATATTCAGCGAAATGCTGTTGCAGTGCATGTAGTTGCTTCTCCAAACGTCCTTTCATGCGCAGACAATTTCCTAATCCTATGAGACTCACTTTTTATGCTCCCCGAAGGGAGAGCATATAGTCGCCGCTTTGTCCGCCCGTCCGTCCGTGCGTCACACTTTTGTTCGAAGCATATCTCTTAAAGTATTGAAGGTAATTTAATGAAACTTGATACACTGATAGAGGGCTATGAGGGAAATAACAGAATGCAAAAATAACATAACCCTGTCACCAGTATTTATGGAGTTACTTCCCTTCTTATTTTTTGCAATAAAAAGCATATCTCTGAAAGTATAGAATGGAATTAAATGAAACTTTATACATTGATAGATGGCCATCAGAGGAAGTGCAGAGTGCAAGAACTGTAAAGTCCTTTATATGCTGTTTCTTTAACATCATGAGGGCACTGATAAAGATTTCGTCACAAGAAGCCAAGTGTTCTATTAGCCTTTGTTCACACGTTCCTAATATGAGTATTCCATCTCAAGTCATGTGAGATTGTCACGCCAAGGTATTTAATGGAACACATTTTTTGAGGACCGTTCTCTCTAAAGAGTAATAAGCCTCGGGTTTTGTTTGTTCTTTTCCTAGTTATCTGCATAATATTGCGTTTAACAGGCTGAAATTTCATACCCCATTTTCTTGCCCTACACCCTAATCTATATATTTCCCTCTGAAGTTTCAATGAGTCATCTGCCTATCTAATTTCACGATATAAAACACAGTCATCTGCGAACAGTCTTATTTTGGAGTCAGTACTGGTGGAAATATCATTAATGTACAAAAAGAACAACAAAAGAAATCGGTTCTCTTATCCAGTAGGCTACGGGGGCCCGCAGGGGGGAGGGTGGTTGGGGGGCATTCCAGCTGTCAGATTCAACAGTAGACCTTGATCTTATTCAATCCAAGTACTTTTTCTGGCAAAAGAATGTACACAATACTGGTTAACCGCTTAGAGGACTAAGCCTGTTCAGTAAACGTGTGGTTAGTTAAACTGACTGCGCTCGACATGACCCCATTCGGTTGACTGGGCCGTAAAACCTCAACACAAACAAACCAAGTACTTTTAACTAACACACAGATTTTTTTTTTTTTTAAACAATCATCACTTAACATTCACTTTCCACAATAATGTTTCAGGCCATACTTATAAATATGTTGATACTCTAGAATAAAACTCCAGACCTTCCATATCCTACATCATTGACTGATTCACTGAATGATACTCCAAATATTTAGCATTTTGTGACAAATTTTGAGTTTTATGCATAAAATTGTAAGTGAAAACTGATTTTCTTCAAAATCAGCTGTAATGTTAGTCATTTCTTATTAATTTTAATGTGGCATAAATTTAAGAAAGATTTGTTTTCATATTATTCTAAGAAGGTGAACTGAATTATGAGAACATGCCATAGGTCTGGGTTTACTCTGTCGTTGACCAATATTCCGGTATACTCTCCATGTGACAGACCACTATACTCAAGGTTACTGACTGATACGCCAGCAGGGATCAATTTTAGCACTTGCTAACTTGCTAAATGCTGGTTAATTTGATCAAAAAGCAAGCTGCAATTTCTATCACTTGCTAACTCTAGCAAGTTGGAAAATTTTTCTTTAATTGGCTGAACCTGAGGCATTGTTGTAGAAGTTTTGCAGTTTCTTTTCCAAAGGCAATAACAATATTTTTCTTACTTTTCCTGTAAAGCAGGTTTTGACATTACATGCAAACTGTCTAAACCTGTTTTCTGGGAAAATAAGAAAAATATTTTAAAATGTCTGCTATAATTTTACCCAGAGTGCTAAGATTTAAAGCCACATTTAATAGTATTTACAAGTGTGAAAAAGCAAGTTGGGACAAAGAAATATCATTTGATTTCTGTTTCTGTTACATTACAGTATTTACCCATAGTATTCAGACACCTCAACTCCTTACCATACTTAACTAAAATTTGAACAAGTACAACTTGCTACCCAATGTTGTATGGCTGTAACGATACAGTCAGCTCACGATACGATATGTATTGTGATACTTGCCTAACGATTCGATACATATCACGATACTACTTTCATGCATAAGTCAGAGGTTGAAAGTTTTGATACTCTTGGAAAACAGGTTCAAAACCATCTCAGAGGTTCATTATTGTGTAAAAATGCCTGTGTAAGATGATTCATTTTGTCATATAAGTGATCAGTGTATTTCAGTAACAGTTTAGATCTTTGTAATTTGTTCTAAAAATGGTCTTGAAATATGTTAAAGCTACTATTTTCTTTGGAAATTGTACTTTTGGGCGTATCGTCAGGTATTGCGATACTAGCCCCGTGATACAATACTCGTATCGTGAGAAAAAGTATTGTGATACGATACAGTTTTAATGAATCGTTACGCCTCTACAATGTTGTATCTAATAATAGCTGAATGAGTGGCAAACAGTGCATACCCTGATGAGACACCACATTTTCATCTGGGTCAACACTGTTTGCGCAGGCCTAGCAGGGCAAGGTAAAGTACAGTAAAGAATAACATATGGTAAGAGTCATGCTGAGACGACAGGTAAAATTATGACCAAATCTTCAGTGATTACTAATCGATTATCGATCACAATGGCAGGACTGATTATCATGTTAATCATCTTTTCAACTCTGATTAGCCAGCCCTATGCACAGCACATAAATTATAACAAAATATGTGCAAAGCATTCCAGAATATGTGCACAGCATTTACTAGAATATATTGCTCAACACACACCAAAATATGTGCATAGTACATAACTTATGCAAATAGTACCATATGTGAAAGGTCAGTATAGGTCTGCCGGCATTAGCATTGCAGTACAGTTGATCATTATCTGGACCTTGCTTATCTCGAATAACCGCTTATCTCGAAGTGAAAATCTTGTCCCTGGCTAAACATGAAAATCTTACAACAGGTTAAAAAATATTGTTGAAAAGAGGGGAAATTGGTCCACAATTTCCACAATATTTTCAATATATCTCTAAAATAAAAAGTCCAGTTACATATAAATTTGCTAAATGTGATTGTTGGAATTATGTTTTCCTCACTTCTGCAAATCTGATATGTCGAGCTATGGATATCTCAAAGTATTTCAAAGAGTCCCTTGGAATTCGAGATAACGAGAGTCAACTGTACATATAATTAACAACACAGTTTAAGTATCTTAATATGTTAAGCAAAATTTAGCTTCAAGCCACCATGTTTATTATGTTAAAAGGATTCAACTGACATAAGGTGACATTTAATTTATGTGTGGTGATATTTTTCAGGAATTCTGTTCGGCCTACAGCGAGCCACTGAAGACCTTCAAGACACTGGAACTGAAAGGGGATATGCCAGAAAAGACCATCACATAGATCATTGATGACATGCTCAGTTTTGTTCAGGAATGGTAAGCAGAAATATCTTATATGTAAATCCCTTTTCACTATGATTTTATAAAATGAACCATGCATCACTTTTTAGACCCCGCCACACGATAATGGCGGGGTTTATGGTTTCACGTTGGACGTCAGTGTGTCTGTCTGCGCACCCACAAATGGGTAGTTAGATGGCGAAGAATTATGGACAATTGCAATGTATTTCAATGGGATTTATTCCATCAGCCACATAAAATCAGTCTTTATGTGGCTTTTTTACTGTTAGGTGGCCATGTTTTAGCCACATAAGTATGCTAAAATAGTGATGGTAGCCACATAACTATCCATTTGTTAGAACATCCGTCTGTCACACGTCCATCCGTCCATCCATATTTAGTGTCCAGATGATTTCTAGAGTAAACGTCAGTGGATTTTCACAAAACTTGGTATGTGTATTGATATTGTAGAGCTCTGGTTTGGGATTGCTAATGCGCCAATTTCATCAAACTTCGACAGAGTTATCTGCCCGAGACATGCCCATATTTTCATTTCCTGACAATAACATGTAAATGTCAGGGGATTTAACAAACTTGGTTCATGTATTGATAATAAGGAGCCCTGGTTTGGGATTGCTAATGGGCAAATTTTGTCAGTGTTTGACAGTTATCTGCCCGCAGCACGATTATGTTGGGGTATTATAGTTTAACATTATGCATATAATAGTGAAAAACCTGAAGCTTTGCTGTTTTATCCCTATAGGTGAATGGATACATCCAAAAGATATCACCCTGCCATTGAAGTGTTTCCTCCCCTTTCAATGGGGGATTACTCTTAAAGGAAAGAAATTGCTTTTACCCACTGGAGCAATTTTTTTTTTCCTTTAACAGTACACCCCTTCTTTGAAAGGTCTCACCCTATATGAACAACAGACTAATAAGAAAAACATATCCTTTTTAATTGCAGGTTTTCCATCTTCAAAGTGGAGCCCCAGAGGTGTTTTTTCTGCTTTCCAGTACCAGCTGTTAGTCACTGATAAAACCAGCCTCTAGATATGGGAATTGGATTTGTGCACTCTGCACCAACATCTAAAGGACATTTTACATGCGGACCAGGATGAGTTAATCCAACAGCAGTATAATTATTACTGTATTGATAAAATGAACAGAATTACAGATAATGAGCAGAACTGTCTTTGTGCATGTTAATGAACTTGGCTACTACTGGACCGGACCTGATGAGTTCAATCCAAATACAGGGTGCCCACTGGTCAGGGAAATCTTACTTTTTCTTCCAAGGTCAGGGAAAAGTCAGGGAATTTTGCGAAATGATCAGGGAAATTTTAAATACTAAGAAAGTCAGGGAAATTCCTAATTTTGGCCCAAACTTGTTAGGCTGTGGCAGGTATTTTATCCATTTTGAGTGACTGAAAGTCTTGTATTTTTTTTTTCGCTCACTCCGCATTGCTACAAATTAATGCTCATTCTAGAAAATGAATGCCCAAAATTTTTACAATATTTTATTTTTTTTTACTGAACAATTAGGGCGGTATATTTATATGTGTTAAAATAGAATGAATCATTTATTTTCTGCAAGATGAGAAAAAGCCCATTAAATTTTCAGCATTTTGGTCAGGGAAAAATAGAATTGGGTCAGGGAAAAGTCAGTGAAATGTCGGGGAATTTTGATTCTGACTGAGGGTGGCCACTCTGAAAGAGCTCAATAAGCCATTGGCTTAACTCTGATGCAGGGTTTCAACATATTAATGGACCTACTTCAAAGACATTGTAGATGAACTACCATTGTAAAAACTATATTCACTGAAGTGAGACTGCTAACTTATGACATTCTTTTGTCAAATAAAAGAACTGTTTATATGAAATCTTTTCATTGCAGAATATGTCATTTTTACATGTAATAACTAGGTCTTGAAATTTGCACTTGTCAGCTCATATTTATGAGTAGATGTTCTTTAAGGGCAAGTGAAAAAAAATCAAACGGCTTGCCCAACAGGACAGGTATGTTTTTTTCGCAGTAAGGGTAAATAGTGAAAAATTTGGATTACCTAGCATAATTACAAAGTTCTAAAAGTCACTCCAAAATGTCACAAAAAGATGTCAAAATCATCTGACAAGTTAAAATTTCAATTCTGGAAGGTGTCTGTTAGAGTTTATTCTTCCGCAGCAAAACAGCAACAGTAAACCCCGCTTCAATACGTGAACTAAATTCCATGACTTTATGGACAGGTTTGTTTTTAGTACCAAATATAAGACTAAGGATGAGTACAGCTTAAGGGCAAGTAACAATTTGAGGCCACTTGCCCTACAAGAGGAGTTAGTTCAAGAAAAAATTTTGAGCCCTGAATAATATAACACGAGATAGTCCAGTGATGAAACTTTGTAGAACTGCAGATTTTTTTTTTTTTTTTTTTTTTAGCTCACCTGGACTGAAGGCTCATGGGGAGCTTATAAGGTGGTAGTCCATTCTTCATCCATCAGTCATCCGTCAGTACCTTTAATCAGTTATATCTGCAGTCTGCAGGCCGATCTAAATCATTTCTCATCTATAGCATGCCTTTGGTGGAGCTTCACTATTCATGGTAACCCAATGAAAACCTTGGATGCTATAGCAACCAAAAAGTCCCATACACATATTGTGGTGAAAATGTTGTCCAAGCAGCGTGCAACAGTGACTTTGTTTTATGATCAGATCTATATCAAACTTGCTATTAATGAAGCTGGACATAAATCTTGCACAAGTTTTCAACCAGATCAGACCACTTGCATGAGTTACCTGCTCTTTCAGACTCCCAGAGATGTAATATGGCAAAAATATAGTCTGGCTGATAGAGACTTCATTAAACTACATGTATCTCAAAAACTATTGAAGCTAGAGCTTTGAAACTTGATGAATAGACTGGTAGTGATGAGTAGACGATCTGATTAACTTTTGAAATATTTTTAAAAAAATACTTCATGAGTTATGGTCCTTTGTAATTTTGGACATTTTTACCTTGTCAGCAGAATATTTAAAAAATTGTTGGAGCTAGAGCATTGAAACTTATTAAATTGATTGATAATGATGAGTAGATAACCTGATTCTTTTGAATAAATTCTAAAATTATTTCATGAGTAATGGCCTTTTGTAACTTTGGGCATTTTTTTCCTTGCCAGCAAAATATCTCTCAAACCTTTTCCCTTGCCAGCAAAAGATCTCAAAAACTATTGAAGCTAGCGCCTCATAACTTGATGAATAGATTCGTAGTGATTAGAAGTTGACCTAATTAACTTTTAAAAACGTTTAAGGAATTATGACCCTGTGTAGATTGGGCCATTTTTACCTTGTATTATCTTTAGAGGCAAGCATATGGTTGGGGGGCATAGTGTCTTTTTTTAAACACAATTTCTAGTTATCAAATTGTTCATCAGACGGGTAGGTAATGAGGACGGTCATAAAACCTTGGATGAGTTTGAGTTTGTCTAGTGGATTTGCACCAAGATTGTTCAGTTTATAAGCCCGGGGGGGTTGTTTGTTTAGAACTGTCATGTGTCTTTTTAAAATAAAATTTATAGAAAAATCTTGAACAGTCTAGTTTTTTGAAACTTCGACATTAAGTATGTAAATCTGTTAAGCTCAGGTGAACACTACAGACCATTATTGTTCTCTTTTTTTTTTTTTTTTTTTTTTTTGTTTCATAGAATGACAATGGATGGAAGCACTGTTCTGTTGATAATTCTTGTAAGAATCACCATTGAACAGTTTCATTTCTTTTTTTATTTGTATCAGGTTTCATCACTGAGTTATTACTGTGTGTTAAAAGGCACTAACTGCAATGAAAAGACTTCTATAAACGGTTCTTTCATATGACAAAAGAATTATACATGTGTCAGGTCTTATTATCTTGTACTTGGCACCATCAGTAGTCTAGTCCTATAATCTTTTATGGAATAAAAACATAGAAAAAAAATATTTGTTCACTTTCTCTTACTAAAATAATCTGTAGAAAAGAGAAGCATTTTATGATAATAATTCTGGAGTTTATCTAATTCTTAACTGTTAAATTCTTATTTACAAAGAATTAGTTTATTCTCTTATAGATTACTTCTGTTATAAATGAGATACAGTAACCTTGCATGTGAATCCAGGAACTGTCAGTAACTGCTTCCCTCATCTACAGATGAGTTTTATTTCAATGCAGCATAATGCTATCACTTAAGAACTGTCTGTATTCGCAGAATGACAGATTGGTTTGCACATATTGCCATAATTTGTGACTAGTTTAAAATTCATTTGGACAAGTGTTTTTTATAGGTCATTTCATTGTTTTTTATGGTGGCTCGTTTGGGTTAAAACCAATTTAATACAGATATCTATATTTAAAATGCTGCTATCTGCATTTAAATAAAGGTATCTGCATTTAAATGCAGCTACCTACATTAAATGCACATATCTGTATTTCAAATACAGAGTATTTATACGTACAGTATTTGAAATGCAGATATCTCTTTTTGGTTCTTTAATGGACATGTCTGAATTTGAATCATAGATATCTGCATTTTAATTACAGATGTCTGCGTTTCAAATGCAGATATTTCTATTTAAGTAAGATATAAGTACATTTTAGAAACTCGGGTAACTGTTTTTGAAATACAAATATCTTTATTTGAAATACAACTATCTCTAATTGAAATACGGATATCTATGATTATTATTCAAATAAAATATATCTGCCGTTCAAATAGAGATGCCTGTATTTCTAATACAGATATCTGTATTTCAAATATAGAAATCTTTATTTATAGAAACTACAGATAATTGTAATTTTAAATGCAAAGTTCTCTTAAGAACCTGATTATTTTCAACATAATTAATAGTCCCTTGCAGCCTACTAGGCTTCCCTTAAACTCGGACAACAGCAGGTAGCTCAGTGGTGAGTCCAATAGCCTCAAGTGCTGGAGATACATTCAATTTCGGCCGTTGGCGAGAGAAAAAAAAAATAAATGGAATCCGAACACGCTTTCCTTTGTGATTTGCAGGGATGACATAATAACTGTGCAGTCTTTGCTGGGGCCCTCTCTGGCTTCTGCACGGAAAATCAAGTACCTATGTGCAGGTTAAAGAACCATACATTCGGTTATCTAAAAAATTACTTGTGGACCTTCATTCTGCAACCCAGAATGTATCATGTATACCTGCCTAGAATGCCTGAATTTATGTGATAGAACTGTCCAAAAACTGGTTCTCTTAAATATATGTACTGAAAAATCGCATGATTATAGAAACACGGAAAATGAAAAGTTATCCAGGGTAAGATAAAAATTGAGATTTCTCACGCTTTTGATGTGCACTGGTTGTATAGGAATCAAGAGGTACACCATCGTTAAGGTTAACATCACTGAAGTTAATGCTGTCATTAAGCATCACAGAAATGTTATCAAAATATGGAAGATGTCAACAATCAAAGGGATTTGACATCAGATATGATACAAAGTATGCAAGAAAAAGAATCTTTCGTGCGTGACAGGTAGATCGAAATATCGGTCCCTCGAGATCATAGTCTTGCATCACTCGGCAAGCCTGAATTTTTCTGTCTACCCCTCACACCCATGATAGATTCCTAAAATATATTTTACACATTCTCTTTCTCTCTTTTTTTGTGCTCCTCTTAAAGGAGCGATGGATTTGACTGTAAAGACATAATGGTTTGAAATCTTGAGCATCTTTAATTAGTTTTTTTTGTGGTCTGCAGAGGCGGGAAATGTGCTTCCCAACATATTGTAACCAGTGGAACAGTGCATGTGAAAATACGCGTAAGAGTAAATAAGGATATCTTTTTCAACCATAAATAATGATATCTGTAATGAAATGCAGATATCTGTACTTGAAATGCAGATATATGTATTTAATTTAGAAATAAAGATATCTGCATTTCAAAAACGTATCTTCATTTGCATCAGGAAAACATGCCTATATAATTTTGACCCACTTAAACCCCAGTTTCATATAGTAAAACTGGGGTATACCAGGGTATACATTATTTTTGCTTAAAACCATAGATTGTGCGTATTCGCGAGGCGGTTCTAACGAGTGCCAACAATCTATGTTTTGAGCAGAAATATGAAAAATATCAAAGATTTTTATCTGAAGATTTTAAATTTTTGGAGATAGAATTTTCTATATATTTGAATAGGCGTGTTTTCGTAATGGCATTAGCGATGTCTGTATTTTAAATGCAGATATCTGAATTTCAGCTACACAAGATGTATCTCTCATTGAAATGAAGATATCTGTATTTTTAAATGCAGATGTCTCTAATACAAATGCAGATTTCTATGTTATGATTGAAAATAGAGATATCTGTATTTCTCAAGTACAGATATCTGCATTTCAGTAAGAGGTATCTCAATTCAATTACATATAGCTGCATTTTAATTAGAGATATTTGTAATAACAATGAAATAAAGATATCTGTGTTTATTAGCAGGTATATCTGTATTTGAAATGCAGGTATCTAAATTAAATGGACAAAACCACAAACAGGTTGCCATAGATTTTGTCATGCTTTGGCTCAGTTTAGTATTGGTGAATGTTGTGAGAAATTATGCTGGAACTGGAAGTAGTCACCCACTAAACTTATACTGAGGTCACTCAGTGGGAACTTATTCATTGTACTTGGATGAAAGTGCCTTTTCTGCCTTTTAATACAGTCTTAAATCACTAAAAAAATGCATGCTTCTGTATTATTGAATTTAAAAAACCTGTTGAGGAATACTTGTAAATAAGATGCACCCGCATCCACCCTCACCACCACCCCGCAAATTGTTCAAACTTAAAAGTCCATTTTTATTTATTTATTACTTTATTTTTGGAAAGTCACAAATTGGTTGGTTGCTCATTAGGTTGCACCTATTTCATATTAAATGTATTAACAAATACCTTTTTGAATCTGGATTAAAATCATCATCTAATTAAATAAGTATGCCTTGCAAAAAGAATCAGTAATGATAATAAAGGTAACGTCAATTGTACTGATATTTACTGAATACTTTCAATCAAAAGGTAAAAGCTGATAATCCAATCAGAATTAATCATTGTTACCATTTAATTCAACACGTGTGCTTTAATTTAACCGTCATCAATGATAATTATGTTTTGTTAATCATATACATTTACAAAGACTGTATTAACCCTTAAACTGCCAATCACAAAAAATGTTGTCTGTCTTGTCATCTGCTTGTGATTTTAAAAGTCATTTTTGCAAACAGTGTGGACCCAGATCAGACTGCTCCTCTAGGAGCAGTCTGATCTGGGTCCACACTGTTTGCCTGTATGCAAAAATAGGTTTGAACAGTTTGCAAGAATATTCAGCAGACGACAAAAAACAGACGACATTTTCAGATGCAGATTTTCTTGGCGTTTTAAGGGTTAAGCTGTGTAAGCTACTTCACACATTTCCTAAAATTTCTGCTAGTCAACTTGTATAAAGTGAATACAAATTTCTTGAGAAATTTCGTGAAATTCTTAAAATTTTAGGCATTTCGCGTATTCCCTAAGTGAATTAGTCACGCCATGAATTTCTTAAATTTTTAGGGATTGTAATTTCGTAAAATTCATAATTATATAGATTTACTGTAACTTTTATTCAGTAATGTTTGGAAACAGAGTTGCCACCTTTTTGGGAAAGGGTTGGCAACTCTCCTTGCCATCTGTTCTTTTTTGTGGTTGTTAAATTATATTTGACTATCTTTCCCTGTGATGGTGAGAACTTAATTTGGATGTGATTGCATCAGTTCACCTATTTACTTTAAACATACTGTCAGATTATTGGCATAGTATATGTGGCCTCTCAGAATTATATGAGCCACGCCATACGATAACGTGTCTACAGACATGTGTACAGCGAAGGCCAAGATCAACCTTCGCATTTGCGCGATCTGACCAGGGCCTTAGCGGTCCGCATACAGAAGCATTGGATACTATAGGATGTTTCAATGGAGAGTAAAGTCCAGGATGAGACTTTGCGCACGTGCAAGATTATGTAAATCCGCACATTTTGCGCATGCTCGAATGCAGGTTTTTCGCTTGACGCAGCCCATATGATCAGATATCCGAAATGTCGGGATGTCCTTCTTGTAAAGAAATGCGGAAACCAGCCACAATCATGGGGAACAGCGATCGAGCGTTAGAAGAATCATTGACCATGGTCAGCTTAATCCTGTGACTGATCACAAATTGGACGTATGTTAGCCATCTACATACACAAAGCCACTGCAATAGATTGTTATGATCACGCTTAGTCTGCCTTGACTCGGCAAAGAACAAATTCGGGATGCGCAAGCTTATCTTGACAGTAAATTATTAACCATTATTAGACTAGTTTATAATGTGCACTGCACCAAACTGACATAACACCTGTTTCGCGCGATGCACGTCATAGAGTCTTTAACAGTGGTCATCAAAGTAGTGTACAAACTGCAAAGGACCTTATCAGAATTCAGCGACACGTGGGTGAAAATAGGCTTTAGTATTGACATAGGTTCAAAGTTTAATTATGTGCACAGTTTTAAATATGCGTAGTATGTGTCTAGCGTAGCACGTGTCTAATATATTATCTGGCTTGTATAGTATTTGGCTAGCACAAGTATTTGGCTATATTCTGAGAAACACACACTTACGTGTACACATTAAGTACAAATACAAACTTACCCACCGCTGGAAAGCTTTCAGGAGCTACAGTTTCATTGGATTCTGGAAGAAAGAAACGAACGCATAATAAATTATTAGCTACGGGCGTTTATTGCTTAAAACTAATCAGTATGAGGTATATCGCAATACAATATCACTGCTATTGTCAAGGGGTACATTTTCATTTATATCTGAAGGAACAAACAAAAATGATAATAACTAAAAACAGTATCTATTACAAAACTAATCGAGATGACAGATTAGTAGATACGATGTAATAAGTATATCTATGTGACATCTTGCTAACTGTTCCCTGAGTTACTATCTTATTGTCATTGTGATTGACACTACAGACTACAACTGACAATCTAACGACCGAGTACCATGATTTACTATGCAATAGGGGTCACCTATTTATATGTAATAAGTACGTGTATAGAAGTGTACGGGTGTCTGATTAAGTGCGAGCAAGATAATAAGTTGTGTGGACAATAATATGATAAGTTGTACTAACAAGATATTGTCTTGTGCAAACAAGAAATCATCTTGTATGGGCAAGATATTATTTTATGTAGACAAGATATTTTCTTGTGAGAACAAGATATTAAGATGTCCAAACAAGATATTAACATGTGCGGACAAGATCGCACAACTTAAGAAATAAAACGAACATGTCCTTCCTGTGTTCCGTAAATTTGTCAGTATTATGCGCTTTATTTTCAATGTCTTTTTTTATTTCTGTGAGACTCTGAGTCTCTTATCTGTGATACACACTAAATTATTTTGAGACAAAACTAATGGTTTTCAGGATGAATGTGTTCGATGATAGGGTCATTCTTTCTCGTTGTGCTGGGATAAAAACACACATACACGAAAGCTCCATTAAGACCATATATGTACCCTTATCATATTGATGCCAACTTGTAGTGTCCAAATGGAATCCTAAGGTTATATGGTGTATTTATCTATAGTAAAAAAAAATCTGAATTTTCGGATTTGCCTTGAAGATGATATTTTCCTCCAGAAAGTATAAATAAACGCCCAAATCGAAAACATCATACTCAACCATTTCAGCCTGGTAATACTTATCCTGCTGTGAATGTTTATGATCTAGGTCTTTGGAAGGAGTACCCTTATCTGAGCAGACGTTATTTCCTTCGTCTTGCAACTCGCATATGTGATGTATCAATGGACTGGCGTTACTATTACCGAAACAGTATTTAGACACGTTACAGACCGGTGTTTGTTTCACATACGCATAACAAAAAAAAAAAAAAAAAAAAAAAAAAAAAAAAAAAAACTCCAAGAGACTACCGCCAAATGTGGCCATTGCAGGGAGACTTTGACAATCTGTGATAATATATCTACTATTTCCGCACATTTATCACCGAAAATGTTTTAGTAGTACCTGCGTCGTTTGCATAGGAGCCTGTTTGATCGAATTGGGGGTGAGACCGTTAAAACCGGGAAAAAAACAAGCATGGTGGAATTTCACGGTGATTTTGGAGAAGTGTTTCACTGATTGGCCTTGAATGCAGATATGCGAAGGTTTATCATATCATAATCGGATTTTTGATTAACTTTCAGGTACAGCGGTAGCATCCACATTAGTGGGCCTACCTTCCAGATAGCTGGCTTGCTGCACGCATGGCATCCTTCAGCAGATCTCCACATATTACTATACTGAGGGCTGATAGCCGAGAGCTTCCACTCTCTGCAATCCCTCTCTGTCAGTTGCTTCCATGTCATCTTGGGCCTCCCAGGCCCACGCTTTCCCTCAACCTGCATGGCTGTCTTGACTGCACCATTGGAGCGTTCCACGTGTCAATACCGGCGGAGCCTTCTCTCCTTCAGAATGAGGTCCAGATCCTCAATGCCAAGCCGAGCAAGTAGCTCATTGGACCTGGTGGTGACAACGTCTTGCGGCCTGACATTGCAGATCTGTTTGATCATTGCCCTGTCATTCCGCTGCAGACGTTGGAGGTTTGGTATTGTCAATGGCCAAGTCTCACTGGCATGGAGCATTGCGCTCCGCACAAAAGAGCTGTAACACGGCCACGTGGGTGCAGCTCCTTGAACTTGTTGTGGTTGGAAGTTCACAGCCACTGCTGCTCAAGTAAATTCCCTCCCCTGTCGGACGGCCTAGAATTAAAGGATAGGCATTGTTTCTGGAGACCCAGAGATGGTCTTAAATATATCTACCCTCTACTCATTTAGTATGGTGTACAACACTCATCTTTTAGGGTGTATCCAACATTCATATCTTCACTTATATTTCTGCAGTGGGTGGATAGGTAAGTTTCTTCCTGCTGTAGCAAAACAATCTGATTCTAATAGTTCTTTTAAATACGTCTTAAAAAAGGAATATCCACGAGGTCCTAAATAGTATTAAAATTACTAAAGTGCAACAGAAAGAAATAAACAAGCTTATGCTTCCGTTCTAATCCTATCGTTTGTGTATATGCCATGTATGTTTGTTTAATCATTGTAATTTTGAAATAAAATATATTTAAACCACGGAAAGGCCAAACTATGACAAATACAAACAAACCGTAGTTCATTAAAGTTTGATCTCTCTTTTTTTATTTAAATGTTTTTGATTCGCCGCCTTGTGGTCTGTGGCAGCTTTAGGGATCGACTGCACTTTGTCTTTTATTGTAAAAACTACCATATTCAGCGAAATGCTGTTGCAGTGCATGTAGTTGCTTCTCCAAACGTCCTTTCATGCGCAGACAATTTCCTAATCCTATGAGACTCACTTTTTATGCTCCCCGAAGGGAGAGCATATAGTCGCCGCTTTGTCCGCCCGTCCGTCCGTGCGTCACACTTTTGTTCGAAGCATATCTCTTAAAGTATTGAAGGTAATTTAATGAAACTTGATACACTGATAGAGGGCTATGAGGGAAATAACAGAATGCAAAAATAACATAACCCTGTCACCAGTATTTATGGAGTTACTTCCCTTCTTATTTTTTGCAATAAAAAGCATATCTCTGAAAGTATAGAATGGAATTAAATGAAACTTTATACATTGATAGATGGCCATCAGAGGAAGTGCAGAGTGCAAGAACTGTAAAGTCCTTTATATGCTGTTTCTTTAACATCATGAGGGCACTGATAAAGATTTCGTCACAAGAAGCCAAGTGTTCTATTAGCCTTTGTTCACACGTTCCTAATATGAGTATTCCATCTCAAGTCATGTGAGATTGTCACGCCAAGGTATTTAATGGAACACATTTTTTGAGGACCGTTCTCTCTAAAGAGTAATAAGCCTCGGGTTTTGTTTGTTCTTTTCCTAGTTATCTGCATAATATTGCGTTTAACAGGCTGAAATTTCATACCCCATTTTCTTGCCCTACACCCTAATCTATATATTTCCCTCTGAAGTTTCAATGAGTCATCTGCCTATCTAATTTCACGATATAAAACACAGTCATCTGCGAACAGTCTTATTTTGGAGTCAGTACTGGTGGAAATATCATTAATGTACAAAAAGAACAACAAAAGAAATCGGTTCTCTTATCCAGTAGGCTACGGGGGCCCGCAGGGGGGAGGGTGGTTGGGGGGCATTCCAGCTGTCAGATTCAACAGTAGACCTTGATCTTATTCAATCCAAGTACTTTTTCTGGCAAAAGAATGTACACAATACTGGTTAACCGCTTAGAGGACTAAGCCTGTTCAGTAAACGTGTGGTTAGTTAAACTGACTGCGCTCGACATGACCCCATTCGGTTGACTGGGCCGTAAAACCTCAACACAAACAAACCAAGTACTTTTAACTAACACACAGATTTTTTTTTTTTTTAAACAATCATCACTTAACATTCACTTTCCACAATAATGTTTCAGGCCATACTTATAAATATGTTGATACTCTAGAATAAAACTCCAGACCTTCCATATCCTACATCATTGACTGATTCACTGAATGATACTCCAAATATTTAGCATTTTGTGACAAATTTTGATTTTTATGCATAAAATTGTAAGTGAAAACTGATTTTCTTCAAAATCAGCTGTAATGTTAGTCATTTCTTATTAATTTTAATGTGGCATAAATTTAAGAAAGATTTGTTTTCATATTATTCTAAGAAGGTGAACTGAATTATGAGAACATGCCATAGGTCTGGGTTTACTCTGTCGTTGACCAATATTCCGGTATACTCTCCATGTGACAGACCACTATACTCAAGGTTACTGACTGATACGCCAGCAGGGATCAATTTTAGCACTTGCTAACTTGCTAAATGCTGGTTAATTTGATCAAAAAGCAAGCTGCAATTTCTATCACTTGCTAACTCTAGCAAGTTGGAAAATTTTTCTTTAATTGGCTGAACCTGAGGCATTGTTGTAGAAGTTTTGCAGTTTCTTTTCCAAAGGCAATAACAATATTTTTCTTACTTTTCCTGTAAAGCAGGTTTTGACATTACATGCAAACTGTCTAAACCTGTTTTCTGGGAAAATAAGAAAAATATTTTAAAATGTCTGCTATAATTTTACCCAGAGTGCTAAGATTTAAAGCCACATTTAATAGTATTTACAAGTGTGAAAAAGCAAGTTGGGACAAAGAAATATCATTTGATTTCTGTTTCTGTTACATTACAGTATTTACCCATAGTATTCAGACACCTCAACTCCTTACCATACTTAACTAAAATTTGAACAAGTACAACTTGCTACCCAATGTTGTATGGCTGTAACGATACAGTCAGCTCACGATACGATATGTATTGTGATACTTGCCTAACGATTCGATACATATCACGATACTACTTTCATGCATAAGTCAGAGGTTGAAAGTTTTGATACTCTTGGAAAACAGGTTCAAAACCATCTCAGAGGTTCATTATTGTGTAAAAATGCCTGTGTAAGATGATTCATTTTGTCATATAAGTGATCAGTGTATTTCAGTAACAGTTTAGATCTTTGTAATTTGTTCTAAAAATGGTCTTGAAATATGTTAAAGCTACTATTTTCTTTGGAAATTGTACTTTTGGGCGTATCGTCAGGTATTGCGATACTAGCCCCGTGATACAATACTCGTATCGTGAGAAAAAGTATTGTGATACGATACAGTTTTAATGAATCGTTACGCCTCTACAATGTTGTATCTAATAATAGCTGAATGAGTGGCAAACAGTGCATACCCTGATGAGACACCACATTTTCATCTGGGTCAACACTGTTTGCGCAGGCCTAGCAGGGCAAGGTAAAGTACAGTAAAGAATAACATATGGTAAGAGTCATGCTGAGACGACAGGTAAAATTATGACCAAATCTTCAGTGATTACTAATCGATTATCGATCACAATGGCAGGACTGATTATCATGTTAATCATCTTTTCAACTCTGATTAGCCAGCCCTATGCACAGCACATAAATTATAACAAAATATGTGCAAAGCATTCCAGAATATGTGCACAGCATTTACTAGAATATATTGCTCAACACACACCAAAATATGTGCATAGTACATAACTTATGCAAATAGTACCATATGTGAAAGGTCAGTATAGGTCTGCCGGCATTAGCATTGCAGTACAGTTGATCATTATCTGGACCTTGCTTATCTCGAATAACCGCTTATCTCGAAGTGAAAATCTTGTCCCTGGCTAAACATGAAAATCTTACAACAGGTTAAAAAATATTGTTGAAAAGAGGGGAAATTGGTCCACAATTTCCACAATATTTTCAATATATCTCTAAAATAAAAAGTCCAGTTACATATAAATTTGCTAAATGTGATTGTTGGAATTATGTTTTCCTCACTTCTGCAAATCTGATATGTCGAGCTATGGATATCTCAAAGTATTTCAAAGAGTCCCTTGGAATTCGAGATAACGAGAGTCAACTGTACATATAATTAACAACACAGTTTAAGTATCTTAATATGTTAAGCAAAATTTAGCTTCAAGCCACCATGTTTATTATGTTAAAAGGATTCAACTGACATAAGGTGACATTTAATTTATGTGTGGTGATATTTTTCAGGAATTCTGTTCGGCCTACAGCGAGCCACTGAAGACCTTCAAGACACTGGAACTGAAAGGGGATATGCCAGAAAAGACCATCACATAGATCATTGATGACATGCTCAGTTTTGTTCAGGAATGGTAAGCAGAAATATCTTATATGTAAATCCCTTTTCACTATGATTTTATAAAATGAACCATGCATCACTTTTTAGACCCCGCCACACGATAATGGCGGGGTTTATGGTTTCACGTTGGACGTCAGTGTGTCTGTCTGCGCACCCACAAATGGGTAGTTAGATGGCGAAGAATTATGGACAATTGCAATGTATTTCAATGGGATTTATTCCATCAGCCACATAAAATCAGTCTTTATGTGGCTTTTTTACTGTTAGGTGGCCATGTTTTAGCCACATAAGTATGCTAAAATAGTGATGGTAGCCACATAACTATCCATTTGTTAGAACATCCGTCTGTCACACGTCCATCCGTCCATCCATATTTAGTGTCCAGATGATTTCTAGAGTAAACGTCAGTGGATTTTCACAAAACTTGGTATGTGTATTGATATTGTAGAGCTCTGGTTTGGGATTGCTAATGCGCCAATTTCATCAAACTTCGACAGAGTTATCTGCCCGAGACATGCCCATATTTTCATTTCCTGACAATAACATGTAAATGTCAGGGGATTTAACAAACTTGGTTCATGTATTGATAATAAGGAGCCCTGGTTTGGGATTGCTAATGGGCAAATTTTGTCAGTGTTTGACAGTTATCTGCCCGCAGCACGATTATGTTGGGGTATTATAGTTTAACATTATGCATATAATAGTGAAAAACCTGAAGCTTTGCTGTTTTATCCCTATAGGTGAATGGATACATCCAAAAGATATCACCCTGCCATTGAAGTGTTTCCTCCCCTTTCAATGGGGGATTACTCTTAAAGGAAAGAAATTGCTTTTACCCACTGGAGCAATTTTTTTTTTCCTTTAACAGTACACCCCTTCTTTGAAAGGTCTCACCCTATATGAACAACAGACTAATAAGAAAAACATATCCTTTTTAATTGCAGGTTTTCCATCTTCAAAGTGGAGCCCCAGAGGTGTTTTTTCTGCTTTCCAGTACCAGCTGTTAGTCACTGATAAAACCAGCCTCTAGATATGGGAATTGGATTTGTGCACTCTGCACCAACATCTAAAGGACATTTTACATGCGGACCAGGATGAGTTAATCCAACAGCAGTATAATTATTACTGTATTGATAAAATGAACAGAATTACAGATAATGAGCAGAACTGTCTTTGTGCATGTTAATGAACTTGGCTACTACTGGACCGGACCTGATGAGCAATCCAAATACAGGGTGCCCACTGGTCAGGGAAATCTTACTTTTTCTTCCAAGGTCAGGGAAAAGTCAGGGAATTTTGCGAAATGATCAGGGAAATTTTAAATACTAAGAAAGTCAGGGAAATTCCTAATTTTGGCCCAAACTTGTTAGGCTGTGGCAGGTATTTTATCCATTTTGAGTGACTGAAAGTCTTGTATTTTTTTTTTCGCTCACTCCGCATTGCTACAAATTAATGCTCATTCTAGAAAATGAATGCCCAAAATTTTTACAATATTTTATTTTTTTTTACTGAACAATTAGGGCGGTATATTTATATGTGTTAAAATAGAATGAATCATTTATTTTCTGCAAGATGAGAAAAAGCCCATTAAATTTTCAGCATTTTGGTCAGGGAAAAATAGAATTGGGTCAGGGAAAAGTCAGTGAAATGTCGGGGAATTTTGATTCTGACTGAGGGTGGCCACTCTGAAAGAGCTCAATAAGCCATTGGCTTAACTCTGATGCAGGGTTTCAACATATTAATGGACCTACTTCAAAGACATTGTAGATGAACTACCATTGTAAAAACTATATTCACTGAAGTGAGACTGCTAACTTATGACATTCTTTTGTCAAATAAAAGAACTGTTTATATGAAATCTTTTCATTGCAGAATATGTCATTTTTACATGTAATAACTAGGTCTTGAAATTTGCACTTGTCAGCTCATATTTATGAGTAGATGTTCTTTAAGGGCAAGTGAAAAAAAATCAAACGGCTTGCCCAACAGGACAGGTATGTTTTTTTCGCAGTAAGGGTAAATAGTGAAAAATTTGGATTACCTAGCATAATTACAAAGTTCTAAAAGTCACTCCAAAATGTCACAAAAAGATGTCAAAATCATCTGACAAGTTAAAATTTCAATTCTGGAAGGTGTCTGTTAGAGTTTATTCTTCCGCAGCAAAACAGCAACAGTAAACCCCGCTTCAATACGTGAACTAAATTCCATGACTTTATGGACAGGTTTGTTTTTAGTACCAAATATAAGACTAAGGATGAGTACAGCTTAAGGGCAAGTAACAATTTGAGGCCACTTGCCCTACAAGAGGAGTTAGTTCAAGAAAAAATTTTGAGCCCTGAATAATATAACACGAGATAGTCCAGTGATGAAACTTTGTAGAACTGCAGATTTTTTTTTTTTTTTTTTTTTTAGCTCACCTGGACTGAAGGCTCATGGGGAGCTTATAAGGTGGTAGTCCATTCTTCATCCATCAGTCATCCGTCAGTACCTTTAATCAGTTATATCTGCAGTCTGCAGGCCGATCTAAATCATTTCTCATCTATAGCATGCCTTTGGTGGAGCTTCACTATTCATGGTAACCCAATGAAAACCTTGGATGCTATAGCAACCAAAAAGTCCCATACACATATTGTGGTGAAAATGTTGTCCAAGCAGCGTGCAACAGTGACTTTGTTTTATGATCAGATCTATATCAAACTTGCTATTAATGAAGCTGGACATAAATCTTGCACAAGTTTTCAACCAGATCAGACCACTTGCATGAGTTACCTGCTCTTTCAGACTCCCAGAGATGTAATATGGCAAAAATATAGTCTGGCTGATAGAGACTTCATTAAACTACATGTATCTCAAAAACTATTGAAGCTAGAGCTTTGAAACTTGATGAATAGACTGGTAGTGATGAGTAGACGATCTGATTAACTTTTGAAATATTTTTAAAAAAATACTTCATGAGTTATGGTCCTTTGTAATTTTGGACATTTTTACCTTGTCAGCAGAATATTTAAAAAATTGTTGGAGCTAGAGCATTGAAACTTATTAAATTGATTGATAATGATGAGTAGATAACCTGATTCTTTTGAATAAATTCTAAAATTATTTCATGAGTAATGGCCTTTTGTAACTTTGGGCATTTTTTTCCTTGCCAGCAAAATATCTCTCAAACCTTTTCCCTTGCCAGCAAAAGATCTCAAAAACTATTGAAGCTAGCGCCTCATAACTTGATGAATAGATTCGTAGTGATTAGAAGTTGACCTAATTAACTTTTAAAAACGTTTAAGGAATTATGACCCTGTGTAGATTGGGCCATTTTTACCTTGTATTATCTTTAGAGGCAAGCATATGGTTGGGGGGCATAGTGTCTTTTTTTAAACACAATTTCTAGTTATCAAATTGTTCATCAGACGGGTAGGTAATGAGGACGGTCATAAAACCTTGGATGAGTTTGAGTTTGTCTAGTGGATTTGCACCAAGATTGTTCAGTTTATAAGCCCGGGGGGGTTGTTTGTTTAGAACTGTCATGTGTCTTTTTAAAATAAAATTTATAGAAAAATCTTGAACAGTCTAGTTTTTTGAAACTTCGACATTAAGTATGTAAATCTGTTAAGCTCAGGTGAACACTACAGACCATTATTGTTCTCTTTTTTTTTTTTTTTTTTTTTTTTGTTTCATAGAATGACAATGGATGGAAGCACTGTTCTGTTGATAATTCTTGTAAGAATCACCATTGAACAGTTTCATTTCTTTTTTTATTTGTATCAGGTTTCATCACTGAGTTATTACTGTGTGTTAAAAGGCACTAACTGCAATGAAAAGACTTCTATAAACGGTTCTTTCATATGACAAAAGAATTATACATGTGTCAGGTCTTATTATCTTGTACTTGGCACCATCAGTAGTCTAGTCCTATAATCTTTTATGGAATAAAAACATAGAAAAAAAATATTTGTTCACTTTCTCTTACTAAAATAATCTGTAGAAAAGAGAAGCATTTTATGATAATAATTCTGGAGTTTATCTAATTCTTAACTGTTAAATTCTTATTTACAAAGAATTAGTTTATTCTCTTATAGATTACTTCTGTTATAAATGAGATACAGTAACCTTGCATGTGAATCCAGGAACTGTCAGTAACTGCTTCCCTCATCTACAGATGAGTTTTATTTCAATGCAGCATAATGCTATCACTTAAGAACTGTCTGTATTCGCAGAATGACAGATTGGTTTGCACATATTGCCATAATTTGTGACTAGTTTAAAATTCATTTGGACAAGTGTTTTTTATAGGTCATTTCATTGTTTTTTATGGTGGCTCGTTTGGGTTAAAACCAATTTAATACAGATATCTATATTTAAAATGCTGCTATCTGCATTTAAATAAAGGTATCTGCATTTAAATGCAGCTACCTACATTAAATGCACATATCTGTATTTCAAATACAGAGTATTTATACGTACAGTATTTGAAATGCAGATATCTCTTTTTGGTTCTTTAATGGACATGTCTGAATTTGAATCATAGATATCTGCATTTTAATTACAGATGTCTGCGTTTCAAATGCAGATATTTCTATTTAAGTAAGATATAAGTACATTTTAGAAACTCGGGTAACTGTTTTTGAAATACAAATATCTTTATTTGAAATACAACTATCTCTAATTGAAATACGGATATCTATGATTATTATTCAAATAAAATATATCTGCCGTTCAAATAGAGATGCCTGTATTTCTAATACAGATATCTGTATTTCAAATATAGAAATCTTTATTTATAGAAACTACAGATAATTGTAATTTTAAATGCAAAGTTCTCTTAAGAACCTGATTATTTTCAACATAATTAATAGTCCCTTGCAGCCTACTAGGCTTCCCTTAAACTCGGACAACAGCAGGTAGCTCAGTGGTGAGTCCAATAGCCTCAAGTGCTGGAGATACATTCAATTTCGGCCGTTGGCGAGAGAAAAAAAAAATAAATGGAATCCGAACACGCTTTCCTTTGTGATTTGCAGGGATGACATAATAACTGTGCAGTCTTTGCTGGGGCCCTCTCTGGCTTCTGCACGGAAAATCAAGTACCTATGTGCAGGTTAAAGAACCATACATTCGGTTATCTAAAAAATTACTTGTGGACCTTCATTCTGCAACCCAGAATGTATCATGTATACCTGCCTAGAATGCCTGAATTTATGTGATAGAACTGTCCAAAAACTGGTTCTCTTAAATATATGTACTGAAAAATCGCATGATTATAGAAACACGGAAAATGAAAAGTTATCCAGGGTAAGATAAAAATTGAGATTTCTCACGCTTTTGATGTGCACTGGTTGTATAGGAATCAAGAGGTACACCATCGTTAAGGTTAACATCACTGAAGTTAATGCTGTCATTAAGCATCACAGAAATGTTATCAAAATATGGAAGATGTCAACAATCAAAGGGATTTGACATCAGATATGATACAAAGTATGCAAGAAAAAGAATCTTTCGTGCGTGACAGGTAGATCGAAATATCGGTCCCTCGAGATCATAGTCTTGCATCACTCGGCAAGCCTGAATTTTTCTGTCTACCCCTCACACCCATGATAGATTCCTAAAATATATTTTACACATTCTCTTTCTCTCTTTTTTTGTGCTCCTCTTAAAGGAGCGATGGATTTGACTGTAAAGACATAATGGTTTGAAATCTTGAGCATCTTTAATTAGTTTTTTTTGTGGTCTGCAGAGGCGGGAAATGTGCTTCCCAACATATTGTAACCAGTGGAACAGTGCATGTGAAAATACGCGTAAGAGTAAATAAGGATATCTTTTTCAACCATAAATAATGATATCTGTAATGAAATGCAGATATCTGTACTTGAAATGCAGATATATGTATTTAATTTAGAAATAAAGATATCTGCATTTCAAAAACGTATCTTCATTTGCATCAGGAAAACATGCCTATATAATTTTGACCCACTTAAACCCCAGTTTCATATAGTAAAACTGGGGTATACCAGGGTATACATTATTTTTGCTTAAAACCATAGATTGTGCGTATTCGCGAGGCGGTTCTAACGAGTGCCAACAATCTATGTTTTGAGCAGAAATATGAAAAATATCAAAGATTTTTATCTGAAGATTTTAAATTTTTGGAGATAGAATTTTCTATATATTTGAATAGGCGTGTTTTCGTAATGGCATTAGCGATGTCTGTATTTTAAATGCAGATATCTGAATTTCAGCTACACAAGATGTATCTCTCATTGAAATGAAGATATCTGTATTTTTAAATGCAGATGTCTCTAATACAAATGCAGATTTCTATGTTATGATTGAAAATAGAGATATCTGTATTTCTCAAGTACAGATATCTGCATTTCAGTAAGAGGTATCTCAATTCAATTACATATAGCTGCATTTTAATTAGAGATATTTGTAATAACAATGAAATAAAGATATCTGTGTTTATTAGCAGGTATATCTGTATTTGAAATGCAGGTATCTAAATTAAATGGACAAAACCACAAACAGGTTGCCATAGATTTTGTCATGCTTTGGCTCAGTTTAGTATTGGTGAATGTTGTGAGAAATTATGCTGGAACTGGAAGTAGTCACCCACTAAACTTATACTGAGGTCACTCAGTGGGAACTTATTCATTGTACTTGGATGAAAGTGCCTTTTCTGCCTTTTAATACAGTCTTAAATCACTAAAAAAATGCATGCTTCTGTATTATTGAATTTAAAAAACCTGTTGAGGAATACTTGTAAATAAGATGCACCCGCATCCACCCTCACCACCACCCCGCAAATTGTTCAAACTTAAAAGTCCATTTTTATTTATTTATTACTTTATTTTTGGAAAGTCACAAATTGGTTGGTTGCTCATTAGGTTGCACCTATTTCATATTAAATGTATTAACAAATACCTTTTTGAATCTGGATTAAAATCATCATCTAATTAAATAAGTATGCCTTGCAAAAAGAATCAGTAATGATAATAAAGGTAACGTCAATTGTACTGATATTTACTGAATACTTTCAATCAAAAGGTAAAAGCTGATAATCCAATCAGAATTAATCATTGTTACCATTTAATTCAACACGTGTGCTTTAATTTAACCGTCATCAATGATAATTATGTTTTGTTAATCATATACATTTACAAAGACTGTATTAACCCTTAAACTGCCAATCACAAAAAATGTTGTCTGTCTTGTCATCTGCTTGTGATTTTAAAAGTCATTTTTGCAAACAGTGTGGACCCAGATCAGACTGCTCCTCTAGGAGCAGTCTGATCTGGGTCCACACTGTTTGCCTGTATGCAAAAATAGGTTTGAACAGTTTGCAAGAATATTCAGCAGACGACAAAAAACAGACGACATTTTCATGGCGTTTTAAGGGTTAAGCTGTGTAAGCTACTTCACACATTTCCTAAAATTTCTGCTAGTCAACTTGTATAAAGTTAATACAAATTTCTTGAGAAATTTCGTGAAATTCTTAAAATTTTAGGCATTTCGCGTATTCCCTAAGTGAATTAGTCACGCCATGAATTTCTTAAATTTTTAGGGATTGTAATTTCGTAAAATTCATAATTATATAGATTTACTGTAACTTTTATTCAGTAATGTTTGGAAACAGAGTTGCCACCTTTTTGGGAAAGGGTTGGCAACTCTCCTTGCCATCTGTTCTTTTTTGTGGTTGTTAAATTATATTTGACTATCTTTCCCTGTGATGGTGAGAACTTAATTTGGATGTGATTGCATCAGTTCACCTATTTACTTTAAACATACTGTCAGATTATTGGCATAGTATATGTGGCCTCTCAGAATTATATGAGCCACGCCATACGATAACGTGTCTACAGACATGTGTACAGCGAAGGCCAAGATCAACCTTCGCATTCGCGCGATCTGACCAGGGCCTTAGCGGTCCGCATACAGAAGCATTGGATACTATAGGATGTTTCAATGGAGAGTAAAGTCCAGGATGAGACTTTGCGCACGTGCAAGATTATGTAAATCCGCACATTTTGCGCATGCTCGAATGCAGGTTTTTCGCTTGACGCAGCCCATATGATCAGATATCCGAAATGTCGGGATGTCCTTCTTGTAAAGAAATGCGGAAACCAGCCACAATCATGGGGAACAGCGATCGAGCGTTAGAAGAATCATTGACCATGGTCAGCTTAATCCTGTGACTGATCACAAATTGGACGTATGTTAGCCATCTACATACACAAAGCCACTGCAATAGATTGTTATGATCACGCTTAGTCTGCCTTGACTCGGCAAAGAACAAATTCGGGATGCGCAAGCTTATCTTGACAGTAAATTATTAACCATTATTAGACTAGTTTATAATGTGCACTGCACCAAACTGACATAACACCTGTTTCGCGCGATGCACGTCATAGAGTCTTTAACAGTGGTCATCAAAGTAGTGTACAAACTGCAAAGGACCTTATCAGAATTCAGCGACACGTGGGTGAAAATAGGCTTTAGTATTGACATAGGTTCAAAGTTTAATTATGTGCACAGTTTTAAATATGCGTAGTATGTGTCTAGCGTAGCACGTGTCTAATATATTATCTGGCTTGTATAGTATTTGGCTAGCACAAGTATTTGGCTATATTCTGAGAAACACACACTTACGTGTACACATTAAGTACAAATACAAACTTACCCACCGCTGGAAAGCTTTCAGGAGCTACAGTTTCATTGGATTCTGGAAGAAAGAAACGAACGCATAATAAATTATTAGCTACGGGCGTTTATTGCTTAAAACTAATCAGTATGAGGTATATCGCAATACAATATCACTGCTATTGTCAAGGGGTACATTTTCATTTATATCTGAAGGAACAAACAAAAATGATAATAACTAAAAACAGTATCTATTACAAAACTAATCGAGATGACAGATTAGTAGATACGATGTAATAAGTATATCTATGTGACATCTTGCTAACTGTTCCCTGAGTTACTATCTTATTGTCATTGTGATTGACACTACAGACTACAACTGACAATCTAACGACCGAGTACCATGATTTACTATGCAATAGGGGTCACCTATTTATATGTAATAAGTACGTGTATAGAAGTGTACGGGTGTCTGATTAAGTGCGACCAAGATAATAAGTTGTGTGGACAATAATATGATAAGTTGTACTAACAAGATATTGTCTTGTGCAAACAAGAAATCATCTTGTATGGGCAAGATATTATTTTATGTAGACAAGATATTTTCTTGTGAGAACAAGATATTAAGATGTCCAAACAAGATATTAACATGTGCGGACAAGATCGCACAACTTAAGAAATAAAACGAACATGTCCTTCCTGTGTTCCGTAAATTTGTCAGTATTATGCGCTTTATTTTCAATGTCTTTTTTTATTTCTGTGAGACTCTGAGTCTCTTATCTGTGATACACACTAAATTATTTTGAGACAAAACTAATGGTTTTCAGGATGAATATGTTCGATGATAGGGTCATTCTTTCTCGTTGTGCTGGGATAAAAACACACATACACGAAAGCTCCATTAAGACCATATATGTACCCTTATCATATTGATGCCAACTTGTAGTGTCCAAATGGAATCCTAAGGTTATATGGTGTATTTATCTATAGTAAAAAAAAATCTGAATTTTCGGATTTGCCTTGAAGATGATATTTTCCTCCAGAAAGTATAAATAAACGCCCAAATCGAAAACATCATACTCAACCATTTCAGCCTGGTAATACTTATCCTGCTGTGAATGTTTATGATCTAGGTCTTTGGAAGGAGTACCCTTATCTGAGCAGACGTTATTTCCTTCGTCTTGCAACTCGCATATGTGATGTATCAATGGACTGGCGTTACTATTACCGAAACAGTATTTAGACACGTTACAGACCGGTGTTTGTTTCACATACGCATAACAAAAAAAAAAAAAAAAAAAAACAAAAACAAAAAAAAAAACTCCAAGAGACTACCGCCAAATGTGGCCATTGCAGGGAGACTTTGACAATCTGTGATAATATATCTACTATTTCCGCACATTTATCACCGAAAATGTTTTAGTAGTACCTGCGTCGTTTGCATAGGAGCCTGTTTGATCGAATTGGGGGTGAGACCGTTAAAACCGGGAAAAAAACAAGCATGGTGGAATTTCACGGTGATTTTGGAGAAGTGTTTCACTGATTGGCCTTGAATGCAGATATGCGAAGGTTTATCATATCATAATCGGATTTTTGATTAACTTTCAGGTACAGCGGTAGCATCCACATTAGTGGGCCTACCTTCCAGATAGCTGGCTTGCTGCACGCATGGCATCCTTCAGCAGATCTCCACATATTACTATCCTGAGGGCTGATAGCCGAGAGCTTCCACTCTCTGCAATCCCTCTCTGTCAGTTGCTTCCATGTCATCTTGGGCCTCCCAGGCCCACGCTTTCCCTCAACCTGCATGGCTGTCTTGACTGCACCATTGGAGCGTTCCACGTGTCAATACCGGCGGAGCCTTCTCTCCTTCAGAATGAGGTCCAGATCCTCAATGCCAAGCCGAGCAAGTAGCTCATTGGACCTGGTGGTGACAACGTCTTGCGGCCTGACATTGCAGATCTGTCTGATCATTGCCCTGTCATTCCGCTGCAGACGTTGGAGGTTTGGTATTGTCAATGGCCAAGTCTCACTGGCATGGAGCATTGCGCTCCGCACAAAAGAGCTGTAACACGGCCACGTGGGTGCAGCTCCTTGAACTTGTTGTGGTTGGAAGTTCACAGCCACTGCTGCTCAAGTAAATTCCCTCCCCTGTCGGACGGCCTAGAATTAAAGGATAGGCATTGTTTCTGGAGACCCAGAGATGGTCTTAAATATATCTACCCTCTACTCATTTAGTATGGTGTACAACACTCATCTTTTAGGGTGTATCCAACATTCATATCTTCACTTATATTTCTGCAGTGGGTGGATAGGTAAGTTTCTTCCTGCTGTAGCAAAACAATCTGATTCTAATAGTTCTTTTAAATACGTCTTAAAAAAGGAATATCCGCGAGGTCCTAAATAGTATTAAAATTACTAAAGTGCAACAGAAAGAAATAAACAAGCTTATGCTTCCGTTCTAATCCTATCGTTTGTGTATATGCCATGTATGTTTGTTTAATCATTGTAATTTTGAAATAAAATATATTTAAACCACGGAAAGGCCAAACTATGACAAATACAAACAAACCGTAGTTCATTAAAGTTTGATCTCTCTTTTTTTATTTAAATGTTTTTGATTCGCCGCCTTGTGGTCTGTGGCAGCTTTAGGGATCGACTGCACTTTGTCTTTTATTGTAAAAACTACCATATTCAGCGAAATGCTGTTGCAGTGCATGTAGTTGCTTCTCCAAACGTCCTTTCATGCGCAGACAATTTCCTAATCCTATGAGACTCACTTTTTATGCTCCCCGAAGGGAGAGCATATAGTCGCCGCTTTGTCCGCCCGTCCGTCCGTGCGTCACACTTTTGTTCGAAGCATATCTCTTAAAGTATTGAAGGTAATTTAATGAAACTTGATACACTGATAGAGGGCTATGAGGGAAATAACAGAATGCAAAAATAACATAACCCTGTCACCAGTATTTATGGAGTTACTTCCCTTCTTATTTTTTGCAATAAAAAGCATATCTCTGAAAGTATAGAATGGAATTAAATGAAACTTTATACATTGATAGATGGCCATCAGAGGAAGTGCAGAGTGCAAGAACTGTAAAGTCCTTTATATGCTGTTTCTTTAACATCATGAGGGCACTGATAAAGATTTCGTCACAAGAAGCCAAGTGTTCTATTAGCCTTTGTTCACACGTTCCTAATATGAGTATTCCATCTCAAGTCATGTGAGATTGTCACGCCAAGGTATTTAATGGAACACATTTTTTGAGGACCGTTCTCTCTAAAGAGTAATAAGCCTCGGGTTTTGTTTGTTCTTTTCCTAGTTATCTGCATAATATTGCGTTTAACAGGCTGAAATTTCATACCCCATTTTCTTGCCCTACACCCTAATCTATATATTTCCCTCTGAAGTTTCAATGAGTCATCTGCCTATCTAATTTCACGATATAAAACACAGTCATCTGCGAACAGTCTTATTTTGGAGTCAGTACTGGTGGAAATATCATTAATGTACAAAAAGAACAACAAAAGAAATCGGTTCTCTTATCCAGTAGGCTACGGGGGCCCGCAGGGGGGAGGGTGGTTGGGGGGCATTCCAGCTGTCAGATTCAACAGTAGACCTTGATCTTATTCAATCCAAGTACTTTTTCTGGCAAAAGAATGTACACAATACTGGTTAACCGCTTAGAGGACTAAGCCTGTTCAGTAAACGTGTGGTTAGTTAAACTGACTGCGCTCGACATGACCCCATTCGGTTGACTGGGCCGTAAAACCTCAACACAAACAAACCAAGTACTTTTAACTAACACACAGATTTTTTTTTTTTTAAACAATCATCACTTAACATTCACTTTCCACAATAATGTTTCAGGCCATACTTATAAATATGTTGATACTCTAGAATAAAACTCCAGACCTTCCATATCCTACATCATTGACTGATTCACTGAATGATACTCCAAATATTTAGCATTTTGTGACAAATTTTGATTTTTATGCATAAAATTGTAAGTGAAAACTGATTTTCTTCAAAATCAGCTGTAATGTTAGTCATTTCTTATTAATTTAATGTGGCATAAATTTAAGAAAGATTTGTTTTCATATTATTCTAAGAAGGTGAACTGAATTATGAGAACATGCCATAGGTCTGGGTTTACTCTGTCGTTGACCAATATTCCGGTATACTCTCCATGTGACAGACCACTATACTCAAGGTTACTGACTGATACGCCAGCAGGGATCAATTTTAGCACTTGCTAACTTGCTAAATGCTGGTTAATTTGATCAAAAAGCAAGCTGCAATTTCTATCACTTGCTAACTCTAGCAAGTTGGAAAATTTTTCTTTAATTGGCTGAACCTGAGGCATTGTTGTAGAAGTTTTGCAGTTTCTTTTCCAAAGGCAATAACAATATTTTTCTTACTTTTCCTGTAAAGCAGGTTTTGACATTACATGCAAACTGTCTAAACCTGTTTTCTGGGAAAATAAGAAAAATATTTTAAAATGTCTGCTATAATTTTACCCAGAGTGCTAAGATTTAAAGCCACATTTAATAGTATTTACAAGTGTGAAAAAGCAAGTTGGGACAAAGAAATATCATTTGATTTCTGTTTCTGTTACATTACAGTATTTACCCATAGTATTCAGACACCTCAACTCCTTACCATACTTAACTAAAATTTGAACAAGTACAACTTGCTACCCAATGTTGTATGGCTGTAACGATACAGTCAGCTCACGATACGATATGTATTGTGATACTTGCCTAACGATTCGATACATATCACGATACTACTTTCATGCATAAGTCAGAGGTTGAAAGTTTTGATACTCTTGGAAAACAGGTTCAAAACCATCTCAGAGGTTCATTATTGTGTAAAAATGCCTGTGTAAGATGATTCATTTTGTCATATAAGTGATCAGTGTATTTCAGTAACAGTTTAGATCTTTGTAATTTGTTCTAAAAATGGTCTTGAAATATGTTAAAGCTACTATTTTCTTTGGAAATTGTACTTTTGGGCGTATCGTCAGGTATTGCGATACTAGCCCCGTGATACAATACTCGTATCGTGAGAAAAAGTATTGTGATACGATACAGTTTTAATGAATCGTTACGCCTCTACAATGTTGTATCTAATAATAGCTGAATGAGTGGCAAACAGTGCATACCCTGATGAGACACCACATTTTCATCTGGGTCAACACTGTTTGCGCAGGCCTAGCAGGGCAAGGTAAAGTACAGTAAAGAATAACATATGGTAAGAGTCATGCTGAGACGACAGGTAAAATTATGACCAAATCTTCAGTGATTACTAATCGATTATCGATCACAATGGCAGGACTGATTATCATGTTAATCATCTTTTCAACTCTGATTAGCCAGCCCTATGCACAGCACATAAATTATAACAAAATATGTGCAAAGCATTCCAGAATATGTGCACAGCATTTACTAGAATATATTGCTCAACACACACCAAAATATGTGCATAGTACATAACTTATGCAAATAGTACCATATGTGAAAGGTCAGTATAGGTCTGCCGGCATTAGCATTGCAGTACAGTTGATCATTATCTGGACCTTGCTTATCTCGAATAACCGCTTATCTCGAAGTGAAAATCTTGTCCCTGGCTAAACATGAAAATCTTACAACAGGTTAAAAAATATTGTTGAAAAGAGGGGAAATTGGTCCACAATTTCCACAATATTTTCAATATATCTCTAAAATAAAAAGTCCAGTTACATATAAATTTGCTAAATGTGATTGTTGGAATTATGTTTTCCTCACTTCTGCAAATCTGATATGTCGAGCTATGGATATCTCAAAGTATTTCAAAGAGTCCCTTGGAATTCGAGATAACGAGAGTCAACTGTACATATAATTAACAACACAGTTTAAGTATCTTAATATGTTAAGCAAAATTTAGCTTCAAGCCACCATGTTTATTATGTTAAAAGGATTCAACTGACATAAGGTGACATTTAATTTATGTGTGGTGATATTTTTCAGGAATTCTGTTCGGCCTACAGCGAGCCACTGAAGACCTTCAAGACACTGGAACTGAAAGGGGATATGCCAGAAAAGACCATCACATAGATCATTGATGACATGCTCAGTTTTGTTCAGGAATGGTAAGCAGAAATATCTTATATGTAAATCCCTTTTCACTATGATTTTATAAAATGAACCATGCATCACTTTTTAGACCCCGCCACACGATAATGGCGGGGTTTATGGTTTCACGTTGGACGTCAGTGTGTCTGTCTGCGCACCCACAAATGGGTAGTTAGATGGCGAAGAATTATGGACAATTGCAATGTATTTCAATGGGATTTATTCCATCAGCCACATAAAATCAGTCTTTATGTGGCTTTTTTACTGTTAGGTGGCCATGTTTTAGCCACATAAGTATGCTAAAATAGTGATGGTAGCCACATAACTATCCATTTGTTAGAACATCCGTCTGTCACACGTCCATCCGTCCATCCATATTTAGTGTCCAGATGATTTCTAGAGTAAACGTCAGTGGATTTTCACAAAACTTGGTATGTGTATTGATATTGTAGAGCTCTGGTTTGGGATTGCTAATGCGCCAATTTCATCAAACTTCGACAGAGTTATCTGCCCGAGACATGCCCATATTTTCATTTCCTGACAATAACATGTAAATGTCAGGGGATTTAACAAACTTGGTTCATGTATTGATAATAAGGAGCCCTGGTTTGGGATTGCTAATGGGCAAATTTTGTCAGTGTTTGACAGTTATCTGCCCGCAGCACGATTATGTTGGGGTATTATAGTTTAACATTATGCATATAATAGTGAAAAACCTGAAGCTTTGCTGTTTTATCCCTATAGGTGAATGGATACATCCAAAAGATATCACCCTGCCATTGAAGTGTTTCCTCCCCTTTCAATGGGGGATTACTCTTAAAGGAAAGAAATTGCTTTTACCCACTGGAGCAATTTTTTTTTTCCTTTAACAGTACACCCCTTCTTTGAAAGGTCTCACCCTATATGAACAACAGACTAATAAGAAAAACATATCCTTTTTAATTGCAGGTTTTCCATCTTCAAAGTGGAGCCCCAGAGGTGTTTTTTCTGCTTTCCAGTACCAGCTGTTAGTCACTGATAAAACCAGCCTCTAGATATGGGAATTGGATTTGTGCACTCTGCACCAACATCTAAAGGACATTTTACATGCGGACCAGGATGAGTTAATCCAACAGCAGTATAATTATTACTGTATTGATAAAATGAACAGAATTACAGATAATGAGCAGAACTGTCTTTGTGCATGTTAATGAACTTGGCTACTACTGGACCGGACCTGATGAGCAATCCAAATACAGGGTGCCCACTGGTCAGGGAAATCTTACTTTTTCTTCCAAGGTCAGGGAAAAGTCAGGGAATTTTGCGAAATGATCAGGGAAATTTTAAATACTAAGAAAGTCAGGGAAATTCCTAATTTTGGCCCAAACTTGTTAGGCTGTGGCAGGTATTTTATCCATTTTGAGTGACTGAAAGTCTTGTATTTTTTTTTTCGCTCACTCCGCATTGCTACAAATTAATGCTCATTCTAGAAAATGAATGCCCAAAATTTTTACAATATTTTATTTTTTTTTACTGAACAATTAGGGCGGTATATTTATATGTGTTAAAATAGAATGAATCATTTATTTTCTGCAAGATGAGAAAAAGCCCATTAAATTTTCAGCATTTTGGTCAGGGAAAAATAGAATTGGGTCAGGGAAAAGTCAGTGAAATGTCGGGGAATTTTGATTCTGACTGAGGGTGGCCACTCTGAAAGAGCTCAATAAGCCATTGGCTTAACTCTGATGCAGGGTTTCAACATATTAATGGACCTACTTCAAAGACATTGTAGATGAACTACCATTGTAAAAACTATATTCACTGAAGTGAGACTGCTAACTTATGACATTCTTTTGTCAAATAAAAGAACTGTTTATATGAAATCTTTTCATTGCAGAATATGTCATTTTTACATGTAATAACTAGGTCTTGAAATTTGCACTTGTCAGCTCATATTTATGAGTAGATGTTCTTTAAGGGCAAGTGAAAAAAAATCAAACGGCTTGCCCAACAGGACAGGTATGTTTTTTTCGCAGTAAGGGTAAATAGTGAAAAATTTGGATTACCTAGCATAATTACAAAGTTCTAAAAGTCACTCCAAAATGTCACAAAAAGATGTCAAAATCATCTGACAAGTTAAAATTTCAATTCTGGAAGGTGTCTGTTAGAGTTTATTCTTCCGCAGCAAAACAGCAACAGTAAACCCCGCTTCAATACGTGAACTAAATTCCATGACTTTATGGACAGGTTTGTTTTTAGTACCAAATATAAGACTAAGGATGAGTACAGCTTAAGGGCAAGTAACAATTTGAGGCCACTTGCCCTACAAGAGGAGTTAGTTCAAGAAAAAATTTTGAGCCCTGAATAATATAACACGAGATAGTCCAGTGATGAAACTTTGTAGAACTGCAGATTTTTTTTTTTTTTTTTTTTTTAGCTCACCTGGACTGAAGGCTCATGGGGAGCTTATAAGGTGGTAGTCCATTCTTCATCCATCAGTCATCCGTCAGTACCTTTAATCAGTTATATCTGCAGTCTGCAGGCCGATCTAAATCATTTCTCATCTATAGCATGCCTTTGGTGGAGCTTCACTATTCATGGTAACCCAATGAAAACCTTGGATGCTATAGCAACCAAAAAGTCCCATACACATATTGTGGTGAAAATGTTGTCCAAGCAGCGTGCAACAGTGACTTTGTTTTATGATCAGATCTATATCAAACTTGCTATTAATGAAGCTGGACATAAATCTTGCACAAGTTTTCAACCAGATCAGACCACTTGCATGAGTTACCTGCTCTTTCACTCCCAGAGATGTAATATGGCAAAAATATAGTCTGGCTGATAGAGACTTCATTAAACTACATGTATCTAAAAAACTATTGAAGCTAGAGCTTTGAAACTTGATGAATAGACTGGTAGTGATGAGTAGACGATCTGATTAACTTTTGAAATATTTTTAAAAAAATACTTCATGAGTTATGGTCCTTTGTAATTTTGGACATTTTTACCTTGTCAGCAGAATATTTAAAAAATTGTTGGAGCTAGAGCATTGAAACTTATTAAATTGATTGATAATGATGAGTAGATAACCTGATTCTTTTGAATAAATTCTAAAATTATTTCATGAGTAATGGCCTTTTGTAACTTTGGGCATTTTTTTCCTTGCCAGCAAAATATCTCTCAAACCTTTTCCCTTGCCAGCAAAAGATCTCAAAAACTATTGAAGCTAGCGCCTCATAACTTGATGAATAGATTCGTAGTGATTAGAAGTTGACCTAATTAACTTTTAAAAACGTTTAAGGAATTATGACCCTGTGTAGATTGGGCCATTTTTACCTTGTATTATCTTTAGAGGCAAGCATATGGTTGGGGGGCATAGTGTCTTTTTTTAAACACAATTTCTAGTTATCAAATTGTTCATCAGACGGGTAGGTAATGAGGACGGTCATAAAACCTTGGATGAGTTTGAGTTTGTCTAGTGGATTTGCACCAAGATTGTTCAGTTTATAAGCCCGGGGGGGTTGTTTGTTTAGAACTGTCATGTGTCTTTTTAAAATAAAATTTATAGAAAAATCTTGAACAGTCTAGTTTTTTGAAACTTCGACATTAAGTATGTAAATCTGTTAAGCTCAGGTGAACACTACAGACCATTATTGTTCTTTTTTTTTTTTTTTTTTTTTTTTTTTTGTTTCATAGAATGACAATGGATGGAAGCACTGTTCTGTTGATAATTCTTGTAAAAATCACCATTGAACAGTTTCATTTCTTTTTTTATTTGTATCAGGTTTCATCACTGAGTTATTACTGTGTGTTAAAAGGCACTAACTGCAATGAAAAGACTTCTATAAACGGTTCTTTCATATGACAAAAGAATTATACATGTGTCAGGTCTTATTATCTTGTACTTGGCACCATCAGTAGTCTAGTCCTATAATCTTTTATGGAATAAAAACATAGAAAAAAAATATTTGTTCACTTTCTCTTACTAAAATAATCTGTAGAAAAGAGAAGCATTTTATGATAATAATTCTGGAGTTTATCTAATTCTTAACTGTTAAATTCTTATTTACAAAGAATTAGTTTATTCTCTTATAGATTACTTCTGTTATAAATGAGATACAGTAACCTTGCATGTGAATCCAGGAACTGTCAGTAACTGCTTCCCTCATCTACAGATGAGTTTTATTTCAATGCAGCATAATGCTATCACTTAAGAACTGTCTGTATTCGCAGAATGACAGATTGGTTTGCACATATTGCCATAATTTGTGACTAGTTTAAAATTCATTTGGACAAGTGTTTTTTATAGGTCATTTCATTGTTTTTTATGGTGGCTCGTTTGGGTTAAAACCAATTTAATACAGATATCTATATTTAAAATGCTGCTATCTGCATTTAAATAAAGGTATCTGCATTTAAATGCAGCTACCTACATTAAATGCACATATCTGTATTTCAAATACAGAGTATTTATACGTACAGTATTTGAAATGCAGATATCTCTTTTTGGTTCTTTAATGGACATGTCTGAATTTGAATCATAGATATCTGCATTTTAATTACAGATGTCTGCGTTTCAAATGCAGATATTTCTATTTAAGTAAGATATAAGTACATTTTAGAAACTCGGGTAACTGTTTTTGAAATACAAATATCTTTATTTGAAATACAACTATCTCTAATTGAAATACGGATATCTATGATTATTATTCAAATAAAATATATCTGCCGTTCAAATAGAGATGCCTGTATTTCTAATACAGATATCTGTATTTCAAATATAGAAATCTTTATTTATAGAAACTACAGATAATTGTAATTTTAAATGCAAAGTTCTCTTAAGAACCTGATTATTTTCAACATAATTAATAGTCCCTTGCAGCCTACTAGGCTTCCCTTAAACTCGGACAACAGCAGGTAGCTCAGTGGTGAGTCCAATAGCCTCAAGTGCTGGAGATACATTCAATTTCGGCCGTTGGCGAGAGAAAAAAAAAATAAATGGAATCCGAACACGCTTTCCTTTGTGATTTGCAGGGATGACATAATAACTGTGCAGTCTTTGCTGGGGCCCTCTCTGGCTTCTGCACGGAAAATCAAGTACCTATGTGCAGGTTAAAGAACCATACATTCGGTTATCTAAAAAATTACTTGTGGACCTTCATTCTGCAACCCAGAATGTATCATGTATACCTGCCTAGAATGCCTGAATTTATGTGATAGAACTGTCCAAAAACTGGTTCTCTTAAATATATGTACTGAAAAATCGCATGATTGTAGAAACACGGAAAATGAAAAGTTATCCAGGGTAAGATAAAAATTGAGATTTCTCACGCTTTTGATGTGCACTGGTTGTATAGGAATCAAGAGGTACACCATCGTTAAGGTTAACATCACTGAAGTTAATGCTGTCATTAAGCATCACAGAAATGTTATCAAAATATGGAAGATGTCAACAATCAAAGGGATTTGACATCAGATATGATACAAAGTATGCAAGAAAAAGAATCTTTCGTGCGTGACAGGTAGATCGAAATATCGGTCCCTCGAGATCATAGTCTTGCATCACTCGGCAAGCCTGAATTTTTCTGTCTACCCCTCACACCCATGATAGATTCCTAAAATATATTTTACACATTCTCTTTCTCTCTTTTTTTGTGCTCCTCTTAAAGGAGCGATGGATTTGACTGTAAAGACATAATGGTTTGAAATCTTGAGCATCTTTAATTAGTTTTTTTTGTGGTCTGCAGAGGCGGGAAATGTGCTTCCCAACATATTGTAACCAGTGGAACAGTGCATGTGAAAATACGCGTAAGAGTAAATAAGGATATCTTTTTCAACCATAAATAATGATATCTGTAATGAAATGCAGATATCTGTACTTGAAATGCAGATATATGTATTTAATTTAGAAATAAAGATATCTGCATTTCAAAAACGTATCTTCATTTGCATCAGGAAAACATGCCTATATAATTTTGACCCACTTAAACCCCAGTTTCATATAGTAAAACTGGGGTATACCAGGGTATACATTATTTTTGCTTAAAACCATAGATTGTGCGTATTCGCGAGGCGGTTCTAACGAGTGCCAACAATCTATGTTTTGAGCAGAAATATGAAAAATATCAAAGATTTTTATCTGAAGATTTTAAATTTTTGGAGATAGAATTTTCTATATATTTGAATAGGCGTGTTTTCGTAATGGCATTAGCGATGTCTGTATTTTAAATGCAGATATCTGAATTTCAGCTACACAAGATGTATCTCTCATTGAAATGAAGATATCTGTATTTTTAAATGCAGATGTCTCTAATACAAATGCAGATTTCTATGTTATGATTGAAAATAGAGATATCTGTATTTCTCAAGTACAGATATCTGCATTTCAGTAAGAGGTATCTCAATTCAATTACATATAGCTGCATTTTAATTAGAGATATTTGTAATAACAATGAAATAAAGATATCTGTGTTTATTAGCAGGTATATCTGTATTTGAAATGCAGGTATCTAAATTAAATGGACAAAACCACAAACAGGTTGCCATAGATTTTGTCATGCTTTGGCTCAGTTTAGTATTGGTGAATGTTGTGAGAAATTATGCTGGAACTGGAAGTAGTCACCCACTAAACTTATACTGAGGTCACTCAGTGGGAACTTATTCATTGTACTTGGATGAAAGTGCCTTTTCTGCCTTTTAATACAGTCTTAAATCACTAAAAAAATGCATGCTTCTGTATTATTGAATTTAAAAAACCTGTTGAGGAATACTTGTAAATAAGATGCACCCGCATCCACCCTCACCACCACCCCGCAAATTGTTCAAACTTAAAAGTCCATTTTTATTTATTTATTACTTTATTTTTGGAAAGTCACAAATTGGTTGGTTGCTCATTAGGTTGCACCTATTTCATATTAAATGTATTAACAAATACCTTTTTGAATCTGGATTAAAATCATCATCTAATTAAATAAGTATGCCTTGCAAAAAGAATCAGTAATGATAATAAAGGTAACGTCAATTGTACTGATATTTACTGAATACTTTCAATCAAAAGGTAAAAGCTGATAATCCAATCAGAATTAATCATTGTTACCATTTAATTCAACACGTGTGCTTTAACTTAACCGTCATCAATGATAATTATGTTTTGTTAATCATATACATTTACAAAGACTGTATTAACCCTTAAACTGCCAATCACAAAAAATGTTGTCTGTCTTGTCATCTGCTTGTGATTTTAAAAGTCATTTTTGCAAACAGTGTGGACCCAGATCAGACTGCTCCTCTAGGAGCAGTCTGATCTGGGTCCACACTGTTTGCCTGTATGCAAAAATAGGTTTGAACAGTTTGCAAGAATATTCAGCAGACGACAAAAAACAGACGACATTTTCAGATGCAGATTTTCTTGGCGTTTTAAGGGTTAAGCTGTGTAAGCTACTTCACACATTTCCTAAAATTTCTGCTAGTCAACTTGTATAAAGTGAATACAAATTTCTTGAGAAATTTCGTGAAATTCTTAAAATTTTAGGCATTTCGCGTATTCCCTAAGTGAATTAGTCACGCCATGAATTTCTTAAATTTTTAGGGATTGTAATTTCGTAAAATTCATAATTATATAGATTTACTGTAACTTTTATTCAGTAATGTTTGGAAACAGAGTTGCCACCTTTTTGGGAAAGGGTTGGCAACTCTCCTTGCCATCTGTTCTTTTTTGTGGTTGTTAAATTATATTTGACTATCTTTCCCTGTGATGGTGAGAACTTAATTTGGATGTGATTGCATCAGTTCACCTATTTACTTTAAACATACTGTCAGATTATTGGCATAGTATATGTGGCCTCTCAGAATTATATGAGCCACGCCATACGATAACGTGTCTACAGACATGTGTACAGCGAAGGCCAAGATCAACCTTCGCATTCGCGCGATCTGACCAGGGCCTTAGCGGTCCGCATACAGAAGCATTGGATACTATAGGATGTTTCAATGGAGAGTAAAGTCCAGGATGAGACTTTGCGCACGTGCAAGATTATGTAAATCCGCACATTTTGCGCATGCTCGAATGCAGGTTTTTCGCTTGACGCAGCCCATATGATCAGATATCCGAAATGTCGGGATGTCCTTCTTGTAAAGAAATGCGGAAACCAGCCACAATCATGGGGAACAGCGATCGAGCGTTAGAAGAATCATTGACCATGGTCAGCTTAATCCTGTGACTGATCACAAATTGGACGTATGTTAGCCATCTACATACACAAAGCCACTGCAATAGATTGTTATGATCACGCTTAGTCTGCCTTGACTCGGCAAAGAACAAATTCGGGATGCGCAAGCTTATCTTGACAGTAAATTATTAACCATTATTAGACTAGTTTATAATGTGCACTGCACCAAACTGACATAACACCTGTTTCGCGCGATGCACGTCATAGAGTCTTTAACAGTGGTCATCAAAGTAGTGTACAAACTGCAAAGGACCTTATCAGAATTCAGCGACACGTGGGTGAAAATAGGCTTTAGTATTGACATAGGTTCAAAGTTTAATTATGTGCACAGTTTTAAATATGCGTAGTATGTGTCTAGCGTAGCACGTGTCTAATATATTATCTGGCTTGTATAGTATTTGGCTAGCACAAGTATTTGGCTATATTCTGAGAAACACACACTTACGTGTACACATTAAGTACAAATACAAACTTACCCACCGCTGGAAAGCTTTCAGGAGCTACAGTTTCATTGGATTCTGGAAGAAAGAAACGAACGCATAATAAATTATTAGCTACGGGCGTTTATTGCTTAAAACTAATCAGTATGAGGTATATCGCAATACAATATCACTGCTATTGTCAAGGGGTACATTTTCATTTATATCTGAAGGAACAAACAAAAATGATAATAACTAAAAACAATATCTATTACAAAACTAATCGAGATGACAGATTAGTAGATACGATGTAATAAGTATATCTATGTGACATCTTGCTAACTGTTCCCTGAGTTACTATCTTATTGTCATTGTGATTGACACTACAGACTACAACTGACAATCTAACGACCGAGTACCATGATTTACTATGCAATAGGGGTCACCTATTTATATGTAATAAGTACGTGTATAGAAGTGTACGGGTGTCTGATTAAGTGCGACCAAGATAATAAGTTGTGTGGACAATAATATGATAAGTTGTACTAACAAGATATTGTCTTGTGCAAACAAGAAATCATCTTGTATGGGCAAGATATTATTTTATGTAGACAAGATATTTTCTTGTGAGAACAAGATATTAAGATGTCCAAACAAGATATTAACATGTGCGGACAAGATCGCACAACTTAAGAAATAAAACGAACATGTCCTTCCTGTGTTCCGTAAATTTGTCAGTATTATGCGCTTTATTTTCAATGTCTTTTTTTATTTCTGTGAGACTCTGAGTCTCTTATCTGTGATACACACTAAATTATTTTGAGACAAAACTAATGGTTTTCAGGATGAATGTGTTCGATGATAGGGTCATTCTTTCTCGTTGTGCTGGGATAAAAACACACATACACGAAAGCTCCATTAAGACCATATATGTACCCTTATCATATTGATGCCAACTTGTAGTGTCCAAATGGAATCCTAAGGTTATATGGTGTATTTATCTATAGTAAAAAAAAATCTGAATTTTCGGATTTGCCTTGAAGATGATATTTTCCTCCAGAAAGTATAAATAAACGCCCAAATCGAAAACATCATACTCAACCATTTCAGCCTGGTAATACTTATCCTGCTGTGAATGTTTATGATCTAGGTCTTTGGAAGGAGTACCCTTATCTGAGCAGACGTTATTTCCTTCGTCTTGCAACTCGCATATGTGATGTATCAATGGACTGGCGTTACTATTACCGAAACAGTATTTAGACACGTTACAGACCGGTGTTTGTTTCACATACGCATAACAAAAAAAAAAAAAAAAAAAAAAAAAAAAAAACTCCAAGAGACTACCGCCAAATGTGGCCATTGCAGGGAGACTTTGACAATCTGTGATAATATATCTACTATTTCCGCACATTTATCACCGAAAATGTTTTAGTAGTACCTGCGTCGTTTGCATAGGAGCCTGTTTGATCGAATTGGGGGTGAGACCGTTAAAACCGGGAAAAAAACAAGCATGGTGGAATTTCACGGTGATTTTGGAGAAGTGTTTCACTGATTGGCCTTGAATGCAGATATGCGAAGGTTTATCATATCATAATCGGATTTTTGATTAACTTTCAGGTACAGCGGTAGCATCCACATTAGTGGGCCTACCTTCCAGATAGCTGGCTTGCTGCACGCATGGCATCCTTCAGCAGATCTCCACATATTACTATCCTGAGGGCTGATAGCCGAGAGCTTCCACTCTCTGCAATCCCTCTCTGTCAGTTGCTTCCATGTCATCTTGGGCCTCCCAGGCCCACGCTTTCCCTCAACCTGCATGGCTGTCTTGACTGCACCATTGGAGCGTTCCACGTGTCAATACCGGCGGAGCCTTCTCTCCTTCAGAATGAGGTCCAGATCCTCAATGCCAAGCCGAGCAAGTAGCTCATTGGACCTGGTGGTGACAACGTCTTGCGGCCTGACATTGCAGATCTGTCTGATCATTGCCCTGTCATTCCGCTGCAGACGTTGGAGGTTTGGTATTGTCAATGGCCAAGTCTCACTGGCATGGAGCATTGCGCTCCGCACAAAAGAGCTGTAACACGGCCACGTGGGTGCAGCTCCTTGAACTTGTTGTGGTTGGAAGTTCACAGCCACTGCTGCTCAAGTAAATTCCCTCCCCTGTCGGACGGCCTAGAATTAAAGGATAGGCATTGTTTCTGGAGACCCAGAGATGGTCTTAAATATATCTACCCTCTACTCATTTAGTATGGTGTACAACACTCATCTTTTAGGGTGTATCCAACATTCATATCTTCACTTATATTTCTGCAGTGGGTGGATAGGTAAGTTTCTTCCTGCTGTAGCAAAACAATCTGATTCTAATAGTTCTTTTAAATACGTCTTAAAAAAGGAATATCCACGAGGTCCTAAATAGTATTAAAATTACTAAAGTGCAACAGAAAGAAATAAACAAGCTTATGCTTCCGTTCTAATCCTATCGTTTGTGTATATGCCATGTATGTTTGTTTAATCATTGTAATTTTGAAATAAAATATATTTAAACCACGGAAAGGCCAAACTATGACAAATACAAACAAACCGTAGTTCATTAAAGTTTGATCTCTCTTTTTTTATTTAAATGTTTTTGATTCGCCGCCTTGTGGTCTATGGCAGCTTTAGGGATCGACTGCACTTTGTCTTTTATTGTAAAAACTACCATATTCAGCGAAATGCTGTTGCAGTGCATGTAGTTGCTTCTCCAAACGTCCTTTCATGCGCAGACAATTTCCTAATCCTATGAGACTCACTTTTTATGCTCCCCGAAGGGAGAGCATATAGTCGCCGCTTTGTCCGCCCGTCCGTCCGTGCGTCACACTTTTGTTCGAAGCATATCTCTTAAAGTATTGAAGGTAATTTAATGAAACTTGATACACTGATAGAGGGCTATGAGGGAAATAACAGAATGCAAAAATAACATAACCCTGTCACCAGTATTTATGGAGTTACTTCCCTTCTTATTTTTTGCAATAAAAAGCATATCTCTGAAAGTATAGAATGGAATTAAATGAAACTTTATACATTGATAGATGGCCATCAGAGGAAGTGCAGAGTGCAAGAACTGTAAAGTCCTTTATATGCTGTTTCTCTAACATCATGAGGGCACTGATAAAGATTTCGTCACAAGAAGCCAAGTGTTCTATTAGCCTTTGTTCACACGTTCCTAATATGAGTATTCCATCTCAAGTCATGTGAGATTGTCACGCCAAGGTATTTAATGGAACACATTTTTTGAGGACCGTTCTCTCTAAAGAGTAATAAGCCTCGGGTTTTGTTTGTTCTTTTCCTAGTTATCTGCATAATATTGCGTTTAACAGGCTGAAATTTCATACCCCATTTTCTTGCCCTACACCCTAATCTATATATTTCCCTCTGAAGTTTCAATGAGTCATCTGCCTATCTAATTTCACGATATAAAACACAGTCATCTGCGAACAGTCTTATTTTGGAGTCAGTACTGGTGGAAATATCATTAATGTACAAAAAGAACAACAAAAGACCCAGAACGGTCCCTTGTGGGACACCAGACAAAACTGGAGCCCGCCCTGAAGTTTCATCGTTAACAACAACTATTTGTTTTCTGTAGCAAAGAAAGGAATCTATCCATTTGAGAGTCTTTCCGCTAATGCCATAACAAAATAATTTGCTTTTAAGTAGTTTATGAGGGGGTGTATCAAAAGCCTTTTCGAAATCCAGAATAAATATATCCACCTGTACTCCTTTGTCCAAGATTTTTACCCAATCATATATTACCGTGGTCAGCTGAGTTTCACAACTGTGCCTTTTCCAAAATGCATGTTGCCTGTCTGACAAAAGTTGGTATTCTTCCAATTGCGCCATAATATTTGCGCAAACAATATTTTCAAGCAACTTAGATGGTACGCATGTCAGTGATACAGGGCGATAGTTGCGAGTAAGAGCTCTATCTCTTTTCTTAAAAAGGGGACACATGTTTGCAAGAAGCCATTCTTTTTGGGATTTCATCAGTATCAAGAGATTGCTGAATACTAGACCCAGTTCGTTTGCTAATTCCTTGAGGACTCTAGCCTTAAGTAACTTTATAACTCCCTCTGATGAAACCACAATATTATCCACGAAAGGTGCCAATCTCTCAGTTAATGGAACTTCCTTTTACTCAGTTTTATTGAACGCAACATTGAATTGACCAATCAGTTCCTCTGCCCGTTCAGGATCTGATTCCGCAATACACCTCTTTTAGTGATTAGCTTTCCAACTAATGCTTGGTATTGTTTAGTTAAAAATGGTATAATGATGTATACGCATATATAGAACAAAATACGCTTACACCAATACTTGGAGGATCCCCATGTAATACCCGTGTGATGTATGTTTCCTTTACATATACATATTTTCAGAGGGCCTCCGCATGCAAATGCTCAGTTAGCATAGGGTACGCTTAATTTGCAAATATTTACATACTTGAGGCCTTTGCATGCGTATGCGCATGCTCAGTTTGTAGGGCGAATGCTTGCATATGTACTTAGAACCTACTCATGCAATGATCAGTTAGGAGGGTGAACGGTTAAAATGTATATTCACCTGGGGACTCTAAATGCGACTACTCCGTTACTATGATGAATACTTCTTTTTTAAATTTATCTTCATCGGGCATCTACATGCAAATGCTCAGGTAGTAATGTGACTGCTTACATATGTATATCTACTCGAGGCCTCAAAATCCGAATGCTCTGTTAGTATGAAGAATGTTTCCGTTACATAAATATACCTATCTAGGAGCTTCATGTGCGAATACGCAGCTACTATGTTGAATAAATCTTTAACATACCTGCTTGGGTCATCCACTTTTGAATGCTCAGGAAGTATGGTGACGGCTTTGGGGCTTGTTGTACTTGCAAATGTTTCCTTTATATATGTATACCTACCTGGAGACTCCATCTGCAAATGCTCAGTGAGATTGACACCACTAGCAAATGCTCAATTAATATGGTGTATACACCCGTTACATATATGTATACAGTACGGGATGCTCTGACACACACACACACACACACACACACACACACACACACACACACACACACATCTTGACAATGTGATAACCCGCAAACGAATCCCGCAAACGAATGAATATCCCGTGTCTAGATCACATCACCAATAAGGATGTACGCAAGCAAATTCGAGATGCCATTGGTGGCCATGAATACCTCCTCACCATGCTTAAGGAACGAAAACTCAGATGGTACGGTCATATGTTACGTTCTTCTGGCATACCAAAGAAGTTTCTGCAAGGAACACAGACAAGAAGAAGGGGCAGCCAGAAAAAAAGATGGGAAGCTAACATGACGCACCGGACAGGTTATACGAGGCTATACTCAGCATATTCTTCGACCAGAAATTGATCAGAAAGACATGTTATTAAAATTCCATATATTAACAAGGGTATCGTTTATTGATTTACCTAGTATATTTAGAGACTTATCGGTTATTTCTTCTATTCCTGCTTACTTCTAAATATTGAATCACCCATAATTTGTTACACGTATAAAACACCTATTCGAAATACAATATTTAATTTCAATACAAGTGCTTCTAATCTTGATACGAGATACGACAATAGCCGCGACACCTGAGAAAGAAAAGATTTTACATTCTGTTATCATGCAACTGGTCACGTTAATTCAGACAATTTGAAAATTGTTTTCAATATTAGAATTCTTTCTTTTATTTCTAAATGACCTAGATATAGATACCATTGCCATATTGAATTCAATAAATGTCGCTTACTTATTGCAGAAGCATTACAGGAATTTTGCAACCCTTTGGTCAAATAACTGTATACTGCGTCTAATGCTTTAAATATGTGAAAAGTAAGTATTCTCAAAACAGTCGTTTTACAGATTTAGGCGGTTCTAACGAGTACCTACAATCTATGTTTTGAGCAGAAATAAGAAAAATAACGTATACCGCTGTAACCCTGTAAACCCCAGTTTTACTATGTAAAAGTGGGGTTTTAGGGGATAAAAATTATATAGGCATGTTTTCGTGATGAGATTGCATGCAAAATTCAAAAATTGGCTATCAGACTGGAAAACATGGTACTCTCCCTTGAATGCTAAAAAGAAAAAAAAAAAGAAAGAAAAAGCCGCAACGTCACATATGGCTTCATATTCGCATATGCGCATGAGAAAATATGCATCAAGCTTTCCGTTAGGAGCATTTTGTTTCTTTTGTATGATTTTATCCTGAACACACAAGGTTTTGTATACTTAGAATCAGTTAAATATCAACTGGGCCTCTATAGAAACGTGCAAGTTTTCGCGAAATCAATGTATGCATATCTGCTACACAGTTGTTTTATATACAGACATGTCAAGGTTTTGTTTCTATATCGAAATAAATCGTATATTTTTCCGATGCTAGGTTTAGCCCAAAAATTCTACTGGAAACGTACTAATGAGTAGCCAATGCATATGAAATTCATGAAACGAGCCTTTGGCGAGTCCCATAAATTTCATTCGAAGCGACCACTATTGTAAAATTCAGGTCATCATATAACTTTTAAAATGCATTCTATGGCCGTAGAAATTGAGCACTATTTTTTTCAAAGAAAACGCAACGCTATCATAGACGGCGTGTTGACGTTACGCGCCGCTAACCAAGTGTTATGGCAACGTGTTGTCATATCATTTCTATGACACGACTTTATCCACTGACAAGCATTCGTATTATGTAAAGACATCCAATTAACCATTGTGTACATGATGCATGCATAGGCGAATGCTCAGTTGGTATGATGGACGCATTATGTATACTTACTCGGTGTTTCCACGTGGGAATAATTTGCCGTGAATTTTGAACCAGTTGCGTGCTTTGTATATAACCGTACGTACAGAATGTTAGACAGTGATCTGACATTGGTTTTTGTGTCCACACAATATCTTCCATGGGAAAACTGTTCTTCATAAATCTAAAATGCAGCAACAAAAACATGCCTATATAATTTTGACCCCCTTATACTCCACTTTTATATAGTAAAACCTGTGTTTATAGGGGTATACATTATTTTTCTTACTTCTGCTAACGTGTACCCATAATCTATGTTTTGAGCAGAAATATGAAAAATATCAGAATTTTTATATGAAAATTTTCATTTTATTTGGCGGTAAAATTTCAGTATATTTGAATAGGCTTGTTTTCGTAATGAAAATATCCCAATAAGACGATTTCTGTCCGTGCTTTATCTTGTCTAGTTAGAAAGGCTATCAGTATAGATCAAGACCAAAGCATTCATTGAGCTAAGCTTTTTCTCAATATACAGTCGACTCTCGTTATCTCAAATTCCAAGGGACTCTCTGAAACACTTCGAAATATCCGTACCTCGAAATATCAGAGTTGAAGAAGTGAGGAAAACATTAAATCGAACAACCACATTTAACAAATGAATATGTAATTTGACTCCTGAAGTTAGAGATATATTGAAAAGATTGTGGAAAAGAGGAGAAATTGCTCCTTAGCAATTTCTCCTCTTTTCCACAAAATTTTGTTACCTGTTCTTAGATTTCCATGTTAAAACAGGGCCCAAAATTTCACTTAGAGATAAGCGGTTATTCGAGATAAGCGAGGTCGAGATAACGAGAATCGACTGTGTACCGTTTGCCCTTCAGTCGGTACTTTTAAGTGACATTTTTAATAGTAAAATGGACTTCTTTAATTTTACTGCTGTAAGATATCCGACTGAACAGGGTAAAAGGCTATGTTTACAGATGTACCGGTATACCGAAAAAAAAAAGCGCCGACCAAACAAACTACTGCAAGAAATACGTTTCGTTATTTATTACAGTAAATCACTTAAAGACTTTTGTAAGCAACTGCGGTCTGGTAAGACCTGGGTCATTTGGAGGCACGTATGTATTAATACATTTTATTCTATATTTAGCATGAAAATAGATACAATTTTCTGCTAGTTATTTCTATCATGCACTGTTACGTTTTGAGTTTATCGCTGTGACGTAATGAAAGTGACATCGACGTTGCTAATAAAGTAAATCCATGATGCACTTTTTGCGCAGTTTAGTTTTTTACGCTTTAGTTGAAACACTCTTGTGCTGCTTTCAAAGCAAATAAAAAAATGTACTATTAGTCTGACAGAAGGGTTCGTATTAATCAGAATCATGAACAGTGTTTGATCAATAAATCGGTCTGTTAGGAGCGTGGGTAATTCGGTAAAATATACCGTCGAAACTCTTGTTGTCTTACCTACGAACATGCAACTTCTGAGCAAATTTTAGTATAAATAATAGCTTTTATTTTATTATTCCCTATTTAGCAAATGTGTCCATAAATCAGTCTTTATACAAAATTCTTCAAGAGGACAGGCATCATCCTTAATATTTTAAGTTCAATGTAATTTTAGGATTATCAGTTTCGTGTTCTGTAAGTTCTAGTTTTCATATCAGTTTTCAGTTTTGAAAACTCAGTTCCGCTGAACCCGGTACTAGGGGACAAATGCAGCCCTGCAAAATACATTGCCGCTATATGAAGAGTGCGAAAGAAACCAAGACTACGATTTTTTGTTCTCTCAGCATTTCCAACGGCAATGACTGTTTAGTGTGTACGTAAGTGTATGGCTTGTGGCGTGCGAAAAAGGGTCCTTGTTTCAAATGCGAATAGTAAAGTACCCAATCACAATGTGCAGTTGTGCAGTCTAACAAGGGTCGAAATTCTCTGTTCATCGGTAAACAAACACGCTGTATTCTACAGTGATTCATTTAGCAGGTAATAAAAACCTTGATAAGACTTGGGGATGCGCAGGATGATCAGGGTTTTCGTTGTCCGCATAATGTATATAAATTGGACCATGTTCTAAAGTTGCTGTTACTTGCTTAATAGTATAAGAATTTATATTGGTGTGAGGAGTAGATAGAAAAATCCGTCCCGAGGATCACTGTCTGGCATCACGATGACTGTTGTGTGATGCCAGACTGTGGTCGCGAGGGACGGATTTTTCTACCTACCCCTCACACCTATTACAGATTCTTTTTCTTGCACACCTTTCATTTCTGAACGTAGATTTTTAGCTCATCTGGGCCGAAGGCTCCGGGGAGCTTATAGGATGGCAGCCTCCGTCGTCTGTCGTCGTCCGTCGTCATACTATCGAACTGAAATATCCTTGCAGCCTGTAAGCAGATCTCAACCAAATTTTATCTGAAGCATTCTTTGATGGGTGATCGCTTGCATGCGCATTTTAGGAAAATTGCTTCAGAATTTTGATTGCTATGGCGACTGATAGGTCCCATAGGCTATGAAAATGCTTGTGAACAGTGTAGCGCCTTCATTGTTTGATGGGTCATCGTGAAAATGGCAGATCAAAAATAGCTAAAATCGTTCCAATCTGAAAATCAAGATGGCCTCTGTTGCAGTCATCTTGGAAATCTGTCTTTTCCTTCTTCTCCTTAACCGAAAGGCCAATTGACTTGAAACTTGGTAGGAAGCAATGGGGTGACTTGTAGATCAAAAATAGTTAAAATGGTTCCGATTGGAAATCCAAGATGGCTGCCGTGGCAGCCATCTTAAAAATCTATTTTTCGCTTCTACTCCTGAACCGAAAGGCCAATTGGCTTGAAACTTGGTAGGAAGCATAAGGGTGACTTGTAGATAATAAATAGCTAAAATCATTCTGATCGGGAATCCAAGTGGCAGCCATGGATGCTATTTTTTAAAATATATTGAGCTTCTTCTCCTGAACCGGAAGGCCAACTGACTTGAAACTTGGTGGGAAGCATCCGGGTGTCTTGTAGAGCAAAAATAGCTAAAATCATTTCGATCCCCAATCCAAGATAGCCGCCATGGCCGCCATCTTGAAAATCTATTTTTCTCTTCTCCTGAACCGAAAGGCCAGTTGACCTGAAACTTGGTAGGAAGCATCAGAGTGACTTGTAGATAAAAAATAGTTAAAATTGTTCCGATCAGAAATTCAAGATGGCCGCTCTCTTGAAAATCTAATTCGTTTCTTTTCCTGAACCGAAAGACCATCTGACTTGAAACTTGTAGGAAGCATCGGGATGTTTTGAAGAGCAAAAATAGTTAAAATTGTTCCGATGGGCAATGCAAAATGGTCCCCATGGCCGCCATCTTAAAAATCTATTTTTCGCTTCTTTTTCTTAAGCGAAAGGCCAATTGTCTTGAAACTTGACAGGAAGCATCGGGGTGACAAGTAGATTAAAATAGCTAAAAGCATTCTGATCGGAATTCCAAGATGGCCGTCATCTTGAAAATCTACTTTTCGCTTCTTCTCCTGAACCGAAAGGCCATCTGACTCCAAAACCTGGGTAGGAAGCATCAGGTAGATAAAAAAAAAAGGCTTAAACCGATCCGATGAAAAATTCAAGATGGCCGCCACAGCCGCTACCTTGGAAATCTGTTTTGCGCTTCTTCTCCTGAACCGAAAAGTCAGTTGACTCGAAACTTAGTAGAACGCATCAGGATGACTTGTACTCAAAAGTAGCTAAACTCCTTTCAGTCTGACATCCAAGATGGCCGCCATGGCCGCTCTCAGAAATCTATTTTGCACCTTCTCCTGAACCGAAAGGCCAATTTAACTGAAACTTGGTAGGAAGTAGCTGGGTGACTTGTAGATCAAAACTAGTTAAATTTGTTCTGATAAGAAATCCAAGATGGCCACCATCTTGAAAATCTGCTTTGAACTTCTTTAGAACAGAATGACTCAAAAATGATAGGAAGAATCAGGATGACTTGTAAATTAAAAATATATAGCTAAAATTATTCTGATTAGAAATCCAAGATGTTTGCCCTAGCAGCAATGTTGAAAATTTATTTTGAACTTTTTTTTTTATCCTGAACCATAAGGCAAATTGACTCGAAACTTCATTGGAAATATCGACATGACGTGTACATCAAAAGTAGCTAAAATCATTCTGATTGGAAATCTAAGATGGCCGCCATCTTGAAAACAAATATTGAAGTTCTTCTCATAAACCGAAAGGCCAACTGACTCGAAACCTGTCTGGTAATCAGGTGAGCGATACAGGGCCATCTTGGCCCTCTGGTTTAATTTATGCAGTCACTTGGTTGCTGACGTCCGCACTATTGTGATGTCATTACTGTGGCGTTTAATGACATCATTGCGTTCAGTGACGTAAACCTTAACAATGGCGTACGTGACGTCCTTTACAACCAGTGCATATCAAACGCGTGAGAATTCTCGATTTTTATTTTCCCAGGGTTAAATCCAGGATTTCCTTATCTGGTGTGCAAGAAATTACTCTTCATCTTGGCGTCTTTGCTAGGCTTTGTTATGTGATTGTGGCTCTTTTCGGAAATCGTCTTTATCAGTTTACCTCTATAAAACTAGGGAAACATGTAGATTTTCCTCCCATGTTCTTAACAGACCTAATTTCAATCTCTATTATACTGTCAAGTGGCGCGACAATCGTCCATAGACAATCGTAATTTTTATTCTCAGCTACCAACCAGCCTTGTGATTCTGTCTGAATACCACCACACCATGGTTTCGTATCTGGAATGAACATAAAACGCAATGTAAATGCAGAAAAATACGTCATTGTCTTGGTAAGCAGAACAAATACTTAAAGTAGTTTTACGTAATCGCAATCTTGACCTTAATTCTGATACAAACTCGTAGCTCAAAATTACAAATATATGATCGGTCCACTTAGGATCCGTTACCTCATCAGTGAAACGACAGTAAATCACAAATAATTGCAAAACAGCAATGAAACAATAAACAGTTGAACTTCAATGGCTCGTACACCTTTTGGACCATGGAAACATGAATAGTTCGAGCCACTGATGGTTAATCATAGTGAAAGGTCAGGAAAAACGGTGCTAATTTAGAGATTATATATATATATATATATATATATATATATATATATATATATATATATATATATATATATATATATATATATATATATATTCTATACAATAATGGCATGTTAAGTGTACTCATTAGAATCGCTTCGTACAATTTTATGATAAAATTAAAAAAATATATAATTGGGTTAGAAACCATATATGTAGTCTGCCGTTTAACGTCTTTGTTATAACCTATCCCTTTTGTAGCGATTGCAATATTTTGAATTATTCCAAAAACTCTGTATAAGCAACGGTCCTTTTGAAGTTGCCATAGAATGCGAGTACCAATCGACCTTTCTGCAAAACTATTTTCAAGCCAACGTTATATCTGGAAATTAAGTCGTCACAATGACGGCGATAAAACCTGGGAAATGTTTTGCGTAGATTATGAAAACAATATCTGTATTTCAAAAGTTAAGAGATAAAAGTTTTTTCCGGTTATTAAAGTCACCGACATGACTAGCTGATATAGGAAATCTGTGGCGAACAATTGTATAGGCTATACTTACATATCAATGACCAGTGATTTTACAGTCCGACTACCGTATCAATAACCGATAGGTTTTCAGGTCAGACTACTATGTCAATGATCAGTAATTGTACGTCAGACTACCCTATCAATGGTAAGTGATTAAATAGGTAATTATCTAAGTAATTATATAGACTATAGTATCAAAGACTATTAATTGTACAGGTAAGACTATCCTTTCACTGATCAGTAATTGGACTGATCCAACTACCGTAATAATGACCAGTAATAGTACAGGTCCGACTACCGTATCAATCAACAGAAAGTATACAGGGGTATATATGCCGAAGGGGTATATAGTTTTCGTCGGTTCCGTCCGTCCGTTCGTCCGTCCGTCCTTCCGTCCGTTCGTGATTCCGCTATAACCAAGCTTTACTTCGAAGTTTTTTTATTATGTATATAAATGCAGCCACTTATCAGAAACTATTTATATTTAGTATGGAGGTACCGGGGAGGATTGCTTGTATTTTACATCTATGGACTCCTGTGTCATGCCCCGAGGTCAAACTCTAGGACACCTTAATAAAGTAGTATATTTCAGTTTGTTTATACAAACTTCTTGATAAAGATAGTGGGCACCAGACATGTTTATCACATCAACATTCAGTATAATAAGGTCAAGGTCATTATTACCTAATTTTTATGCTCTAGTAATTTTGCCTTATATCTTGAACACTATTTAATGGATGAATGTGATAATTGGGATTATTTGTTTTGTGTGACACCAGGATTGACATCATAATAAATGTAGGCAACCTTGACCTATAGTTCATGGTCCAGTGACTTTGTCTTACATCTTGAATATAACATGATGTATGAACATCATTATTTGGGATTATGAATTAGTATAATCCGACAGATGACCTAAAAGTTAATATACATCAGTGTGAACCATATGTCATGGAGCAGTGACTTTATGTTACATTTTGAAGACAACTTCATGTATAACTATCATAGTTTGGGATTATGGGTCAGTATGACACAGCATTAAACCTCAAAATAAATGTAGGTCTTTGTGACCTTTATTTTATAGCCCAGTGATTTTGTCTTATACCTCCCACTTTTTAATGTCTAAATGTCATTTTTACAGATAATTATACAGTGTGACCCAAACTTTGTCTTCAAAGTAAATATAAATCAGCATATATTTCATGGTCTATTGATTATGCTTAATATTTTCAAGATTAGTTAATGGTTAAACATCATAGTTGGTATAATGGATCAATGTGTCACATCAGATTGACCTCTCGAGAATATGTAGGTTAATAACCTATATTTTATGGTCCAGCGATTTTGCCTCCTGTCTTGAAGACTCCTTACTCAAGGAAAGGTGTACTGGGGATGATAGATCAGTGTCACTCAGAGTTTGACTTTTTAAACTATATGTGGGCCAGTGACCTATATGTCATCGTCCATTGATCTTGCCATATGTCTTTGTCATGGACTTAAAAAAATCTTTATTTAAGAAATGATGCCTGCCGGGGGTATTTTTTGCCCCCTGGGCACTTGCTCTAGTTGTACAGGTCAAAGTACAGTATCGAGGACCTTTAATGGTACAGGTAAAACTACCGTAACAAAACCAGCAGTTATACAGTCAGACTTCAGTATCAATGACTAAAAAAAATACTTTTTTTTTAACATGCGCTATAGGAATAACTTGCATCAACGTTGATCCAGTATTTTGTCTTGCAAGTCTGCTTTTGTGTCTGGGTGCGACTGGTCCCGTGGATGCTGGTCCGTGTCTATGCCTTTACAGTCTGCGGGGTAGCGCAGCATGGTTGGGTCTATACTATGCGACATATTAGTATCTTGGTCTCCTTGCCGACAGCTTAATAACTGGTCAGCCTGCGCGAATGCGCAGCCCGGGCCCAGTTGTTCAACACTAACGTCGTTAGTTAACGATTCGTTAAAATTTACATCGAGTGATACGCAAATATACTGAAATTTTTTGCTGAAAAAATGGGAGTAGCTTTTGCAGTGCAAAAGCTACTCACATTTTTTCTGCAAAAAATATCAAAATATTGTATAATGAATCCACTAAAACAGTTAACGAAATGACCCTTAACGAGCTCGTTAAGCTAACGACGCTTTGAACAACTGGGCCCTGAATTTTTTGTTTTGCTGGCCGGTTTTACTTCCTCCTGGAGGTCTGCTGTGCCTGGGTCTGTGGTATTTTAATCGTTACGCGGCTGTTCGTTAATTTTGCATGCGCGCCTGGCTAAGGCTCGGATCAGCTTGCGTATCCGCGCGGTCTGATCTGGGTCTTCGCTGTGCGCTCTATGGAAGGCTGGGATCATATACTTTATGCGGCCGGTGAGGACTTCCGTCTGGCTGCGTGGATGCGCAGGCTGATCTAGGTCTTCGCTTGTCGCATAATTGTGTACTGTGGGAATTGCTGTGCCCCGGATAAATTGCTTTATTGTACATTGCCGCTATTTTTTGTGTGACGTAGCTGGCGTGGCGCACCGCATCACGTTACGTTTTCGTGTGCGACGTCATCTATGTCCTTTGTTAATTACATCCTGAAGAAGCCGTGATGGCGTTGATGTTAATACATAATAAAGGTTATTTCGTGTTGGTGTTGATTTACTATACAAAAGTATCAATGACTAGTAATACTGCAGATCAGACTACTATATCAATGACCAGAAAGTATACAGGTAAGACTAGCGTAAACAATATAGGGATCAAACATATTTTTTCATACATTAACATTCGCCAGGTACCGTGGGAGGTGTTGAAAACCGAGGCCGGAGGGACCTGGCGAATGTTAATGCATTGAAAAACCATGTTTGATCGCTATTATTGCATAAAAACTGAAAACATTTGCTACATTTCGCGTTATTTCTTGCACTATTTTGTTTCGCCTTTTCACCGATGTCGCGCGAACGCTATTTCCACGGACTACGCTCGTTCTTGGGCAGGGCAATACACATCTTGTGACGGCAGTAATTCTGTGGCCCCGATACGAGCATATTGAAAGTTGCGTAGCCGTGCATTAACAGCGCGCGCGTGAATTGCCTTGGTAATACACGGCTTTCCGCCGGTTAATGCACGGCTGTTAATTACGTGCGATACTGCTTTTTATGCAATATTTATTGATTAGGTCAGACTTCTGTATTAATGACAAGTAATTATACATTTCAAACTACATTATTAATAACTTGATATTGTTCAGGTCAGACTCCAGTATCAATGACCAGCAACTGTATTGACCAGACTAACGTATCAATGATCAGTAATTGTACAGAGCATTCTACTGTATCAATGGCCAGTAATTCTACAGGTCAAACTACCGTATGAATTACCCGTAATTATGCAGATCGATATTTGTTTGTGTGGAGGTTTTACGGCCCAGTCAACCCAATTGGGTCATGTCGAGCGCGGTCAGTTTACCTAACCACACGTTTACTGGGCAGGCTTAGTCCTCTAAGCGGTTAACCAGTATTGTGCACATTCTTTCGCCAGAAACTGACAATTGCCCTTCTTGAATCAGCGGAAGGGAGAGAATGACCGTAGAAAATATTTCATGATCAATCTTCACGAAAGAATGTTGCCGACCTCGGCGGGGGTTGAACCCGCGACCTCCTGGTCTCCAATCGGAAGGCGCATTCAACTGAGCCACCGAGGCCGGCACAGATCAATCTACTGTATCAATAGAATGTAATTATACGGGTCAGGCTGCAGTATCAATGACCAGTAGATGTACAGATCACTTTACCGTATCAACGGCCAGTAATTGTACATGTCAAACTACAGTATCAATGACTAATTATTATACAGGTCAAACTACCATATCAATGACCAGTAATTGTAAAGATCCGACTACTGTATCGATGAGCGGTAATTGTAAATTTCCAACTACAATATCAATGACTAGTTATTCTACAGGTCAAACTACAGTATCAATGACTAGTAATTGTAAAGGTCCGATAACCGTACAAAGGTCCGACAATCGTATCGATGAGCGATAATTGTACAGGTTTAACTACAGTATCAATGACTAGTTATTCTACAGGTCAAACTACAGTATCAATGACTAGTAATTGTAAAGGTCCGACAACCGTACAAAGGTCCGATAACCGTATCGATGAGCAGTAGTTGTACAGGTTAAACTACAGTATCAATGACTAGTTATTCTACAGATCAAACTACCTTATCAATAACCAGATATTTTGCTTGCCGAAGTACAGTATCAATGTTTAGTAACTGTAAAGGTCCGACAGTAATTGTTCATGTTAGACTACCGTATCAATAGTCAGTAATTATTCAGGTAAAACTACCGTATTTACCCTAAGTGTTTGGACAGTTAAACAGTGTATGCCCAAACAGACGCCACAGCAAGGGGCAAAACTTTTTGGACACATACCTAGACAGCCCTTTGGTCTTATAGAATGTTTTTTTTTTTTTGTTAAATATGGTAAGGAATTTTCGTGTACGAGTACTTAGAATAAATACGGTACCTTTATGCACAAGCAGATGTGTGAAAAAGTCATAAAAAAGTAAAACAAAAGAACCCATGAACTGATACAATCAGATCCATATGAAGCCCCACCCCAACCCAGCCCACTCGACCACCTCCAACACCAAACGGAAAGATAGACAAATACAAAAAGCAGCTACAAAATGAAAAGATGGCAAGCAGAGTGGCAAATTCTTTCCTAAAAATGTGGCAACTCTGTTACAAAAACTTAACTGAATATATAACCAACTCACTTGTTAAACGAAAAAAAATGAGAGCAAAACACTACACAATAATCAAAAGAAACATAGCACAATGAAAGTATCGCCTTGGAACGATCAGTAATGATTTCTTGGAGTGCTTAAGCTACCTTTATGGGATCCCAACCCTCGCCCTCAGCTTCCATAGTGGTAAAACATATATTTGTTTGGTCCGTTTGGAGGTCTAACTTATCCATGAATCATTACGGGCAATAGATAAATCACAATTAAATCCTATAATGAAGCAAAGAGCTAGGTACATTATCTACATTAGTATTTTCTGTGTTCAAACACTCTCACGATTTTCTTTCAAAACTGTTTGCAGAACTATACCTCCACAAATGGTTAAATGGCAACGTTGCCACCGTACATTGGGATCGGTGGTGTGGCACCAGGGCTCAGGATCATCGTTGTAATTACGACAGTAGTTGACTACTTCTTCCAATGTGTTGCCAAACGGAAGGTAAAAATCCGATACAAATCTATGCGAGTGCGGCTTCTGTTTAGACCAGCGCTGGCACGTTCTTCCTCCGTTTGTTACAGATATATTTCCGGTGTACTTTGTTATATCTATTCCATCCGGACATGTTTGTCCTGAAACGTAAAAATGCAAGTATTGGGATTCACAATTATCTGTCTACATTTTGCATACAAATCCGGCCTCGGTTTTCTACACCTCCCAAGGGACCTGGCGAATGTTAATGCATTGAAAAACCATGTTCGTTCGCTATTATTGCATAAAAACTGAAAACATTTGCTACATTTCGCGTTATTTCTTGCACTATTTTGTTTCGCCTTTTCCCCCCGATGTCGCGCGAACGCTATTTCCACGGATTATGTTCGTTCTAGGGCAGGGCAGTACACATCTCGTAACGGCAGCAATTCTGTGGACCCGGTACAGGCATATTGAAAGTTGCGTAGCCGTGCATTGACAGTGCGTGAAATGCCTTGTTAATACATGTCTCTTCGCCGGTTAATGCCCGGCTGTTAATTACGTGCGACACTGCTTTTTATGCAAAAATGTGTGATTAATATAGACCAAGCTTTTGGCGAAATCTTTCCGGAGCATTATCAAACTCGTAAGGTTGTTTACGTCCATGGGTATAGACAACAACGACAAATATACAATTGTCAACACCAGGCTTTACGGTATTGACCCTAAATATTGGGATACTTAATTTCCTTAACTAACGTGTCCTGTATTAGAATACGTCCGTTTTATTACTTGTTGAATACGTAACTTATCGCGAAAACATGCCTAATAATTTTGACCCCCTTAAACCCCACTTTTATATGGCAAAACTGGGATTTACATGGGTATACATTATTTTTCTTATTTTTGCTCAAAAACATAGACCATGTTTTGAGCAGAAATATGAAAAATATCAGAATTTTTTTTTTTATCTTAAAAGTTTAATTTTTGGTGGTAAAATTTTCAGTATATTAAAATAGGCATGTTTTCGTAATGTAAAATAGCTAGATAAGTGACAGTGTGGACCCCAATCAGGACCTACACTGTTCTTAAAATGAATAATCAATAGCAAATTGATTTTGATAACTACGTTAAACGTTTGTTGACTGGATAACTAGAAGCGAAACTTTGACTAAAAATGGCAAACGATATATATATATAAACACACTTCATTGTGTTTGAATTTCTAAGAAATCTGGCTCAATGTCAGTTACATGGTTTCTAAAAAAGGATACGAGAAAAGTCCAGAGAGTGCCACAATCACAAACCGCAGCCCTTCCCAGACACCAAGAGGAAGAGGAAACCGACAAATCCAAACAAGCACAAATTTAATTTATAATTCTAATTTCTAAGGTCAATAACTATCAAAACATCTGAATGTTTGCAGCCACTATAATGTGCACCACTCTGTTCTATTGGTCCACAATGCCCCACAATGCCCCACGTATCAGCTCTATTTCATGATATCTATAAGAGAGAAAGCTTCGAAATGATGAAAATAATATAGTATACTTTTTAGTGACAATAATTCTGCTAATGTCGGTGGATTATTCTCTTAAGACAGTATGTGTTATTACACATATTCACCTTACTATCCACTTAGTTCCGGCTCCATTGGATGAACACTGTGGGAGGGATAAGCCAGAAACTAATTCTGTAAATATTTGATGAACTGTAACCTCGAAACTATGCACTGTTCCACAATGGCCGCACCGTGCTTCAGGTGGAAAACAGAACGGATGGACCGTCAAATGTATGCAGAGACATTTTCTCCCGTAACATTATATGCCTTTTTGTGTGTTTCATCACGAAAACATATCTACAGTCGAACTTCAATGGCTCGAACACCTTTGGGACCATGGAAAAGTGTTCGAGCTATGGGCAGTTCGAGCCAATGAAGGTTAATCATAGCGCCAGGTCGGGAAGCAAATATCGCTAATTCAGGGAAATCTGTCGATCTTCTACACAACATACAATTTTGTGATAAAATAAGAAAATTTCCTTAAATATTTGTTTTATTAAGCTATTGGAAGAATTTCGTAGGGACTCAAAAACGAGTTCGAATTAGCCATGGTAAGCAAGCCATCGGTGTTCGAGCTATCGAGGTTTGACTGTATATAATTTTGACCCCCTTAAACCCCACTTTTATATAATAAAATTGGTGTTTACTGGGGTGTACATTATTTTTCTTATTTCTGCTCAAATTTGAGCAGAAATATGAAAAATATCAGAATTTTTACCTGAAAACTTCCAGTTTTGGGTAGTGAAATTTTCATATATTTGAATAGGCATGTTTTCGTAATGAATTTCGGTGTTAGGTCAAAGAAAAGAAGTCGGGTATCTTTTTAAAAATTGTTTTTTCTCGATATTGTTTTAAATATGAAATTATGAAACATACGTCTCTGATAAAAGTTATTCAGGAGAACGACCGTCGACTTCTTGAAGAATGAATTTTCATATTTTTTGTAGTTCTTGCTCTTATTCGATCAAAGTTTTCCAAATTATCACTTCTTCAGCATAAAGAAAGCTCGGAGCTGTCAATCACGCCATTCTGATGTAAATACATGAACGTTCTACTTAGCATCGTGTCACAATACATATATGAAAACATACTATAGATTCAATGACGTGTATCTCTGAAGGGTCGTTACATGAACGTTTTTCTTGCATGCATATTTAATCTGCTGCCTGTTAATAAAATTTACGAATAAAGTTAGTAGACAGAACAAGACTCCTCCGATTGTGCGGACTGGGTCTGTCTTCACGCTAAGAAAATCAGAAATACAATTACTTGGTAATCGCTGTACATGTTTTGTTTTCCCCATGCAGAAGACTTGTATCCGTGGAATATTTTAAACGTACCGCACAACTTACCTATAAACGCGCGTTGAACAGACGACAAACTGTCGCTAAAGTCCGTCAAGGTTGGACTTATGGAATCTAATATTTTCAGGTAAACTGGAATTCGCTGAAAATTGCGTCAGGTTACCTCTTTATCCAAATACACAGTAGGCATAAACCTTTTTGAGAAGTCGGCGGACGTTTTCCAGTAAAACTTTGTTCAGGGGCATATGTTTTCATAAATCTTATATTCAAAAAGATATCGCGTAAACTCAGTTGAAAAACAAAGATTAAACATCGACTTTTTATTTTGGAGCAATCACACAAAAGTAAACCAGACGTAACTAATAAAGTAAATGTTGCGATATAATGCAGTTTCGATAAAATATAGAATAATGGGAATATGCTTCCATATAACTGATTCAAAGGTGTGCCAATCTACAATCACAATATATATATTATATATATATATATATATATATATATATATATATATATATATATATATATATATATATATATATATATATATAATCAACAAGTCCGATCTTGCCACAATATTATGTATTTTTACCAAACTTCTACCGCGGTTTCCCTGTTATTGACAGCTTTTCAAGAAGAAATTAACCTAGCAACAATACGTAACAACGTTACTTCCGGCGAAAGTAACGTTACGTTTATGTTGTTAAAAAACGATATCATCACAAATTCCGGTCATTGAAGAATAATTTGATGGCACTTCCCCTGCTATTTGATAAAAGCTTTCTTTTGCCTGTCGCTAAATTGTAAAACAAAAGTAAACCAGACGTAACTAATAAAGTAAATGTTGCGATATAATGCAGTTTCGATAAAATATAGAATAATGGGAATATGCTTCCATATAACTGATTCAAAGGTGTGCCAATCTACAATCACAATATGTATATATATATATATATATATATATATATATATATATATATATATATATATATATATATATATATATATATATATATATATATATATAATCAACAAGTCCGATCTTGCCACAATATTATGTATTTTTACCAAACGTCTACAGCGGTTTCCCTGTTATTGACAGCTTTTCAAGAAGAAATTAACCTAGCAACAATACGTAACAACGTTACTTCCGGCGAAAGTAACGTTACGTTTATGTTGTTAAAAAACGATATCATCACAAAGTCCGGTCATTGAAGAATAATTTGATGGCACTTCCCCTGCTATTTGATAAAAGCTTTCTTTTGCCTGTCGTTAAATTGTAAAAACAAAAGTAAACCAGACGTAACTAATAAAGTAAATGTTGCGATATAATGCAGTTTCGATAAAATATAGAATAATGGGAATATGCTTCCATATAACTGATTCGTGTGCCATATATAATCAACAAGTCCGATCTTGCCACAATATTATGTATTTTTACCAAACGTCTACAGCGGTTTCCCTGTTATTGACAGCTTTTCAAGAAGAAATTAACCTAGCAACAATACGTAACAACGTTACTTCCGGCGAAAGTAACGTTACGTTTATGTTGTTAAAAAACGATATCATCACAAAGTCCGGTCATTGAAGAATAATTTGATGGCACTTCCCCTGCTATTTGATAAAAGCTTTCTTTTGCCTGTCGTTAAATTGTGTTTTCAGTAGTCTGATTAAGAATAGCAGTAACAGTTGTGTTACATACGTTACCGGACATGTTAGGTAAATGATAATATCTGTTCATGGCATTTTCTATTAGTAAAAGGTATTGACGCTAACAATCACTGACCATCAGCAGGTACTAGGTCATTGTCATTTCTGAAATTGCAATGGAAATAAAAGGTAACAATAACATACCTTATCGTATCTTGGCATCAAAATAATCTAGAAAAAATGGTATTTCTGGGGTATGGATAGAAGAAGTATTTTTTCATTTCTCATTATAGTTTCTTGGCAGCTAAATCTAATTCAGACTCTAGCGTAAGCCATTTAAGGCTCAGAGACACAACCATTTCTTCAGTTACTTTATACTATCACTGTTCTGACAATCAAGTGCACGTTTTGTAGGTCCATTATAAAGTAACAAAAAGAATGGAAATCGTTAAGCTTAATGTTGTTGTGTGGTATTCTTATTACTTTTATCACTAATAAGTTATAACAAGACTTGTATAATCTCATATCTATAATGCTTTTCGTATCACTATATAGATGATAAACAATAGTAATCATTTATCTAATGTGTTTGTCATCAAATTATGTTATTTATGACTGACCTATATGTGTTGTGGTTACATGTTATTTCATAATAAGCAGATTTTATTGAAGCAAACTATCTTCTAGCCAGCATAAAATGTTTTATTTATACATTGTGGCAACAGAGAATAGCCAGTTTACATACTGTGTATTTGGCTGCATTGAAATTACAGTGTAATGTTGATATATATGTTATGTTATTATCAGCGTGATTACCACTACATTTCTATGTAAACTCATATAATGACATAGTTCTCTTTGAATAACTCGTGCCCACAAAATATTTGTTTTCACTTTATTCATGCTTTTGAATTGATACTAGGAAAATATACAGTATTTTCATTGATGGAGCGTTACTGAAGAATTTCTCCTGCAAACACTGTCTATAGGAAACAGTGTTCTGCTATCACAGCACTTAAACTTACAATATCCCTGGAAGTCTAGATGAGTTTATGTTTTAGAATATTAGCTTTATGCACAGAACATAAGCAATAAAGGGCTCATTTCATGTCAAACACTGTCTATAGGAAACAGTATTCTGCTATCACAGCATTTAAACTGACATATAACGTGTGTAACAGTATTAAGTGCGCGATATTTCTGGAAATCAAGATGGGTTTATGTTTTAGAATATCAGCTTTATGCACAGAACATAAGCAATGAGGAGCTCATATTCTGTAAGAATTATGGAAAAGGGGATATTTCTGTATTTGTTATAGGGTACAGTTTACTACTTTAAAGATAAGATTATCAATCGTATACATCAGCAGAAGATTGGCAGGAGTTTTCGTTCACTGTATTCACCAAACTATTAAAGGTATCTGAGAAATAATTTACTGTGCTTGTTATTATAAAAATATAGAGCTGATTTCACTTCACCTTTATGTAGAAAGTATCAACAGTCATTTATACAATGTAAATAAAGAATCACTCAAAAATAACGTATGTGTCATTAAGAAGTTTATAAAACATTTATTCAAAGTACATAATGCATTAAACCAATTATAATACTTCAATACATAGTACTATATGCCACCACAGCAAATAAGATGTCAAAATATTTGAAATAATGATACTTTTCAGAAAGGAAGGTTAGGCTGTTTTAAAGTAACTATCGTTCCTTATATCATGTGCATAGTTCAGCTGGTTTGTTTTTAATTCTTGATGTACAAACGAGGACAAATAATGTTTATCTATTGTAAAACAGCTTAAGATTGAATTTTTTGTCACTGACTGGTCATAATCGTCCAAAACTTTGTACCGTGAAACATATATATGAGGTTTATGACTTTTAGTAACGTATGTAACAGTTATAAAACAAGTCATTGACAGCTCAACATATTGAGATACCTGTCTCTATAAAACCACAAGCATTGATAGCAAATAGCATGCTAGTAGGCAAGAATATGGATGCTTTAGTATTTACACCAAATTAGTTTCATTGTTTAGAGTGTAACGTGGGTAGCATGGCTGTTACACGCAAACGTTCCCATCGCCAGAGGACAAACATATGTCATTTTGTTTCTTATATAATGTAGTTTCAGAAAATCATAGTGTACAAAATTCCTCCTTGGGGCGGGGTGGGTGGTCTATAGCCGGCCTAAGGTCTAGTAAGGCTGTCTTTTGCTCCTTATGATCGCATATTTCGACAAAATATTCCACATTGTATCATCTTCATCTAAAATAGGAATATTATCTAGTATCTCGAAATATTTTGGGGTCTTTGGGATTGTGTGTTGACACGTATGGAATTATATTTTCTACATCCTTTTCTCTTACAGTTCTGAGAACATCTTTATATAACGCCGTTGCTCTGTTTATGCCATATTCAATAATTTGTTCTTTTATTAAAAACGATTTTAGTTCTTTCATACGTGTTTGAATAACATGGTCTTCAGAGACGATTGCTCAGAGTCGGCGTGCTAGATTATATGGTATATTAGTCTTAGTATGCCTGGGATGACAAGGGTTGAATAACAGGTACTGCTTGCTATCTGTTTCCTTATAAAAGTATATCGGTTTCTATTATATATACAATGTATGTCATAGCCCAAATAGGAATTTAGCCAGATCCGGAATCTGGTTAGACCAAATAGGAATTCTTATTTGGCATAGGCAGATTCCGGATCTGGCTAATTTAATATTTAGTTTAGTCAGATTCCGGATCTGGCTAAACGCTATTTAGCTCAAATAAGAATTTCTATTTGGGTTAGGCAGATTCTGGATCTGGCTAAGCTGGTCAGACCAAATAGGAATCTTGTTGTTCTATGAATAATCTATGGTTGGATACCTTTACTTCTTTCCTCTTTTGATATATGGGGCAGGATTTTTGTTATTGATCATTGCTCATCATATTTTTTTTCACATGGTTTTGGTTTACTTGTATTTACTTCTTTCTCTTAGGATGTTGGTAGCACTGTGGCCATCCTTAAAATAATTTGTTTGTTGTTTGATGTTGTAGGAAGCAAAAGAAGAAACAATATATAAAATTCCCTTCTGAGAAAAAAGAAATAAATTTCTTTCTCATGAACAGCCATAAAATTGTTTGAGTAGGTAGTTAAGTTTCACTGGCTCAGTAGGCTGACAGCAGAGAAAATATTTTAAGGTTGGCCTCATGTTTTTAAAAGACAAATAAGATATGATTTATCATTTTTATAAGAAAACAATTAACAAACAAAATTATTTTCTGTCATTAACTATTGTTATTAGCTACTCAATTCAGACATAGAATATTGATATTTCTCTCTTTTTCTTATTTTTGCCTAAGATTATCTATGTTTTAGAGCAGAAATATGAAAACTGAAAACATTCCCAGATCATTCCCCATCTAATTTTCCCTATGTAAAGGAGGGTTAAATTGGGACTTCAGTGCATAGAATTGGTAACGTAATGGCAAATGTTAACTTATTCATTGATATGTACACTATTTACAGTAATGGAGTTACTAACATAACTCCTGCTCAGCTTCACAAATGAGAGTCAGATCATTTTATACGTTGTTTCTCCTTTTGCTTCCTACAACACCAAACACATTATTTGTTAAGGATGGCCACATTGCTACCAACATCCTAAGAGAAAGAAGTAAATACAAGTATGAAAGCAATTAATTAGTAAATAAACCAAAACCATGTGAAAATAAATATGATGAGCAATGATCCATAACAAAACTCCTGCCTCTAACATTAAAAGGGAAAGAAGTTAAGGTACCCAGTCATACATTATTCATAGTACAACAAGATTTCTATTTGGTCTGACCAGCTTAGCCAGATCCAGGTTACCCAAATAGGAATTCTTATTTGGACTAAACAGGGTTTAGCCAGATCCGGAATCTGGCTAAACTAAATATTAATCTTCCTAGCCAAATAGGAATTGTTTTTTGGACTAAACAGAGTTTAGCCAGATCCGGAATCTGGCTAAACTGAATATTAATCAAGCCAGATCTGGAATCTACCTAGGCAAAATAAGAATTCTTATTTGGCCTAGCCAGATTCTGGATCTGGCTAAATTCTTATTTGGACTACGACATATATATATAGAATCATAAAAGCCTCATGTTCACCATCGTTTATTATTTCATAAACAAAAAAGGTCAGCAAATATTTCGAAGCGACTGGTATAAATTTTAAGCCTTGTGAGGTGTTTCACAAGATACAAAATATACTTATCATCGAATTTGATGTCAAACAAATGTCAAAGGCCACAACGCAAAGAAATGGAGAAATACACAAAACACACATGCGCAACATCTCCATTTCGTAAAGACAGCATCTACAAAGATTCAAAACGATGGATGGAAATATTTAGTATAGGAGAAGTATATTTCACAAAGTATGTGCTACTTAGTACTATATAATGGCGGAATGGCGGACAGGACATCACGAAAACATGCCTATATAATGTTGACCCCATTAAACCCCACTTCTATATAGTAAAACTGGGGTTTACAGGGGTATACATTTTTCTTATTTCTGCTCAAAACATAGATTGTGGGTACTCGTTAGAACCGCCTCGGCGAGGCGGTTCTAACGAGTACCCACAATCTATGTTTTGAGCAGAAATAAGAAAAATATCAGAGTTTTTATCTGATTTTTTTTTTAAATTATTTGGTGGTAAAATTTTTCAGTATATCTGAATAGGCTTGTTTTCGTAATGGTCCCTTCCCTTTCATCCAGGGGTTATAAAAAGAATCCTGCGTGACATCATCTGAAAGCTTCCTTAATTAAACAAACAGACAGATGCTTTTAGTTTAGTGTGTTACAAGGTTAGGTTTTTAAAAGTCTTACAAAGTCATCTTTTGGCGCGATTTAACAACGTAGGGGGATGTTATGAGGTTTCAAAGAACTTAAACAAAGTGCACATCTTGTCATCCATCTCTATTTGACGAGAATAATCAGAATGAAATTGGTGGCACTTTAGGATGTCAAGGGATGTGCACTGGGGTGTTTAGTCGCACCATAATTTTAGCCTTTCGTGTTACCTCATCTAAGTAACGCAGGCGGAAATGCTCTGATCTAAGTCATTCAGGCGCGTAGGAAAAATACTATCGTAATAGTTACAGCGTTGAGAAGATGACTCAAAGACATGTATCAATATAAAAGAGGTAATGTGTTTTACAAAAAAAAAAAAAAAAAAAAATCAAGCAAACTGATCACACACACAGCGCGCACACGCACACACACGCACACACACACACACACACAATGGTAATAATCATTGCAGATGACAAAATAATCAAGGCGGTAGACTCTAGACAGTTTCTCTTAGAAGGAAAACGTGGTAATTGTTTGCTTCTTTTCTTGAGTACTGATTGCATTATAAAATAATTTGATCGCGTCAAACGAAAAAGTGCCTTCGAGTATGCGCAAAATGCCTCAAATGTGTCGGTCTATGTTTGATTTTAAGGTACTTATTTACAGGTTATACGGTAGGGACTTAATGTAGCTTGGATTGGGTAGACTAAACTGTATATTTATCATGGAAAAGACTGCAACTAGATATTTAGAACAAATTTGTGTTGAAAGATAATAGCATAATGAAAAAAAAAGTTTCGTACCTCGAAATAGTTCAAAATAAGTATCATTGAAACATAGAACTGAAAAACATAACACCATCGTGTCGTCGGAAACAACAATGCAGAGTGCTTGTTTAAGCGCTGAGACAAAATGCTTAACTTTTCTGACACGTACAGAGGCACGTTCGCACAATATCTTTTATTGCAACTGAATTGTATCCGTATGTTATTTTCATGGCTATTTTATACGTTCCGTTTTGCTTTACATTTGTCTAACGTAAATTTGAAGACCATATTTGCAATATATCATAAAGTGCATAAACTGAACTGTCATTATAACGTATATAATTAAAACCGTTTCATTTGATTTCACACCAGGTTATTACAAGTACTTTCTTCCTTACAGGCAGTGTTGTGGAATTATCAAATTTTGTTACTTGTCCACGAACAAGTAAATAGTCAAATTCCTCTTGTCCGAACAAGATTTACTTGCCCGAAAATTGACATTTTTTCTTATTTTTCGAAGAAAACCTATGTTGGGTTACTTATTAGAAGCGCCTCGGTGCGCTTCTAATGAGTACCCACAACATATGACGTTTTTGTTGTTGTTGTGTTTTTTTGTTTGTTGTTTTGTTTTTTTTTTCAAGAAATAAGTTGAAACTAAAGCTTTAAAGTCCTCATTACGAAAACATGCCTATTCAAATATACTGAAAATTTTACCACCAAAAAAATAAAAAAAAATCAGATAAAAAATGATATTTTTCACATTTTTTATCAAAACATAATTAGAACCGCCTCGGTGAGGCGGTTCTAACGAGTACCCACAATCTATGTTTTTGAGCATAAATAAGAAAAATAATGTCTACCCCTGTAAACCCCAGTTTTACTTTATAAAAGTGGGGTTTAATTAAATTACATTGGCATGTTTTCGTGATGTTGTCTCAGGACAAGTACATTAAACTTTCTTATTTGTCCTCAGAGACTTGTGGTAAGTTATATAAGTCAGGTATGGTATTTCCACAGCCCTTCATACAGGTATTGTCAGCATTAGATCAGACAATGTTCTTAATCGCCTTCGATGAATAATAATAATAACAATAACAATAATAATAATAATAGTAATAATAATAATTATAATGATAATAATAATAATAGCACTCTAATATAAATAATACCTTGATGCAATCAATTGAATTCGAAATTCGAATATTATGTATCTTCGAGGTAAGTACGTACAAAGAAGGCTCCGAACAGCCCTTGTGTTAGTGCAGTTTATCCAGGGATACCATGGTATATATTCATTTCGCGTGACGGAGCTTACCATATTTCGCCTAAGAGTTCGTACAGATAGACCGGTCCAAACAATGCTCACTATGTCTTTCAGCGTCCATCAAGGCAATGTATTTTCTCATGCTCGTCATTTTTATAATACAAGTTGTTTATATTTTTCCGGAGTCCATTATATACAGGCACACTAGAACACTATGAGTCTACACATGACACAATATACTTTTTTTTCTGATTTTATTCAAGACTAACTCTTCCATATCGCTCAGTCTCTATCCTTAGATGGCAGGATGATAGTCATAGTCTACTCAATGAAACACGACCGACACCTTACCGGCATACTGAGATAACCTTCAAAAGTTAAAGTGTTCTTAAAGTGTTTATATCAACTTAGGACCGGACGATTCTCTTAGTCATTCTGTCAGTTTTGTACACAAAAATTACTTTTAGGATCATTGCGCTTTTTCGTATTACTTTGAAAATCGAATACCGTTTAAGCCTGTGCTAGGCAGCGCATGCAGCTACGCAAACTACATATTAGTACGAACTCTAGTACTCAATTTTTGATAACCCACGCATCGGAAAGATACACGATTTATTTCGATAACGGAAGAAAACCTGGACATGTCTGTATATAAAACAGTAGTATAGCAGATATGCTTACATTGCATTTCGCGAAAACAATTTCTAAGTATACAAAACCTTGTGTATTCGGGTTAAAATCATTTAAAAGAAAGAAAAAGTGCTCGAAACAGAAAAAAAAAAAAAAAAAACAAAAAAAAAAAAACAGAATGTTTATTTTCTCGTTCGCATATGCAAACATGACGTCATTAGTGACATCCCGGTTGTTTCTCGTATTTACGGAAGAGTAGCCCGTTTTCCTCTCTGACATCAAATTTTAAATTTCGCATGCAAAATGCGTTTCAAGTAAACATTCTACCGTTTTCTATAGCCTTTATAAGAAGGTAAACAGAAATGGATTAACACCAAAAAAATGTTCGATATTTCGTCCAATATGGCCGCTACAACAAAGCTGTAAAGAAACGTTTGATTGCAAATTTTATGATACCGTTTTGAATGGAACATTTTAAATATTATCAGACATCGTTTGGGCGTTCGTGCTTATTTTTTTTTTTTATTTATTTATTTTTTTTTCAATACTAATATATTCGTAAAAAACACTATATTGTACTGATATAAGTCTTAAACACGCATGTTGAGGGAGACTCGCCGCGCATTTGTTCATGTCTATATCTTCAAAACCTTTCATGACGAACTATACTGGGTAAGCATGTATGAAGACCAAACATAATAACTGGCGTAATTTCCGCAAACTAAAATGTTCATCAAAATTCAATAAATTACACACCGTTTTACAAAACGCGACAAGAATTTAAACAATCAGTAGTGCTACCTTATATTCAGACAGCAACTATACACACAGATTAATTTATCGCGAGGTGGGTGTATATTGGTTGTAGAAAATACATGTGCACTGTACACTTAAAAGAACTTACAGTTGCTTGGCAAAACTCTAAACCAGTATCATGCATAATGCATGCGTTTCTCCAAAATTTGTTTCGCATTGCTTTACAGCGGTTGTGTATGAACCAATATCCAAGCTTTATATGTACAGAAACTCAGCTGTATATCTTTCCGATTGTAGGGTTAAGCTTTTTTTTTTTCTTTTTTTTTTTTTTTTTTTTTTTTTGTTTTGTTTTGTTTTTTTTGCAAGATACAAGAATCGAGAAATCCGATTATATATATTTGTTTTAAAAGGCAAGCGTTTGGAGCTTTATTTATCTCTGCGATCTTGGATTTTTTTCCAGGACTATTTGTCTCATAGCTCCAGATATGGCGCTTTTTTCAGCCGAAATATTTTTCTTATTTCAAAAACCGATTTTGTGGTTACTTATTAGAAGTGGCTTGCCGAGGCACGTCTAATGAGTAACCACACCATAGGGTTTTGTGGGGAAATATTATGTGAATAGCCACTACATCACGAAAACATGCCTATATAATCTTGACCCTCTTAAAGCCCTCTTTTATATAGTAAAATTGAGGTTCACAGGGGTATACATTATTTTTCTTATTTCTGCTCAAAAACATAGATTGTGGGTGTTCGTTAGAACTGCCTCGGCGAGGCGGTTCTAACGAGTACCCACAATCTATGTTTTGAGCAGAAATATGAAAAATGTGTTGTTTTTTTTTATCTGAAAACTTTTCTTTTTTGGTGGTAAAATTTTCAGTATATTTGAATAGGCATGTTTTCGTAATGTTTATCTGGAGCTAAGATCGTACCTTCTCCTTTCCTTATTGCACACAATCCAAGCAATATCAACAAGGATGCTTTATTCATAGTCCGTCTTGAACCAAAGCAGAAGCTAAAATGTTAACTGTCTATTTCGTGCGTAGAATTTCCTTAAAAACATGCACTACCATGCCGACACAGCCATAAAACTTGAATTTAAATCTGGAACACATTAGTGGCAGATCGTGTCAGATCGCATTTCAGTGAAATGACGGTTTGTATATTTATTTGCTCGATTGTGTTCGTTTTGGGAATCATTTGAAATTCCAATTTCGCATTCTTATTGTTTTTATGCCAATATCTTGTAACATAATAACTACAGGGTAAAATTCAGAATACGTATTCTTCTTTAAATCAGAGCTGTGACATTCCTGAAACACATTTTGTGAAGCTGCCAGTTTGACTTGGCGATTTTGTTTCCTACAACTAACTACGGATATTCCCTGGATAGGCCACAAACAAGGAGAGCAGCTCACCAAAGAAGCCGGATAACGGGTTCTTTACATTGAATAACACCCATAAACGAACAGAGATGGGAGCATTACGAAAACAAGCCTGTTCAAATTAACTGAACATTTTACCACCAAAAATGAAAATTTTCAGATAAAAATTCTGATTTTTTTTTCAGATTTCTGCTCAAAACATAGATTTGGAGTACTCGTTAGAACCGCCTCGGCAAGGCGGTTCTAAAGAGTACCCACAAGCTATGTTTTTGAGTAGAAATAAGAAAAATAATGTATAGCCCTGTATAGCCCTGTAAACCCCAGTTTAAATATAAAAATGGGTTTAAAGGGGTCAGCGTTTTGACGGCATGCTTTCGTGATGGAAATATATATATATATGCGAGCTATGTCATCAGCTCGCTCTTCTATAAGTTTGATAATTCTAAAGCTTTGCATGACCACCACACCCCCCCCCCCCCCTCCACCCACAAAATAAAAAACAAAAAAAAAAAAAAAAAAAAAAAAAAAAACATACACATACACAAGAACGAGGCACCAAACAGGATGTATAGCAATATAACTTCGCCTTTGGGAACCACAAAAAGTACATAGGACTGACAATATGTTTTTATGTGAAGAAATAAGAAAAATATCAATTCTGTTTGGTTGAAGAAAAAAAAAAAAAAAAAAAAGCTAGAGCGATGCAGCTCTTTGTTTCCAAATGCAACCTTTTCAATATTTATTTTATTTTACTGCAGCTGGTGTTAAGTGCCGTGCGGCGCGCCGTAAAACATCTGGGCCCAGTTGTTCAAAGCTAACGACATCGTTAGTTAACGATTCGTTAAAATTTACATCGAGTGTAAGTGCAAAAGCTACTTACATTTTTTTCATCAAAAATATCAGAATATTGTATATTGAATCTGCTAAAACAGTTAACGAAATGACCCTTTAAGAGCTCGTTAAGCTATCGACGCTTTGAACAACTGGGCCCAGGGCCCAGTAGTTCAAATCTAACGACATCGTCAGTTAACGATTCGTTAAAATTTACATCGAGTGATACGCAAATATGCTGAAATATTTTGTTGAAAAAATGTGAGTAGCTTTTGCAGTGCAAAAGGTGCTGAAATTTTTTTCAGCAAAAAATATCAGAAAAATGTGTATTGAATCAACTAAAAATAACGAAATTACCCTTAACGAGCTCGTTAAGCTAACGACGCTTTGAACAACTGGGCCCAGACCGTACTACACCATAGTGCAGATTAATTTTTTATTTTCTTTGGGATCATTGAGCCCATTCTGATTACTTTGAAATACGAATACCGCTTCAGCCAGTGCTGGGGGGCGGGCGGGGCGGGCAGGGCGGGTGTGTGTGTGTGTGGGGGGGGGGGGGGGGACGCATGCAGTCTAGCAAACTACATAGCTGCCTATGAAGAGACTTAATAGATCCGAGCCATCGATTTTGGTTCTTTTATGTATTCTTTGTTTCCAAAGGCAACCTTTTAGATTTTCATTTTATATCAACTAGTGCCTAACATTATATACTCTGTACAGCCACTTACTGTAATTTTGTTTCGACTAATGTAATGATCAGAAATTGACTGACTTAGTAGACCATGAACCCTTTCATGGTCAGTATTGTGGTGTCATCGAAGGGAGTGATCAAGTCATTTAAAGTCTTGAATCCCAGAAAATTGTAGGGTTTTCTGCTCTTTTTCTAGTGTTTTATAGGAACCAGCAAACAAAAACCAGGTCCAGTATTTTCATATTTGTTTCAGCAGTCTCTTTAACCGTGTTAAATACCTAAAGAATGACCTCTTGCAAACCTTTGTCCCCTGTTAAAGAAAAGGGATATAGCTCTTGCTTGTACTTATCGCCATATGTCTCTGACCTGCGTGACATGTATGTCGCTTGAACATATAGTATGCTCAAATAGCATGGCTCATGTGGCTGAATACCAACCTTTGTCAGACAGGCAATATGCATTTATAATATACTTAAAGCACGTGGAATTTGACATATTGCTCGTCCATCTGTTACTCTCCTTGCCCATATACTGGAGCTGTTTACTTTATAAATCACATAGCTAATCGGTTCGTATAGTGTGGTCCATTTGTTTCTCTTGTATTGTTCTAGCAGTACATGATCGCCTACAGTCAGGTTGTGAGTTTTTGTGTTTTTGTTTTCGGCGTTACCCTTTATTTTCATTTTATTATCTTTTTCTCTTTCGTTCACTCTTTCCTTCCTTGGATTATCAGACTTCGATTCCCTCTCCATATAATCCAACTTTGTTCGTGCATTGCGGTTCATCCTTGCCTCATATGGCGTCACGCCTATGGCCGGATGAGGTGTAGATCGATAACCCGTCAATAGCTCTTGAGTGGTTATTTTCGTCGACTTGTTTTCTAGACGAGCTCTATGTTCGGTTTTGTTAAGTAACTTTATAAAACTTTCTGCTTCACCATTGGCCCTAGGATGTTATGGTGTGATTCTATGGTGCTTGAATCCTTCTCCAAGGCCAAATCCGCAAATTCTTTAGAATTGTTGTCGCTTTCCATTTGTTCAGGTGTTCCATATGAAGCAAATAGTTTCTTTAACTTTTTGTTTGTAGATTTCATGGCTGTAGACATATAACTCATCTTTTATGCTGTAAAACTGATGGATAGGGTCTTTTCTGTGGCTTTCCCAGTCTTCTTTCAGTATTCTCTTGTACACTTTCTGTAACTGTCTATCATTCCGCGTTTCCTTTCGGATGATATCAAGTACAATTGCATGTTCGGCGTTTATAACATTTTTGATAATCTTTTCTGTTTTATGTGTACCCGATATCGGTAGGGGATGTCTAGATAAAAAGTCTAATGGGTCCTGTTCATCTTTTCCTGGTTCACAAACGAATTCATAGTCCACGTCTTCATATCCATCACCCATCGTTCTATTCTGGGTAGCGGTTTAGTTGTGACCTTATTGAACATGGAAAAAAGTGGTTTGTGACCGGTGATAATTTTGAATTTAGGTGCCCCTAGCAGATACATTCTAAATCTGTTATTCGCCCATCGAATTGCTAGCGCATCTTTTTCAGTCTACCTGTACCCTTTTCTCTGTATTTATCATGGTACGACTGATGAAGTGTACAGGTTGAAATCCTTTCCCTATGTCTTGGAAGAACCCGGCAGATAACCCATCATGGTAGATGACTTCGGCTCTGACAACAATAGGTTTATGGGTTTGAAAAATATCATTGTGTCATCAATGGTTATACTAGCCTTGAGCTTCTCAAAAGTGTCTTGTTCCTCTACTCGCCAGTGAAAACGGACATCTTTCTGCATGAGTTTCCTCAGTAAGGCTGTAATAGAAGCATAACGAGGGATAAAATTCGATAGGTATCCCGTCATGCCAAGGAAAATTCTGAGGGCTTCTTTCGTTTCAGGACGTCTGCTGTCTTTTACCGCTTTAACCTTATCAACCGAATGCTTCAATCTGCCCTTTGAGAAACGATAGCCATAGAATTCTAGCTCCGAACTGGCATTTCTTTAAATTGAAGGTTATTTCAAAGTCCTGCGTTCTTTGTAACACCGTCTGAAGGGTAGCATTGTGTCCTGCAATATTTCTTCCACCAATGAGGATATCGTCACGCTGGTTTAAACTCATCGGTATATCACCAAATATCCTGAACATCACGTCGTCGAACAGGTCTTGGGACGCTTTCGCATCGAAAATCAGCCGCTTTGGTCGAAAATGTCCCCATGGTGTGCTGAACGTGACAATTGCTCTTGAGTCTGGGTGCAGCATCAACTGATGGTATCCACTTTCAAGTCCAGTTTTGAAAATACCACACTGCTATGAAACTTCTAAACGGAATTTTCCACCAATGGCCCTTGTGTTATTCTTGTTCTCTCCGTGTATTTGTTTGGTATGTTCGTCTGTCATTACTGACAATGACCAATCCAAATCAACTGTGTGATGCATTATTATTTATGTGTTCTAAGATGGCTGATGAGATCAATCTTAGCTCTAAACTGCCTGTTGCAGATACAACAAGAGTGATATGAGGAAGAAAGCTCTGTTGGTGATGCCTTAGCTCTGGCTTTCTGCTGTGCACGTTTCTGCTCGGCTTCATTCATTCTTTTTGCTTCGTATTCACCATCTCTCCTTCTTATAAGACCTCTCCACTTTGTTCGATCCTGTGCAATCTGTTCGCACAACACTGTTGATATCTTTAAGGAAGGCTTTAATGGTGTCCTTGTATCGCATCTTCTGACCACCATGGGAGCGTTTTCCAACTTGTAGTTCTCCATAGAGGATTTTCTTCGGCAAACGTTCATCAGGCATTCTGGTAACCTGGCATGTCCATCTTAACATCTTAACTGTGTCAATTTCAGAAGAGTATGTACACTCTGCATCCCTGCCCTTTTCAGGACTTCTGTGCCTGGAATCCTGTCTTGCCACTTCATCTTTAGAAGTTTTTTAAGACAGCTTGTATGGAAGTGGTTCAGTCTTTTGGCATACCGTTGGTAAACTGTCCAAGTTTCGCATGCGTATAATAGTGCTGGCAGCTTTTGTGTCAAGTCTGATTCCACTTCGGTCCCAAATACTTCCACGTAGCCGGCCAAATGCTGCACTAGCTTTGGCAATGCTAGCATTGACTTCATCATCAATGTGCACAACTCTAGACAATGTGCTTCCAAGGTAGGTGAACTTGTCTACCACTTGCGGTCATTGACCTACACTGTGATGGTAGGCTCCTTGTAAGGCTTTCCAGGAGCTGGCTGATATACTACCTCAGTCTTTTTGATGCTGATTGTGAGATTATAGCTGTCAAATGAATAAGATACTTGATCCACACCTTTTTGCTTTTTCTCTTCTGTTGGAGCTCCCGTTGCCATGTTATCAGCAAAGAGAAATTCATCTAGCACCTCTGTCTGCATCTTGTATTTAGCTTGCAACCTTCTTAGGTTGAAAAGTTTCCCATCAAAGCGATACCTAATAGATATACCATTGTCACCATCCTAGAAAGCATTTGTAAGCATGGCAGAAAACATCATGCTGAACAGTGTTGAAGCTAGTACACAGCCTTGCTTAACTCCATTTGTCACAGGGAATGGATCAGAAAACTCGCCATCATCTTGGACCCTTGCAAGCGAACAATCATGGAATTGCCGCACCACTGAATTTGGCAGGACAACCAAACTTTGCCATAATTTTCCAAAGTCCCTCACGACTGACTGTGTCAAATGCTTTGATAAGGTCGACAAAGGTCCTGTAGAGGTCCACTTTCTGTTCCTGGCATTTTTTCTTGAAGCTGTCGTGCTGTAAAATAATGTCTATTGTTCCTTTGTTTTCCTGAATCCACACTGTCTTTCTAGGAGAAGCCCTGACGTTATCCGCAAATCAATGCTCTTATCATGTTGGACTGTAATTCTTCTTTTTCAACATTGATATACTTTGGCTTTGGTTGCACGACTATCGGTGAGCACTACGTGATTGGCTCATCTGCCGGGACAGGTTCGAATATATCATTCTCCACACATTGTTCCAACCATACCTTAAGTACTTTTTGCAGGTAATATAGTACCGGAGGAGGTCTCTGAGCTGTTTGTGCGGCATTTTGTTTTATGACAAACTGGACATATAAATCGTTGTCATTTCTGATGTCTCTAATTTGCCCAATACCTTCGAAGATATTGCTGAACTGTTTTGTAATTGTCTCAGTTGTTTGATTTGACATACCTGGTTTCTCCACTGCATGTATGTTTGATATCCCGTCTAGAATACGCAAATCATTCGCGGTAGTAAAGGATCCGTCTTCCTTAATCTGCAGCACGCCAAGTTCTATTAGTGTGTTCTTACTAGTAAGTGGTGGTGAGCTTATTCTGCCTTTGATAACAAGCAACGTAATGCGTTTATCACGTCTAATTCTTCAATACTACATCGAATTCCCCTTTAATCGGCAACTCGTTTTGCAATGTGCGTAGTTTTGTATTACTGTTACGGAGTTCCATGTCATATTCTGACCTGTGTTGTAAAGCTCTGTATTGATATTCATCCATGACATTCGCATCGGCGCTAGTGTCTGGTTCCGCTCGGATATGAATATCATTTACCATCAATGGTACAGTTTTTTCTAACCTATATGGTCGTCTCACCATTTTGATTTGCATATGTGCTATCGATTTTGCCATGACATCTTCGTCCGAAGTGCCTTTACTGTCCGCATTGGTCTCCTGTTGTTCTTTTTATTCTATGTCCCCTTGGTGTCTTGCAGTCGCCGGTCGGTTGTTTATTTCCCGCTACATTTTTATACTATCTGACCTACATACAGCTGCAAAAAGATTGTATCTCAAGCAAAGTTTTCTTACCTTCTCTCGGAGTTCGCCTTATAGCCACAGTTAGAACACGTACCTTTTTATTTCTGTTTGCTGCGTATCTTGGCAGCTTGTCAGTTCCCCTTCTAGGCTCATCAACCTTAGTTATTTCATGTTCGTGTGGACCTATATTCATGTCTTTCATTTGTAGAGAAATATCTTCTATCTCTGCGGCTTCTGCTAGAAATTCTTTCAAAGTCTTTAACTTTGAAATGCATTTCTGAATTGTCTTGTTTTCAATTGTCAGGAGTGCTGTATCCTCTCATCATGGTTTGAGCCGAAATCGCAGTCGTGTGCTTTTTCCCGTAGACGCGTAGTGTAGGCCACAGTTGTATCTGCCCATTTGTGGCCTATTTTTGAGAAACATATACCGAGAATAATATTTATTCCTTTTCGGAATAAAGTAGTCATTCAACATATTTCGAAATTTCTCATACACTAAGGTTTCGCTCTACAGGATCAAGTAAACTTTTCTCCAGTTGGGATATTCCTAGCCTCCATTAATTATTATAGCATCCTTCTTATCCTGTGGGTTTAAACTTTTGAAGCAGCGAAATTCTCTTTTTATGCCTTCTAACCAATCTTCCCATTCTCTTCCCGTGGAAAGCTGGTCTCCGGATGACCCAAATGGCAGTGTTTTTAGATTTCTGGACTCAGTTACAATAGTTAACGGTTCGCGTTCTGCCATTTCCAACCCGTACTTAGTCATCTATATGCCCCCTTGATTCACTTGAATCGTCTAGTTCCCTTTTCTATGTCACAGGATGCTTAAGATGTGCCTCTGATACCGGGAACTTCTTATTTCCGACTGTCTCCCACTGCTCTTTCTATCCTCGTCGCCAATGTAACGACTGGTTATTTAATACAACAAGTATTTCAGTTAATTATGTTTAATACGGTCTAACGTTTTCTACATAAACAGCGTAACCAAGCAACCCCCGTAATGACGTAATGTTACAAAGACGTTTCCGGTTTCTGTAAAGCTAACGCCATTACATGTTTTCTCTTCCTCTTGGTGTTGGGAAGGGCTGCGGTTTGTGATTGTGGCACTCCCTGGACTTTTCTCGTACCTTTTTAGACATTTTGCTTTAAAAAGCCACACTGGCAGTAGTGGGCGCGTTCATCCCCTTTAGGGATCATCTAGTTTTGTGTTTTCTTTCTTTTTAGAATTCAATGAAATCTATTATGGATTGTAAATCATTAACAGATGTCCAGAAAAGGTTTCATAGGAACCGTTGTTGGACATCATCTATACATGCATCATCATCTGAAAAGGGGCATAACAGGTTTGTTCTACTTCAAAAGAGTTTTTTACTATGGTGGTAGTCAGTGGCACATTGTCAAAAGACTTCATGGAACAGGATAAGAAACTTAAAGAAAAAGATAAACAAGCAAAGAAAAGTAGTACTCTAATGGAACATAGTGAATGTGAACATGGTATTGGTAGGGGTAAAGAGTCCATCACTAAGTTCTTATATACTCGCCATAAAATGGAAGTAATGTATCCCAAAAAGTAGCTTGAAGAGCACTCCTGTAAATTCATATTTCCGTACTGCTACAAAGTCTTGCAGCAGTAAAAATGAATATACTGCTCATGAAATTTTGAAAGGTGAAGTATTAAAACATTAAAAACAATAAAAGCCAAACGAATTGGTGGTGTTCATAAAACTAACGTACAAATAAAAGATGATCGTAAAATAGAACTGAAGAGAAAGTAGCCAAAGATTGGGAGAAAAAACAAAAACTATATAAACGATAAAAGATCTAGTATAAAAGATCTAGTAGAACTTAACAACAGATAAATGCAGATCGAGCTAAGGACAAATTACATAAACAAAAACGGGCTAAAGAACAAAAAGCTAAATAGTCTAGAGAAGCACACGTAATATATAAAAAAAATACCTGATCTAAGAGAATTGAAGAACAGATAAATAAGACCGATTAAAGGACAAATTATGAAAAGGAAAAAAGGACGAAAGAGCAAAAAAGTAAATATTTAAAACAATATATAAAGTGCACGATCTAAGAGAACAGAAGAACAGATAAATAAAGGTAGATAAAAGGACAAATTACGTAAATGAAAAAAAGAATAAAGACCAACAAGTAGATAATCATGAGAGAAACACAACATATAAAAGATACAAGATCTAAGAGAGCTTAGCAGCAGACACATGATGATCGCTCAAAGGACAAATCACGTAAACGAAAAAGGATTGAAGTTCAAAACGGTAACGATCAAGAGAAACACACACTTAGTATGTTAGAATTGAAAGACTTTACAGTGCTCAAGAACAGTAGTAAATGATAGAAACAAAGATGTGTAAAAGGGAAGAAAGGATCCTGACAGAAAATGCAGTGTCTTTGATAACTTAGTTTAAAAATTCTGTCCATGGGGCTTGTTTATATCCGCACCTATTGTAAAAGGCTGCTGTTTAGAACAAGTGTGGTAAAATTCAGTTCTGAAGACTATGCAACTGAGAATCAACCTCTAATACACAGATGCCGTAAATAAAATTATCTGCTGATAGTTCTGACTATATATGCACTACATGTAGGAACTCTCTAAGAAGATGACCTGTCCCTAGCATTCCATTTGAAAACAGACTGCAGCTATACGAAATACATCAACAGCTAAAAAATTTAAATTCTTTTGAAGTAGATTTTATATCAAGAAGAATTCCATTTATGAGATTTCTTAACCTGCTTCGTGACAAATAAAAAAGCTATACATGGATGCGTAATCAATATCCAGTAAATCCTGAAGAATCTTTAGCAGTGTTTTCCAGAGTTTTATCTCCAGATTCATTTTTCCTGTTAAACTGAAAAGGAAACTACAGTACAGAAGCAATGTTGCAATGTAACAAATAAGGCCTACAAGAATTAAAGAAGCATTAGTTATAAAAAAATGTATAAAAAACACTCTACAGTGACGTGCTGGTACACGAAAAAGGTAAGAGAAAAGTCCAGGGAGTGCCACAATCACAAACCGCAGCCCCTCCCAGACCCCAAGAGGAAGAGGAAACCGATAAATCCAAACAAGCACAAAGCGAACAAACGTACGAAAAGCACTAAGATTAGCTCTAGCTTCCCCAAGCGAGGTAATCGCAATACTAAAAGGACTGAAAAACACAAGAACAAAATGTCACACAGAAAGACATACAACAAATCGCCTCGTAGAATAAACCACAAAGCAACAAAGAGTAAGACCAACACCGGGACCTGGAAACTGTAAACAAACATACTGACCCTAAACTTGAATCTTTTGACAGTTAATCATGCCGTGATATCAGAAGAAGCTACTGAAAGGCAATCAGACTAAAACAGTAAATCTGAGGATCTTGACGCATACCCGGACAATGAGCGAAATAAATAAAGCGGTATATCATATGGTTCTTGCCTACAACCAAATTCAACAGACAATCAAAATGCAATTCTTAATGCAGCACCTAGAGAAGGAAAAGGGCCAAAAGCATTTGAAACTGACGACAAATCTGGAGCTCAATTTCCACATCTTTTCTGTAGTCGACGGTTTGGTTCTTCTAAGAGACAGGATAATAAGCTATCATAGAATAAATACTTTGAAGCCAGCCTTCTTAACCATGATGGACGGTGTAGTAGAACAAATGAGTATATTTCTATTCTCAATACAGAGATAGCTGCTTATTTATCAACAGCCTTAAGAAAAGCAAAATATACAGAAATAACAGCACATGATTTGAAGGAAGAGGTAGCTACTTTAATAAAAATGGCATTGGAGTACACATCTTACAAAATATGGAAGAATCATCAGCTTTCTTTAACAAAACGTTAGATGATCTTTTAGGAATGATTAGACTAATTGGAGCATGCACATGGGCTATCTTCCTATTGGCTGCTGACCTGAAGCAGGTGGCGGCAAGAAGGTCGAATCCTTTCAGATGAAGATATAAGCAAACTAACGTTGGAAGAAAAATGTTCCTGGCTGCGTATAAATCCCGTTAATTTAGCAATGCACTTTAAGTTCTAGTTAACTTTTCTTTAAACAAGCCCTACTGAATAAGAACTTAAACCCTTTGGGTGAAATAGACTTAAAATGACATATAGAGGTACCACAGAGGGTTTTCCTTTATGTTCACGTGCTAGTCTGGGTAAAAAATGCGCCAACATTCGACGAAAACTCTGAAAAATGTGTATTGTTTGTTAGCGTATATGCACCCTGTAATCTGTCCAACTGACAACCAAGACTTTCAAGATCTGTTATTGATTCTACAGCAACACACATCCTCAGGCATGCAGAAAGCATGAAAAAGCATGCCGCGTCCATTTCCCCCGCCTTTCTGTGAAGCAGACATAAGCGCTTGACTTGAAGAAGATGTGCGGTCAGCCACGCAAGATCTGTACAAAGAGATTGTAGCAGATGTGCATGAAGGATTGGATGACATTGACTGTGACACTAACATATCCATCCATGAGCTCTTTTAGAAAGCTAGTGTTACAAAACAAGTCTAAATGCAGGCAATAAAATGGATAGCAAATCGAAATGAACGCCCAGAAATACTTCTGAAACGGGATCCCAATGAAATATTCATTAATAATTTCAATGACCTTGACATTGTCATGGGAGGCAAATCCTGATTATAAGTTTGTCTTTTATGTATCATCATATATGGCAAAACCAGAAAAAATACTGGGAGATCTGCTGAAGGTTGTGAGCAAATCTGGTTAGCATTTGGGCCCAAAAGCGTCCATGAGAAATGTGGCGAAGAAATTTCTATCACATTGAGAAGTAAGTTCCAAGGAAGCTTTTTATCGGCTTCCTTTACTCCCACTAGCTCTAGACAGGTTTAGTGTCGTACTTTAGATATACCTGAGAATCGTACAAGCTATTCAAACCTATGAAGCTGATTAAACAACTGGAATATGATGATCCAGATGTTTTTCAGATGAACATTTTGGAACAATACCAAGCAAATACAAACTTTCTAGATGATGTATACCTTGTTATATCTATACTTTGAAATCCAGACCAAAGAAAGGCATCCAGGCAACATGTATGGACGCATCTAATAAAGAAAATGTTGATAAAGAAGATGTACCAAAATGTATCAAACTGAAAAAAGGTCTTGGTCAGATGATTCTAAGGAAAACAAAAAACACGCCATCATACAGAACTCACCAGATGCAGAGACATATTACCACTCACAGCTATTGCTCTATTATACATGGAGAAATGAAGACAAATAATTGATCAACATAACATTTATGACAGCTACGTGCGAAATTTAGATCCCAGTCAATACAATAGAACGCGTTTTGAATACCATGCTGAACATATTGCCGCTGCTATTAATGGCTTAGCAGAGTATGGTCCACTTGAAAACAGCTGGGCGGACTTGGCGCCACATACTGAACGAGCTAGAACAGAACAAGACTTTAAAGGAGCTCAATCCGATAACCCATATAATGCCCTTAGTATGTCAAGTGAACAGCAAATAAGAAGCGACCTTTGGTCATATTCAACATAGCTATGATATGGCAACAGATGTAATGACCAATCAGCAATGGTATAACCTGAGTTTGTCACTAAATGATATGCAAGCAGAGGTCCATAACTTTATTTTAGACTGGTGTACAACAATGCTTCTGACACCAAAGTACAGACCACCACTCTTACACAGGTGTATGTAAAAGCCATTTTGGTTTGAAATATTATCTAGTCTGTAGTAATGCTATTTGATAGGAACGATCAGACTGACCTGAATCACCAATGCCTTACTTATACATGAATAGTTGTGAGCATCCTGGATATAAGAGCTGCCCTACGGGATTCAGAAAACATAAATGACATAGGAAATAAGAGACAGGTAATTTAGGAGGTCAGTAACAACAAAATGAAACCATATGTCAGGTACAAAACTATAAAGAGTTATATCTCAGCTTTGATCTGGATATTGCAGTCCCAATAAGTAGAAAGAGAAACAACATCTGAAGGATATACCAAAATATATGTGCGGTGAAACTGAGACGGTCCCCTATACTCTCTAGAACAATTTACAAAAAACGGGACGGCTATGGTTTTGATATGGTATATTTTCCATTTCTGGAAGGCGAAGTCCCTCTTGCTACATCCTACTGTGTTTTGCTTTGTATCTTCTAATAATCATTACGTTATCATTTGGGCCAGCGCACGACAAAACCTACAAATAGCCGCGCAGTCTCACCCGTGTCTTCGCTGATCGCATGCGCCTTTAACATCCTCAACTATTCAAAGGGATATGGACCAGAACCCTTGTCATACTGAGTGTGTTTACAGGCTGATCTGAGTCTTTGCTTTTTACACAGATCTTTTTTTATAAGTTTTGTCTTGCTCTGGTTGATTTCTGAGAAATGCGTACCCCAAAGTCTCCTATAATATATAATGTAGGTTCTACATTCCTAGGCATACATGGTTTGGACGTTTATTGGTAAAGCTTTAAGTCACCAATGACTTTAATAGTCCATTTGTTTTCCTCATTATTATAGGGATCAAACATGGTTTTTCATGCATTAACATTCGCCAGGTCCCGTGGGAGGTGTTGTTTTTCAACACCTTCTAAGGGACCTGGCGAATGTTAATGCATTAAAAAACCATGTTCGATTGCTATTATTGCAGAAAAACTGAAAACATTTGCTACATTTTGCGTTATTTCTTGCACTATTTTGTTTCGCGTTTTCACCAATGTCGCGCAAACGCTATTTCCACGGACTATACTCGTTCTGGGGCAGGGCAGTACACATCTTGTGACGGCAGCAACTCTGTGGCCCGGTACGAGCATATTGAAAGTTGCGTAGCCGTGCATTAACGACGCGTTAATATACGGCGTTTCGCCGGTTAATCCCCGGCTGTTAATAACGTGCTACACTGCTTTTTATGCAATAAATATTCAGTGTAACGCGTACCTCAATTTTTCCTATAATGTGTAGTGAACACCGTGGCATTTGGGCTCTTCATTCTTTGGCATACATGGTTTGGACGTTAATTAGATTTGGTAGAGCATGAAGTCAAGTCAATGACTAAATTAGGTGATAGGTTTTCCTCATAATTGCTTCTTTTGGTGCCTACGAAAGGCTGTTTCGATATTGCATCATTTTTGTGGTACTTTACTGATATATATATATATATATATATATATATATATATATATATATATATATATATTTTCAATCAGGCGATATTAAGTCTTGCTTCGTGTATTGTCTTGGTGTGTTTCAGTCCTTTCTTTTAGCAATGAGATCACCTCGCTTGGGATGGTATCGTCTGTGTGCTTTTCGTGCGTTTGTTTGTTGTGCGCGTATGGGTTTGTGTATATTTCCTTTTCCTATAATGGTGTCAAGGATTTGCTGCGACTTGTGATTGTGGCACTCTCTGGGTTTTTTCCTTTTATCCATTCCCTTGGCAATGAAGGCATAAGATGCGTATAATATTCGCAAAGGCCGCATCAATTCAATATTTGAAGGTTTGTAAGGGAGACAGACGATAAGATGTGACAAATTGTATTTTTAATAAGCAGTTGAACTTATTGTACGAGCTCTTTGACATAATCAAGAAAAAAGAAAACAAATCTAAAAAGTACAGTTGTTTTTCCCAGGCAAGCACAAACAAGAATCTAATCAGGATAGTCGCTGTCCGCTAACAGAATTATTTGACATTACAAAATGTATCACTGCAAGGTAATTGCACAGATGAAACCTTGGGCATGCGTAAGGTGATTCTGAATCTCTGCATTTTGCGCATGCCTGCACCTATTTGCTTGGCACAGCCCATATATCAACTGATAAGAGACGAATAATGCAGCTGAATGTATTGTTTTCGCGGATCTCAGCATTTGCTATTAGCACATGTTCCAAACACTTTTCCGCACCTAATGAACCATACCTATTATTGCTTCTACAACTCGAATTATAAAGTACTGGTCAGGCTATAGGCAGATACGGTGTGGGACTCTGATCAGTCTATAGCTCTGATCAGTATGATAAACACTTTTTTGCCAGCATATGTCAGTTATGTTTACTAAATACAGTTTGAAATGCAGTGTCACAAATCCATTTTGACGTTAATATGAAGTAAAACGACATATCACACTTTCTTTACATATGCATTTCTAAATCCCTGCGTTGACTTCCGTTATCGATAACTCTATAAAGATTTTATTTCATTTATAAAACATATTACAAAATGTAATGTATTTACATACATTTGCTCTAGCTCTAGTTGTGGTAGGACGTGTATATATTAACACCAATCTTTCACGAGGTCATGCCAGGCGGAAGTCACCCATCTAGGAACCTACCGCTATGTACGTTACTTAACCCTTCTCATGCTGAATAAATTGATGCCATGCCCACTTCTAATTCCCAGCCAGTCAGATTACTTGATCCGGGTTTATGATAGAAATTAACATATTTAATGACAAACAGTGCAGATCCAGATCAATTGGCTTCTTTAGAACATAACTGATCTGGATCTACACTATTTGCTAAGACAGGACATGACGTGTTTAGCAAGAGAAAGGTTAATTTCAGGAACAAGCTAATCACTCGACACGCGTCGTCATGAAAGTCGATTTCCACAGCGTGTCAGTAGAAGCCGTGATCTATACGGTACCTAATTCGTTTAATGTTTCTCGTCCTCTGTTAAATCAGCCCCAAATCGCCTACACTGTTCACTATGCTTCAAGGAGGGACACCTATCCCTGTTACTGGGATCCGGAGATGATGTTGGTGTAATCTATCGAACACACCACTGCCAGCAATAATAACATTTGCCAAAGTCTAACCAGGCGGTCAGGTATGTTAGTTCTAATTGCAGTACGTGTTTGTTTACTTCGTGAAAAAGCTTATCACTCTACAAGCGTCGCCATAAAACCCGGCTTTACTTTCACCACACTACCTCATAATCTTATATAAGAAAAACTACGTGATTTAATTGAATGGACATTTTATAGTAAAGGTTCCCTCTATCTTGCATGTAACGACCGAAATGCTTTTTCTTTACTTCCGAAAAGCATAGAAATTAATTATAACTAATAATCTTGTCAGAAAGTGTGTGAAGCTCTGACATTTCTACTTGACAATATTTATATAAGATTTGGTACTAAGCTATTTAGACAAATTGTGGGTATCCGATGGGGACGAATTGCACATCGCGTTTGCTGATTTGTTCTTGTTCTTTTTATGAAAGAGACTTCATGATGTTTCTTTCTGAAAAAAAAGCAATCTGAAGTTATTGAAGCTTTTAGCTCGACGTCTGCATATTTGGACGATTTATAAAATACTGACAATAAGTACTTTGATGGTTCGTAAAAATCATTCTTCGATATAAAAAGGATTGGGTACAACAAAAATGTTATACAACAGACTGCATGCATGGTTGTTAACCCAATTACGGTTGATTACTTTGCTTCCCTCTTTAATTGCACGCCGGCGGGTTAGGCCTCAGATTCTATGATGGTTCCAGCGTAAAGGCTTACTTGAAATTATACTTGGGTAATGTTGGTTGGTACTTGATGCTCTATCTTTGGTCGGGCCCACCAGAGTCTTACTGTTGGTTTTCCTTTGCTCTAGCATTTCAGTTGTTTCGTGCTGTCGAGTCCTCATCATTGTTTTATCTCTGTAATTTGTTGATTTTTTGTGTTCTCGGAGATGTAGCACTGATGAATTAGGAAGCCTTCATACGGACTGAACAAATTATGCGTCTAAACCGCGGCAAAGTAAGGGCGAGGACTGGACTGTGGCCGCGTAAAATTGATTTAAGCTCCCCCAGTGAAATATTTTTCACTGACCGTTCCAAGGTGGTTCTTCTGTCATGGTTTATTTTTGTTATAGTTTTCGTCTTTGAATTTGTGTGTCGCTTACATCTTTTTGTTTTCGATAGCCATTTAGCCACTTTGTGGGAAAGTAACTGTCCGTTTGGCTTTCTGCTAGTGATGTTTTCAGTTATTTCTTGTTTGTGTTTCTTTCGCTTTGATGTCTCTGATGGGAGGTGTGGGATAATTGTATCGATTCCTGATCATTGCCTTCCTTTCTATTTTTCAATTCAACTTTAACAAACCTTGATAATTTATTAAATATTGACAATATTTACTTTGACCAAATGTTGGACCGCATATACCCTACTGAACTCCAGTTATTTAATGCCAATTCTTCCGATACCGAGGTACCTTTTTTGGATTTGAATCTATGTTTATCTAATCCACTAAAACTTATGATAAACGGGACGATGTTGGTTTTTATATAGTCAATTGCCCTTTTCTGGATGGCGATGTCTCACGGCGTACCTCATATGGGGTACACATATCTCAACTTATTCACAGCTTCTTCAAATCTTAGTGACTGTAACTACCGTAATAAACCCTTACTGCCAAATTTCTTAGGCAGGGCTATCGTTATTTTAAACTTCGTAAAGCGTTTTCGAAACGTTATCGCAGACATAGTGCCTTGGTAGAAAAATATAACGTCAGTTTGAAAACACATCTGCAATAAGATATATCGGAACCAGAATTTTACAGTGACAGTGTACAGATTAAGAACAAAATGTGAGAAAATCTTACTTTTCAGAGCATTGCAGAAAATCAACTTACCGTTATAAAAGAATTGGCTATAGCCTGGATATTATGCAGCAGACCGCATGCCTGGTTATCAACCCAGTCATTGTTGATGGCTATGCATTTCTTTTTAATTCAACGCCGGCGGTTCGGGCCTCAGACTCAATGACGGCCTATTCGTAAAACTTTAACCGGTGGCTTGGGGCTTGACGGTTTGTCTTTGGCTTGGCTCGCCGTGGGTCAACTACTGGTTTTCATTTTCTCTGTCACGCAGTAGAATTAACCATGAGAAGTCGTCTTTGTTTATCATAGTGATGAATTTGATATTTATGTTTCTCTTTGATGCACTGAGTGAGTTGGGAGCCTTTAATATGCATACCTAAATTTTAAGTATTTCTGTATTTAGATTTGCCGATCGTTCTAAGGCGGTGGTCCCGGTGTTAGTCTTACTCTTTGTTGCTTTGTGGTTTATTCTACGAGGCGATTTGTTGTATGTCTTTACGTGTGTCATTTTGTTCTTGTGTTTTTCAATCCTTTTAGTATGGCGATTACCTCGCTTGGGGAAGAGAGAGCTAATCTTAGTGCTTTTTGTACGGTTGTTAGGTTTGTGCTTGATTAGATTTGTCGGTTTTCTCTTCCACTTGGGGTCTGGGAAGGGCTGCGGTTTGTGATTGTGGCACTCCTGGACTTTTCTCTTTCCTTTCTTGCATCGGGACCCAGGGTAAAGTTGGCTGGCCTTAGAAGTGCTTTAAACCCCCGGTGAGTTATTCTACTGACCGTTCTAAGGCGATTGTCTCGGTGTTAGTCATACGCTTTGTTGCTGTGTTGTCTAATCTACAAGGCGATTTGTTTCATGTCTTGCCTTGCGTCATTTTTCTTCTGGTGGTTTTCAGTCCTTTTAGCATTGCGATTACCTCGCTTGGGTAAGTGAGAGCTAATCTGAGTGTTTTTGGTACGTCTGTTCGATTTGCGCTGGGTTTGGTTTTGTCTGTGACCTCTTCCTCTTGATGTCTGAGAAGGGCTGCGGTTTGTGCTTGTGGCACTCCCTGGACTTTTCTCTTACCTTTTCTGCATCGAGACCCAGGGTAAAGTTGGCTGGCCGTAGAAGTGCTTTAAACCCCCGGTGATTTATTCTACTGACCGTTCTAAGGCGATGGTCTCGGTGTTAGTCATGCTCTTTGTTGCTGTGTTGCCTAATTTACAAGGCGATTTGTTTCATGTCTTGCCTTGCGTCATTTCTCTTCTCTCTTCTGGTGGTTTTCAGTCCTTTTAGCATTGCGATTACCTCGCTTGGGTAAGTGAGAGCTAATCTGAGTGTTTTTCGTACGTCTGTTCGGTTTGCGCTGGGTTTGGTTTTGTCTGTTACCTCTTCCTCTTGATGTCTGAGAGGGGATGCGGTTTGTGATTGTGGCACTCCCTGGACTTTTCTCTTACCCTTAGTTTTTTACTATGTCTGTCATTGTATGATGTCTTTGCATGTATGTCTATGTAATTTTTTTATTTTAGATAGCCGTTCGGCCATTTTTGTTTGTTTGTTTGAAAAGAAACTTTCCTTTTGGCTTTCTGCTTTTAGTGTTTTGATTGTGGTGCCTTTTCTTTAAGTGCGTCCTTTTTTCCCTTTGGTGTCTTGGACAGAAGGTGTATGTATTGTATTGTATCGAATCCTGATCATTGCCTTCCTTTCTAATTCCAATGCTGTAGAAGTGATCTATATACTACTAAATTACAAAAACACGCATACACGACTTCTTCTTTAATTTGACAACTGTTTTGATTAAGTTAGTTTCAAACTTGTACGTGAAAATTTGGGATATATTTTCCTTCATTTCTTTTCTAGTTTTCTTTTTTCCGTGATAAATACTACATTAGTCAGCAAAATACCTTTTGACATGTGCGCACGGCTAATATTCAGATCAGGCCTTGAGGTTATAAAATATTTTCATGCTCAACTCAGCTGAGCATGAAATTTTTCATGCTAATAAATCTCAAATTACTAACAATGACCAATTCTTTCTTGCTAAACATAGCTGAGCATGAAACTTTCTCTGCTGATAAACAATAGATGGCATTTTCATATTGACTAGCAGAAAAAATTTAATGCTCAGCTGAGTTCAGCATGAAAAACATTTCATTACGAAAACATGCCTATTCAAATATACTGAAAAATTTTACTACCATAAAAATGAAAATTTTCAGATAAAAAAAAATCTGATACTTTTCATATTAATGCTCAAAACATAGACTGTAAGTACTCTTGGAACCGCCTCGCCGAGGCGATTCTAACGAGTACCCACAGTCTATGTTTTATCAGCAGAATAAGAAAAATAATGTATACCCCTGTAAACCCCAATTTTACTATATAAAACTGGGGTTTAAGTGGGTCAAAATTATATAGGTATGTTTTCGAGATGTATAACTTCGGAGCCAGATCAGGCAGTATCTTCACTAGATGTTTTTATAGTCAATAATGCAAAGTTTCTTCCGGTGGACAATGAAGACTGATTGGTCTGAGTGTATGCGCATGCTCATTTGAGTCTTCATTGAGCGCAAATGTAAAAAGATACACTTCCTGACGTTGCGGTTCATTTGATGAATGCAAAATTGCTTAACTTCTTGTTAATTGATTTATTGCTGTAGTTATATGTGTTCGAACGTGGCAACTGAGTTCATCGCCTCGACTGAAATGATTGTAGCGGTGATGTTTTTTCTAGGAAAGAGTTCTGAAATAGAAACAAATATCTAATGCATATGGTTCGAAAAGACGGCTATGTGATATCCTTTCAAGAAAGAGTCAATCCAGAAGGCGCAGTTGCGTACCAAAGTAAGGTTCTTAGCTGGGACCTTTGCACAATATATGAGTATTCATGAAAAAATAAGACTTTTTTCATGGAAACATATTCTTTCCTTTTAGATTACACCTTTTTACAAATGGGCATGCGCGTGCAAGAACAGAAAAGCAAACGAGACATTCACAATAATTGTGTCCTTTGTATCAAAATGGCTGAAATTTATTATTTGTATCCAGTTATCAAAAGTACATATTAATAAGAGGTCCATGATCAGACTGGCGGATATTGTCTGTGCGTAAATATAACATGAGGTCTCTCTTTAGCGTTAGAAAATCATTTATATAATTTTAAAACAGAACTCCATTTGTATAGATACAGTATCGGAATCACATGATTACTATATGATTCGCAAGGTAAGAAAACATACCTTCGGACTTATGCACCCAGCGAAGGTACAAATCAGCCTACGCATTCGTGCACTCTGATCAGAATTTTCACTGGGCGCATTTTTGTTTGTTAGACAAGGTTAAACAGTTTCCTTATGTTGGCCATTGAGTACTCTGATCCAAATGTGCATCCAGGCGCATTCTAATTTTAGTCTTCGTTCGGCAGACATGTCAGAGGGTACAATTTTTCGTGTTGCGGGTCCATTAAGAAAACTAGCCTATTGAAATATATTGAGAATTTTAACCACCACAAAATGTAAACTTTAAGACAGAAGATTCTGGTAGTGTTCAAATGTCTGCTCAAAACATAGATTATGGGCACTTGTTAGAACCGCCTCGGTATACCCCTGTAAACAATTTTATTATTTGAAAGTGGGGTTTAAGGGGTTCAAAAGTATATAAGCGTGTTCTATTACAATGCATCAACTGTCAAATTGTCAATTCGTAGATATAAATAATACCACACATAAGCCCCCAACGCCCACAACACGCCCCCTCCCCCCTCAAAAAACAATAAAATAAATAAAATGTTTTGTTGTGACCTCTTCTGAATGCATTCATTTTTTTTATATCGAGATTTAAATTCTACCGTATTTACCCTAAAGTTTGGGACATTTTATCTATTTGCCATACTTGTCCTATAATTTGAAATAGTACATTCTACTACCTCATGGTATGTCTTTGATATTGCTGTATGTATGGCAAACAATGTAGACCCTGATACTAACCAATTATTCACTGACAACTTTTTCATTATTTGAGTTTATATAAAATGCAGTGGTAATCACGATGATAATAACATCACACATATATCAACACTGCACTGAGCAGCAAAATAGATATTGACCAATCATTATTTTGTTCTCAGGCCCTGTATGTACTGCGGTAGCTTATGATAGTGAGCATTTTGTTTTAATCAGGACTTCATGCAAACGCTACTCTAGTTTAAACTACACGCATTTTTGGTATGTGACTATGCTTTTTCATTAAACATGTAACAGAAAGACTTTATGGTCATCTCAATGATGTGTCAAGTTTTTAAAATAGATTAGATTTGAAGGTCATAAACAACAATCATAAACGAAAATTAGTGTAGCGAGCTATAATTTGGCTTTTCTTAATATATGCATTTGTTAGCTAGATTGCAGATAAATGAATTATCAATATAGCAAACATTCTCCGAATAGAATAAGTAAGGCGAAATTGTCATTTTTATCCTTTTGTTCTGAAGAATATTATTCTAAAACTAAGTATAAATTCAAGCGATCAAAATATAGGTAAAGAATCTTTACAGAGACAAAAGAAATACTTAAATCAAGAAATTAGGGCGTTGTATATGTTTCTGTTGATGAATTATCCAGCAAAGTTAGGTGAGAGTCTGACATATAATTCATCTGTAAACATTTTGTGTAGACATAAAAAAATATAAGCATTTTCCATACATTGAAAACTTGAGGACAATGTTAAGTATTTTATGCAAAAGTGGCGTTGATGAGGCAGTAGCTTTTCTGTTTACAGTATTGAATGTACATAACTTACGAATGCATATAGTTGACTAAGAATAGCGGAATTTTGGATGTGCTTGCAACAACTTCTAATTGTTACAAAACAGAAGCACTGTAGACTGATGCAGAGCGACTTATAGAAAACCATCAAAGTCCACATCATGTAGATATTTTAGACATTACCTACATTACTATAGGCAGAACGATATGGCAGAGACAAATTGTAATGCAACTATATATCTCATGATACTACGATGCAATGCTTTAATAAGATTTCACTTCATTTGTTCGGCGGTCGGATATTTCAACAAACAATCGGCATACCGATGGGTACTAATTGTGCACCGTTACTTGCCGACTTGTTTTTATACTCGTATGAGGCGGAGTTTGTACAAAGTCTCCTCCAAGCAGGCAAGAAACACCTCGCACAACAATTCAATTTCACCTACAGATATATAGATGCTGTATTGTCTCTGAAAAACACAAAATTTGCAGAGTATTTAGAATTCATCTACCCACGTGAACTTGAAATAAAGGAAACAACGGAGACTTCAGCCTCCTCCTCATACTTGGATTGTTATCTCTACATCGACAATGGAAAGCTTACTACTAGGCTTTACGACAAACGGGATGACTTCAATTTTCCCATCGTTAACTTTCCTTTCCTGAGCAGTAATATCCCTTCTGCACCAGCATACGGCGTTTACGTTTCACAGTTAATCAGTTATGCCAGAACTTGTTCAAATTATCAGGACTTCATGGAGCGTGGGAAAGTGCTCACTCAAAAGTTGTTGAGCCAGGGGTATCAAAAAACCAAACTGGTAGCAACACTTAAGAAGTTCTATGGGAGACATCATGATCTAGTCAATCCCTACAATGTGGCAGTTTCCAGAATTGTTTCTGATGTTTTTGCCAGTGACGCGCCATAAGTAGACTTCCCAAATTCCGGACATACGCTTCTACCGATATTTCCTTCGTTCAGGCCCATGGGCATGGTGGGCGAAGCTTGCTTACCAAGTAATGCTTACTATCCGCGGACGCCTGATTACACCCTTTGTTCTGGGGTCCATGTCTGTTGGTCTGAACATTCTGATTCGTCATTCGTTTATGGATTTATGATTTTGGATTACGGCTTTGGTACCATGACCGCAACTACTTGTACAATTTTTCGGCTACATTAGGTGTGAAATGTAAAAAAAATTTTTTTTAAATGTTTCATTTCACAGTGGGTTAACTTTTCTGAACAGCCAATAACTGCAAATTTTAAGTATAAAAGCTAGAGGAAAAATGTTTGCAGCTTTTGAAAGGGTATTTAATTACCTTATCACAAATTACAAAATTAAGGTCAAAGGGGCAATGCACAATCTATGAAAATGAAATGTGTGAGTAAAATTACTCACTTCTAAATGGTACTGTAGAAAATGTAGTGTGCGTAACACCGTGTAAGGCCAGATAGAAATTTCAAATAAAACATTTTGTACCCCGAAGACTGTTCTGCAATTTCATATATTTAGTTTGAACATATAATTAATTTTGCTCCAATTCTCATAGGTTTAATAGTTTCCTATGGTACTATACGTTTTGTAGGGTAAACGAATGTAACAGGTTGTTACTAAGTAATATCTCCATCGCAAGATTCTGCAAAATACTTTTAAGATAACAGGCTTTAAGAAAATCATGGTGTAGGTACATAGGGGAGGTAAACCATTGCTGACCAGCGGCTTAGCATGAAATGCCACTACGAATCACAGCCTCCTAGAAGCACCCGAATTTAGGAGATATGGAATAAATTATCACCAAACAAAACCCACATTATTAATATATGAGTGAAGTTATTTGACAAAGTAACAAATAAAGTGGAGATGACAAACAAACAATTATTAAACAAACGTCTATATGAAATCTCGACACTCGAACATAGAAGAATAGCAACAGAAGAACTACCAGCACAAGTACAAATAAGATCTGCCGGCCTCGGTGGCTCAGTTGGATGCGCCGTCCGACTGGAGACCAGGAGGTCGCGGGTTCAACCCCCGCCGAGGTCGGCAACATTCTTTCGTGGAGATTGATCATGAAATATTTTCTACGGTCATTCTCTCCCTTCCGCTGATTCAAGAAGGGCAGTTGTCAGTTTCTGGCGAAAGAATGTGCACAATACTGATTAACCGCTTAGAGGACTAAGCCTGCCCAGTAAACATGTGGTTAGGTAAACTGACCGCGCTCGACATGACCCCATTGGGTTGACTGGGCCGTGAAACCTCAACACAAAAACCAATAAGACCTGCAACAGAGGAACACCCTTGGAACACTATCAAGAGCTCCACTGAGCGGAACACTTACATTCGTAATAGTAGCTATTACAAACAATTGAATAAGGTTTGTCAGCAACAGAAACATTTGCATCATATAAGCAAACAATAGAACCAAAATGAGAATACAAGCAAAGTAAGGCCTGTTGCCTCCGACAACGTAAGTCGGCTAGCTTGGTTTTGTGCTTGTCAGTCAGTAAATGTTCACATAAAATCCAGGAAGAATATCAGTAGCTCTTGTGCTTCTTCATGAAGAATTGTAAAATTAATCTTGCCGTGACTTCGAACAACGGTCAAGGGTAATCTTTGTGAAGGAGATATTAAACAAAAAGGAATCTACTATATTAAATGTACAAAGGGGCGCAATTACATTAAAAGAAATACTGGAAGAAATATTCTTTTTCCTTTTCTTGACACATCATCCGATGTATTTGTACAAAGTTTCATGAAGAAATCTTAAACGGGTGTGTAGAGCGGACACGCCGACACATCCTCACTTTATGAAACAAACAAAATGGCATAATTATCACAGAACTGAAAGTAGGGCTACGTCAACAATCATAAACGTCTTCTGCACATTGACGATCATGCCTTAGATTTGTAGAAAATTTCGTGAAGAAATTATTAACAGCTTTAAAGTCATGAAGTGGACACAAAATATTGCTGAAATAAACAAAGGGGTATAATCTACGTCAGAACTGAAAGTAGGGTTACGGTTCGTTATTATGCCATATATTTGTGCAAAAGTTCATGAAGACATCTAAAACGGTTTTTAATTTATAGTGGAGGAACCTAACTAGCTAAAATAAACAAAGGGGCTTACAAACGTCAAAACTGAAGTAGGGTCATGGTTCTTTTTCTCTGCATATCAATTGATCATGCCTTATATTCGTAAAAAGGCTCAAGAAGAACTCTTAAACGGTTTTGAAGTTATAGATCGGACACGAAATTTTGCCTGAAATAAAAAAAAGAGCATATTACGTAGAAACCTTAAACGGTTTTAAAATAATATAGTGGACATAAATTATGGCCATTAGAACTTTGACCTTGAAGGTTGACCGTAACCTTCATTTGAAAAAGCTTGTTATGAGTTCTGCACATCGTCTCGAAGAGATATAATAAAAGCAACTTAATACAACCGAGTGAATGAATATGAAGAGACTAAATAAAACCGAGTCTCTGGTATTCGCTCATTTTATGTGTCCTTTGTTTCTAAAGGCATCCTTTATAAATTTTATTGGTATGGCGAAGATTTCAGTAAAGTCTTTTTTAAATATGCTTTAAATGTTGAAGGATATTTGGAGCGGAAACGAAAACATAATGGACGGACAGACATATGGACGGACGAATGGACAGATGGACTTACGTAAGCACGGACGGAAAGCGTGGTGACATAATACGACTCGTCTCTCGACGGGCGTACAAAACTTTAAATTAGTTCATCAGTTTAAATCTACCCGAAAATAGTACAGAAGACATCAGGGAAGAGCCAAAATCTTTAAATAAATGTCACAAGTTCCGATTTGTGTCGCATGTTTTCAACTAGCGACTTCCGTACCAATCGCATTATAAAACGTAAGCAAAGATATATAGGAAATAGTACAATCAAGAAGCACAGTCTTCCCCAGGTACAAAGGGAAGGAGAATTGAGGCAGGAAAATGACAAAAGAAAAGTCACGTATAAAACCACCTGGCGCACAAACAGACAAAAACTGTAACAGAAGAACGGTCATTAGAAGAAAACACTGCAAATGTGGTGTAATGCTTGTCTTTGTGTGACGTAGTAGTTTCTTGATAGTCGCATGTTGTTTGGAGCAGTTCTGAATCAACCATCAAGGATATTGTGAGGATTAACAAGTGATCTCTCAATAAAGGCATTGTCGATGTCAAGTAACCAATTATTTATTTATTCATTCTTGAGGGTTGCGGAAGGGGACGTTGCTATCTGAGAACTATTGATAAACGACAATTTTTTTCCAAAAGCTATCAAAACAAATTTGCTGTTGCAAAGAATCCTTAAACGCAACAGAATGATAGGTAAGAACATTCTTGTGTTAGTGTGCAGTGCTAATAACATATGCGCCTCAACCTAAGTCTCGTGTCACAATATAATCATGGGTTTAGCCAAAGATCGAAAGCTTCCGGGACAATTCAGTTATTTCATATTTTTCAACTTCTTTTTTAAAATATTGAAGCATCCATGATTTGCTATAGTATAACAAAACTGTTCGATCTATTATTTTAATTGTAATAAACTTGTTTCTGAACTCGATATTAATACACATACTCCTGAGACAGACCTGAGGTTGAAACGACTCAGTGTATTGCTATCCTACAGCAGGACATATAGTTACTGGGAATTTAAAAATAATTCCAGATTCTAGAATCCGAAATATAATTTCCAAAAGGACCAAAATACCGATTTCCTTTTATTATTGATTTCAATAAATTTATGAAAAAAATTGCTGCTGCCTTGAATGAATTCGGCAATCGACGGTATAAGCGAGAGTATGTTGAACATGCAGCCTTTAAAGAATAGAAACCAAGTATTTTGAGAATAGTTACTAAACGCATTTCTTTCTAATGTAAAAATACTATTTTATTACCTCTTAAACCAAAGACGTCTTTACGTCATCTTGAACTGGGTATTCAAGAATTTCATGGGATATATGTTTAGGCTCCGGCAGATGTGGCAGCAAATGATGTCGTCTTTGTTTGACGGCTCCATTATGTTAATTTCGTAAACAAGTACTCGGTGATACAAAAGCCTATGAACTACAATAAAAGGTAAAAGAAAACTCCAGGGAGTGCCACAATCACAAACCGCAGCCCTTCCCAGACCCCAAGAGGATGAGGAAACCGACAAATCCAAACAAGCACAAATCGAACAAACGTACGAAAAGCACTAAGATTAGCTCTCTCTTCCCCAAGCGAGGTATTCGCAATACTAAAAGGACTGAAAAACACATGAACAAAATGGCACAAGGAAAAACATACAACAAATCGCCTCATAGAATAAACTACAAAGCAACAAAGAGTAAAACTAACACCGGGACCACCGCCTTAGAACGGTCAGTAGAGTAAACCACCGGGGGTTTAAAGCACTTTTACAGCTAGCTAACTTCACCCTGGGTCCCGATGCTACAGAAACACTTAAAAATTCGGTTTGCATAAAGGATCCCAACTCAGTCAATGCATCAAAGCGAAAACATAAAAATCAAATTAATCACTATAATAAACAAAGACGAGTACTCATGGCTAATTCTACTGTATGCCAGAGTAAATGAAAACCAATAGTTGAACCACGGCTGGCCAAGCCAAAGACATATCGTCAAGCCCCAACCCACTGGTTAAAGTTTTACGAAGAAGCCGTCATTGAGTCTGAGGCCGGGACCGCCGTCGTGCAATTAAAGAGTGAAGCATAGCCATCAACAAGATTGGGTTGACAACTAGGCATGCAGTCTGCCGCATAATATCCAGGCTATAGCCAATTCTTTTATAACGGTAAATAAGTTTTCTGAATTGCTCCGAAAAGTTAGATTTACCTACAATTTTTCTAAATCTGTACACTAAGTCACCGTAAAATTCTGGTTCCGATATACCTTGTTGCAGAAATGTTTTCAGACTGACGCTATATTTTTCTAACAAGGCACTGTGTCTGCGATAAAATTTCGAAAACACCTTACGAAGTTTAAAATAACGATAGCCCTAAGAAGTTTGGCAGTAAGGGCTTTATTACGGTAGTTAAAGTCATTAAGATTAGAAGAAGCTCTGGCGAATCTTTGATTAAAGAGAGGTCTTTGTTTAATGACCGTACCTACGATCCTGCCACCGAGTTTGCTGTAAGTGTTTAGGAAGGCAAAGGTAAGCTTCCTACATTATATTGGTTGCCTAAATTTCACAAAAGACCATACAAAACACGGTTTATTGCACGTTCAAGCTCTGGTACTACTAATAAACTTTCTATATTGTTGAATTCTTGCCGTATTGTCATCCGAAGCATGCGATTTAGAATTGCAACAGGGTCTATGAAACGTCAGTAAGAATCTGTTTTGGTCCGTTCGAAATTCGAATGAAGGTTTGAAGAAACTCAAATCCAGGAGTTTTTGTGCATCAAGGCTGTCTACGTATGGTTTTTCTGGGCTTTTCACTACACTACCTCATAATCCTATAAAAGAAAAAAAAAACGGATGATTAAATTGAACGGACACTTCACAGGGGGAAGGTTCCCTCTATCTTACATGTAACGGAAGAATTTGTGTGTGTGTGTGTGTGTGCGTGCGTGCGTGCGTGCGTGTGTGTGTGTTCATTCCCGATAAACATGGAAGTTATACCTAATGGTCATGTCAGAAAGTGTGTGAAGCTCTCATTGTTTTACATGGAATATGACAAATTGTGGATATTCTGATTGGTACGAATTGCGCACCGCTTGTGGTTGATTTGTTCTTGTTCTGATATGAATCTTCATTATGTCTCTTTCTGAAGAAAAGCAGACTGAAGTCATTGAAACTTCCAGTTCGACGTCTAGATATTTGGACAATTTATAAAAAAAATGATAACAAGAGGACCATGATGGTCCTATATCGCTCACCTGAGCAAACAGATTTGTATACTTATATTAATGTTGAAGAAACAGCCAAGTTTACTGCTCTAAATTTTATAGCCCTGCACCCCCACCCCAACCACCAACTCCCCCCCCCCCCCCACCCACCAGTAGCCATGTTTTTTTTTTCTTTTTAACGCATCATGACAACTAAATCTTGAAAGAGGGTCAGCAAAGGAACATTTCTGCCAAGTTATATTGAAATTGGTCCAGTGGTTTCTGACAAAAAGATTTTTGAAGTGTTTTATATAGCTATAAAGCCCTACCCCCTAACAGCCATTTTTTTCTTTTTGACGAATCATGACAGCTTGAAAAAACTTGGTAGAGGGTCACCAAAGGAACATATTTGCCAAGTTAAATTGAAATCGGTTCAGTGGTTTCTGACAAGAAGATTTTCAAAGTTTTCTATCTAGATATATAGGGCAAATAAGCCCCACCCACTAACAGCCAAGTTTTTTTTGACAAATCAAGATTGCTTGAACATTCTCGGTAGAGGGTCACCAAAGCAACATTGAAATCGGTCAGGGGGTATTTGACAAGAAGAATTTCAAAGTTTTCTATACAGATATATACGGAAATTAAGCCCCGCACCCACTGGGGGCCATGTGTTTTGACGTATCATGAAATCTTGAACAATCTTGGTAGAAGGTCACCATAGCAACATTCCTGTCAAGTTACAATGAACTCGGTGCAACGGTTTCTTACGAGAAGATTTTTAAAGTTTTTTTTTTTATATAGATATATAGGGAAAATAAGCCCCGCCCCCGTAGCGGCCATGTTTTTTAACAAATCATGACAGCTTGAACAATCTTGGTAGAGGGTCACCAAAGAAACATTCCTGCTAGGTTATATTGAAATCGGTCCAGTGGTTTCTGACAAGAAGATTATTAAAATTTTCTATAGAGATATATAGGGAAAATAAGCCTAACCCGCTAGCAGCCATGTTTTTTTGACAAATCACGATTACTTGAACAATCTTGGTAAAGGGTCACCAAGGAAGGGTCACCAAGGAAACATGTCTGCCAAGTTATATTGAAATCAGTCCAGTGCTTTCTGACAAGAAGATTTTTTCAAGTTTTCTATATTGATATACAGGGAAAATAAGCCCCGCCCCCTAGCAGCCATGTTTTTGACAAATCATGATGGCCTGAACAATCTTGGTAAAGGGTCACCAAGGAAACATTTCTGCCAAGTTATACTGAAATCGGTCCAGTGGTTTCTGACAAGAAGTTTTTTTTTCACGTTTTCTATATAGATTTATAGGGAAAATAAGCCCCGCCCCCTTGCAGCCATATTTTTTGACGAATCATGATGGCTTGAACAACCTTGGTAGAGGGTGACCAAAGACATATTCCTTGCAAGTTATATTGAAATCGGTCCATTGGTTACTGACAAGAAGATTTTTAAAGTTTTCTATATAGATACGTATATAGGGAAAATAAGCCGTGCCCCCTGGCGGCCATGTTTTTTGACAAATCAAAATGGCTTGAACAATCTTGGTAGAGGATCACCAAAGGAACATTTCTGCAAAATTATATGGAAATCGGTCCAGTGGTTTCGGACAAGAAGATTTTTACATTTTCTATATAGATATATAGGGAAAATAAGCCCCGCCCACTGGCAGCCTGTTTTTTTTTTTTTTGACGAATCCAAATGGCTCAAACAATTTTGGTAGAGGATCACCAAAGGAACATTTCTGCAAAATTATATGGAAATCGGTCCAGTGGTTTCGGACAAGAAGATTTTTTACATTTTTCGATATAGATATATAGGGAAAATAATCCCCGCCCCCTGGTGGCCATGTGTTTTGACGAATCCAAATGGCTCAAACAATCTTGGTAGAGGATCACCAAAGGAACATTTCTGCAAAATTATATGGAAATCGGTCCAGTGGTTTCTGACAAAAAGATTTTTAAAGTTTTCTATACAGATATATAGGGAAATTAAGCCCCGCCCCCTGGCGGCCATGTTTTTTGACGAATCAAAATGGCTTTAACAATCTTGATAGAGGATCACCAAAGGAACATTTTTGCAAAATTATATTGAAATTGGTCCAGTGAGTTTGGACAAGAAGATTTTTAAAGTTTTCTATATAGATATATAGGGAAAATCAGCCCCGCCCCCTGGCGGCCATGTTTTTTGACGAATCCAAATGGCCTGAACAATCTTGGAAGAGGATCACCAAAGGAACATTTCTGCAAAATTATATGGAAATCAGTTCAGTTTCTGACAAGAAGATTTTTAAAGATTTCTATATAGATATATAAGGAAAATAAGCCCCGCCCCTAGCGGCCATCTTTTTGGACGAATCCAAATGGCTCAAACAATCTTGGTAGAGGATTACCAAAGGAACATTTCTGCAAAATTATATGGAAATCGGTCCAGTGGTTTCTGACAAGAAGATTTTTTAAGTTTTTAGTTAAAAAATCTATTTTTAGCTCCTGTGACCTAGATATGCAATGGACCGGAACCATTTGAACAACTTTGAAAGAGGACCGACCAAGGATCATTCCTGTGAAGTTTCGTCAAATTCCAATCAGTGGTTTAGGAGGAGATGTTGTTTATAGATTGTGATCGGACGGACGACGACGACGACGGACGGTGGGTGATCACAATAGCTCACCTTGATCCTTTGACTCAGGTGAGCTAATAAGTACTTCGATAGTTTTATTGGTCAAATCTATCCGTCAGAGCTTCAATTAAATAAAGCAAATTCTTCTGTAACTAACGCCCCGGTTTTGGATTTGCATATGTCTATTTTAGATAGGTTTATTTCGTACCAATATATAATAAAAACAATGATTTTGAATTTGAGATTGTAAATTTTCCTTATTTGGATGAGGATGTTTCTCTTCGAGCACCCTAAGATGTTTATATCTCGCAACTAAGTCGGTTTGCCAGAGTGTTTAGTCATGTTAATGACTCCAACACTCGAAATAAAACTGTTTGGGGTTGTCGGTACCATAAACTCCGCAAAGCCTTTTTCTATTTTTTGTAGACGTCATTTCGATTTAGTTTCAAAATTCAATGTTGGGTTTAAATCGCTTCTGCAACAAGGCGTACCAGAACCTGAATTTTATGGTGACTTAGTATATACATTCAGAAAAAGAATGTATAAAGATTGGGTACATTATAAATGTAATACGACAGACTACATGCATAATAGTTAACTACCCAATCACGGTTAATATATTTGCTTCCGTCGTTGGTTGCACGCTGGCTAGTCAGCCCTCAAACTATGATGGCTCCGGCCTAAAAGCGTTTAAGTAAGTCGGTTGGTGCCTGGTGCTCTGGCTCTGGTCAGGCCAATGAGAGTCCAACTGGTGGTTTTCTTTTGCTTCAGCATTTCAGTTATTTATTGCTGTCAAAGCCTCGTTATTTCATCTCTGTATTCGTTTGATTTTTATGAAATGTTTTATGAGATGTTGCACTGATTAGTAAGGAATCCTTCTCGCAGATTGAACAAAAGTCTTGTATATACCCGATCCCTACCTAATATTTTAGGCAGGCAAGAAACACCTCGCACAACAATTCAATTTCACCTACAGATATATAGATGATGTATTGTCTCTGAAAAACACAAAATTTGTAGAGTATTTAGAATTCATCTATCCACGTGAACTTGAAATAAAGGAAACAACGGAGGCTGCAGCCTCCTCCTCATACTTGGATTGTTATCTCTACATTGACAATGGAAAGCTTACTACTAGGCTTTACGACAAACGGGATGAGTCGCATTTTCCGATTGTTAACTTTCCATTCCTGAGCAGTAATATCCCTTCTGCACCAGCATACGGCGTTTATGTTTCACAGTTAATCCGTTATGCTAGAACCTGTTCAAATTATCAGGACTTCATGGAGCGTGGGAAAGTGCTCACTACAAAGTTGTTGAACCAGGGGTATCAAAAAACCAAACTTATAGCAACACTTAAGAAGTTCTATGGAAGACATCATGATCTAGTCAATCCCTACAATGTGGCAGTTTCCAGAATTGTTTCTGATTTTATGCCAGTGACGCGCCATAAGTAGACTTCCCGAATCCCGGACATACGCTTCTACCGATATTTCCTTCGTTCAGGCCTATGGGCATGGTGGGCGAAGCTTGCTTACCAAGTAATGCTTACTATCCGCGGACGCCTGATTGCACCCTTTGTTCTGGGGTCCATGTCTGTTGGTCTGCTGATTCGTCATTCGTTTTTGGATTTATGAGTTTGGATTACGGCTTTGGTACCATGGCCGCAACTACATTTTACTGACTTTCCAAGGCGATGCTTCTGCTGTGGTTAACTATTTCTGCCACTGTATTTCTTTGCATGTATGTCCTGGTGAAATTCTTATTTTGGATAACCGTTTGGCCAATGTTTAAGAAAGAAACTGTCATTTTGGCTTTTTGCTTGTAGTGTTTGATTGTGGTGCCGTTGCTTTAAGTGCGTCCTTCTTTTTCGTTTTGTGTCTTGGAACGGAAGTTGTTAGGTAATTGTATCGATTCCTGATCATTGCCTTTCCTTCTATTCAGAGCAGCGATGACTAAATAGACTGCACGGTAATCTGCGTCTTCGCTGGGCGCACATGCAATCTTGTTGAAAATTTTCAATGCTTGAGACTTAGTGCCAATACTGAATATACATTCAGAAACTTGAAGCATTTTATCACATTAAATATGGTAAGATATATGAAGAGTATATGAAGAGTTTGTAATTCATTATGGCATAATTATGGAATAGATTAAACCATAATCCTAATGTACATAAAACAGGCAAGAGAAAAGTGCAGGGAGTGCCACAATCACAAGCCGCAGCCCTTCTCAGACACGAAGATGAAGAGGAAACAGACAAAACCAGAGAAGCGAAAATCGAAGAAACGTGCGAAAAGCACTAAGATTAGCTCTCTCTCTCTCTTCCCCTTGTGAGATAAACCCGTTGCTTGAAGGACTGAAAAAGCACAATAACAAAATGATACTAGGCAAAAATAAAATAAATCGCCTCTTAGAATAAATTACAAAGCAACAAAGAGTAAGACTAACACCGGGACCACCGCCTTAGAATGGTCAGTAGAATAATCTACCGGGGGTTCAAACACTTTTAAAGGTTGCCAACTTAATCCTAATCTAGATCGTCTGAAAGGGTTATTTTACCTTAGCACCCGTTATTTTCCCTTTTCCACTGACTTAATTCACACTGACACATGTGATATATCAATAAACCGTCAAATTACTTTGCTGCTATGCGATAACTAGTCATGTTGCAAACCGGTATCTGCTTCATACACATATAATTATAAAAATAAATCCACGAAATTAGCGCCAAATGTGGCCACTGCAGGAAGTATTTGAGAATTTGCGATGATACGACTACCATGTATGTAGACGTATCACCATAAAGTGTTGAAATTGAATCCACGTGGTTGGTACGGAAGCCTATTTTATCGTAAAGGGGGATACAGAAAAAAAGCAAAAATGCGAAAAAAAGGAAAACAGGCAGTGCTGATATTTGACTGTGATTTTGGAGAACTGTCTAGGAGATAAACGAAACTTTGTGCTTAAACACATTAATTCCTGTTGGAAAATCCTAGAACAATAAGCCTTATTTCTGGAGATTCTGAGAATGTATCAAATAGGCTTATCTGCTGAAAGCGTACGTTGACACGATCCGAAGGATAAGGGATTAGGCAACATTTGGACGTCAAACTCATGACTGGCAAGCCATTTATTTATTTATTTAACCCCGGACATAACTTTTTCCCGTATTGTCCTAAATCACTGTTCAGATTGAAAGGCATGATAGAAGAAGCATGCCGACGTAATCATGCTTACTTTCCTTATTCTGTCTGAGCAGTCCTTATTTTGTCTCTGTGTATATCGACTTTATGATTGTCCGAAATATGTTTTTGGTATGTTGACATCAGACCCATTATCAAATCTATAACAAATCAGTTGCTAAGATATCTATCCAGTAAAACATGAATGCCATTTTAATATGAGAAATTTGCGTAGACTCATACTAAACAGGGCATTACACAGTCTGATAAATTATTCCAAAGTAGAAATCCTTTGGAAATACAGGACCAAGGAGACACTGAAAATAGCAGACTCGGTTTGCTTGCCTCTGTTCATGATGAGACATGAAAAATGCAACTTTCTTAATGTGCCCTAGCGGTATTGAACATTTTTTTTTCACAGACAATGCATGAGCCCGACAGTCTCCAAAGACAAGAAAGCTTGACGATATGTCTTTGGCTTAGCCCGCCGTGGTTCAACTATTGGTTTTCATTTACTCTGGAATACAGTAGAATTAGCCATGAGTACTCGTCTTTGTTTATTATAGTGATTAATTTGATTTTTATGTTTTCGCTTTGATGCATTGACTGCGTTGGGAGCCTTTATGCGAACCGAATTTTTATGTATTTATGTATTAAGAGTAGCATCGGGACCCAGGGTGAAGTTAGCTAGCTGTAAAAGTGCTTTAAACCCCCCCGGTGGTTTGCTCTACCGACCGTTCTAAGGCGGTGGTCCCGGTGTTAGTCTTACTCCTTGTTGCTTTGTGGTTTATTCTACGAGGCGATTTGTTGTATGTCTTTCCGTGTGTCATTTTGTTCTTGTGTTTTTCAGTCCTTTTAGTATTGCGATTACCTCGCTTGGAGAAGAGAGAGCTAATCTTAATGCTTTTCGTATGTTTGTTTGGTTTGTGCTGGTTTAGATTTGTCGGTTTCCTCTTCCTCTTGGGGTCTGGGAAGGGCTGCGGTTTGTGATTGTGGCACTCCCTTGACTTTTCTCTTACTTTTTATTTTCATTATAATAGGCACTGCATTAAAGTACATAGTCTATACTGCCTACTAAAACAATGCACGGACTGCTATTTGCAAACAACGCGAATGTAATGACGCATAAGAGAATTAACATATACAAGTGAAAAGAGTTAAATTAAAGGCGTCCGTGGAAACAACGAGCACAAGAAACAATGAAAACTGATGTCTCGGTTAAATTGAGAATTTAGTATATGACAGCATTGAAGCATTAATATATGACAAACATATGCTCCTAATACCGGCATTATTATTTGCAGGGCCGCAAAGCACCTCACCTCACAAGCAAAAGTCGATTTTCTGAGGTACAAGAAAGGGCTTAGTGACGCAAAAGGAATACTGTAAGCTAACACTTTTTACAGTCACTACAAGGCATTTACAACCAGCTGTACTGACGTCAAATAAAATGTAAAATTGCCCTTTGAATCAACGGGCACATAAAAGAACGAAAAGCAAAGTCTCAACCACATCGAGACACTTCATATGACAGCCGTTTGTAGAACTTATACGCTCCCGACCCTCCCCCACCTGTCCTCCCACACACACACACACACACACACACACACACACAGTATAGGCTTTAGCGGTACTTTATTTAACATCATACTAGAACGGGTTCAATGATCTTAAGAAAACTATAAAGAAAACTGCACGTAGATGAATCACGCTGCTACACTGCAAATGACGTCTGCTGCAATGAAGCCTAGAAAAGAAATCTATAAAAGGTTTCTAGTCAGACTAGCTAGTTTTCTCAAATCAGACCTCATCCAAAATCCCGCACATGGATACTGGCCAGACTGCGCAAATATTTCATATAGTCGTTTTCTATTCGAAAAAACGAACTGGTTACTGTGCAAAAATTAAAACAAAATCACATACCCATTTGCCACCAGTGGAGACACCTTTTCCTTCCTTCTTCCGGCTCCAGAAAGTATTATATAACAACATCCAGAACAAAAAATCAAAACTAACAGTCCACTAGCAGCAGCACCAGCAATTAATCCAATATCAGTGTTGTCAGAAATAACAGCTCTGGGTTCTACCGATGCCTTTATTGATGGTGTGTTTGCCGGCGTCGATGCTAATGTTTGTGGTGACATTAATTCTGTTAGGAAGGTAACGGTCGTTAACGTATGAGCGTTGTTTGTTGTAGAGGCTTCTGTCGTTATTTTTGGTTCTTTAGACAGTACTTCTGTTGAAAAAAATGTGCTTTCAGGAGTGGTTACCGAAGTTGGCCAGGTAAAGGCCTTTGCTGTAAATGCGCTTGGTTGTGTCAAAAATGTTGGAGTAGCTGCTGACTGAAAAGGCGTAGATTTTGAAAACGACAATGCAGCCGTGCTTGTTAGAGTTTGGCTCACTGTTAATATTGTCTGGGCATTTGTGGATTTGCGGCTTGATGTTTTCGGTTTTCTTGTCGATGCTGTTGTTTTTATTGTCAGCAATGTTGTTACTGGTGGTGTTGATGGAGTTGTGGTCATTGATGCTGAAGCTCTCGACTGTGTAGATGATGCTGTTGCTGTAACTGTTGACTGAATAGACGTTAAAGTTGGAAGTGATGATGCAGTAGCGGTTCTTAGATAGGGGCTCACTATTAATGCTTCATTGGCATTTGTTGTTGGTCGGTTTGATGTTGTCGGTTTTCCTGTTGTTGTTGTTGTTGTTGTAACTTTTGTTGTAAGCTCTGTTGTCACTGATGGCGCTGATGGAACTGTGATCTTTGTTGTTGATTCGCTTGATTGTTTCGATGGTGTTTTCTGACAGTTTGATGTTGGCGTGGATGACGTTCTTGTCCCTGTTTTTGTTGCTTTAGTTGGTAGCAATGCTATCGCTGGTGATGTTGATGAAGTTCTGACCTTTGATCCTGGTACACTTGACTTTGTCCAATGTGTTATTGGTGTAACTGATGATGTAAATGTGGCAGGTAATGATACGATCGTGATAGGCAGAGTGGGGTTCACGAGTGATGTTGACTGGACGTTTGATGTTCGGGTCGATGATATTTTCGATGCTCTGGATGCTTCTGTTCTTTTTGTTGTTGGCAATCTTGTCACTGGTGATGCTGATGCAGTTCTAGCGCTTGATTTTGTTGATGATATTGTTGGTGTAAAGGTTGACTTATTTGACGCAAATTTTGAAAATAATGATGCGGTCGTAGTTAATAGAGTAGGTTTCGATGTTAATGTTTTCAGGGCGTTCGTTGTTGGTCCGTTTAATTTTGTCGACGTTCGTTTGGTCGTTGTTGCTTTTGTTTCTGGCAATGTGCCATCGCTTGATTTTGATGGAACTGTTGCCTTCGTTTTTGCTACGCTTGATTGTGTCGATGGTTTTGTAGGTGTAACTGTAGTCTTCATGGACGTCAAAGTTGCAGTTGTTGATACGGACGTGGGTTTTTGAGTGTTGTTCATAGCTAAAGTTGTTTGTGTGTTTGCTGTTGGCGTGGATGATGATGTCGATGTTCTTGTCGTTGTTTTGGTTGCTTTTGATGTTAGCAATGCTAGCACCGGTGGTGTTGACAGAGATGTGACTTTTGATGTTGGTGCACTTGATTTTATCGATCGTGTTGTTGGTATAACTGATGACTCAATAAACTTAAATGTGGCAGGTAATGATACGGTCGTGGTTGGAAGAGTGGGGTTCACTGTTAATGTTGAATCGGCGTTCGTTGTTGGTGTAGATGATATTCCCGATGCCCTTGACGTTATTGTTGTTTTCGTTGTTGGCAATGTTGTTACTGGGGATGTTGATGCAGTTCTGATGCTTGATTTTGTCGATGATATTGTTGGTGTTATGGTTGACTTATGTGACGGCAATGTTGAAAATAATGATGCTGTGGTTGTTGCTAGAGTAGGTTTTACTGTTAATGTTTTTAGGGCGTTCGTTGATGGCCCGTATGATCTGGTCGACGTTCGTGTTGTCGTTGTGGCTTTTGTTTCTGGCAATGTGGCATTGCTTGAAGTTGCTGGAACTGTTACCGTTGTTCTTGGTACGCTTGACTTTGTCGATGATTTATTAGGTGTAAATGTAGTCTTCGTGAACGTCAAAGTTGCAGTTGATGATATGGACGTGGCCGTTTGAGTTTTGTTCACTGATAAAGCTGTCTGTGTATTTGTTGTTGGCGGGTATGGTGTTGTCGATGTTCTTGCCGTTGTTATTGTTTTTGTTGTTAGCAGTGCTATCATCGGTGGTGTTGAAGGAGATATGACCTTTGATACTTCTGTACTTGATTGTGTCGCTAGTGGTGTTGGTGTAACTGAAGACGGAATAAACGTCAATGTTGCAGGTGATAATATGGTAGAAGTTGTTAAAGTGGAGCTCACAATTAAATTTATCTGGTCGTTTGTTCTTCTTGATGAGCTTGACCGTGTTGATGGCATTGTGAGCTTTGTAATTAGTGCGCTTGATTGTGTCGATGCTATTGTTGGTGTAAATGAGGACGGAATAGACATCCGTGTGGAAAATGATGGTGCAGTCGTGGCTGTTATAGTAGGGCTTAACGTAAATGTTATCTGGGGGTTTGTTGTTGGCTTGCTTGGTGCTGTCGATGCGCTTGTTGTTGATGTTGCTTCTGTCGTTTGCAAAGTTATCAATGGTGTTGTCGTCATGGAAGTCGTTGTATCCTCCGTTGTACTAAGAACTGAAGCACACGTGTGCGGCACTGGTGTTGTTGCTCCTGCATCGTACTCTGTTGTTGTAATCGTTGTTTGACAAGAGCAGTGACCATTGATGTAAGTAAAGTAAATAAAGCAATAGCTATAGCTTTGGGTTTTATGCATATTACCAGCCACTATCTATATGACTTACAAAATACCTGTGTAAATAAAAGCTTACATCATGCATAAAACAGACACTAATCCAGTTTCTTTGGCTTACTGTTGAGACCGAAAGTATTTAATGTATGTCACAAATATGTATGTAAATGTAAGTAAGTTGTAGGTTTATTTATTTTAGAAATTTAGAGAAGTTGAGTAAGAGAAGCAAGGTCTATCGCTATGTGTTATTTTAAGAATTACAAGAGACATAGTTTTGTTCAACATGCTATGTGATTATTATTTTTGTATCTGTATCTAAATTAGCTAATGCTCAATTAAATGTCTATAGGCATTCATATAGGCCAATACATGTTATTTCATTTTCCTATAAAAAAAAAAAAACATATGAAAGGAGGGACACCCGACAAACAGACACTGATTAAGTTCACCTGTAAATTCAGTGCTCTAGAAAAAATTACATTAAGTATCACCATCAACTTTATAAATTAATATGTAACTATAGACGTATTCTCTGTAAGAAGAGATAAATGGGTGATGCTCTAACAGTAACGTCTTGTGTCACTTACAGCTTTTATACATTTACAGTGTCATGTTTTGAAAGCGTACAGTCTTAGACTTAAAGAAATTGTAAAACATTTGATTTGGCTGTGTTGCTGTGGTCAGTACTTTGTTTTCTCTATTCAGGTGAAGAATAAATCAGCACAAAAACACTAAATCAATTCAGCAGTCCTAATACAATCTAGATCCAGATTATTACATATTCTAACCAAGCAGCTTTCCACCGTAGTTCTATATCTCTAATGCATTTTAATAAAATACATATGTAAGCCCTTTATATGTTTAGATACCATTGAAAAAAAATCGGATAATGAAAAAACAAGACGTTATAAAACAATCAACAATCATTTATTAATTCGTGGTACTCGTTGGTGCTGGGGAGAGGACTTAGAAAGTTAAATCACCTGACTGACATTTAGCGGATACAAGATTCGAACCCCTCACTTGATAAACATGACCAACGGTATGACCTACACCGATCTTCAAGACAGAACAGACCAAAACAGTCAGTTCTTGGCTGTTAAGTTTGCAAAAACCAACTCAGTTGGAGGCTTGTCTTGATTTACCAGAAACAAGTAATATATCTATTTAGAGGGATACTGACATTGTAAGCTAGTTTTCTGGTAAAAAATTTGAATCTATGTAAGCCCGTTAAGAATATCCATTAAAAAGGTGAACACATGAAATAATCAGTTCAGTCTCTTAAACGTGACTGTAATTTTTTGAAAGATCAAAATTATTTGCTGACAAAACACGTAACTGAACTTTAAACTGCTGTTTCTCAATTAGAAACTCGAGTTAAACAGGTCTCAATCAAGAATAAATGACTCAAAGCACTGTCACCTCTTGGTAATTTGAGGTTTTACGGCTATCCAACATAAATTTTCATCAGGACATACATGCAAAGACATACATTGTAAATCACAGCAGAAGCACCGCCTTGGAACGGTCAGTAATTTTTTAACTAGGGCGGGGGTGTAGTGTGGGGCGGGGAATGGCAGGAGCTTAAATCAATTTTTGTGGCCAGAACCATCGCCCTTAGTTCTGCCGTGGTATAAACAAGACATTTGTTTAGTCAGCGTGAAGGGTTTCTAACTCATCAGTCAACATCTCCTAGAACATAAAATCAAACGAATACAGAACTGGAACAACGATGGGGACTTAGTATTAGTGCCATGTGGCGGCGGTAGAACGTCTCCCCGTACTTTATCATAGTGCAGATTATATTTCATGTCCTTTGGGATCATTGGACCCATTATGGTACATTTTTAAATGGAGTTCTGCTCATGTATATGCTAGAGAGCGTAAGCAGTGTTGCAAACTTCTTTACTGCTTATTAAGAGTCTCAATAAAACCGAGACTCCCATTTTCTAATCTGTAGTGTGTTCTTTGTTTCCAAGGGCAATTTTTTTACATTTACTTCACAGCTAGAAATAACTGAAATGCCAGTCAAAATAAAACCAACAGTCGGACTCCGGTGGGCCCGAGTATTTCAGAGCTGACTTCTTAAATTAATCTTCTTATTATAATTCACAGTTAAGAAATCAATAAATCAATAGTGGATACGATATGACACATTATCTACATGACTTTATTAAAATGTTTGCCAGTTAAATGAACGTGAAATACATGTATAATAATATAAGGAATAAGACCAAATTAAATAACAAGTGTCAGCTTTTATGGTTGGACACTACTTGTAATGATGCACTGTCTGGAAAATATTATGTATTACAAAACTTTCAAATAAACAAAAAATCTTTAGAAGACTTCACATAAAATAAAGTTGAACAAAGCTGCTTATAAGAATGTGTTCACGAAAGAGAAAGAAATATTTTGAAAGAAAACAAAAGTCAAAGTTAATAAAATCTAAGATAAATCCATTTTTTTTTTTTTTTTGCCAAATCGTAACCACTAGTGCCGAAAATAAATTATATTGTCACAATGAAATAAATAGTGATAACTGGTTAGACTATTTCAAAACGTTACTTCGTTTACCAGAAGCATTAATACGTATCCATGAAGACAATATGTTTTTCGACATTTAATGTGAGAAAATAATACGCAGGTTTTAGAACTGCCGATATCAGAAGAAATAATTCGAAAAAAGCATTGACAGTTTAAACGATCGGTGGTCCAGATGTTCTATGTATAGAAATGCTTATAGCTACTATCAATGATATTATTTCCTGCTTACAGGCTATCTTAATACGTTTATTGCAATGGTATTTTTCTCGAAAATTAATGCCCGCAAAATGCTCTTGACCCATTAAAAGTAGGTCTATTGATAACCTTGAAAATTACAGGGCAAAGTACTAATCAATTATTTAATTACGTGTGTTTAAGTGTTTATGAATATCGCTACAAAACGAGTTTTAAACTGCGTACAGATAAATAGTGCAAAAGATAAACTACATGCATGATTTCAAAAGGACTATTTGACCATTGATAATGTATTTCCTTTCAAGCCTTAGTTCAAATATGTATGCAAAGAGCGAGGAAGATTTTATTTTATTTTATTTTATTTATTTATTTATATGTAGATTTTAAACGTGCATTTGACTGTTTCAACACATAGAATTATAGCTTTCTTAAGCGGGTAAAAATATAAACCGAAATAGTAAAATTTATCAGGATACTTTAATCGATCTACTCTTAACTATAGTCATGTATTAAGGTTCCAAATTTTACCAACGGTATATTTCAGATGTTATATTGGTATAATGTAAGACTGTGTAAATTCCACTATCCTTTTTGCACTTTTTTATAAATGATTTAGCAGAATACTTGAAAGATAAATGTGAAAGAGATATGTCACAGAATGTCTTCTTCTAGTTCCTTGTTTGGCGTGGGATCCTCCTCTTCGCTGTCTTTGGCCTCATGGTGCCCATCAGGTGTCATCTGGCCATCTTCAACAGAACCTGCCTCTTCTGGTAGACGGTCATGGTGCTGCTGCACTTTCGTCGTCGAGTTAGCGACATGCGGATCCGAAGTCAGAGCTATCAACCGAGTGTCCTTGCTGCTAGCGGTAGGGTTTTCTGGCTGGCCTTCTGGGTGGCTTGGTGGGTCCAACAACTCACTGGTGGGTGGCTTGACACTGAGGTCTAGAGGCTAATCACAGTCTAATGATGTTAGCCCAATATCCAGTGGCTGCCAGGAAGCTTCTGATGCTGAAGTTGGCTGTTCAGGGTCATACTGCTCGGTGTTTGGGCATACCTCCGTACTGCTATCATCATTCTCTCTTTGGCGTAGGACTACTTTTGGAGTAGGGACATACCTAGGGACCGTCAGCAAGCTGTTGACTGTGTCCTCCCTTGTCTCATCTGCATCATGGGACGCCTCATTACTCTGGCTGGCCGAGAGTGTAGGGACTGTCTGAAGAGGTGAGGTACCTGCTAGCAAACTCAGGAGCGAATGTACAAACGTGGCAGTAACTCACTGCCTTGAATCTGCTTCGCCGCATCCTCAACTGACGTTGGTGTGGCTACAGGCGGTGGAGAAAACACTGGCGGTGCTGCGCAGGTTATGTACCCAGCCTCCATAGTGGATTTGGTTATGTCCTCCAAAAGCTGCCCAGACTCCAAACGCTGAACAGCTGCTGCTACAAGACTACAACGCTGAGGCGTCTGATGCCGCATAAAGTAGAGTAGGCGGGCCTCTGCTGACCTTGCAGTAGTCCATTTTAGTGAATTGATGGGGGTTGGGACTCGTCAACAAAAACTGTGAATGGTCGGTCACCTTCCTCTTGTTGACCATCTCACGGTGCCTTGCATAGCTTGTAACATGCTGGAGCAGTTGGTCATGGCGCTGGCACCTAAATAGACACAAACGACAGTAATATGGAACCTCGTCCAAACTCACATGGTTCTTAAGGATGTGTTCCTCTATGCGCCCCTTCACGTCTATCGTCTCCTTCCCCTCTTTGTGATAGCACGGGATGCACTGGTAGGCCCGCCCCTTATGTTTAGCCCTGGAGACTGCCTCAGTATCATCTACCATAGAGTTTCTGCCTTCTGGCTGCATCATCTTCCTCTGAAAGTATAAAGTTTGTACCCCTAATTTAGTCCCTATGAGAAGTGTATGCCCAAATGTTGTACAAGGGTGTGATCACCACCTTCGCCGACGTTTCCCTTTTTAGTCAACTCGACCGCGCTGCTTACGTCTCTATGAAACTTCTATGTCCATTTTTATCATATGACACCTACCCCTCATTGGCGGTAAAGCATTCAGGTTGCATTATAAGTGAACTGAAGGTCGCCCAGGTAACCAAAAGGTCAAATAAGTAAACTGAAATTTGCATTAGTAAACCGTAGGTCGCATTAGTATATCAAAGGTCCGATACATAGTTAACCCTCCCCGCGCTACTTCAGTTAAGAGTAGCAATCAATTAGATCTGCTTTCGGTCGTATCTTTTTCTTCTACCTGTAACAGCCAACACTCTTTGTCTTATTTCTTATGATTTATCTAAACACCGAACGCATAATCCCAAGTATATGCCTTTTGCAATGCTCAATCCGAACTGCTTCCCTCACATCTAAACGCTTCACCGTACGTACGACCTCTTATGCGGTAACTATTCCGACATCGGACGCCCTTTCTACCATTTCCATTTTAACCGAATGCTATTTTGCTTCACCCTGTAAAAAGTACATCATGGCTCCTAGTATCCCTCTTCTCCCTTTGTCTGAACATGACTTTGTCACCATATCATCCAGCAGAAGATACTCACTTCCAAAACAGCTGAAAACTTCCAACCCCTTTTTGGCAAAACATACAAAAATAAGAAGTGCTAATGCCTTCCCTCAAACCGTTTATTAATTACAAGCATATATTACATGGCGTATTTATATAAAAATAAGCACTAAAGAAAAAAATCAATTTTAGCTTAAGTATCTATCGCTAATCTTGAGGATCTGGACACCTTAACAGCTTCCTTCTTGCCCTTTTCAACCAGTTTGGTGGACTATCACCCTCATATGGCTTGAGCTTGTTGTGGTGAACCAGTTTCTCATCACCATCTTGGTTCAGCTGCAACACGAAATCTAATTCTGTTACTTTCTTTTTCACCAGGAAAAGCCCATCATATGCATTTCCTAGCTTTGACATGATCCGAACTTTCCTGGTTTCATCTAAGCACCACACTAAGTCACCCCGCTTATATTTGTTCACAGCCATCTTTACATCATACATCTCTTTACTCCTCTTAGCCGCTGATGACAGATATTTCCTCGCTACTTCATGTGCATGTTGCATCCTGGATCTTAGCTGATCTACAAAATCACCATATGAGGTTATCTCACCCTGGTTCGAAGCTGTAAAACTCCCAAAGACAAGCTCAGCAGGAAGCCGAACTTCTCTGCCCATAGTCAAAAGGTTTGGAGTGAGTCTTGTGGACTAATTGGGAGTCGCTCTATATGCCCCTGCTAGACAGCCTAAATGTAGGTCCCAGTCATGCTGCTCTCCGCGTAAGTATGCTTTAATCATGCGTAACAGGGTCCGGTTAAACCTTTCGGACTGCCCATTGCATCGTGGGTTCCTTGGACTGGTCAAGGTTTTTCTTATTTCTAGCATTCTGCACATTTCTCGGAATACCTTGCTTTCAAATGTCCGACCTTGATCACTGTGTATTGCTAATGGACATCGCCAACGTGCAATAAATTCATTGACAATCTTTGTGGCGCAGACTTCTGCCGTCATATCCGGCACAGCTAAAACCTCCACATACTTAGAGAAATGGTCCGTTGGCAACAGAATATACCTATTTCCCCTAATCGTTACCGGGAATGGACCTAAATAATCGGTGGCTATACAATCACCTGGGGTACCTGCTGCAAGAGAACCCATTGGTGCTCGTGGAGTTTTAAGCGGTTTTTTGTTAACTGCACAAACATCGCATTTTTTTAATGTGTAGGTATATGTCCTCTTTGAGTGCATACCAGTAAAACCTCTGAAGGGTCTTTTCTTTGGCTTTCTTGCACCCTAGGTGACTAGACAAGATAGAATTGTGCATTTGGAAAAGTATTTCTTGTTTCATGACTTTTGGTACTACGAATTGACGATATTCGCCAGTTCCATCTCTTTTTATGAATTTCTTAAAAAGCAAACCCTTTTCTATGACCAGAGACTCCCATAAAATCCAGTAATGCCTACTAGCTGGGCTCATACTGTCCATCTCTTTGCTGCTTGGTCTGATGCCTTGGACCTTCGCCCTAAGTATGGGGCCTATATCAGGATCAGTATCCTGAAGCCTACTCAAGTCCTCACTTGATTTGCTGCCAACCCAGGCCATTACAGACGTTGCAGGATTTTGCTGCTCTTTGGGCCTCTCCTGACCTTGACTTGAGGGTCCCGGCTCTGGCTTCGAGCTTTCACTTCCTCCTCTTGTAGCTTTCACGACATTCTGATCAAGTTTTGGTCCCACTTCTGCAGACTTTACATTCTTAGGTCCCGCTTGAGTTCTTGACTGTGTATGCGTCTTTACTTCTTTCTTCCCTTGTAAGTTCAATGGCTCAGTCCTCTCATCACCCAGCTTTATCCCCTCTACACCTGAAACTGAAGGGGATTCAAAAGACCATGTTTTGTGCAACATTTCCTGTGCTCTTTTGATACACTTGGAGCATGGTCCACATTTTAAAAGTTCACTTGTGTCTTGCCCAGGACAGTCACAGTCTTTTGGGTTTTCACATCGGGATAGTGCATCGCAATGCCCATGTTTCTTACCTGGTCTATACTCTATAGCGAAATCATACTGGCTAAGAATTTCCAAACATCTAGCTACTTTTCCACGTGGCTCTTTCAACCTGAAAATCCAAACTTAAGCCTGATGATCGCTTCTCATAAGAAATCTTCTCCCCAACAGGTATTGCCGGAAATATTCAATAAAGAAGCGTACCGCTAGTAACTCCTTCTCTGTAATACAATAATTTTTCTCAGCCTTATTTAGAGCCCTGCTGGCATAGGCTATAACTTTCTCTTTGCCATTCTGCTCTTTGTGTAGCACACCCGCTATTCCAATATCTGATGCGTCCACATCTAAAATAAAAAAACCCTGCCTCGTTCAGAGGATACCCCATTATATCTGAGCTTATGAGGGCCTGTTTCAGTTTGTCAAACGATTTGTCACAATCAGGTGTCCAGACAAACTTTTTACCCTTCTTGGTAAGTTCCACCATAGGTCTTACTATACTGGCAAAGTCTTTCACATAACGCCTATAGTAGGACCCCATTGCTACAAATTGCTTCACCTGTCTAGGTGTCCTCGGCTTCGGCCAGTTTACAATCTTCTCTATATTGGTAGGGGTTGGTTTTACGCCTTCTCCTGACACTTCATGCCCAAGAAAAGTCACTGTTGTTTGTAACATCATGCATTTGTCAGGTTTCAATTTGAGGCCTGCTGCCCGTATTCTCTCTAAGACTTCTTTTACTCTACTGAGATGTTCATCAAAATGCCGCCCAAGACGATTATGTCATCTATATATATCAGGCACGTGACCCATTGTAGGCCTTGCAGGGCAATTCCCATTGTTCTCGGAAATGTAGAAGCGGAGTTGTTGTCCAAAAGGCATACGGGTCATTTCGAAGTGCCCGTATTTGCACACGAAAGCACTCTTTGGGATATCTTCTTCTTTTAGTGGGATTTGGAAATACCCGCTTGTCAGATCGAATGTGCTGAAGAGACTCGAACCTGCTACTGCATCCAAACAGTCTTGTATTCTTGGCAGTGGAAAACCATCTGGTTTTACTAGCTCTACACAAGGTCGTACGCCGCCATTTTTCTTGGACACCATCACAATGGGACTAGCCCATGGGGAAACACTTTCCCTTATGACCCCTTTTTCCTTGAGGTCTTCAATAGCTTTCTTCTCGTCCTTAGCAAAAGCGAGCGGTACACGCCTTGGAGCCTGTTTGATAGGCGGGGCATCATCTGTATTAATGGAATGCTCGGTCAGATGAGTTAGTCCCAGGTCCCACTCGTCTCTTGAAAATGTGTCCTGGTATGTACTCAGTAGGTGTGCGACTCTTTCCTTTTGTCGTACTTCCAATCTTTCAGTGGCTCTATCATATATCTCCCTTAAATGGCAGGCTATTTCTGCTGCTCTAATATCTACATCTAGAGCCCTCACAGCAGCTTTTTCTGTAATGTCCTCCTTCTCATTCTGTGGCAGGTTTATTCTCCTCACCCTTGCATAGTTTTTAGACTGTCCATGGTCTTCCTGATCCACTACTACTTTTGGCCTACCCTCTACTGGCTCTGCATTACCTATGACTGCATCTTGTTTGATTGACATGGACGTTGGGAAAGGATTTAGCAATCTTACCTTGCACGTGCAAGCTCGATTTATATCAACCAATGTGGAAGCCATCTGTTCTCTAAAATGTTCCGTGGGTTCAATAATGTACTCTCTATCAGTGGTGAAGTCATCGTAGTCTCTTCTTTCAACATATGCTTCTATTATGCACTCGCTTTGGGCTGGTATTATAAAATGATCCGCTGAAGCGACTTTACGGACTCTATTTTCAAGGCCCACTTGGATGATTGGAACTTCTTGTCTATTGATTATAAGAACGCCCTTACTCAGTAGCAAATCTGCAGGACCATCATCTCCATTCTGAAGAACATCTACCCCCAGCAATCCGTCATCATCTATATCAGCGACTATAGCTTCTATCTCGAGGTGTACCGGTCCTAGTTTTAAGGCAAACATACCCTTGCCTTTTTTCTTTTATTGTGTCGCCGCTCGCGCCTACTAGCTTTGATGTCTTTGCCAGTTCTGGTCTATCTTCTGGTTTCATAGCTTTAAAGACGCGACTTGAAATTATTGTTTTTGATGCACCCGTGTCTGTTGTGAATAACAACGGATATTCTTGAACCTCCCCCCGAACATAAACCCCATCAGGAAACTTTCTAGTGACCTTAATTGATTTTATGACATTATCATCTTGAGATTTTGTTTGTTTACTTTGGCCTTTTATGCTTGAACAGGCTCTCTGTGGCCCCCAGAGACAACCTGCTCCAGTTTAAATGGGTCTTTTCCTTAGCTTCTTGCTGGCGCTGGTGCTGCTTTCCCTCATTTGTGCCCCTATTGCCCTTACCTTCCAGTTTTTTGTTTGGACAGTCCCTTAAGATATGACCAACTTGTTGGTAGCCATAACAAACTACTCTTCTCCTTCCATTACCTTGCATTTTCTTGCCTGGGTCAGTGACTGTTCCTTCATTTGTGTGACTAACATTTGAATCAGATCCTTTGTTTCACTTAAAACTTTTATTGTTTCTGACTCTGTCGTGGAAGAGCTATGTTGCTTCTGTTCTGTCTGCGGCTCTGACTGGTGTGTGTTTTTTGGGTGTTGCCTTTCAGATCTTGTCGGCACTCGATATGCTCTATCCAGCTCTTTATCTGTCTCATATAACTCTTCTGCTTCACTCTGTCCTTCATCTTCGAAGTTTGTTCTTCTGGCATGCTTCCTAGCCTTCTTCTCAGCATAAGTGTCATATGAACTCCTGCGTCTTGTTTGAATAAAATTAACCGCATGATATACAGCCGCATCAATGTCCTCTGGTTCTTTATGAAACTCTATTTCAAATCTTGTCTTGCTGTCACGCAACCCATCTAAAAACCTGCCAACAAGGTCTTCTTGCCTAGTCTTATGATCTCTAAACCGATATGCTTTAGCATACAACCGCTTTAAATCGGCTGCATACTCTTCCGCTGTCTCATCTACTCTCTGAACTCGCTGGCTGAACTTAGCAGCAAAAGTCTTCTGGGTTTCAACTACCCTGAACCTGCTATTAAGCTCCTTCACCAGCTCTTTGTAGCATGCTAGTATACCTCTTGGCAACTGGGTAAAGACAAAGTCGCCTGCCTTCCCTTGCAATTTTGGTAGGAGGTTGTCAAGCTTAGTTTCCTCACTCCAGCCTCTTCTTTCTGCAATTGCCTCGAATCGGTTGATCCAAACTCTCCAGTCCTCCTTACCGTTGAATGGAGGTAGCTTTAATCCAAAATATGCAGGTGACGACTCTTACTTCTGTGAGGTCTCTGATAACTCTGATTCCTAGCGCCATCTTGCCTGTTGTATGCATCTGAAAACTGCACTACCTGACGCCTTTTGTCATATTGAGAGCACCTTTCTTGACTACAGTTAAGGGGCAACATTTGTCCCCTCACTGATGTGATTGCGGGATCATGACGTGTCTGAAAATTGTCTAAGTTTGTTGGGTTTTCCCCTAATGTACCCGGTAGTGCGTAGTTTTGATAGTTTTGATATGTTCTAACCCTGTCCGAAAATCCCCGATTTACCCCGTTTAATGAGGTGGTCGTATTGTTCTGGTAGCTATGAACCCCGTCCGAAAGTGTTTGGTTTCTCCCTTAATGCTGAGGTGATTGTGTTACCCTGGCAAATACGGACATTGTCCGAAATTCCCTGACTTTCTCTTAAAGTACTGGTGTCTACGTAACTTGGGTGCTGCTGAAGACTGACCGAAAGTGTCTGGGTGTCCCCTAAACTGCTTACATCCATGTGGCTTGGCTGTGGTTGAAAACTGTCTGAAAGTGTCCGAACCTCTCCTAACCCTCCATTTCTATCATTGTTGTGTATGAAGCCATTACCTGCCGTGGTTTCATCATTTAAGTGGGAAGTGCTAGCATTTGCCCCCACCGATGATTCGGAGCTACCATGTCCAACACTACTACTACTCAGATGGACCTGTGTGGGACTGCTTTTGTCCCTTAAACTTTGCAGGGCTGTTAGCACCTGCTCAAGCGTACCAGTTATATTATCTTGTCTCATATACATATCAGCTTGTTGTTGTTGCAAACAGCCAATCGCATTACTGAGCCCAGATATAGTGTTTTGAATGTTTGCTTGGGAATAGAGTAAGGGATTTTGCCACCTAGTATTTTAAGTGGGAATTTCCTCATCTGCTACTGAGACATTTCTCGTACCCCTATTAGATCTGTATACTGACTCGTCATGGCAAGTACTGTGACCTTCACCTGAACCATTCATTGACCCTATATTATTTATATCACCCTGGGGCTGGTCATTATACGTGATGTCATGCAACTGCATTACCATGGACGCTGCTGTATGTTGCGCATCCAGTTCTATACCTTGCGATTTATTAACATTGCTTGCAGATGTTAAGTTTTGGTTTACTTCGACTGGTTCCCTACTTTGAGATGCGTTGCTGGTACCTTCTTCCTGTCCTGAGGTGTGGCAAACTTGAGAGTTCTCGCTGCTCATTTTATAATTGGTTCGTATCACTCGGTCTGTTAAAGTATAAAACAGATCGCACCTAGCTGCCACCACTTGTGTTACGCGCCGAGGTCAGCAGACTCAAACTCTCCTCAGTAATAGAATAGACCCACCGTCTGAACAGTCACTGGCCAATAGTGAAGGCTATGGCTGCCCTGTATCACTGCCCTGATGTGACTACCGGTAGCTCAGGCTCTATGAGTGATGTCGTGGGTGTTCGAATATACCAGCAACCCGGAACAGTCACCGTCTAATGGTAATGGTTCTGGCTGCCCAGTGTCAAAGCACGGAAACTGCGTCTCAGGCTTTGTATGTATAAAAAATGTGAACTTCAGTAACAAAAAGAATGTGACAGCTCAATGCTGCTAACTGAAGGGAGAGAAAACAAGACCTGAGGCATAACTATGCTAAACTTAATTTAATGAAAAAAAAGTGATAAAAAAACTGTGACAATGTTACATATCTCTAACTATTTGATTTATTGGGACAAACACAAAGGACGGGTAACTAATTAGACAAGACCAGACGGATTGTGATGTGGTGTAACGATACGGTTATTTATGGTAAGACGGCAGTGATCCCTTGCAAGTACAGCAGCATATGATAATATGTTTAATAGAATGAAGCAAATAGCAGAGAAACTCTTTAAAATAAATTAATATTCCCATTTATAACACTGGATATTCCATATCCAACTACTGGTGCAGCTACAGATAGGGGTTAGCCTGTCTCCAGACTCTATCATTTCTATCAATTTTCAAAGATATACAATCTAGTAGTTTTAAAGTTATGTCCCTTTGTAAAAAATATAAAAATAACACATATAGTTTCTGTAGTAAAACAGTGGCATGGGACTAACTAGAACAAATTTATTACATCTGCTGGAAATGAAAAAATGGCAGAAACGACTGGAGCCAGTCTATTTTATCCGGGTCTACAAAAATAGATTTATGCCCTAATGCAAAAACACAAAAAAAAAAAAAAACATGAAAACTGTGGGAAAAAAAAAACTCCAAATATGCCCAATGGTAATATAAGGACTTTTGAATAAAAACGAACTTTGGAAATAATTAAAATTTTAAAATAAGCCAAAATGATGCAAACCAGTTAGTTAAACGTGAAGTGTACCCTACGAAATAAAAATCTGAAGTTACCCCGCAGATGCGGGAGCTCGCTTAAATACTCCAGCATCCCGCATCCCGCAACCCTCAGCAAAAGAAAAGCGGGATTTCCCCATCCCAAAGCAAAGATGCTGAGGGGTCACATGATCCCACAGACTCGGGAACGTAGGAAGACGTTCCCGCAAGAAAGCTACGATGTCGGCCATCTTGATTTACTAAAAAAAAATCAGAGGGTTGCCCCGTTCGAATGCAAATATTTCAATATTCTTAAATTAAACTCATGCTAAAACATATGTGAAAATAATCCCAATTAAATTTACTAACAGATTCTTACACTCAGAAATGTTAGAAAAAACTGTACTGAGCGATAGACCACTGCGAACAAGGACTGACGAACTTTGATAGCTGTTTGTTTTGACCGTAACTAGGTTACAGTTGTGCTCAACACACTCTCGCAGTCAACACACACATAATCAATACACACACAGATGGAGGTCACCAGCCGCAAACACGCTGCTCGCATACAGATTTTACAAAAACACGTCGTCTTATTGATGAATACAGGAATTACATAGATGAAAAAAAACGTGAGGTAGGTTGTCTTTTTACTGATGCAATGACTGTCAGTGGGGTTAAATAAAAAACAGACCGCGGTAAATCGGTAAACATCAAATCAGCTGATTTGGGCAACATGCTTTGACGATCAATACACAGTAAGATTCAGACTAAGAAAACTGGGCCACTACAAGTCTTATACAATGTTTAGATCACTGTCAGATGCGGGGAGGATTACGTGGGCTTCGCATATTTGAAAAAAGTCTCTATAAATACGATACTGGTATGTATGGGAAACAAACAATGTTGCTGACGTTATCAGCCTTGTAGGAGGTTTTAAACAACGTCTTAAGGACTTTTTTTAGCAGAGGAATTCTGATATGTGAAACACCAAAACTAATACATTATAGAAAATTAACTTAGGTTAAGTAATTCTAAGTGGAATATATTATGTCTGTTTCTCCGCTCAACTGGGTTCGACTGTTTTTGATTTTTTTTTTTTTTTTTTATTATTTATCTTTTTGCTCCAGTTTTCTCGTGTTGTTGTTTGACAACCGAGGAATCTCCAAGTGTCTCATCAAGTTGTTTCTTAACTATATGCTAGAAGGCGTAAGCGAAGTTGCAAACTCCATTACTGCTTATGCTTATGAAGAGTCTCGATAAAACCGAGACTCCCATTTTCTAATTTGTAATGTATTCTTTGTTTCCAAGGGCAAGCTTTATGACGTTTATTTATCTGTGATTTTTTTGTTGCCCGTGATGAGTCATGGATGAGTTAGAAGACTACCACACAGACTGAACAAATATATGTTTTTACTACTATGGAAGCCTGGGGCGAGGCTTGGGATCCCGTAAAGCTAGCTTATGCCCCCGCCCCGGTATTTCATTACTGTCCGTACCAAGGCAGTACTTTCATTGTGGTACCTTCTGTCAATTCTTATGTAGTGTTTCACTTACTAATGTATTTCTTAAGTTAAGTTTTGGTAACAGAGTTGCCACCATATTGAGAACGAGTTGCTAGCTCTGCTTGTCATCTGTTCATTTTGTGGCTGCTTAATTGTATTTGTTTGGCTGGCCGTTAAAGTGCTTTAAACTCCCCGGTGATGACCCGGGTGTTAGTCTTACTCTTTGTTGCTTTGTGGTTTATTCTATGAGGTGATTTGTATATGTTTTGCCTTGTGTAATTTTGTTTTTGAATTTTAAGTCCTTCTGGCATTGCTATTACCTCGCTTTGGAGAAGAGAAACCTAATCTTAGTGCTTTTCGTACGTTATTTCGCTTTGCGCTTGTTTGATTTTGTCTGTTTCCTCTTCCTCTTCGTGTCTGGGATGGGCTGCGGCTTGTGATTGTGGCACTCCCTGGAATTTTCTCTTACCTTCTTTGACGTGCACCTGATTGTATCAGTTCCTGAGTTTACTTATTTACTTTACTTGACTGTAGACTATGAAATGTTTGGCGAATTATGGGTGCTCAAGTTACTCATTGATGATAAAAAGGTAAACAGCAGAATATTGAAAAAAAAAAAAAAAAAAAAAAAGATTTCTCATTTGTATTTGAAATTAATTATATACAACATTGTGAAATATTTATTTCATTTTACTGTATTTGGTATTAGGACATTATATTTCAGACCTCAAACGAAACGAGAAATCGCAACTATTAACTTTTACTCCATTATTTTGCAAGCGGATACAGCTTTACTTGTTATTGTTACCTGTAAATGTAAATTAATGTAACAGATAAATTAATAGTTTTGATGTTTATTTTCCGTACCCTTTAATAAACCATATCATTTATTATAACATTCCTATTCACATAATTGGTATGTTTTTGGTTAATTGTTTAATAAGTGTTCACCAGATAATTTGACTTTAATTGCACGACGGTGGTTCGAGCCTAAGACTCAATGACAGCCACTTTGTAAAACTTTAACCAGTGGGTTGGGGCTTGACGATATGTCCCGCCTTGGTTCAACTATTGGTTTTCATTTACTCTGGCATACAGTAGAATTAGCCATTAGTACTCGTCTTTGTTTATTAAAGTGATTAATTTGTTTTTTTTCTGTTTTCGCTTTGATGCATGGACTGAGTTGGGAGCTTTTATGCGAACCGAATTTTTATGTATTTCTGTATTAAGAGTGCATCGGGACCTAGGGTGAAGTTGCCTAGCTGTAAAGGTGCTTTGAACCTCACGGTGGTTTACTCTACTGACCGTTCTAAGGCGGTGGACCCGGTGTTAGTGGGTGCTTTGTGGTTTATTCTGCGAGGCAATTTGTTGTATTTCTTACCTTGTGCCATTTTGTTCTTGTGTTTTTCAGTCCTTTTAGCATTGCGATTACCTTGCTTGGGGAGGAGAGAGCTAATCTTAGTGCTTTTCGTATGTCTGATCGATTTGTGCTTGTTTGGATTTGTCGGTTTCCTCTTCTTCTTGATGTCTGGGAAGGGCTGCGGTTTGTGATTGTGGCACTCCCTGGCCTTTTCTTTTACCTTTTTTTACATATAATTGATTAAAACCAGTTCAATCAACTGATTGATTTGATGGGTTTCACTCTCAGGTTATATGCTCAAATATACAAGAAGATTTTTAATAACGCGGGTAGTCACTATGAAAAAAAAAAAAAAAAAAAAAAAAAAAAAAAAAAGCAAAAACAAAAAAAACAAAACAAAAAAAATAAATATAGGTATTCGGATGATTCCAAATGATAAGAACAGATAAAGGTAATGCTTTGTAAACAATATTTTAAGCATATCAATCATTGTATGAAGATACCGAGAAAAAGCCATAACACAAAGCAATACATTATTTTCACTTCGGTCGTATCATACTATTGAAAATAAAACTTTTACCTGCGCAAAGATCAAATAAGGCATCACAGCCATTTTTTGTTGAAATGTATCCAGGCGGTCCACGGTAGAAAATTCCTTCTCCTGGTCTTGGGATAATGTAACTGTTATGACACGAGTCGATGGTAAAACGGTACGCCACTGTAGCGCTTATGACATTCGCACCAACATAACATGTTTCAACATGATCTGCAAGACTACTGCAGCGCAAACATAATGTTGTTCCTGAACAACCATTTTCTGGAAAAAAAAATCGTATACCACACAGAAGAAAACATTATTATAAAATCTATAAATAGAAGGAAGGCAATGATCAGAAATCGATACAGTTACCTAACACCTTCCGTCAAAGACACCAACGAGAAAGAAGGACGCACTTAGAGCAACGGTACCACGATCAAAACACTACCAGTGGAAAGCCGAACGGACAGTTTCTTTAGTAAAAACTTGAACAAACGGATATGTAGCACGCGGTGAGTGGGCGGCGAAAAATTGTATAATCTCACCGCAAAATCAAGTAGAAATATATTGTCACATTTAAAGTCGCAGTTCTGAACCGCAAGTCTAAGTCTGAGGTCAACATACCACATACTTATTCCTTAGATTTAGTCAGAATACACAAAGGCAAAATTGGGAATGCTCAGACAGACAGGCATGGACCCAAAATAAATGAGCTGTAACCAGGCGTCCATGGAAAATAAGCATGATTTAGTACGCACGCTTTGCGATCTGAACAGAGATTTTGAAAAATACTGGAATTAATGTCCGGGGTATAGAAGGTCTGTGTGTTGCGTTGCTTTAGCATAAACATCAGATATAAGTCTAGAAACAGCCACATTGTAGGGATTGATAAGATAATGATGTCTGCTGTATTATGAATGTATTTCAGAGCTTATTAAATAATAGAGTTGCACGAAAAAATCCGAGAATATGTTCTTTTGCGGAGAGAAAAGGTGCGTATTTTTAGGTATAGGTTATTCAAACAGCAAAAGCGATAAAAGTAATTGTAAGAGAAGATACAGTCGAACTACAGTGGCTCAAATGTCGCTTGGACCATGGAAAATTGTTACAGGCATTTATAGTTTGAGTCGCTGAGGTTAATAATAGTGACAGTACAGGAGGCAAAATAAGAATAAGTTGTAGATGGCTTTCCACTTCTATAAATAATGGTATTCTGAGTGTACTCATGAGAATAGCCTCAGTGAGGCGATTCAAGTGATTTCAACCAACATACTTTTTCATTATAGAATAAGGAACTTTCGCTACAATATTCCAACATATTGGTTTTCTAGGAACTCAAGAATGATTTCGAATTAGCTATGGTAAAAAAGCCATAGGTGTTGCATTACAAAAACACGCCTATTCAAGTACATAGATAAGTTCACCTCCAAAAACTAAAAGATTTCAGATAAAAATTTCTGATACTCGTATTTTTCATATTTCTGATCAAAACATAGATTTATTGTGGTAATTTGTTAGAACCACCTCGGCAAGGCGGTTCTTAAGAGTACATGCAATCTATGTTTTTGAGCAGAAATAAGAAAAATAATGTATACACCTGTAAACCCTAGTTTTTGTTTTTTTTTTCTATATAAAAGTGGGGTATAAGGGGGGGTCAACATTATATAGGCTTGTTTCCGTGATGGAGTCAATAAAGGTGAAGGAGTCAATAAAAAATTACTGTAGTCGGTTTTTCAATCTTCGTTGTCTTTTAGATCAAGTTAAAAAAGCAACATATCAAAATGAATGCAAAAGATACTGTTAGATTCTTTTGCTGCGGATCTCCGAACACTATTGTAGACTGGTGTCAGTTTGCCAGATGTGTGTATAGGAATACGCAAAATTAAAGTAAAAACATGAACACATTCGAGGCCAGATAAAGCGGTAGAAATTGACTTATCTTATCATAGAGGCAAAATAATCGATGGGTATGTTTTTGGATGTAAAAGAGAAGGCAGCAAATAAAATCTGTAAAGGTCGCTTCAGAAACATAGAACACATGAAAGAACGAAAGTCCGAGTCGCGGTGTCACTGAAAATATTGCATACCGGTTAGTAGCTAAATTTCCTCTCGTTTATGACTTTTATAACTATTATACAGTGATATAAAACCGGCAATTATAATTATATTATTAGATTGTCAGAAAGCAAATAGCTTGTTAAAACAACACACACACACACACAAACACACACACACACACACACACTAGATTTCAAAAACAAGGTGAAAGAGTGTATTCACTGACATGATTGAGAGTACATGAAATGCTGTTAAATCATCACGGAAGTATGATACTGAAAAAACAATGTTGAAAATGCTTCGAAAATGCTACAATCATAGAATATAGCCTAGCAATAACGCCAATAGGAAAAGTAAACATACTTTTTCGGACAGCACTATGTAACGAAGTAACAATAATCCAAAAAAAAACAAAAAAAAAACAAAAAAAACACTAAGACCTCAAATGCGACAGAACACAAAAATACCCCCTAGGCCCGCTAAGATAGTCTTAGAATAGTCAGTAGTAACAACGTCCCAGAGTTTAAATTGAATCTACTGTCAGCTTCACCTTAGGTTGAAATAAAAGAAAATAAAAATCAGAGAGTTACCTTGCTGAGAATTGAATTTGATAAAAAAAAAGAAAAAAAAAGCAATACCGTAATGATGCTGAGGGTGCGTTTCTGATGTTCCTGCAACTAATAAAGGCAGTGGATCCTAGAACACATAGGAAAGGAATTCAGAATCTCTTTTAGAAACTGTTTAAAGATATTTCAATTTCAAACGCTAAGCCAATTTCTGAGTGATGCTACTTCTAACATTATGATTTGCTAAATGACTAGTGGAGATAACAATGTAAAGTAATTGTACTTTTTTATCAATGTTGTTGGGTAACTGGCAAGGGTTTTCTTGTGTATCCTGATGTGACACTGTATCGGTACTGTTTACAGAGATACATTTCTGCAGGACACTTGTTCCCAGACAGTCTGAAAGCTGCCGCCCTACTCCTCGTATAAAAGAAAATGAATGCACAATCAGAAAAGGGAGCATGTCAAAAACTACTTCCCTTCTAAAACGTAGACTACTTGTCTAAACGCAAACAAATTCTCCTTATGCTTTCCTGTTAGAGTAGAACCCCATTCAGAAGGGTCGTATTGTTCAGGAAAGCTAAGTCCTCTTATACGAGGGATGTTCGAAATGTATTGCTTATTTCTATCTCGAGACTTCAAATTTCAAGTTAGCCCAAAAGTACTCATTTCATGCCCTCGAAGTACTCCCCGTGGCTAGAAACGCAAAGTGTCAGCCGATGTATCCACTTCTTGAAGGCGTCACGGTACGCTGATTTGGGCACAGTAATAAGGTACTGATGAATGGCAGATCCAAGTGCCTGTCGGGACTGGTATTTCCGCCCAGCAAGGAATGCTTTCAATTTCGGAAACAAAAAGAAATCACATGGGGCAAGGTCTGGGGGGGGGGGGGGGGAACGGGGGGGGGGAGGCAAAACAGTTACTTTTTCTTTCTTCAAAAACGCCGTAACTATTGCGGAGGTATGAGCAGGGGCATTGTCATGTAGAAGACGGACATGTTTAAAACCAGTGGCAGGGCGTCGTTTCTGGTAATACTTTTTCAGTTTCTTCAGTACTACGTCTTTGTAGTACTTTCCGGTGATGCTTTGGCCCTTTTTCACTGGCACTTTTATTGCGACTCCTTCACCTCCTTCACCAGAGAAGAAGATTGCATACAAAACCTTCTTTGTACTCAAAGAACGTTTGGCAATTATTGGGCGTTTGCTGTGTTTAGTGGCCCAGATCTTATTGCTAACCTTCCTGACGGGCTCAAAATAATGGACCCAGGTTTCATCACCTGTGACGCCATTTGGCAAACTGCTTTTTGTCATATTTTGGAAACATTTGAAGCAGCTTTTTGGCCACTTTAACCCGTTGCCTCTTTTGCTCGTCAGTCAACAGATGTGGCACCCATGTAGCAGAAATCTTTCTGACTTTCAAATACTTCTTCAAAATAAGGTGAACCGTTGATAGTGATATGCCTACCTTTCGTGCAATATCACGAACTGTAAATCTGGCATCTCCTTCAATGATTTCCTTTATTTTGGAAACGATTTCTTTACGAGATGCAGATTTTGGCCTACCTGATTTCGGTGTATTTTTGATGGACTCTACACCAGACTCATTTCTTTTTCCACCGCCGAACTGTGTCATAAGACACACAAGAAGGTCCAAAAGCAGTAGAAATTTCAGTCATCAGGTTCTTCAAAGAACAACCAAGTTTTGAGCCAGCTTTGATGTAAGCCCGTATTTCTTCTTTTTTGTCGACGCTTCTACCAACCATTTTTACTGCAGTGGTCAATGACTGCGTGTATTCAAATGGCAAATTTTATGTCTTACACTTAGTCTAACATGTACATTTATACACCATTTTGTAGATATTGAATAGCCCTATACAGGTATGTATTGGTTTTTATCGTCACCCACGTGGATATCGAGCTAGAGGACAATAAGCAATTCATTTCGAACATCCCTCGTAGTATAAACTACAGTCGACTCTCGTTATCTCGAAATCCAAGGGACTATGAAACACTTCGAGATATCCATACTTCGACATATCAGAGTTTTGCGGAACTGAGGAAAACAATTAATTGAACAACCATCTTTAACAGAATGAATATGAAATTTGATTCCTAAGTTAGAGATATATTGAAAATATTGTGGAAAAGAGGAGAAATTGCTCCTAAGGAGCAATTTCTCCTCTTTTCCACATTATTTTGTTGCCTGTAAGTAGAGCTCTGTGGTAAAACAGGGACCAGATTTTCACTTCGAGATAAGCGGTTATTCGAGATAAGCGTGGTCGAGATAACGAGAGTCGACTGTAATTATAATTATTATACAGCTAAACGTACTGAAAGGTTAAAAATGTAAGAAAAATGGGAGGAGCGAGCGTGCATATTTCATTCGATATCGACATATTTACTTGATTGCACGCTTACTCGGATGTCATTGAATGTTACCGTTATATGACTTTGTTTTTGTTGCCGTTTTAGGGCAATAGCGTTACCTTAACCTGCGATGTGCATTTGTGTAGCTTCTGAATTTAAGATAATTAAAATGACTAATTCTGAGGCTACAAACAACTCATTACGAAAACACGCCTATTCAAATATACTGAAAATTTAACCAAAAAAAACTGAAAATTTTCAGATAAAAACTCTGATATTTTTCACATTTCTGCTCAAAACAGAGATTATGGGTACTCGTTAGAACCGCCTCGCCGTGGCGGTTCTAACGAGTACCCATAATCTCTGTTTTTGAGCAGAAATACGAAAATAATGTATACCCCTGTAAACCCCAGTTTTACTATATAAAAGTGGGGTTTAAAGGGGTTAAAATTATATAGGTTTGTTTTCGTGGTGTAAAAAATACGTGAACTATTAATAAGTAAATGATAAAATAGTTATTACACTGTATTGGTGAATACGGTTCAGAGTTTTGATATTCCGAACAATATTCACAAATATCAGTGTAATGCCTCTATAGGAATGATACCTGTAATTGCTCATTGTTTTGTTCAGCGTCTGTTCTTGAAAATTAAATAAGGGAACTCAAGAACTGCTGGTACAATCAGATCTACATCAAGCCCCTAACACCAAAGGGAAAAACAGACAAATACAATAAAACAGCCACAAAATGAACAGATGGTAAGTCTTTCACTCTGTAAATTCTACTCCATATATCCGGTGACCATTTCGGAATTTCCTTTATCTGTTATGGTGAAGAGTGAATGTGTACTGGTCGGAAATTTAATTCCACAGATGAATAAATGTATATGTATTTCAGCACCATAGAGTTATGCATTATGTGTTTTATTACATAATTAATGATTAATTGCAGATATTTTGCATAAAATATGTACCAGAATACTGTCTGGTCATCGAATAATTTCAAGACGACGTCGGTAACCCTCCACCGACCCACCGCTGAGCTACGCCCTTCAATGGCACAGTATGTCGATTGATTATCGACCTGTAAAATGCAGTCTAACTTTGGTAGCGGCATTTAGGTACCGGCATGTGACACACTGTATAATAATCTTTTACAGCTATGTTTCCGCTATAAGAACATCTATAATGACAGTTTATATCATATATATTGTTTTTAAATTATAGCCAATCGTGATATCAGAAAACCGCGGCGTTCCATATAAAAACAATGGCCAGATATTATTGTTCGAGTTACAGGAGTTTAAGTCCATGCATTTCCATTACTCATATATGATAATTATTGTTGTTTATCCCGTACTTCCAATTTGTTTACGAACAAATATTACTGAGCGCTCATTGAGTGCCGATATGATAAATCATTATACAGCTATAGTTACAAAATGATAAGACATGTGCCATAAAATCCGAAGAGAAAGAGAGCAGGTATCACTCGATAACATCAGGCTTCCTTTATAATTCACGTTTATTCGGGTGCCTTTACATGACGTTTGTTTTGATTAAGTCTTACATTACGAAAACACGCCTATTCAAATATATTGAAAATTTCACCACAAAAAAAGAAAAAAAAAATTAGATAAAAAAATTCTGATTATTTTATATTTTTGCTCAAAACATAGATTGTGGGTACTCGTTAGAGCCGCCTCTGCGAGGCGGTTCTAACGAGTACCTACAATCTATTTTTTAGCAGAAATAAGAAAAATAATGTATACCCCTGTAAACCCCAGTTTTACTATATAAAAGTGGGGTTTAAGGGAGTCAAATTTATATAGGTATGTTTTCGTGATGGGACAATGCCGTCCTATGCGGACTGCAAAGGCCCAGATCAACCTGTGCACCCACGCAATCTGATTAGGGCCTTCGATGTCCGCACACAGAATAATTGGATACGATATAATGTTTTAAAAGAGATAAATATCCGTTTGGGACTTTGCGCATGTTCATGATGACGTAAATCCGCACATCATTACGAAAACACGCCTATTTAAATATATTGAAAATTTCACCACCAAAAATCTGAAAGTTTTCAGATAAAAATTCTGATATTTTTTCATATTTCTGCTCAAAACATAGATTATGGGTACTCGTTAGAACCGCCTTGCCGCGGCGGTTCTAACAAGTACCCACAATCTATGTTTTAAGCAGAAATACGAAAAATAATGTATACCCCTGGAAAGCCCAGTTTTACTATATAAAAGTGGGGTTTAAGGGGGTCAAAATCCTATAGGTACATTTTCGTGATGGTGAGCGTTCTGGAAGGCAATGTTTCGCTTGACGCAACCCAAATGACAAAACAAAGCAGCACTTCTTTGACAGAGAATAACCAGGAAAGAGAACAAACAAACGAAGAGACTGCAGAAACATTACTGTACTGATACGTCAACTAGCAAAACCTTCGGGAATATTAGCCAACATAAAGGATCAATCAATGTCTACATAATTGTCAAGCACCGTTTTATTAATCGAAATTGTTCACTTAACATATTCCAAGGAAATATTTTCACTTACTTCCGCAGTTTCGGACTATCAAGAACCATCGTTTTCGGGTCTCATCGAGAACCATCATTAGATTGTGACCTTGACCTCGTGCTGTCATGGAAGTTGGACCTCGAGACGTCACGAGACTTGGGCTTTTTACAATGCTTCCAAGTTGCTTGACATTATGAGGTCAAAGTCACTGTGTGATGGTGGTTTTCGATGAGAGCAGAAACTGTCACAGTAAAGGAAAATGTTCCTTTGTATATGTTTAATGCAATATCTTGATTAATGTCATATTCTATACTGACGACCTATTCAGTTAAGAACCGTTATACCTTAATGTTTTTAATGTTCACTGCACGGCATTTAATATCAAATGTAGTGAATATTTATAAATTCTGAAATTCATATTTTAAAGTAAAAAAAGGTAAGAGAAAAAGTCCAGGGAGTGCCACAATCAAACACCGCAGCCCTTCCCAGACATCAAGAGGAAGAGGAAACCGACAAATCCAAACAAGCACAAATCGATCAAACATACGAAAAGCATTAAGATTAGCTCTCTCTTCCCCAAGCGAGGTAGTCGCAATGCTAAAAGGACTGAAAAACACAAGAACAAAATGACACAAGGTAAGACATTAAGCAAACCGCCTCGTAGAATAAACCACAAAGCAACAAAGAGTAAGACCAACACCGGGACCACCGCCTTAGAACGGTCAGTAGAGTAAACCACCGCGGGGGGTGGGGGGTGGGGAGGGGCGGTGGTTAAAGCACTTTTACAGCTAGCCAACTTCATTCTGGGTTCCGATGCTACTCTTAATGCAGAAATACATAAAACTTTGGTTCGCATAAAGGCTCCCAACTGCATACAATCATAAAAGGCATGTTGTCGGTATTCAATACAAGCGCCTCATCTAAGTCCTTGTCCAAGGACAAGCAAATTGAAATTTCTTACTTATCCTCTGGAAAAGGGGACAAAGTAAATAAGAAAACTGACGAACTGATACAGTCAGATCCACATCAGTTTGGACAAGTCGGGCATGGCGCTGTGTATTTCCACAGGCCTGCTGTTCCTCTCCCTTTTGCCGGTATAATCACATCTTTACGTGCAAGTTAATCAAATTGGGCTCAGTAATTTCAAAGTACCAGTACGTATAGACTTAATTATAGTGAAGCCTTCCCTTACAACCTAGTCAAAACGGTTCGGAAATCTAATTAACAAACTATGATTTTATGGAATTTAGAACATTCCTTGAATTTTCTATTATATGGACTGTCTGTCTTTTGAATAATCGGCTCCTGAAACGCATTGCATATCCATACACTTTAACAATAAGTGCTTATATTTTGTAACACTTATTGTTTAAAGATAGTTGGTCAAATTATCCATAAGAATCAAAACTTCTGTAGTGGAAGATAATGGATAACTTAATGGACATGTTTTATGCACACAGTATTTTTTTATGCATTTTGCACTCTTCATGATTTTGTCGTGGTTCTGAACAAATGATACAGTCGCAGTTATTTGCATATCATCTTGTTGATGACGTAGGTGGTTGATCCTGGTGGAGAATACGGATAGAGGTTCTTGGCCGTCATAAGACACTGTCATATATTCTGATATTTGCTTAAAATGCGAGTGACAATAAAACAAATGCACGTACCTTTGCACGAGGGGAAATCGCAAACGTCCCAACGCATCTTAGGATCAGTTGTATAACACCAAAGGAAGCCGTGGCTACCTGGATCCCGGCAATAATTCTTAGCTGCGACGACGGAACCATCAATTGGAAAGAGTGCATCGACACCATACTTGTGTTTATGTGGTTTCCGTTTCGACCACTCTTGACATGTGTATCCGGTTGACGAGACATACTCAGTTCCATTGTACAGATGGATGTGATTTGCACCCAAACATACCATGTTACCTAAAGTTGAAGAGTTAGACTTCAATGTCCAATTTTTCTTTTTTTTTTATTATTATTATTATTATTATTATTATTATTATTATTATTATTATTTGGTTAATATTCAACCAACCACAAACTAAACTACGGTTGTTAAATATCACCGATCTGCTATGTATTAATGGCGATCGTTACCTCGAAAGGATGTCCAAAATATTCCTACAAATGTAGGTGAATATATCCAGGAAATACCATAATCACTAAGCACAGCCCTACCGAGACAACAAAAGAAGAAAGGTCCGTTACAAACAGTCATGTGCACTTTTCTAAACCATCGATAGCAAATCAAATGCTCTTTTATTGCTATCTATAAGACCGTTTGTTACTTCCCTGCGTGTGTAGGTGTTTTATTTTATTTATTTATTTTTTTTTTATTTTTTATTTTTTTTTTTTTTCAATTTATTTTTTTTTATTTTTTTTTTTTTTTTTTTTGTTTATTTTTTGTCACGATTCTTTCAATAAAACGCGAGGTTACTTATGAACAAAAGTTAAAAATAATCTGTCTTAAAATTACAAATTTTATAATTGTTTCTAGCAAGTATTATGCGGAGAGCTGCAGTACTATGCAACTTTAACGTACTATTAAATTTCGGAAAATTATAAAATATTCAACAGATTGCAAAGAAAACTACAAACTCCTCCGGGATGTTGACGTCTGTCTCTTTGTGCAACTAATGTCTCAGATAGACTTTATTATCAAAACTGATCCCCACAAGAGTATTGTGAATTTCGGTTGCAAATAATTAAAAAAATGTCTATTGTATATGAATTTCAATAAATTAAAAACTGAAAGATCAAGTTTCTGGTCATAAGATCAAACTGGCATTAGAAATAGTATACCAGTTATTAACAAATAACCACACGCACAGATAATACCCTAGCAATGACACCAGGCGAAGGTGCGACACTGTGCTAAACATTACGAAAACATGCCTATTCAAATATACTAAAAATTTTACAACCAAAAGATGAAAATTGTCAGATAAAAAAATCTGATATTTTTCATATTTCTGCTAAAAAAATAGATTACATTAATTATTAATTACAAAAATATAGAGAAATCTATTAATACAAAACTTTAGTACTTGGGTACGTCAACTTTGTCAAACTTCGCGAAAACGGCAGGACTGTCTGACAAAACCGGCAAATTTTCATTCTGTCCTGCAGAAAATTTCAAATATCCAAAACATATTTCGCTTGAAGTATTAAATAACAATGTTACTACATGATTTCTGATTAACTGTCACATTTTGAGAGAGGGTTTTCGTGCTTGTCAAATTGTCAGTATAACGAACTTTATCGTTATATTGAGTGTCGGTATAATGAGAGTTGATTGTTTAAGAATAGCAATGTAAGAAAATCCTTCCAGGAGTGCCGAACGAAGACTCAAATGACACTGAATATCTCATTCTGTTCAGTCTGACCAGAGTCTTTGCTGTCCTCATGATAAAACTTTCATTCTTGGATATCTAAAATGCGTCCAGTGAGTGTGCAGGCAGATCTGAGTTTTCGCTGTACCCACATGTCCGAATGTCAGTTTTATTACGTTGCGACTCGTACATTTTCAATTGCTTCCAGATAACGTGACAGTTGGAGAGAGAGAGTGTCGGATTTTATTATTATTATTATTATTATTGCGCTTTACGTTTTTTGGTGTAACTCATTGAAATAATTTATCTAGATGATTCCAGTTGCGATAAATATGTCAAACATGTGCTGAGCCGCGTCAAGTGAAAAAAAGAGTCTTCGAACAGTCCAAAAAATGACTTTTTCAGTGCGAAAACTCAGTCATTTAAAAGTTCGAGGGTCTGGCTCTTTTGTGTACGATTTTCATATGGTATGCAATGCTTGTACGAGCGAACACAACGACGGTTCTGGTGAAACTGTGCGGATGAGCAGGCTCGACCGAACCGTCACTGTTCGCATATACTACAAGCTGTATTTTCGCTTGATGAGGACCATGATTCGGTGCAAATTCAAGAAAACTGAACGTTTGATATTGACATCCATCATACCTGGCATCTGTGTTGTAGGTAGTCCTGTAATATAAAATATAACAAAGTAAGTTAGGGCCAGAGGTTATAAAACATTTTTCTTGCTGAAATTAGATGAGCACGAAATTTTCTCTGCTAATAAATATGAAAATGCCAACAAAAGTTGACATTTTGATATTCATTAGCAGAGAAATTTTGATGCTCAGCTATGTTTAGCAAGAAAGAATGTAGAATATTGTTAGTAATTTGAGATTTGTTAGCAGGTCAAATTTTATACTCAGCTGAAAAAAGTTTTATAACCTCAGAGCCAGGTCCGGCGAAAAGGTGTCGTCGAACATGCAAAAGATGAACAGGTTTAGAGTCATCCCGAGCACGCGCAAACATCACGAAAACATGCTTATATAATTTTGACCCCTTAAACCCCATTTTTATATAGTAAAACTTGGGTCTACAGGGGTATACATTACTTTTTTTATTTCTGCTCAAAAACATAGATTGTGGGTACTCGTTAGAACCGCCTCGCTGAGGCGGTTTCTACGAGTACCCACAATCTATGTTTTGAGCAAAAATATGAAAAAAATCAGATTCTTTTATCTGAAAATTTTCAGTTTTTGGGGGTTAAATTTTCTATATATTTGAATAGGCGTGTTTTCTTAATGAGGTTCATCCGCGCATTTGCTCTCCATTGAAACATTGCCTCCTAATCTGGTGCTTAGATTTTTTACGCTCTTAGGCTAGAACTACCTATTGCTCGAGCAAATTTTCATAGTCCTAATGATATTCGAGTCATTGAATTTCAACTGTAGTCTGTTGAAATTTGTATAATTAAATAATTATACAAAACCAGAGAACTCTCATAAACCAAACGCACGAGTGTAGACCTTGAATCATCTTTAATATTTTTTTTTTTTTTTTTTTTTTTTTTTTTTTTTTGCCTTTAGGCAACGTATAACGGTTCTGTTAGTACACACGATGGGCCAAGCACTGCGAAAACGTGTCTTTTGGAATATGCGCACAACAAAGACCCAGATCACATGAACACCAGCACAGACTGATCAGCCTTCATTGTCCGAACACAGAATCATTAGATACTAAGCACTGTTTCAAAACAGCACGAATACCCGGATAAGACTTTCCACAAGTACAAGATGATGTAAATTCACACATTTTGCGCGTGCCTGAAGGCAATGTTGACGCAACGCAAATGACAAACAGAAAGCAGCACTTTTCAAAAGAGAATGAGCAGCGAAGAGAAAAAAAAGAACGAATAGGAATAAAAAAAAATACTGTACTGATACGGCAAAGAGCAAAACCTCCGAGGGTATTAGCCATCTCAAAGGGCCGAACGGAATGTAAGCTAAACATATCCCAAGTAATGTTTTCCATGTGCTCTCATCGAGAACCATCATCTTCGGTTCTCATCGAGAATCTTCATCAGACTGTTACTTTGACCTTGGTATGTCACTGGACTTGGACATCGTGACATGACGAGAATTGGACTGTTTACAAAGTCCCTTGATGTTACGAGGTCAAGATCACAGTCTGATAATGGTTCTCGATAAATAAAGAATAGAAAGCCATCCCTTACAACCTGCGGCAAAACGATCATGGGGATACTTATTTTCGCCAGTAACTAGTTTTCGGAAAACTAGTCAACGAACTATGATTTTATGAAATTTAGAGCATTCCATGAGGGCATCGAATTCTAAATTATATGGACCTGTCTTTTGAATAATTTAGCTTCTGAAACGCATTGGATATTCTGACACTTCGACAGTGTGTGCATTTTTATAACACTAATAGTTTAAAAATAGTCAGTTGAAAAATCTACAATAATTAAATGCGTATAGAGATTTCATTTGCAGTGCAAGACATTATTAAATGGACATAATTAATGCGATACGGAATAAGGCGAAATCCCACGTTTATAAAATGCAACTTATTCCGTTATTTAATCTTTTATTTTTATTTTTTATTTTATTTTTTTTTTATTTATTTTTTTTAGTTTGTTTTTGACAATGCTAGTTTCTCTTAACATCCTTAAGAGTAGTATAGGCTGCCATTAAGATTAATTCACCCATACTTTTAACAATCAGTTTAACCTCTTTTTTCATACATGTGTGAGTCTGATTTGAATTTGTTTTAGTCTCTATAGGAAACTCTTCAAATAGCTCAAGATACCAAACATTTGAGGATATTTTAGGGGTTTTATTTGTTTATCATGGAAACCTATGTGTACGCATTAGAAAATGTATGTTGTATATAGTTATTAGAATTGCCTCATCGACGAGATGCATTATGTGTTCTCTTAACACACCATTATTTCATAGAAGTTCGAAAAGACATTCCAATAGCCATCACGAAAACATGCCTATATAATTTTGACCCCCTTAAACCCCACTTTTATACAGTTAAACTGGGGTTTACAGGGGTATACATTATTTTTCTTATTTCTGCTCAAAAACATAGATTGTTGTACTCGTAAGAACCGCCTCGTCAAGGCGGTTCTAATAAATACCCACAATCTATGTTTTGAGCAGAAACATGAAAAATATCAGAATTTTTTATCTGAAAATTTTCATTTTTTGGTGGTAAAATTTTCAGTATATTTGAATTGGCGTGTTTCCGTAATGGGAAAGCGAAGGCCCATATCAGCCGGAGCATCAGTGCAGTCTAAAAAGGGTCCGCAAACCGAATCATTACGAAAACACGCCTATTCAAATATATAGAAAATTTCACCACCAAAAATCAGCAAGTTTTCAGATAAAAAATTTGATTTTTTTTTCTCATATTTCTGTTCAAAACATAGATTGTGGGTACTCGTTAGAACCGCCTCGGCGAGGCGGTTCTAACGAGTACCCACAATCTATGTTTTGAGCAGAAATAAGAAAAATAATATGTACCCCTGTAACCCCCAGTTTTACTATATAAAAGTGGGGTTTAAGGGGGTCAAAATTATATAGGTACATGTATGTTTCTGTGATGTCATTACATACTTTAGAATCTTTCAGTTGAGTGCAAATGACCGGATAAGATTATGTGCATGCGCAGGAAAATCTGACTCCTATATTTTGCGCGATCTCAGATATGTCCTTTTTTCTAAAATAAAAAAAGCACTTGTTCGAAAGATAATGAACAACGAAGAAAATGAAAGAACAAAATGGAATTATAGAAAAACAAATACTGTACCATTACGGTAAATAGTAAAGCCTCCTGAAAGAGCTAAGAAACCCATCGGGGCGATTCTAATGAGCTCAATAAATATGTAATTATTTTATACAAGAACGAAAATGCAATCCAAACGTATCCCCACTTTGCCTCCTGGCTGTTTCGAACATACATTTGAATCCCCAGGAAATTCTTCAGATTACTCAAGAAAACAATTATATAGGGATATTTTAAAGAAACTTGCGCATTTTATCAAAATGTATGTAAATAATTACGAGAATCGCCTAATCGAGGCGATTCTGATAAGTACGACTCAACATACCATTATTTTGTAGAAAAAAAAAACACGAAAAGACATCCTAATTTATCCCCTTTGCCTCCTGAGTTGGCGCTCTGATTAACCCTCAGTGGCTCAAACTACCCATGTCTATAACATATTTCCATGATCCCAAATAGGATCGAGCGATTGAGCCTGTATTTTCAGAACTGCTAAAATAAGTTAAGCGTCAAAGAACTTTAAAGGGATTCAGTGATCGCGAATAACCAGATAATGTAAACGACACTAGAAATATACGTACAGCAACACGCGAAAAAGCAAGTAGCATTACGAAAACACGCCTATTCAAATATATTGAGAATTTTATCACCAAAAAAAATAAAAACGCAGGTGACAGATTCTGGTAGTTCTCAAATTTCTGCTCCAAACATAGATTGTTGGTACTTGTAAGTATCGCCTCGACGAGGCGGTTCTAACGAATACCCACAAACTATATTTTTGAGCAGAAATAAGAGAATTAATGTATACTCCTGTAAACCATTTAACTGTATAAAAGTGGGTTAAAGGGGTCAAAACTATATAGGCGTGCTATCGTGCTGGCTTCTGACAGAACGAAGATTCAATAGACTGAGCATCCGTTCAGTTTGACTAGAGTCTTTGCTGTCCTCATGGAGAAACTGTCATCCTTGGCTATTCAATATGCGACCAGTGACGATCTGATTAGAACGCGAATGTGCAGGCAGGTCTGAAATTTCGCTGTGCACACATGTTCGAGTGTACGTTTTCTGACGTGGCGGCTTATTCATATTCAGTTATCTCCAGATCATGTGACAACTGAGGAGATTATTTGGGATTTTTTAAAATTATTATCAGTATTACCATCACGAAAATATACTTATATAATTTTGACCCCCTTAACCCCACTTCTATATAGTAAAACAGGGGTTTACAGGGGTATACATTAGAGTTCTTATTTCTGCTAAAACATAGATTGTGGGTAATCGTTAGAACCGCCTAGGCGAGACGGTTTTAACGAGTACCCACAATCTATGTTTTGAGCAAAAATATGAAAACTATCAGCATTTTTATCTGAAAACTTTCAGGTTTTTTTGGTGGTGAAATTTTCAATATATTTGAATAGACGTGTTTTCGTAATGTATTTTTATTTTTGCACTAGAAGTATCTTCATGTACTCATTGAAATAATTGTGTCTAGACTATTTCAGTTCCGACAAATATCCCAAATGTATGGTAAGCCGCGTCAAGCAAAAAAATAGAGCTTTAGAACATTCCGTAATATAAATCTTACACTGCACAAGCTCAGTCATTTAAAGGTGCGAGGGGTTTTGCTGCTCTATTGTGTACGAATTTCATAAGCAATGTTTGTATGACAGGAAAACGAAGTTCTGGTGAAATTGTGCGAATGCGCAGGCTCGACTGAACCTTCACTGTTCGCATGTACTATTAGATACATCTTCGCTTGAGGAAGCCCATGCCTCGGTGCAAATCCAAGAAAACTAAACGTTTGAATATTGACATCAGCTGGCCATATCTTACCTGGCGTCTGTGTTGTAGGTAGTCCTGCAATATAAAGTATAACACATTGTTGCATAATAACAGTGTTGCACGTTGTTAAACAGCCGTGCATTAACCGGCGAAAAGCCGTGTATTAACAAGGCAATTCACGCGCTGTTAATGTACGGCTACGCAACTTTCAATATGATCGTACCGGGGCCACAGATTTGCTGCCGTTACGAGATGTGTACTGCCCGGCCCTAGAAGGAGCATAGTCCGTGGAAATTACGTTCGCTAGACATCGGTGAAAAGGCGAAACAAAATAGTGCAAGAAATAACGCGAAATGTAGCAAATGTGTTCAGGTTTTATGCAATAATAGCGATCGAACATGGTTTTTCAATGCATTAACGTTCTCCATGTCCCCTGGCAGATGTTGAAAACCGCGGCCTTCGGCCTCGGTTTTCAACAACTGCCACGGGACCTGGCGAATGTTAATGTGTGAAAAACCATGTTTGATCCCTATATAGAGCCAGGTCAAACAAAAAAGTACCTTCGAACATGCGCAAGATGCCCAGATTCAGATTCATACCGTGCATGCTAAAAGTCTCATCCGAGCATTTGCTGTCCATTCAACATTCTATAGTGGTACATGATTCTTTTAGAGGACAGCAAAATACCTCATCAGATATCGCGGATGCGCAGGCTGATATGGGCCCTCGCTGTCCGCATATACCCGAAGACACGTTTACGTGTGAGGTGACACGATTGACTGGCGCACGAATCGCGCCGGTCTCTTGATACAGCTTCGGATTTTTTTTATCTATGGTAGACTAATCTAGACTAATCGATTTGCGACGATCCCGGCAAATATAAAAAAAACAACTTATAACAAAATGTGTTATTAACAGATAAATGTCTATTTTATTTTCAATTCAATCAAGAAATTTTATAAAGCTTAATAAAAGCAAACATTAAAGAATCACATTGTTGTTCTTTTTTACCTTTAACACTGAAAATTTACTATATATGTTTTATTTTATCATGAAAATGTTTGTCGTGCGTATTTATTTGGGTAGTCTCATCAATGCGACTCTAATGGGTACAATTAACATACATTTATTTTATAGAATATCTAAGAAAAATCTCTAAATTGTCCCGTTTTGCCTCCTGACCTGGTGCTAAGATTAACCCCCAGTGGCTCGAAATAACCATGCCTCGAGCAAATCTCCATGGTCCAAATAATATTCGAGTCATTGACTTTCAACTGTAGTCAGTAAGCTTGACTCTACGACGGTGATGACTATAAACTAATTACACAAATATATAGAATGTTAATATTAAAACAAAGCTATGAGTATAAAACTTGAAAAATTAAGTTTAATATTTTTACGTAGCCTTCTGAAGGCACCGTATAATAATTGCATTACTTTAAAAAGACCGTTCCATGCGTAAACAGGTCTTCGAGAATATGCGGACAGCCTACATTGTCCCCGCACAGAATCATTGGATACTATATAATGTTTCAAAAGAGAGCAAATACCCGTATGAAGAGACTGTGCGCATGTGGAAGGGGATGTAAATCTGCAGATTTTGCGCGTGCTTGAAGGCATTTGGTCGCTTGTCGCAACCGAAATGACAAAACAAAGCAGCACTTCTTCGAAAGAGAATAATCATCGAAGACAACAAACGAACGAAGAGGAATTGCGGAAATTTTACTGTTCTGATACAGCGAATAGCAAAACCTTCGAGGATATTAGCCATCTCAAATGACCCAAAACGGAATTTAAGCTACATAATAGTCAAGCACCTTTATTTATCTAAATAATTCATTAAACATATCCCAAGGATTCTGTATTCGCTTATTTTGACAGTCATTTTCAGGTCTCATCGATAACCATCATCTGACTGTGACCTTGACCTTGTGACGTCACTGGACGGGGATACGTCACGTGACTTCGGCTGTATACAAAACAGTCAGTCCCTTGACGGTAAAAGGTCAAGTTGACCGTCCCATGGTGGCTCTTGATGAGAACCGAAACTGTCACAGTAAGAGAAAATGTTCTTTGGGATATGTTCAATGCATTGTTTTGATTAGTAAGACATTCTTTACGAATGAACCTATTCAGTAAAATAGTGTTATACTTTAACTGCCACTGCACGGCATTTAAAATCAAATTTAGTGAATATTTATGTTCGGAAATTAATATACGAGTGTCTTTAAAGCAAGAACAGCATACAATCATAAATATTTATAGATAGAATGGAGACGTGTGAGACACCTATTTAATGCGTACCATGATAGCAAAAGTGTAATATGCAAACCTGTTCGGCAGGACTGTGGCATCAGTACATTGTATTACTTGTTTACGGACAAATAAACGGTTCAAAATCCATTTTTCCAACCAAGACTTACTTGGGACAGGCACAATTAAATTTCGTACTTGTCTTCAGGGAAAGGGGACAAAGTGGACAAGTAGGGCATGGTGCGTGTATTTCCACAGGCCTACTCTTCCTGTTCTCTTTTGCCTAGTCCCGAAAACACGCCTGTATAGTTTTGACCCCCTTGAACCCCACTTTTATACAGTGAAACTGGGCTTTGCAGTGGTATGCATGAGTTTCTTATTTCTGCTCAAAAACATAGATTGTGGGTACTCGTTAGAATCGCCTTGCCGATGCAATTCTAATGAGTACCCACAATCTATATTTTGAGTAGAAATGTGAAAAATATCAGAGTTCTTGTCTGAATGTTTTTTGTGTGTGTTTGTGTGTGTGTGTGTTTTTTTTTTTGTGTGTGTTTTTTTTTTTGTGTGTTTTTTTGTGGTGGTACAATTCTCAATATATTTGAATAGGCGTGTTTTCGTAATGAGCATAATCACAGCTTTACTTTCGTTAACTAAAATGAGGCTCAGTGAACTCAAATGACCAGTACGTATAAATTAAATTACAGTGAAGACACCCCTTACAATCTACGTCAAAAAGGATAATGAGGCTATTTTTTTCGTCAGTTACTAGTTTGTTCGGAAATCTAGTTAACGAACTATGTTTTAAAGACGTTTAAAATATTCTTTGAAAGCATCGAATTCCCTATATTATGGCCTGTCTATCCTTCGGAAAATGGGCTTCTGAAACGCATTGGACATTCAGACACTTCGAAAATATGTGTTTATATTTGTAACATAGTTTAAAGTTAGTCCGTCGAGGTAACCACAATAATCAAAATGTATGCAGAGATTTTGACGGAAGAAAAATACCAGTCAGTACAGGATTTTAGTAATTGGGCGTTACATCTGTGACGTAACACCGGATGCACCGTAGGTAACGCAGGTTGCTATGAGTTACCGCCATTATTGTGGAGCGCATTTTTGTAAGACTATCAATAAATCGAAATTCTGGGCCTCCACATCGGAGTTCATTCTGTCGTCTTGTTTTAACAATCGGGAAAAACTTTTGAAACATTTACTAGTAGCAGAGTAAGGTTCTATATCGTCGAGAATTTTAATAATTCGATAGATGAAAAATGGCGACATCGGACGATGGGATAACGGTAGGGCGTTGTGGCAACGCTATCGACGTTGCAGGACTGGAAATAAAATTAAAAAAAAAGGACAAATCACGGAACAAGGCTAATTTTGCACGTGCACACAACAGTCTCAACCTACTAGAAGAACATGACTTACCAAGCCGCTGGGAAGTCAAGACAGCGTGCAATAAAATGGATAGCTGTTTGGACATTGTGATGAAGATTTTGGCAAAACTTTCAGACTTCTACGTCACAAATGGAGACATTCATAAAGGCCAGAGGATTCTCAGCGAGATGGAGAAAATAGAAGAGCGATTTTTACACGGCGTATGAAGCAGCATGTAAGCATTTTAATTCACGACGGGACGACGCATCGAGTGTTACATCGGGCACTTATTCAATAGATCTACTGCAGCCGATTAACATTTCTGATGATAAAAGGAGACAATGTTGATAGTGCAACCACAAACTGGTCCTGAGGTAACATTCTCTAGACAACGTTGAAATATTAGTGACACTCTGCCAGTAACCATGAAAAAAGGTTAAGCCAGACCGAAACGTCAAATAAAACTGAATTTATAAACAGACATATGTATAAACGTAAGATGTCAGACGTTGAAAGTGGCAACTGGTCGCATATTTTACAGAAAATTCAGGTCAGAGATAAGCATCATAACACATCCGCTCCAGTAAACCACACACTTAGTGAAACAAGCGCGAGTGTGTACTCCGCACGGACGCAAAACGTACCGACGCAGCAACATCCGGACCGATGCTAGTCAGCTGTGATGCTCCGTCTATCGGGCAAGATCTATGGCAGCAACAGAAACGTTTAGAACGAACATACGGAGGAAAACGCCGGCAGATAGCCATATATTCAGAAGAATTAGAACAGTTCCGCCAAATAGCTGGAAACGCGAAAGATCATAAAAGTTTTGCTGACTTTTTAGACATTGCAATCATTAACTTTCAAGGAGCGGGTCAGCATTATGATCTGGGTGATGGCTCTCTACACACAAAACTACAGCAAAAACTGCCAGATTCATCATAAGCACTACCACCGTTGGGTGTTTGAAATCAATATATCTGAATAAGTTCCAACCTTTTGATCATGGGTCCCGCAAGAATCTGCGTTTCTGACCGTCGCTGCAGAGACAGTCCATGGTGTAAGCGGCAACACCACAGATACATTGTCAGGATAACCAGGCGGTAGGTACAGGAGACCGCGAACATTCTTTGGCAATGAAATAGACAACAGACCTTGCTATGTCTTTTAATTGGAGCACGTCATGGTGTTTTGAGGTGCCATGAATACACACTATAGAGCGTCTCAGACAGATGGAACATTGCGAAACGATTACAACTGTGTTATTGTCGTTTGGCTGATGGACATGCCGGAAAATCCTGTCAAAGAAGCCATCAGTGCGGGGAAAACGGATGCCTAGAATTACATAACAGGCTATTTCACCGGCATAAAAATACGCAATACCAGAGGTCTGCAGCAAATCCTGGTACCATGAGCCTCTGGTATCATGAGCCTCAACAAAAATAGTGAATTTAACACACCCGGAAGTCCGTCTTAAGAACAGGCCGTTCCCGGTACGGAGGGGAAGAAGCAGACACACCAAACAACGATGACATCTCGAGACAATCTAACGGCGGATTATATAGCTCTTCGCAAGGAAGACCTGAAAAGGTAACTGTTTACGTTCATAAAAAGACAAGTCGAAACGTTCGATGCATGCCCCATTGACCTCGAGTTAAAAAGTTTAAATGGTGACTTTAGTACAAAAAATTACAGTATTCACAGCAAACCGAGTGACAGGTAGAATGTCTGCGTTTGACTGGAACCAGTGTGGTCAGCAATAGCCACAGCTGAAACACATCAAAATTCCTAATATCGCACAGAGACCAATAGTTGATGTTTTAATAGATCTGCGCAGATCTCCATAGTGTCGTGGAAGAAGTTCGGGATAGACCGGGGGAACCGATTGCCAGATTAACACCACTGGGATGCACATGCATGTATACCTTGGAAAAGAGAGAAACGAGTGTTGCCGGATAACTATAATATGGCTTTACGTAGGCTCGAGAGCACTGACAAAAGACTGGAGAAATCGCCAAACTTCGCTAAAGCGTACAGGTCAGTACACTGAGAAAGGTTACGTTCGAAAGGTTTCAAAACATGATTATTTCAAATCAAAGTGGTATCTACCTCATTTTCCAGTGGTGCGGCCTGGCAAGGAAACAATATAGACGCGCATTGTGTTTGACGCCTCGGCAAAGTTCAACGGAGTAGCTTTTAATGACGTCATATACTAAGGCCCGAAACTTCAGCGCGACTTATTCGACATACGGCTACGTTTCCGTCGATTTCCCGTGGCAATGGTATGTGACAGCCGAAATGTATCTTCAGATAGGCTTATCAGCGGAAGATAAACCATATTTTCGATTCCTATGGAGGGGAACCAATCATAATTAATCACCTGATATGTACGAGTTAGACCGGGTCATGTTTGGGGTAAACTCTTCTCCATTCCAGGCGCAGTTTGTTCTGCAGCGTCATGCACAGAAATACCAACGTGAATTCCCAATTACCACTGAAACTATACAAAAACCAACATACATGGATGATTCTATGGACTCTGTGCCCAATGAAGAGCAAGGCATAGAGTTGTACACACAGCTATCTCAACTGTTGACCAAAGCTGGCATGCATGCGCGCAAATGGCTGTCAATTCAGCAAAGGTGTTGTCAGAGAAATTCCCATTCAGGACCGCAACTCAGAAGACAATTTGAACCGTGATGCACCAAAACCCTGGGAATTTGGTGGTTAGCAGACGAAGACACTATCACATTCAAGAAATGTCCTCCAGACGACAAAATGTTGTTCACAAAACGCAATTTCCTAAAGAAAATCGCAACATTATTCGACCCAATAGGATTTCTAGCTCATTTTACGATTCGCGCGAAGATACTGATGCAAGAGGTATGAACCACCGGCCTTGAGTAGAACGAGGCTCTGACCGAACGGCTTACTAAATTCTTCCGTGAGGGGTTTGGTGACTCGAGATGTTAAGACGGATACAGATCCCAAGATGCTTTGGAATGAACGGCAAGGCGGCCTGAGCTATAACGTTACACACATTTACCGACGCATCAAAAAATGCTTATGGAGCCGTCATATATGCTAGATGTATCTGCGAAGATGGTTCAGTCTCGAGTACAATAGACAATAGTAGCTGCAAAGTCACGTGTTACTCCTAACACGGCCACAAGCATGCCTTGTTTGGAACTAATGGCAGCTATTGTCGGAGTTAGACTAGCAACATGGATAGCTAATGTACTTGAGTTACCAATAGGCATTTTTTTTTTTTTTTTTTTTTTTGTTTTTTCGTGTGTGTTTCTTTTTTTTTTTTTTTTTTTTTTTTTTTTTGTTGTTGTTTTTTTTTGTCTGACTGCTTGAACGTTCTTTGGTGGATTGGCAGTCGGAGTCGGTTTAAACCGTTCGTCGCAAACAGATTTGCTGAGATCCAAACAACCACCAGACCAGACTAGTGGAGATATGTGCCTATGAGTCAGAATCCAGCAGACATCTGAGCAGAGGTATGAGCGCAACGGAACTCGTGGACTGTCACACATGGTATAGAAGACCCGAATTCTTTCTCCTGTCTGAAGACTCGTGACCTGTTTACAAAACTTTGGAGAAAACATCAGGAGATGACGAAATGAGCAAAATAGCAAGATCAAGACACGCAAATCCAGAAGATCCAGAATTTGCCGGAAATCATACTATGCTTTCGTCACACTATTTCAAGATATGGCGTTTCCATTGCATCCTACTAACTATTCGAGCTGGCTGAAGACAAAGACAATATTGTCTTTTGTCAACCGCAATCATAGATAATTGTCATAGACACAAAGCCGACAGAACAGTTACTGGTTAGTGAGCTGAAGCATGCCGAATTTCGGTTAATTAGAGCTCAGTGCACGGATTTCCGGGAGGAACCGGTTGTCCAATGTTGGATGATGACGGTTTAATGCGGTCAAATGGACCATTCTTGTCATTTAATATTCGGTATCCAATCATCCTTCCCAGGAAGAGCTGGATAACAACACTTATTTTAAAGTACTTCCACGAAACCAAACATTGGCAGTAGTATCGGCCCGGCACTGGATTATATCTGGACGCGAAAAAGGTAAGAGAAAAGTCCAGGGAGTGCCACAATCATAAACCAAGCGAGGTAATCGCAATACTAAAAGGACTGAAAAACACAAGAACAAAATGACACACGGAAAGACATACAACAAATTGCCTCGTAGAATAAACCACAAAGCAACAAAGAGTACGACTAACACCGGGACCACCGCCTTAGGACGGTCGGTAGAGCAAACCACCGGGGGGTTTAAAGCACTTTTACAGCTAGCTAACTTCACCCTGGGTCCCGATGCTACTGTTAATACAGAAATGCATAAAAATTCGGTTCGCATAAAGGCTCCCAACTCAGTCAATGCATCAAAGCGAAAACATAAAAATCAAATTAATCGCTATAATAAACAAAGACGAGTACTCATGGCTAATTCTACTGTATGCCAGAGACAATGAAAACCAGTAATTGAACCACGGCGGGCCAAGCCAAAGACATATCGTCAAGCCCCAAACCACTGGTTAAAGTTTTACGAAGAGGCCGTCATTGCGTCTGAGGCCCGAACCGCCGTCGTGCAATTAAAGAGTGAAGCATAGCCATCAACAATGATTGGGTTGACAACTAGGCATGCAGTCTGCCGCATAATATCCAGGCTATAGCTAATTCTTTTATAACGGTTAATAAGTTTTCTGAATTGCTCCGAAAAGTTAGATTTACCTACAATTTTTCTAGGATGATGAGGTAACGTAGTATACAGTGTAGAAAATCATATGTAGACAATATGCGAAGTTCTACGCGAATGGGAGAAGCAGCAGTGTTCTGAATGTCGACGAATAAAAACGAAGTCATGTAAGCAAATCGTGGCCCCACTTCCCTTTCACGACTAAAGACATCGTTTAGGGCTTTAAAAAGAACATCAGTGGATTACGGATGTCCATTTACAACAATATAGGGACGTGGAAAACGTCGACAGAAACGATACCTATGTCTTTTTAACTTGCCTAGCTACGAGGGCAGTACACTTAGAAATAGCCTTTGGACTGGATACAGACTCCTTTTTAACGCTTTTTACAGAATGGCTAGCCGGAGAGGACTGCCGGAGGAAATATATTCAGATAACGGACCAAGCTTCAAAGCAGCTGATAAGGAGCTAAAAACGCTTTTAACTGCGTTAGAACCAGAGAGAATAGAGGAATTGGCTGCAAATAAAGGTGCGGCAAGGCACTTCAGCCCACCACTAGCGCCACACTTCGGCTGAATACACGAAAACAAGAGGCGGCGAAGAAGGCCGTCAACGCATTTTATGGAGATGCAGATATCATCCACAAGGAATTGATGACGCCCATAGTCGGTGCTGAGGTTCTTATAGACTCTTGGCCGTTGACATACCAATCAGCCAACGCTGCCAACGACATTCCTTTAGCACCAAACTATTTCCAACACAGACAGATTGGCGGTCAGTTTGCCCCGATGTCTGTGGATAACACCCATTTTAACCCACGGAAGCGATGGCGCCGGGTTCAAGAACTCGTCCGCCACTTCTGGCACCGCTGGCTCCGAGAATGGCTACCAGGGCTCAATAGTCGGAAGAAGTGGAACCAGGAACGCCGGGATCTTCAAGCGGGAGAGGTTGTACTGGTGGGAAGTGGCCAATTGGGAGTGTCACTGAGATCTATCCAGAGCAAGATGGGCGTGTTCGGGTAGCGGAGATCCAGGTGGGAGAGGGTACCTTCATCAGATCTAATACGAAGCTATGTCCGTTGGAATGTGACTTGTAGACGTCTAAACGATGGGCTCGTCAATTTGTTTGAACTTTAAATCTCAACACATTCATTATTGAGATAAACTTTAACATGCTTATAAATGTATAACTACACTTTCTTGACTTAACGTCAGTTTAAATGCAGTTATATCAGCTTAACATTACTGTTTTATTTGTTTTACATATACGATAGGGTATAAACTTTGATTGAGACGATTTCTTTCAACAGTTTTAAGCCAGATTTTAGTGCAATTTAGATAGAAATAATACGAATAATGATGTAATACGTCATCAATATAGAATTTTGAGGAGAGAAAGAAATGGACGGAAGTAAAATACAAGTCAGTGCAGGATTTTAGTAACTGGGCGTGACGTAAAGCCGGATGGACAGTAAGTAACGCCGGTTCCTATAAGTTGGAATGTTACCGCCATTATCGTAGGGCGCATTTTTTTAAGACTGTATCAATAAATCGAAATTCTTGGACTCAACATCGGAGTTCTTTCTCTCGTCTTGTTTCCACAATCGGGAAAAACCGTCGAAACAAGATTGCATATGTGATGAAAGATATTACTAAATGAACAAGTTTAATGCACAAAGTGATTTTTTATGGATTTTGCACTCTTTATGATTTGGCCATAGATCTGAACCATTGATACAGTCGCAGTTATTTGCATATTACTTAATTTACGACACGGGCTATTGGTCCTTGTGAAGTGTACGGATAGCGGTTATTGGTCGCATAAGGCACTGTCCTATATTCTGATATTTGCTTGAAATGCGAGAAGTTACTAGACAATAAAACAAACGAACGTACCGTTACACGACGGGAACTCGCAAACATCCCAACGCACCTTAGGATGATCTGTATAACACCAAAGGTAGCCGTGGCTACCTGGATCACGGCAATAGTTCTTAGCTGCTGACGCGGAACCATCAACCGGAAAGAGCTCATCGACACCATACTTGTGTTTATTTGGATTCTGTTTAGACCACTTTTGACATGTGTATCCGGTTGATGTTACACGCTCAGTGCCATCGTACAGATGGGAGTTGCTTGCATCCCAACAAGGCATGTTACCTGAAATTGAAGAATTAGACACAAATGTCGAATTTGTCTTTTCTTTAATTGTTCAGGCGTTAGAAATAATGTTCTGTTTCCGATTTCATCACCAGTTTGCCATAGGGTCAGTAGGTCGGCCACTACTTTTCTCTCTCTCTCTCTCTTTCTCTCTCTCTCTCTCTCTCTCTCTCTCATTTTTTCTGTAGTCAAATAATGGTCGGTGAATTGTTATTTGTTAATGGATTCTTAAAATAGTTTGACTTCTCTTACCAAACATTTGACCGTTTTTGAATACCGATCTTAAAGTGGCGCTGTGTTTAACGGTTTTAATTTTATTTTAGGCCGAGATGTGTCTGCAAGCTTCGAAATAATCTGCACTAATGTGCAAGGTTTGGCTTGTTAGGGCGCAGCTATACTGAAAATAAATATACGAACGATGAAAACCGAAAATATCCTGAAATAGGAACGGACGAAGTTTTGTAACGAATGTATATAAAAACTTGGATCGTTCGGGTCGGTCGCGGATTATTTTTATTCATGTGCAAAGTACAATTACAGAAGGCATATATTTTGATAGTCGGTCGGGAAGTCAGAAACATAACATTTTTTCAGACCTACCATCCAAAAACTGATTCACGGTTGTAATGTAAAATTCAACCGATTTGCTGTGTATTACTGGCGATTGTTACATTGAAAAAAATCAAAGATATTCTAAAATATAAGTAAAGATATCCAGGAAGTATCACAATTACCAAGCACAGCCCTCCCGAGGCACCAAAAGAAGGAGAGATGACAAAAAATATTAACAAAACAAACATCACATGTGAGACCACAGATGGATAAAGAAGAACTACAACAGAGAAATCGTAAGGAGGAAAACTACTGGCTGGTGGGGTGGGCTCGATCCAGTTTTACTCGCCTGAAACCTCACCCTTATGATGCAGCTCCAAAAAGTAAAATGATGCAAACAGAACGAAAACAGAAAGCAAAGTTCGTCACAGATATTCACGAGCTTTCTACTAAACCAGCGATAGCAAATCATAGAATAATCTTGTCTATTTAATTGCTATTAATAAAACAGTTCGATAGCTCTCTCTCTGTGTGTGTGTGTGTGTGTGTGTGTGTGTGCGTCCGCGCGCGCTTGTGTTTGTGTTGATGTTGTTTGTTTGTTTGTTGCTGTTTTTTTTTGTTTTTTTTTTTTGTTTTTTTTGTTTGTTTGTTTTCTTTTGTTTCTTTATCAAGGCAATTAGCGTGCTATGATATTTTGAGAATCACTTTGCTTAGAATATCTCAGACAGCTGATACCTATAAAACGCGCGGTAACTTATGAACAAAAGCTATGAATACGAGGGATGTTCGAAATGAATTGCTTATTTCTATGTGGAGACTTCAAATGTTAAGCTAGCCCAAAAGTACTCATTTCATGCCCTCGAAGTACTCCCCGTGGCTAGAAATGCAAAGTTTCAGCCGATGTATTCACTTCTTGAAGGCGTCACGGTACGCTGATTTGGGCACAGTAATAAGGTACTGATGAATGGCAGATCCAAGTGCCTGTCGGGACTGGTATTTCCGCTCAGCAAGGAATGCTTTCAATTTCGGAAACAAAAAGAAATCACATGGGGCAAGGTCTGGGGAATACGGGGTGGGGGTGGGGGTGGGGGGGGGGAAGTGAGGCAAAACAGTTACTTTTTCTTTCTTCAAAAACGCCGTAACTATTACGGATGTATGAGCTGGGGCATTGTCATGTAGAAGACGGACATGTTTAAAACCAGTGGCAGGGCGTCGTTTCTGATAATACTTTTTTCAGCTTCTTCAGTACTACGTCTTTGTAGTACTTTCCGGTGATGCTTTTTGCCCTTTTTCACTGGCACTTTTATTGCGACTCCTTCACCAGAGAAGAAGATTGCATACAAAACCTACTTTGTACTCAAAGAACGTTTGGCAATTATTGGGCGTTTGCTGTGTTTAGTGGCCCAGATCTTATTGCTAACCTTTCTGACGGGCTCAAAATAATGGACCCAGGTTTCATCACCTGTGACGACATTGGCAAACTGCTTTTTGTCATACTTTGGAAACATTTGAAGCAGCTTTTTGGCCACTTTAATCCGTTGCCTCTTTTGCTCGTCAGTCAACAGATGTGGCACACATCTAGCAGAAATCTTTCTGACTTTCAAATGCTTCTTCAAAATAAGGTGAACCGTTGAAAGTGATATGCCTACCTTTCGTGCAATATCACGAACTGTAAATCTGGTATCTCCTTCAATGATTTCCTTTATTTTGGAAACGATTTCTTTACGAGATGCAGATTTTGGCCAACCTGATTTCGATGGGATTTTGATGGACTCTACACCAGACTCAAATTTCTTTTTCAACCGCCGAACTGTGTCATAAGACACACTAGAAGGTCCAAAAGCAGTAGAAATTTCAGTCATCAGCTTCTTCAAAGAACAACCAAGTTTTGTGCGAGCTTTGATGTAAGCCCGTATTTCATCTATTTTGTCGACGCTTCTACCAACCATTTTTACTGCAGTGGTCAGTGACTGCGTGTATTCAAAATGCAAATTTTATGTCTTACACTTAGTCTAACATGTACATTTATACACCATTGTGTAGATATTGAATAACCCGATACAGGTATGTATTGGTTTTTATCGTGCCCCACGTGGATATCGAGCTAGAGGACAATAAGCAATTCATTTCGAACATCCCTCGTATATACGTTTTAAGTTACCAACTAGAAATGTATCCAAAGGATACGGTTGCCCACGCTTGAAAAACTTAAACGCAAATTACTAAAGCCTGAAAAACTTAAACGCAAATTACTTAAGCCTGAAAAACTGAAACGCAAATTGCTAACGCTATCTCGGATGACTAGTATTATGTTGAGAGTTGCGGTGCTATACAACTTCAAAGTAATGTTAAGTTTCTGTAAATTATCAGTTCTTCATCAGACTGCAATGTGCGTTAGAAGCTAGATAATAATTGCTGACCAATCAGATCCCTCCATTCAATATGTTTTTATTCCTTTGAGAATCTATATGGTGAAGAAAAAAAAAAAGAAACAAACGTTATTTAGATTCATTATGTGTGCATGTATATGGCTGTCTGGATATGCACATTAGTAAATATTCCTAACGTATTAATATGTCTGAACAATCTTGGTAGAGGGTCAACAAAGAAATGTTCCTGCCAAGTCATATTGAAATCCGTCTATTAGTTTATGACGAGAACATTTTTAAAGTTTTCTATATAGATAAATAGGCAAATTAAGCACTTCCCCTTAGCGGCCTTGTTTTTCGACGTATTATCACGGCTTGAACAATCTTGATTGAGGGTAACCCAAGAAATATTTCTGCCGTTATATTGAAATCGATCGACAAGAATAGTTTCTGACAAGAAGATTTTTCAAATTTTCTATTTTGATATATAGGAAAAATAATCCCCACCCCTAGTGGTCATGTTTTTTGACGAATCATGACAGCTTGAACACTCTTGGTAGACCAAAGCAACATCCCTGACAAATTATATTGAAATCGGTTCAGCGGTTTCTGACAAGGAGATTTTTAATTTTTTCTATATAGACACATAGGATTTGACGAATCACGATTGCTTGAACAATCTTTGTAGAGGGTCACCAAGTAAACATTTCTGTCAAGTTATATTGAATTCGGTCCATTGCTTTCTGATAAGAAGATTTTAATTTTTTCTATATAGATATATAGGAAAAATAAGCTATTCCCCCTCCCCCCCCCCCCTCCACACACACACACACCTGGCAGCTATATTTTTTGACGAGTCATGATGGCTTGAACAATCTTGGTGGAGAGTTACAAAAGGATCATTGCTGCAATGTCATATTAAAATCAGTCAAGTGGTTTCTGACAAGAAGATTCTTAAAGTTTTCTACAAAGATATATAGGGAAAATAAGCTCCCTAGCGGCCATGTGTTTTGACGAATCATGACGGCATGAACAATCTTGGTGGAGAGTCACCAAGGAAACATTTTTGCCAAGTTGTATTGAAATCGGTCCAGTGGTTTCTAACAAGAAGAGTTTTAAAGTTTTCTAGATGTATAGGGAAGAAAATCCCCGCCCCCTGGCGGCCATGTTTTTTTACGAGTCATGACGGCTTGAACAATCTTGGTAGAGTGTTACAGAATTCCTGCAATGTTATGTTGAAATCGGTCCAGTGGTTTCTAAAGATTTTCAAAGTTTTCTGTATGGATATATAGGAAAAATAAGCCACGTCTCCTTGGCGGTCATATTTTTTTTTTTTTTTTTTTACGAATCCAAATGGCTTTTGCAATCTTGGTAGAGGATGACCAAAGGAACATTTTTGCAAAATTATAATGAAATCGGTCGAAAGGTTTCTGACTAGAAGATGTTTTAAGTTTTCATTTAATAAAATCTATTTTTAGCTCCAGTAACATAGATATGCAACGGACCAAAAACATTTGAACAATATAAAAGAGGTCCAAATAAGGATAATTCCTGTGAAGTTTGGTTAAAATCCAATCAGTTGTTCAGGAGGAGCTGTCATTTGAAGAAATTGTTTACGGACGGACGGACAAACGGACGCAGGCACGCACGTACGACGGACAAAATGTGATCACAAAAGCTCACCTTGTCACTACGTGACAGGTGAGCTAAAAAGAGTGCGAATTCTACAAATACAAAACTTTAAGTCTTGACACGTCTACTTAAGTTATCTGATTACCTTCTAAATGCACTTATTAACGGTTGCATTATATATCATGGGCCGCGCCATGCAAGAACGTGTTATCGAGAATACTCGGAAAGTGAAGGCCCAGATCGGCCTGAGCATCCGCGCAGTCTAATAAGGGCCTCTATTGTCCGTAAACAACATCATTGAATACTTTAGAATGTTTAAATTGAGCGCAAATGCATGAATGAGACTGCGTATACGCAGGATAATGTGGCATTACGAAAACACGCCTATTCAAATATATAGAAAAATCCACCTCCAAAAACTGAAAATTGTCAGATAAAAAACTGTATTATTTTTCATATTTCTGCTCAAAACATAGATTGTGGGTACTCGTTAGAACCGCCTCGGCGAGGCGGTTCTAACGAGTACCCACAATCTATGTTTTTGAGCAGAAATTACAAAGATAATGCCTACCCCTGTAAACCCCACTTTTACTATATAAAAATGGGGTTTAAGGGGGTCAAAATTATATAGGCATGTTTTCATGATGGATACGCACATTTTGCGCGTGCTCGAAGGCACCCTTTCGCTAGAGGCGGCCAAAAGCACTACTTCAAAAGAGAAAGAAACGAGCAAAACAAATTGCAGAAAACTTATTGTTACGGGAAATAGCAAAACCTTCTGATGGAATTAAGCACTCTATTGAGGCCATTCTATTGAGAACACTTAAAATACCATTGTTTTATAGACGAACGAAAAAACATCCCCCTAATTTATCTCTAGTTTGCATCCTGGCTTATTCGAACACTGTTTTGAGTCCCTTGGAAATTCTTCCGATAGCTCAAGAAAACAGGGCCCAGTTGTTCAAAGTGTCGTTAGCTTAACGAGCTCGTTAAGGATCATTTCGTTAACTGTTTTAGTGGATTCAATACACAATATTCTGATATTTTTTGCTGAAAAAAATGTGAGTGCTAGCTACTCACATTTTTTCAGCAAAAAATCTCAGCATATTTGCGTATCACTCGATTAAAATTTTAACGAATCGTTAACTAACGACATCGTTAGTTTTGAACAACTGGGCCCAGATATTTAGGGACATTTTAAAGAAGTATTTGCAATTCATCAAAATGTATGTGTACTAATTAGAATAGCCTTTTCGGAGCGTTTCTAATCAGTACACTCAATCTATCATTATTTCATAGAAGAACGAAAACATATCCCAAATTTGTCCCATTCTGCTTCCTGAACTGGCGCTATGATTAATCTTCATTGGCTCTAACTGCCCATGTCTACAACAAATTTCTATGGTCCCAAATATAATCGAGCCATATGGCCTGTATTTTCAGAACTACTAAAATGGGTTAAAATGGTCAGGACGAACTTGAAATGGATTTAGTGACTTCGAAGAACCAGCCAAGCTAGCATTCTTTATAAATCTATAGCGGCCCGTCAGCCACCCTGACGAGCCGAATTTTAACGGCCTGCTATAGATTTATGTTGAATGCTTACTGGGAGAGAATATAGACGACATCAGAAATTTACGCGCAGCAACGACAGATATCTGTTTAGTCTGACCGGAGTCTTTGCTGTCCTCTGCAATGAAACTTTCATCCTTGGATACTCAATACGCGTCCAGTGAATGAGCAGGCACATCTGAGTTTTCGCTGTACCCACATGTCCGAATGTACGTTTTCTGACGTTGCGACTCATACATTTTAAGTTGCCTCTAGATTATGTGACACCGTGGGAGATAATTTCGGATTTTTTTCAATACGAAAACACGCCTATACAAATACATTGTAAATTTTACCGCCGAAAATACGAAATATTAAGATGAAAAATTGTGATATTTTTCTTATTTTTGCTCAAAATATAGAATGTGGGTACTCGTTAGAACCGCCTCCGCGAGGCGGTTCTAACGAGTACCCACAATCTATGTTTTCAACCAGAAATAAGAAAAATAATGTATACCCCTGTAAACCCCAGTTTTACTATATAAAAGTGGGGTTCAAGGGGGTCAGAATTATATAGGCGTGTTTTCGTGATGTTTATTCGTTTTTATTATTTGTGTGTGTGTGTGTGTGTGTGTGTGTGTGTGTGTGTGTGTGTGTGTGTGTGTGTTTATCATTATAATCAGATCCAATGAATGTCTCCAATAGATGTTGAGCCGCGTCGAACATTCCGTAAGTATGAACTTTCAGTGCGCACGCTTAGCCATTTAAAGGTGCGAGGGGTCTGGCCCATTTGTGTACAATTTTCATTTTTTAAGCAATGCTTGTATGAGCGAACAACAAAGGTTCTGACTAGACTGTAGATGCGCAGATTCTCCTGAACTTTCACTGTTCGCATCCTTTTTCCCTTCATGCTTCAGTGTAAAACCAAGAAAACGTTTGAATATTGACATCATCTGATCTTTCTTACCTTGCATCTGTGTTGGAGGTAGTCCTGCAATATAAAATATAACATATTGAGCCAGTCAAGCGGAAAGGTTTCTTCGAACATGTGCAAGATGCCAAAATTCAGCTTCATCCCGTGCATGCGCAAATATTCATCCGGGCTTCTCTTGCAATATTACATCGGGCATGTAATACTGTTTATATATGGTAAACTTTCAATGACTCGAACATCGATGGCTCGTGTACTGTGACTAATTCGACCTCGTTTTGAGTCCTTAGCAAACGCTTCCAATAGCTCGATACCAAATATTTAGAAATATTTTAGGGAATTTGTTTTATCTTATCATGAAAATATATGTTTTATGTATTTATTAAAATAGCCTCATCGATGCGAGTCTAATGACTATACTCATCATACAATTATTCTATTGAAGATCGAAAAGACATTTCTGAAATATCCCCATTTGCCTCCTGATCTGGCGCTAAGATTAACTCTCAACGGCTCGAAAAAACATATCTCGAGCAAATTTCCATGATCTGGGTCCAGTTGTTCAAAGCGTCGTTAGCTTAACGAGCTCGTTAAGGGTCATTTCGTTAACTGTTTTAGCGGATTCAATATACAGTATTCTGATATTTTTTGCTGAAAAAATGTGAGTAGCTTTTGCACTGCAAAAGCTACTCACATTTTTTCAGCAAAAAATTTCAGCATATTTGCGTATCACTCGATTTAAATTTTAACGAATCGTTAACTAACGACATCGTTAGCTTTGAACAACTGGGCCCTGAATGATAATCGAATTATTGAATTTCGACTGGTATCCGTAAACTTTATCATAGTGCAGGTTATATTTTATTTCCTTTGGTATCATTGAGCCCATCCTGGTTAATTTGAAAATCGAATACCGCTTAAGCCGGCGCTAGGGTGGGGGCGCGGGGGAGGGCGTATGCAGCCTAGCAAACTACTGTGTTGCATATGAAGAGACTCAATCAAACCAAGTCTCTGATTTTCGTGATTTTGTGTGTTCTGTTTCCAAAGGCAATCCTTTTTGACTTTTATTTGACTCTGCGACGGTGATTACTATCATTAACTAATTACAAAAATATAGAGAATTCTGTTAAAAATACGGGTAAAGTATTTGAAATCAACTTTAATAATATTATTATTGTCTTCTGGAGGCACTGTATAACGTTGCATTACATTAAATGGGCCGCGCTATGCTCAAAAAAACCTGTTTTTGGTAATATGCGGACAGCGAAAACCCAGATCAGCCTGCGAACCCACGCAGTCTGAGAAGGACCGTTGCTGTCAGCACACACAAATTCATTGGATACTATACAATGTTTCAAAAGAGAGCATATACCTTGATGGGACTTTGCACATGGGCAAAATGATGTAAATGTATATTTTGTGCGTTTTGGAAGGACCTTTGTGGCTAGATGCAACCCAAATGACAAAACAAAGCAGCACTTCTTCGAAAGAGAACAAACGAACGAAAAGGAATTGCAGAAACATTACTGTACTGATACGGAAAATAGCAAAACTTCCGGGGATAATAGCCATCTCAAAGGACCAAACGGAATAACCTAAATAAAAGTCAAGCACCGTTATATTAATTTAAATAATGCACTAATCATACCCCAAGAACTTTTTGTCACTTACTTTAACAGTTTCGGTTCTTATGAATAACCATCATTTTCGGTTCTCATCAAGAACTATCATCAGACTGTGACCTTGACTTCGTGACGTCACGGGACTTTGTGTAACGTCACTTTGGACTGTTTCAATAACAATAAAAGTCCCTTGATCGTACGAGATCAAGGTCACAGTCTGATGATGGTTCTCCGAAACTGTCACAGTGTACAAATATGTTCCTTGGGATATCTTTAATGCATTATTTGGATGTATTGTGATATTCTGTACTAATGATCCTACATGTAAGCACTGTTATACTTTAACGGACACAACACGGCAATTAAAATCAAATGCAGTATTTATAAATTCGGAAATTAATATCGATGTTTTGACAGCAAGAACCGCATACATAAATAGATTCTAGATAGAATGGAGACATGTGAAAACAGATTATAATGTATATCACGATCAGCAGCAGTGTAATATGCAAATCTGATCATCTGGGCTGTTTTTTTTTGTTTTTTTTTCAAAGTTCAGAACTTGCCCACGGACAAGTAAATGGTTAAATCCATTCGTCCAACTAAGATTTACTTGATCGAAATTTGACCGATACTTTTCTTACTTCTCGAATACAGCTTACGGACACCTAAATAACGAACTAACTAAGATTTTATTAGATTTAGAACATTCCTAGAGAGCATCGAATTATATGGACTGTCTGTCTTTTGAATAATCGGGCTTCTAAAACGCATTGCATATTCAGACACTTCGATAATAAGTGCTTATATTTGGTAACCCTTATAGTTTCAAGATAGTCGGTCAAAGTAGCTGCAATAATTGAAATGTGTATAGAGATTGCATTTGTGTTGAAAATATTACTAAATGGACATGTTTTATGCACAAAGTGACTTTCGCTGCATTTTGCACGATTCATAATGTTTGCCATAGATCTGAACAACGATACAGTCGCAGTTATTTGCATATCACCTTGTTGATGTCGTAAGTTGTTTACCCTGGCGAAGATTTCTGATAGAGGTTGATGGCCGCCACAAGCCACTGTCCTATATTCTGATACATGTATTTGCTGCAAATGCTTGCTCGACAATAAAACAAACGCACGTACCGTTGCACGACGGGAAATGGCAAACATCCCAAGGCACATTAGGATCGTTTGTATAGCACCAAAGGTACCCATGGCTACCTGGATCCCGGCAATAATTCTTAGCTGCGACAGCGGAACCATCAACTGGAAAAAGGTCATCAATACGGTACTTGTTTTCATGTGGATTTTGTTTAGACCAGTCTTGACATGTGTATCCGGTTGATGTTACATTTTCAGTGCCATCGTACAGATGAGAGTTACTTGCACCCCAACAAATCAGGTTACCTGAAATTGAAGAGATAGTTTCAAATGTCGAATTTTCGTTTTCTTCATTTGGTCAAATTCAACCATCCACAAACTTATCCATGGTTGTGAAATTCAACTGATTTGCTGTGTATTGATGGCGATTGTTGCATTGAAAGGATGTCAAAGATATTCTAAACTACATCAGGAAAACACGCCAATATAATTTTGACCCCCTTAAACCCTACTTTTATATAGTATAAATGGGGTTTACTTAGGGTATGCATTATTTTTTTCTTATTTTGTTAAGACACATAGGTTGTGGGTACTCGGCGAGGCGGTTCTTACGAGTACCAACAAGCTATGTTTTGAGCAGGAACATGAAACATATCAGAATTTTCATCTGAAACTTTTCCTTTTTCAGGTTGTAAAATTTTCAATATATTTGAATAAGCGTGTTTTCGTAATGATTAGTACCGATATCTAGGAAATACGACAATCAACAAACACAGCCCTCCCGAGGCACCAACACTAAGAGAGATGAGTACCAAATAATGACAAAACAAACGCCACATGAGCAATACAACCGGCTGGTGAGGTGGGCTTAAACCAGTTTTACTCGCACTAAACCACCTAACGTTATATTTCAATCGGGTTAGAAGATATTCTGCACTTCTTAGAACCCGTGCACGAGTAATGTTATAACGTCATAGGGGTCACAGCATTTTCATCCCACATTTTTATTGTTTTAATGTACGTATGCGTTGGAAACTGGGTAATTCTGCTGACCAATCAGATCTATCTAATCAAGGAACTTTATTCCATTGAGGATCCATATGGGGAAAAAGAAACAGTTTTAGAAGGCTCATTATGTGTGCATTTTGGATATGAAAATGTAATATGTTAGACACAATATTCCTAAAGTAGTATAAATTTTCTTTTTTAATGTGGGTTTGTCTCTATAAAGAGATGTATTCACACGGTAGTGTTTCATAATTGCATTAAATTTCATTTTAGCAAATCGTGTTATTAAAACTGATACACACACTGTGTTAAACTTGACTGCTTTTGTTCCTTCTTCTTTGCCGCATGTTTGGCCAAATTGAAAGTATGTTAAAGATATTCTAAACTACATCACGAAAACACGCCTGTATAATTTTGACCCCTTAAACCCTACTTATATATAGTATAACTGGGGTTTACAGGGGTATATATTATTTTTCTTATTTTGCTAAAATGCGTAGATGGTGGGTACTCGTTAGAACCGCCTCGCCGTTTGTTGCTAAATTGAAAAGTCAATACATATCTCTGTACACAGGAAAATTGAAATGTCGATACATATTTCTATACACAGGAATAAATCAACATTTCTAGGATTTCCAGGTGTACGAATGTTGCTAAACATTTGCCTGTATATAATATTTACGGAATAAAGCAAATTCCCATTTTAATAAAAATGCTTCTCATTCCGTTTTTTTTATTTAATTATTTTTTTAATTTATTTTTACAATGCTATTGTTCTTAACTTCCTTTATTTTTCCCTTAATACATCCCATAATTTTGCACATGGTATACAAAAAACTTGTCAACAACATGTGCATAACCATCGCTGACATCGATTTGGATTTTAACTCCAGTTCATTTTCAGAGGCCAACAGAAGCACAGCTTTTGTCAAACGCGAATAGTTGTATCTCTGTAGTTTAATTCCGACCAGGTTTGTGTTTGACAGTCTCTTTATATTCGTGGTTCCACATACGGTCATCGATATTCGTCACTGACCGGCGCGGGAATCGCGCCGAACTCTTAATATAGCTTTGGATTTTTATATATGGACAGATGGTAGAGTGTTCTATTAGCTCATATATTTGCCGGGATCGTCGGTGTGTTACGTTGCACCCACGCATTTTAGTGTTTGTATCTGTCGGAAAGACCAATGTATGGCTTTTCGTCCAAGCTATAAATATGTTGATTTCGGTAATGTCTAACTTTGAATGCGCATGTTGAGACACTCAAAGGGGCTAGAACCTGGTTGTTTGGCTGAGAATGCTCGTATGAGCAACTACTGTCCTTTCGACATATCTCGGAAAGACGTATTTTGCTTGGCGTTTTATCTTAAATGAAAATATTTTGTTCTGATTGACTATATCTTATCAGAAACCATTTGTCTTTTTCTGTTTCTGTGTTTTGTTCTCAAATATGTACCCTAAAATTAAATTTATCGCCAAATATTGATCTGACCTATGCAATTTCTATAGTAAAGTGATTTTTTTGGAATTTTTGTCTTAGTAAATATTTTTACTTTTCTTTGCCGAATTTGAAATATTGACTTCACAACAATATTGTGAAACTTTCAGAAAAAAATGAACAAGTTAAACTTGTTGAAAATCTGCCTCCAAGTTACCTACCGTACAAATTTCTGCATTCTCCAATGTTCATTCATGTTTACTATGGGAAAAAGTTGAAATAATGGATTTTATAAAAACCACTGACTAGAATGAATTTTTTGCGCATAAGCAGTTACAACAAATGGTTTTGCATTAAATCATGACAAAAGTTTGCAAATTTACTTCTTCTGTTTAAAGCGCCGAGCAAAAAATGACTTTCTCAAAGATGTGGAAAGCACAGAAGTTAAGGTTCTGGAGAGAAGATGATAGTATATGTACATTTCAGAGATAAGTTTCGCTAGAATTAACGAGGGAAATAATTTCTCATGCAACCTTAATCAGTGAGAAATTTTGTATTTTCAATGACTGAGATCAAAATAATAGCCTTTACCTTCTAAAAAACATGGTAACACTGACCACGAATAAACGTACTTCTACCGGGTGGTTTGTCTAATTTTTAATTAACACCATGTTTCTATATTTTCTGTTTTTTAATATTTTCAGATGTTTTCAATCTTTATTTCAATAAATTATCAAAACAGTAAGACGAAACACAAGTTTAATATTTTAATATAATTTTTACTTACTTCAGAAAATTAATTTTTAACTTTCAGTATCGTTTTTAGCTCGCCTGACTTCGACTTCCACTTTTAATATTAAAACTTACAATGTTCATGTTAAAACTTTTAGACCTAATTTCTTTAAGCCCTATGATTAATTTGATTCATGTGTGGTATGATGATACATGTTTAACCACAATTTTGTGCATTGCTATCCCCAACCCCTTCCCCACAATTTAAAATTTTAAAATTTTAAAATCTTTAAGAGCTCTTTTTTTTTCAAACAATATAATTCATTCAGTTCATGATAAGTAGGATGATAGATATAATACAAACTTTAGGTACCCCCTCGCCTCTTTTCCAACGCGCGCGCGCGCACACACATCCACACACACACACACACAAACACACACACACACACACATACACACATGATCTCAAGATCAGCAATGCACTTGAAAAATGTCATAGACGCAATTAAGTCAAAGGTTAAATTCAAGCGAACTATCCTGTCAGGCGATAGTTTTTATCAAAAATGTTTTACATTACAATCTGCTTATAACACAAATTTTGGAATCCAAAGCATAAGCTGTATTATTTAAACAATCTTGTTATATCCAAACCAAAATATGTAGATGTTATAAAGAATACCCATTAACCATCAGTTTTGATATAATCTATTCATTTTTCGAATCCATCTTTGAACCATGCACTATCTAAAACCATCTTTAACAAACTGTGTTATATAAATAGGTTCGTGTCTATTTTATTTTCATTTCAATCAAGAAATTTCATAAAGCTTAATAAAAGCATATATTAAAGAATCACATTGTTGTTCGTTTTTACCTATTACATTGAAAATTTATTAAACTTTAGTATACCCTTGTCCCATATCTCTAAATCTAACACTCCTCGTCTATAAAGCCAATGGTTAAATTCAGTGATTTATTCTGCAACAAATCACTGGGCGGAATCGCGCGACGCTGTCTGGCGCCATTCCGACGTCATTTTGACATTTTTCTGACGCCAAGTATTCGTTTTTACGAAATTAGACGGTGTAACGTCGTTTTGCATCTTCTTAAGTAAACATGAACAAAAAATGGGCCGGTAATTACACGTTTATGTGTAAATATTTTGTCTTCTTTACCAATATAGGGATCAAACATGGCTTTTCATGCATTAACATTCTCCAGGTCCCGAGGGAGGTGTTGAAAACCGAGGCCGAGGCGGTTCTAACGAGTACTCACAATCTATATTTTGGGCAAGAAATAAGAAAAATAATGTATATCCATGTAAACCTCAGTTTTACTACATAAAAGGGGGATTTAAGGGGGACAAAGTTATGTTGTTTTTTTTTTTAGTCCCTATAAGAAATTCTTTCCAATAGCGCAAAACACCTAATGTTTAGGGACATACTCGTTCAAATTGTCTTATCAAGGAAATTCTAGTAAGTATAGTTAACAAATCATAATTTTAAAGAACACTACGAAAACACGCCTATTCAAATATATTGAAAATTTCACCACCAAAAGCTGAAAATTTCAGATAAAAATTCTGATTTTTTTGTCATATTTCTGCTCAAACCATAGATTGAGGTACTCGTTAGAACCGCCTCGCCGAGGCGGTTCTAACGAGTACCCACAATCTATGTTTTGAGCAAGAAATAAGAAAAAAAATGCATACCACTGTAAACATAAGTTTTACAATATAAAAGTGGGGTTTAAGGAGGTCAACATTATATAGGTATGTTTTCGTGTTGAGATCCAAAAGACATCACCAATTTGCCTCCTGGGCAGGTGCTATGAACAACCCTCGGTGGCACGAACTGTCGCGAACAAATTTCTATGGTGCCAAAGACGTTCGGTCAGTTAAGTTCGACTATAGTCCGTAAACATGACTCCGCGATGGTGATGACTATAATGCATGAATTACAAACATATAGAGAATTCTATTAACACAAAACGTTAGTACTTGACACGTTAACTTTAAAAACTCTTGTCTTCTTAACACACCGTATAAAGTTTGCATTGTATAATATGGGCCGCCCCAGGCGGAAACATGTCTCGGGCGTATGCGGAACCCGAAGGCCAGGATCAGCCTGAGCATCCGCGCAGTGTGATAAAGGCCTTTGCTGTCCATATACAGAATATCTTAGAATGTTTCAACAGAAAATGACCGGGCGAAACTGCGCATGCGCAGAATAATGTGGATCCGCACATTTTGCGTGTGCTCGAATGCACCCTTTCGCTTGACCATTACGAAAGCACGCCTATTCAAATATATTGAAAATTTTACAACCCCAAAAGGAAATTTTGTAGATACAAAATTCTGATATTTTTCATATTTCTGCTCAAATCATAGATTGTGGGTACTCGTTAGAACCGCCTCTGCGAGGCTGTTCTAACGAATACCCACAATCTATGTTTTTGAGCAGAAATAAGAAAAATAATGTATTACCCTGTAAACCATCGTTTTACTATATAAAAATGGGGTTTAAGGGGGTCAAAATTATATAGGCTAAAATCACAACACAAATTCCACTCCTTCGAAAGAAGTATGTATGTACTTATAAGAATTGCTTCATCGATGTGATTCTAATGAGTACACTCAACATACCATTTCTAGTAGAAAAACGCAAAAACATCCCTAATTTATCCCCCCTTTGCCTTCTGAACTGGCGCTGTGGCTCCAACTACGTTCATGTCTATATCAAATTTATATGGTCCCAAATATAAGCGACTATCTGTTTTTTCAGAACTACTTATATGGGTAAGCGTTCAAGAAGGACTAAAATTGGACTCAGTGATCACGAAGAACTAGACAACATAAACGACCTCAGACATATACGAGTAACAACATAACTAATCCTAATCATTACGAAAAATCGCCTATTTAAGTAAATTGAAAATTTCAGCACCAAAAACCGAAAGCTTTCAGATAAAAATTCTGATATTTGTCATATTTCTGCTCAAAACATAGATTTTGGGTACTCGTTAGATCCGCTTCGCCAAAAACACAATATGTATACCCCTGTAAACCCCAGTTTTACTATATAAAAGTGGGGTTTAAGGGGGTCAAAATTATATTGGTATGTTTTCGTGATGTAGCTTCTGTCAGGAGCCCCCAACGAGGATCAAATCAGACTGAGCACTCGTTTAGGCTGATCAGAGATTTTGCTGTTCTCATGAAAGAACTATCATATATGACTATTCAATATGCGACCAGTGACGATCTGATCAGACTGCGCGAACGTGCAGATCTACATTATGAAAACACGCCTATTCAACTATATTGAAAATTTTACCACCAAAAAATGAAACTTTTCAGATAAAAATATTCTGATATTTTTCATATTTCTGCCCAAAACATAGATTGTTGGTACTCGTTAGAACCGCCTCGGCGAGGCGGTTCTAATGAGTACCCTCAATCTATGTTTTTGAGCAGAAATAAGAAAGATAAATTATACCCCTGTAAATCCCAGTTTTACTATATAAAAGTGGGGTTAAAGGGGGTCAAAATTACATAGGCGTGTTTTCGTGATGCTAATTTTTCGCAGTGTGCGCATGTCCGAATGTTCGTTTTCTGACGTCACGGCTTATTCATTTTCAGTTGTCTCCAGAAAATGTGACAACTGGGGAGATAATTTCGGATTTTTTTTTATTGTTTTGTATCTTCGCGCTTTAGCGATGGGGATATTGTAACTGCCTCCGTCCGTCTGTATGTCCGTCAGTCCGTTACGCTATTTCCTCCTTAATCACTGGGCGGAATTTTAAGAATGTGCGCGTGCAACTATTTTTCACTTTGCCCCGTGTGTCCTTCGGTAGGGATCAATAGGTCAGTCTGTGTGTCCGTTCTTCCGTCCGTCACGCTTTCTCCTCTTAAACAACTGGGTAAATTTAACCAAACTTGCTACATGACTTCCCCTCGTGTTAAGGGTGTGCCAGAGCAACATTGTTTTCCCATTCATCCATCCGTCCGTCAGTCTATTAGCAACACTAGCACCGAGCATGGGGATTTTGCTAAGGCATGCCATCTGAACTTTTACTGTTCGTTTATGCTATTAGATAGATTTTCGCATATGCTATAAGATACACTTTTGCTTGACGCAGCCCATATTGCGGTGCAAAACCAAGTAAATTTAATATTTGAATATTGACATCAACTGGCCCTATCTTACCTGGTATCTGTGTTGTAGGAAGTCCTGCAATATAAAAATACAACAAACTGAGCAAGGTGAAGCAAACATGCGCAAGATGCCAGAATTCAGATTCATCTTGCGCATGCGCAGCCATCCGGGCACTTGTCTCTCCATTGATACATTCTATAGTGTCACAGGAATTGTTAGTGAACAGCGCAGGCCATGATTAGACTGTGCGATTGTGCAGGCTGCTCTCGATGACTGCATAAGCGACGGTGACGACTAAAACAAATTAATTACACAAATATATAGGAAATTCTATTTAAACAAAATTACTAGTATGGTACTTGAAAAAGCCATCACGAAAACATGCCTATATAATTTTTACCCCCTTAAACCCCACTTTTATACAGTATTATTTTTATTTTAACCCAAAAACATAGATTGTGGTACTCGTTAGAACCGCCTACCCGAGGCGGTTATAACGAGTATTAACAATCTATGTTTTGAGCAGAAATATGAAAATATCAGTTTTTTATCTGAAAATTTTCAGTTTTTCGAGGTGAAGTGTTCTATATATTTGAATAGGCGTGTTTACGTAATGAACTTTGTGTTATTTTATTGCCTTCTTAAGGTTGCAATACATACAACTGGCTGTGCCATGCGAAAAAAAAGTGTCTTCCGGCATATGCAGTCTAATCAGGGCCTTTGCTGTCCGCACACAGAATAATTGGATACTATATAGTGTTTCAAAAGAGAGCAAATCAAATACCCGGATGAGACTTTGCGCATGTGCAAGATGATGTAAATTCGCACATTCATTTTGCGCGTGCTAGAAGGCAATTTTTCGCTTGACGGAACCCAAATCACAAAACAAAGCAGCACTTCTTCGAAAGAGAATGAACAGCAAAAAAAAAAAAAAAAAAAGAAAAAGAAAAACGAGGAGTAATTGCAGAAAAATTACAGTACTGATACCACAAACAGCAAAACCTCTGGGATATTAACCAGCTTAAAAGACCAAATGGAAGGTAAGCTGGGTAATAGTCAAGCACTGTTATATTAAGCTAAATAATTCACTTGATATCTTTTTTATTATTTACTTTGACAATTTCGGTTCTCATCGAGAACCATCATTTTCGGTTCTCATCGAGAGCCATCATCAGAATGTGACATTGACTATATGACATCACGGGACTTGGACCTTGTGACGTCACGAGACTTTGACTGTGGAGCGCTGTGGTGCAGTGGTAAAGCGTCGGACTCGAGATCGATAGGTACCGGGTTCGATCCCCACTAACAGCAAGTGTTGTTTCCTTGAGCAAGAGACTTTATCCACATTGCTTAGTACTGGTTTCTACCCAGGAAAAGAGAGGGTCACATGGAAGATTAGTACTAGATTACTAAATGTGTTACCCTCTATAAATAAGGTCGATTATTATTATTATTATTATTATTATTATTACTACTGTTTGCAAAGCACTCAAAATCCATTGACGTTACGAGGGCAAGGTTATATATAGTCTGATGATGATTCTCGATGAGAACCGAAACTGTCACAATAAGTAAATATGTTCCTTGGGATATATTTAATGCATTGTTTGGATTAATGTGATAATAGGCAAACCTGTTCATTAGGGCTGTGGAATTATCAAAGGACCTCTGACTGTAACGTAGGCAATCTACCTATGTTTAGCGAGTTGTTCTAGTTTCAATGATTCTCCAGACTATTATATTTGGTATTTTTAGGAAGATACATATTCTATGAAGAATTGTAAACATGTGTCATACACAAGCTGTATTTTATTCATATCTATAGGAAGGAGGGGTAATTTTTTTTAGAAAAATAAAACTGATCTAGATCCGAATTTATTTTACATGTAAGTGAATGTTTATGCATATCTTTATAAAATACACACTAATATTTAGATGTATAGCTAATTATTTGACTACAATTGATGGTATCAGTTTACTTTTTACACAGACAAAAAATGTGTACCAAACATTTGACATACCCCATAGCAGTGTTAGCACATCGTTCAGTGATCCTGTTTGTAATGCTAGGTTCCCACTGTCGTGCGATCCGTTACGAATGCCACGATTGGCCATTCGTAGCTGGTCGTGGAATTTTCCCTGAAATTTCAGGTTTGGATATGAGGTGATGCGAGTCGATACGTTCTGATACGATTTGTTGCGCGTTCGGATGCGATCCAATCACGATTTGTCATTTCAGGTGTCACGATCAGTCACGGTCTGATCTCCCGTTCAGATACGATCACATACGTTCCGATAGGATTGTTGTGATCGAGTCTACGATTGGGTCTGGATCTGACACGATCATCATGATCGGGTTCCCCGAATTGAGACGATCTGATACGTGCAGACACGTTCCGAGACCTTCATCATGAACAGATGCGCTCCATTACGATAGTATACGATTGTGGTCTCGATGTTTTTCACGATCATGATCGAGGGTGATCACGATTTGAGCTACGACTGGACCCCGACGGGTATATATATGCAGCCGGACTGACCATGGAGTTCATTGTTTCTTGAGATTTTACAGCATAAGCACTGACCCTCAACCATTGATGATGGCAGGTGTTGCGGATGATGACAACGTGGCATTTGCAGTATTACTGTATAGTTACATTATCGCCAGAGAGGAAGAAGACGAGCAGCAGACAGACCAGCTACAACCCCGACCACAAAGGGCCAGGAGAGTTGCAGTCAGGCAGTTCTGAGTTCTGGGTGCGACCATGGCTCAGAGAGGAGAGGAGAAATCTATGGGCACGAGAACTCGTAGCAGATCGAGAGCGTTCGTGTATAAACCTAACTACTCGTATCTACTCGCATTTATTCGCATCTTCTCGTATCAACTCGTGTCTGATCGTGAGTCATTCGTGTCAGGTCTTGAGCAATGGGACCCGACAGAGCGTAACAAATCGTGACAGATCGTGGGAGATCGCAACACACCTTAACAGAACGTGGTGTTTGTCTTGTCCAAGATCGATCCCGATCACCACGATTTGGAAGCACGATTAGATACGATCTGTCACGCTTTGTTACGATGCAATACAATCTGATACGATGATCCCGATTTGACAATTGATCGTGTTGATCGTAGAAAAATTTTGAACCGTTCAAAAAGTTTCTACGATTAACACGATTGCGACGACTAACCTCAAGATCTGATAAGATCTGATAGGATCACCACGATTAGTCCACGATTAAGACAACGATTTCAATCGTGCCGCGAACCGTGATAGTGGGAAAATAGCATAACCAGGTACTCCGGGTAAGTTTGTCATCAAAGAGATAAATATCAGTACTTTTTTACCATTTTTATACACATCAATAAGTTTTGGAATTTTCCGAGATCTCAAAGACAACGAGGCTAATTAAGAACCAAAGTTATTTTTGTGACAGTAAAATAAGAAGTAAAATTACATCTGACTATTTAACTTTAGCCCTATAGTGTATCTCACATCTATATAAATGTTCCTCTTCATTGGCTATATATACAATATACGCGTACAATATATGCACAGGTATCTTATGTTGTACAGTTGCCTTCCAAATGCACATTACTGACTCAGGCTTTAAAAAATCCGTAAGGTCATGCGTTGAGGCTGCATTTCTGTAACAGAAATCAGGCAGATGGCCAAATATATGGACCGATTAAGTTGTAATGTTTATTAGCATGGATATGCCGAGACATAACAGTTCTGATAGTTCAATTTAAAACAGTTGTGCTTCTTTCCATGCTTAAAACTACTACTTTGAGAGTGAAAGAATAGGGTTGTTTGTCTCTAGGGTATCGTTCCCTGCTTGCCCTTAGGTAGCCACTTATATATTGTGTCAAATATGCATATACAAATACCTGCAAAAGGATTAGCTGAGGCACGAAGGGGAACAGTACTTTATAAAAAACTTTTCTATTTTCCATGCAATTCAATAGCACAAATGGACAGGTTTACCCAAATTCAGGCTTCAATTATGTTTGATTTGGAAAAGTTGTTTTCATAACAGTAATGATAGCTCATCAGAGGTCCACTGCAATAAAAATTATGCTATTTACTGAAACTTTATTTTCCATCATTTTGTAGGCAAATTTACATCACTACTGTCAGAGGTCCTTGCATGACTCGTCCTCGGACAAGTTAATGGTCAAAATCCATTTGTCCAACTCATCACGAAAACATGCCTATATAGTTTTGACCCCCTTAAACCCCACTTTTATATAGTAAAACTGGGGTTTACAGGGTATACATTATTTTACTTATTTCTGCTCAGAAACATAGATTGTGAGTACTCGTTAGAACCGCCTCGCCGAGGCGGTTCTAACGAGTACCCACAATCTATGTTTTGAGCAGAAATATGAAAGATATCAGAGCTTTTAATCTGAATTTTTTCTGTTTTTGGAGGTGAAATTTTCTATATATTTGAATAGGCGTGTTTTCGTAATGTGATTTACTTACCGATAATTGACATGTTTTTTTTTTCTTATTTCTCGAATTAGCAGAGTCTTTGTCCTAGGACAAACAAATAGAAATTTCTTCCTTGTCCTCAGAGAAAGGGGACAAGTTGGAAAAGTCAGGCAAAGTGCATATTTCCACAGGCCTGCTGTTTCTGCTGCCTTGTGCCGGCATAATTATATCTTTACGTTCAAGTTGACCAAATGGGCTCAGTGATCTTAAAGTATCCGTATATCCGTATGTATAAACTAAAGTATAGTGAAGCCATCCTTTACAACCTACGTCATAACAACCCTTATAACCTATGCCATAATGATAATGGGAATTTTCACCAGTAACTTGTTTTTTGGTGTGTGTGTGTGTGTTTTTTTTTTTTGCTTTTTTTTGTGGTGTTTGGGGGGGGGGGGGGGGGGAGCGGTGGTGGGGGAACCTAGTCAATGAACTATGATTTTATTTAAATTTAGAAGAGGGCATCAAATTTCCTATTATATGGACTGGCTGTCTTTCGAATAATCGGTCTTAAGAAACGCATTGAATATTCGGACACTTTGACAATATGTGCTTATACGTACAGTCAAACCTCAATCGCTCGAACACTCATGACTCGTTTATAATGGCTCACTCGAACTAGTTTTTAAGTCCCTACAAAATTCTTCCGATAGAAAACAAATATTTAGGAAAAATTTCTTATTCTATCACGAAATTTTATGTTGTGTGTACTCATTAGAATTGCCTCATCGAGGCGATTCTAATGCGTACACACAATATACATTTTTTGTGTAGACAATCAAAAATATTTCCCCAAAATGGCGTTATTTGCTTCCCCGACCTGGCGCCACAATTAATCCTCAGTGGCTCGAACTACCCATATCTCGAACAAATTTCTACGGTCCCAAAAATGTTCGAGCCATTGAAGTTTGACTGTATTTTTGTAACACTTATAGTTTAAAGATTGTGTATAGATATTACTAAAAATGGACATATTGTATGTTCACAGTGATTTTTCGATGCATTTTGCAATCTTCATGATTTTGCCATAGATCTGAACAAATGATGATAGTAGCAGTTATTTGCATATCATCTTTTCTTGACATAGGTTGTTGACAGGTGAAGAGTTGGGGTTAAAGTTTATGATCTCCACATTCTGGGGTGAGTTGCATAAGGAAAGCGCTTTCAGGTAGCGCTCTATAGCGATTTGTTCTTGCTATGCAACGGTCCGTTTGATGGGAGCACTTTTTAAAATGTCTGCCAAAATGAACCGATTTTTAAACTTGTAATTTCTCGTAAAAAGCTAGCGGTGCTTTCTTCAGCGATTGGGTTTGTGTTCTATGGTCATTTATGCACAATGCACTTCGTCAAAGAACAACAATAACAATAAAAAAAATCTTAAAACGGGCACTGACTACGTCTGTTTTGGCTGGTTGCTATGCAACGTTGTATTTCAGACAGCGAGCCAGTTCCAAACACCGTTACGAAGCGCCACAAATCGCTTTTTGGTAACGTACTGTTGCATAGCGAAGCGCTACGAAGCGCTCTGTAACGCTCACTTATGCAACTCATCCCTGGTATTTGCTTAAAATGCGACTGCTAGCTTGACAAAACATAAAAGCACGTACCGTTGCACGACGGGATTTGGCAAGCGTGCCAACGCACCAAAGGATCATTAGTATAACACCAAAGGTAGCCGTGGCTACCTGGATCCCGGCAATAATTCTTAGCTGCGTACATGGAACCATCAACTGGAAAGAATTCATTGAAATCATACTTGTGTTTATGTGGGTACTGTTTAGACCACTTTTGACATGTGTATCCGGCTGATGCTATATACTCAGTACCACCGTACAGATGGGAGCTACTTGCATTCCAACATACCATGTTACCTGCAATTGAAGAGTTAGAGATTTGGTACAACATAAATGTAATGCAACAGACAGCATGCATGGTAGTTAACCCAATCACGGTTAATAACTTTGCTCCCCTCTTTGGTTGCACGCCGGCGGTTTGGCCTCAGACTCTATGACGGCTACTGCCTAAAGACTTTTAAATAAGTCGGTTGGTACCTGATGCTCTGGCTCTCGTTTGGCCCACCGGAGTCCATCTGTTCGTTTTTATTTGCTTAAGCATTTCAGGTATTTCTTGCTGTCGAGTCCTCATCGTTGTTTCATCCCTGTACTCATTCGATTTTATGTTCCATGGCATAACTAATCGATTTACCCGTAAAATTTTACAAAGGCAGTGCTTCTACTGTGATTTACTATTTATGTCATTGTATGTCTTTGCATGTATGTTCTGGTGAAGTTTTTATTTTGGATGGCCATTTGGCCAATTTCTTGGAACGAAACTGTCCTTTGGGCTTTCTGCTTGTAGTGTTTAGATTGTGCCGCTGTTGCTTTAAGTGTGTCCTTCTTTCCTTTTGGTGTATTTCAATAGAAGGTGTTAGGTAATTGTATCGATTCCTGATCATTGCTTTCCTTTCCAATTAGAATATTCGTTTTCTGAATTTAGTTAATAGTCCACCATCAACAAACCGATGCACGGTTGTCAGATAAAACCGATTTGCTGTGTATTGTTACATTGAAAGATGTCGAAGATATTCTACAATATAAACAAAGCTGCAGTGAGCCTTGTTCAGTGAATGTAGCCTTTCCTGTTTACCTCTATGTGTATTTTTTACGAATTGTGTTTATTAGGCAGGCTAGGCTAAAATCTAAGGCAGCTGACTTTATGATATGGACTACAACAAAGCACAAGATATATTTGTTGTACTTCAACATAAACATAATAGAACATAAGACTACGCTTTAATGATATCGAACATGTTCACTTTTAATGTAATGTTCAAGTTTTAGGTTGTCAACAATAAAATGTATGCAAGAGCTATTATTGACTTATTATTAAAGTGGGTAAACTTTGTGATTAACAGATTGTTTTCGTTCATTTGAATATCAAATGCATTCAACTTAGTCAACAAATATATGAAAATGCCATGTTTTTGTAGGTTTTTTGTGTTGTTGTTATTGTTGGTTTGTTGTTGTTGTTTTACTTTTTTCACTTTGTTTTTCATTTAAGTTGACATTGATTTAACTAGTTTCAGTTCTTTCTTAAATACTTTGTATTTTCTAAAATTATCGCCATCATTCTGAATGAATGTCCAATATAACGTTGGTTTGAAAGCAGTTCTTAAAAATCTGTCGGAAACTGAATTTTATGGCGACTTATTCTATAAATTCAGAAAAACTGTCAGCAAAACTTAGTTTTCGGAGTTGTTTTTTAAATTGTACTCGTTACTATATTGATATTTTGCGGCAAACTCAATTGTGGTTCAAAACTTTGCTTCCCTCTTTAATTGCACGGAGGTAGGCCGGTCTTCCGACTAAATGACGGCACCCTCCTCAGCCTGTTCCAGCTGTTCCAGACGTTTGGTTCCAAACAATTAATGTAGTTTGCAATTTTGATCTGCATCAGAATTATCGCGAGAGTAAATGGTAGCATTACACTAAATACTGGAAGTGTCGGGTTTTATCACTTTTGAACCGAGGTTTCAGTTGCAGTCTAAATACCAAACATGCTTCCATTGGATATATATCCCAGGTTTTATGTCTATGTGAGAAAAGGATACTTATAAGGAAATAAAATGACGTGTGTTTTAAAATTATATCTGCAAGCTCAAAGAAATTGTTACTGATTTTATATCGTCACCCCTCCATAATAAAAGTCCGCGTTATTCGCTGCGAATCTACAGGTAAACAATTATGGTGGACCGTAACTTGAAAAGGAGCAGGTCAACATGAGGATTGTTTCTCAGAAACTTCTTGAGCTAGAGTGGCTCTATAAACAAGTAAGATTTGAAAAGTTTTGTATGTGTAGTTTTTATGGCAGCATGTGCAAGGTTACTATTGTCGCCTTTGGAAAAATATTTGGTGGTTAGCTCCCAAATCCGGCTTTCGCTATCCGGACTACCCATTCCCAACACAGCAATTCATCACTAAAACATACCTATATAATTTTAACCCCCTTAAACCCCACTTTTATATCGTAAATTTGGGGTTTACATGGGTATAAAGTATTTTTTCTTAATTCTGCTCAAAACATAGATTGTGGGTATTCATTAGAACCGCCTTGCAGAGGCGGTTCTAACGAGTACCCACAATCTACGTTTTAAGCAGAAATGTGAAAATATCAGAGTTTTTTTATCTGAAAATTTTCAAATTTTGGACGTGAAATTTTCAATATATTTGAACAGGCGTGTTTTCGTAAAGGTTTGTTTTCTGCTATCCATTCCAAGGCGACTCCTGGGTTGCGGTTCTTCCTTCTTTATGTGTCGGCATTAGGAAAACACGCCTATTCAAATATATTGAAAATTTCACCACCAAAAACTGCAAGTTTCCAGATAAAAATTCTGATAGTTTTCAGTTTTCTGCTCAAAACATAGATTGTGGGTACTCGTTAGAACCGTGTCGCCGAGGCAATTCTAACGAGTACTCACAATCTATGTTTTTGAGCAGAAATAAGAAAAATAATGTATACCCTTGTAAACCCCAGTTTTGCTGAATAGAAGTGGGGTTGAATGGGGTCAAAGTTATATAGATATGTTTTCGTGATGGGTAGTTTCATATGCGGCCTTTGTTTTGGCTTTGTTTGTTCCTAATCTCTCTTTTTCTGGGTGCTTCGGGATGGCTATACTTTTGAACTGTGGCATGTGCGTTTCTTGGGTAAAGAAAATTATGTTTAATAAAAAGGAAATCAGCTCGGATACCCCTAATTTCCTTTGAATTTTCTGTTTTCTGTTATAAATCCTTGAAAAAAAAATAATAAAATAAAATAAAAAACTAGTTGATGAAAACGTCAATGTAGTATTTTTAGTATGATACAAAAGATTTTTGCAAAACAAAAAAAAACAAAAAACAAAAAAAAACAAAAAAAAAAAAAAAACATTTAATTAAATAATCTAAAAAAAAAAAACAAAAAAACAAAAAAAAAAAAAAAAAAAAAAAAACATTTAATTAATCTGCGTAGCGATATTTAGTGTTTTCTAGTTTTGTGTAAAAAATTAAATGATAGCTGACGATGTGTAACTGCATTTTTTTTTTCAACACCTATCTAAATAAAATATAGAAATTAAAGACACAAATGTTTCCTTATTAGGCTAGACTACTCTTTCATGATCAGCCCTAATATACAATCCTGATACGCTAGCGCACATCAAAGGCTTATCTTATCTAAGTAATTACGAGGCGATTATAAGGATATTAAGTCTCCCCAGGTAGGGCTCTATAAGGGTATATTAAATTGGATATAATTGAGAAGACGCTACTTTAGATTCAAATAAATTCATTTGATTGCAAATTGTGCATTTAATTGTTTGCTAATATGGAAATAGAAATATAAAAATATAAAACTGAAAGTTTTTATTCATTTACAGTATAACCTCAATGGCTCGAACACGGATGGCTCGTCTATCGTGGATGATTCGAACTCTTTTTTCAGTCCCTACAAAATTCTTCCAAGAGCTCAAGAAAACAAATATTTAGGGATTTTTTTCTTATTTTATCATGGAATTGTATGTTGTGTGTACTCATTAAAATCGCCTTATCGATGCGATTCTAATGAGTACACTCAACATACAATCATTGTGTAGAAAATCGAAAATATTTCCCTAAATTATCGCTATTTGCTTCCTGAACTGGTGCCATGATTAACCCTCAGTGGCTCGAACTACCCATGTCTCGAAAGAATTTCCATGGTCCCAAAGATGTTCGAGCCATTGAGGTTCGACTGTATTTATTTGCTCATTTATTTATTCATCTATTTTCTAAAGTAGATAAGAACACCACACAATTATTTCATAGCTGTCTCAAAACTAAAAACCTTACTTACTATCAAATTGAATCTGCAAGTACTGAGAATGCACTAGGAAAGAACAACAAAGGAATACTAAGTAGTATTTATTAATGAAAGTAAAACATAATGGAATTATAAGAAAGATTTTTTTCAAGAATAGCATTACAAAATAAGATATGTTTCTGTATTTCAGTGTTCAAGCCATCATTTGAAATATAAATATACCGTTTTTGAATTTCCCAAGACACACACTTTGACACAAAGAAACTAATCCTACCGATAGAGCACTGCACAATGAATCTGGTAGGAAATAAAAAAAAAAATAGTTGTATCCAAATTCATTTACACACAGTATTTTGTGCCATCACACAAACTGAATTTTCTGAAACACGGTTATTTCTACAAAATAATTTGTATGGTCGGTGAAGATTCAGATCTGATTAGAGTCTTCACTGCACGCTCTATAAGGACATACAGCTTCTTCGTTCAAACAGCAAAGACTGGTCATCTTGCGGGGAAGCACAGGCTGATCCGAGTCTATACTGAGTGTACATGTGATTTCAGCGATTATCTTTTTACGAAGCTACTAAAATAGAGCTACTGGAATTTTAATGCTACTAGTATTTTGTATTTCGTGATCAGCCGTTCGCAAACAAAACTTGTATTACTGAAAATGTACGTTTTAGATACGAGCGTACACTACGTACAATGATTGTCACTTCAGTAAACAACATATCATGTCAGAAATTCTTAGACAATTTATGTCAGAAATTTCGTAGATAATTTTGAATGTGTAATTTATTCCACAAAGCTTCTTTTTATCAATAAATAAATAAATAAATACATAAAATTAACAAATAAATAAGTAAATAAGATACTATCTATCTTTCTATTTTGCTATTTTGTTTTCTGTATTTGACCCAAAGAGGTCATTTGATGATATATTAGCATATTGGCATAAGTGTCTGTATTTCTCCATAAAACGTATTGTAGGTGTTCATTTGAACTGCCCCGGCGATGCGATTGTAATGAATAACAACGAGATATATATTCATTCAATAATGTGAAAATAAAGCATCAAATTACGGTCGAACTTCAATCGCTCGAACACCTTTGAGACCATGGAAAACTGTTCGATCCATGGGTAGTTCGAGCCAATGCAGGTTAATCATGGCGCCAGGTCGGGAAGCAAATATCGCTAATTCTGGGAAATCTGTCGATCTTCTACACAACAATTGTATGTTGAGTGTACTCATTAGAATCGCCTCGAAGGTAAACGAGCCATTGGTGTTCGAGCTATCGAGATTTGACTGTATCACCAATTTATCCTCCTTATCTGTTTTTCTGTCTTCATCATAAATCCTGATGATATCAAATCTAAGTATCTCTTATCAGGCCCCTACCTGTAAGGGTAGTATAAGTCACCAAGTATTTCTTATCTCTAATCTGCATGAGTCAAAAGGGTTTTATGCAGTTCCATCACGCAAACATGCCTATATAAGTTTGACCCAAAAAACACACTTTTATATAGGAAAACTGGGGTTACAGGGGTAAACATTATTTCCTTATTTCTGCTCAGAAACATAGATTGTTGGTACTCGTTACAGCCGCCTCACCGAGGCGGTTCTAATGAGTACCCACAATCTATGTTTTGAGCATAAATTTGAAAAATATCGGAATTTTATCTGACATTTTTTTTTTTTTCATTTTTTGGCGGTAAAAACTTCAGTATATTTAAATAGGCTTATTTTCGTAATAAAATTATGTCTTTGAAAGCTATTCCAAAAAAAAAAAAAAAAAAAAAAAAAAAAATGATATGATATTTACTAGTAAGGCTTTTACTGATAAAAAGAAAGTGGTTAGTGTCGTTACATTCCAGTTCAGATTTCCCAAGATCAAGCATGGCAATGCATGTTCTTTACTTCACAACTGATGAGTCAGTATATGGTTCTGAAGATATACAGAGTCTTAAACAATAAGTATTTATTTACCCGCATAACAACGCTTTAGCTAGCTAGCATTCTTCTCAAATCTATAGTGGACGGTCATGTACATCACGAAAACATGCCTATATAAAGTTGATCCCCTTAAACCCCACTTTTATATAGTAAAACTGGGGTTTACAGGGGTATACATTATTTTTCTGATTTCTGCTCAAACACATGCTCAAAAACATAGATTGTGGGTATTCGTTAGAACCGCCTCGCCGAGGCGGTTCTAACGAGTACCTACAATCTATATTTTGGGCAGAAATGTGAAAAATAATAGAATTTTTATCTGAAAATTTTCAATTTTTTTTGGTGGTAAAATTTTCAGTATATTTGAATAGGCATGTTTTCGTAATGAAATATATAATCAGAACACTGGCTGGGACTGTTCTACTAATGAGCAGTTGAATATTTGTTTGTGTTGAGGCTTTACGGCCCAGTCAACCCAATGGGGTCATGTCGAGCGTGGTCAGTTTACCTAACCACATGTTTAACTGGGCAGGCTTAGACCTCTTAGCGGTTAACCAGTATTGTGCACATTCTTTCGCCAGAAATAGCGGTTGAATATACACAGTATACATGTATCTCCTTCATCTTATATGTTCCATTAAGCAAACAATACCGTAAATCGTGAATTGTTATATAAGAACAAATATGGAGAACGAAACAAAATTTTTTCCAAATATCTTACCTTGAAATAGAGTAAATTTACTGTCTAATATAATTAATAAAAACAATATCAGATACATAGTGTTTTCTTAAATTCAGACGTCTATAACTGTGTCTGTAATATTAATGAAAGGGTTGTTACATAAATCGGTTATATACTGCCTGACAAAACACACTCGTGTACATGCTACAATACAAATTTATAAAATGAATTGCTGCATATCCGACTGCGACCCAACTCAGTTTGTGACCAATGCCACTTTATATTTTTCTTTATCTGATGAGTATACTAACTACCAGTCTGCGTTTTTCTAGGATTTTGACGGTACTTTTGCGAAAAATTACAAATAGTTTCACATCACAATTCATTGTATGGGAAATATGTATTGTTTTGTCATATTTGAAAGAAAGATTGTCTCTTTAACATCACGAAAACACGCCTATGTAGTTTTGACCCCCTTAAACCCCACTTTTATAAGTAAAACTGGGGTTTACATGGGTATACATTTATTTTCTTATTTCTGTTCAAAAACATGTATTGTGGGTACTCGTTAGGACCGCCTCGCCGAGGCGGTTCTAACAAGTACCCACAATCTATGTTTTGAGCAGAAATATGAGAACTACCAGAATTTTTCATCTGAAAGTTTTGATTTTTTGTTAGTAAAATTTTCAATATATTTCAATAGGCGTGTTTTCGTAATGAGACAACAAGCAAGATAGAACATGCAAACAGGCACCTGCGAGTAGACACAAGGCTGCACGAAAACAAACAGCACCAGGAGCAATGCATTAGAACGATCAATAGTAATACTGTAACTATACGTAGTCTGTTGTCATTTGTTTTGCGTTGTCGTTGTAACTATTTCACTGCTACAGGCGATAATAATAGGCTTTTGCAAACAGTATAGATCCAGTTGAGACGGCTCATAATGAGCCGTCTCATCTGGATCTATGCTGTTTGACATTCAGTCTTTTAACTTTACATATAAATTTCCAAGCAATAGTTTGTGAAATAAAACAAAAAGTCTGAACTTTGGCACCGAAAGGGTTAATGGTTGCTACCTCATCTGGAGATGTGGGCTGTTTAGATGCTTCAGTATATTGTTTGCAGCTGACCATGCCCTGGCGTTTCCATCTGTTGTAGTTCTTCTTTGCTCGTTTCCCTAGCGTTCAGGTGCTTTTTTTGTTTCGTTGTTATTTGATTCATATAATTATATTCAACCAGTGCATCTGGAGTGTAGCCATTCTGTGTAACTTCATTTATATCAAACCATGACGCCATCATCGTTTCTATTTTTATGCGTACTTACATACCTTTTTAGGATAGCTTCTCAAGGTTTTAGTGACAAAATGTGGCCCCGTTGGAACCATGGCTAGGACCTGATTATTGCCTATCTTGATCAAACTGTTGGTTTTCCTTGGCCTTGGCTTCATATCGTCTTTGCACCATTCATTGTCTCTCATTATGAAAACAAGCCTATTCAAATATACTGAAAATTCTACTACGAAAAAAAAAATGAAAAATTATCAGATAAAAATTCTGATATTTTCATATTTCTGATAAAAAAAACATAGATTGTTGGTACTCGCTAGAACCGCCTTGACAAAGTGGTTCTAACAAGTACCAGCAATCTATGTCTTTGAACAGAAATAAGAAAAAAAATGTATACTCCTATAAACCCAGTTTTACTACATAAAAGTGGGGTTTTAGGGGATCAAAATTATATAAGCGTATTTTCGTGATGCATCGCAATTTTGTGGTGCTGTTTCATTGCTTGAGTTTTCACTAATAGGGCAAGAGGACCCTACGTGGATCGAATACGTATTTATTATCTATAGCTGGTGCAAAGGTCGATCGGGTAAAACGAGACTTAGTAAGCCCTCTACCAGTTAGTATTTTTTTTTTTTTTTTTTTTTTTTTTTGAGGGGGGGGCGGGTGGGGGGGGGGGTAGGTATAAACACAAACAGACTATTTTTTCAAATGCTGTCACTATCTATTTGAGAATATTTCACACATTACGAAAACACGCCTATTCAAATATATTGAAAATTTTACAACCAAAGAGGGAAAATATTCAGATAAAAAATTCTGATTTTATTTTCATATTCCTGATCAAATTATAAATTGTGGGTACTCGTTAGAATCGCCTCGCCGCTCAAAACATAGATTGTGTGTACTCGTTAAAACCGCCATGGCGAGGCGGTTCTAACGAGTACCAACAGTCTATGTTTTTTTTAGCAAAATAAGAAAAATGTATACCCCTATAAATCCCAGCTTTACTATATAAAAGTGGGGTTTAAGGGGATCAAAATTATATGGGCGTGTTTTCATGATGAATATACCTGTTTGTTCGACTAACCCTTCACGGATTAAAGTTCTGGTATGTTGACTTCGGCTAGCCATGTACAAGCGTTTCCTTTGCCCTTCAGTATAGCTGTGGGTATTTCTGATGTCAGGTGCACACATGCAGCTTTATAAGGGCCTGTATTTTTGCCACTGAATGTTACAGTATCAATACCTCCCGGGTAAACACTGCATATTATACCCCGACCATGCAGATGTGATGCTCTTGCCCAATCAGCATTCTACACTGTACATAAATCTACAGCGGGCCGTTATCGGCCCGTCAGCTACCCTGACGGGCCGATAACGGCCCGCTGTAGATTTATGTAGAATGCTAGCTGGGTGTCTTTCGCTATTCGCATATGTGACAATGTTTGCATTCGGCTAAGGTCATTTTCCCTTGAAAAAAAAATAAATACTATATAACTGTATTGTTTCCACAATGACCGCTTAGACGTATTTGTATAGGAAACTAATCAAAAGACATTTCAAAATAGTTCTTCAATTTTTCTTTTAGAACGCCACCCTACTTCACAATTCTGCGTACCCTTGATCTGTATGCCATTACGATCGTGAAGGTTATCTGGGTACTTCAGCTTTGATATCACCTGTTAGCTCTAAACATTGGACTAATTTAAAGTTGCTACACTACTAGTCCTATAATCGAAACAGGTGCGTTTAACTATCTGCTGATCTGTCTAAGACATTCATTACGGAAACATGCCTATTCAAATATACTGAAAGTTTTACCACCAAAAATGAAAGTTTTCAGATAAAAAAAAAAATTGATTTTTTAATGTTTCCGATAAAAATATAGATTGTGGGTACTCGTTAGAACCACCTCGACGAGGCGGTTCTAACGAGTACCCTCAATCTATGTTTTGAGCAGAAATAAGAAAACTAATTTATACCCCTGTAACCCCCAGTTGTACTTTATAAAAGTGGGGTTTAAGGAGGTCAAAATTATATAAACATGTTTTCGTGATGTGTTGGATAAGTGGCGGGCAGATTAGGCTCTGATGTCGCATTCTGGGATGTTTGATCTGGGTCTGCGCTGTTTGTTCAGGTTAATATTTAGTTCATTACATATTGTGTTTATTTTAAATAAGGAAGCCATAGACTACGTGTGAAAAGTCGTAAGTATCGTCAATCTAATTAAAACATTTTTGTCGACAGAGACCAAAAATTAAAACGGCAAAGCCAAAATGTAGTCTGACACGAAATCAGCTTAAAAGAAAAAAGAATAGAAAAAGAAAAGAAAGAAAGGAAAAAAGAAAAGAAAAGAGAAGAGAAGAAAGACGAAACAAAAATTAAAGAAAAGTAAGCCTGCAGCCTGCTTCAGTCTGATCAGAGTCTTCGCAGGGCACGTTGTGGGTAGCCAAGAATCCATTACGAAAACATGCCTATTCAAATATACTGAATAGTTTACCATCAAAAAATGAACATTTACAGATAGAAAAATCTGATATTTTTCATATTTCTGTTCAAAACATAGATTGTGGGTACTCGTTAGAACCGCCTCGACGAGGTGGTTCTAACGAGTACCCACAATCTATGTTTTTGAGCAGAAATAAGAAAATAATGTATACCCTTGTTAACCCCAGTTTTACTATATAAAAGTGGGGTTTAAGGGGGTCAATAGGCATGTTTTTGCGATGCCAAAGTGTATGCAGGCTGATCTGAGTTTTCACCGAGCGCACATGCAATATTGTAGGAAATGCTGTCTTCCAGTTCATTATTAGTGTGACATAAGTTTTGCATTTTTTTATTTATTTTTTTTTTTTTTTTTTTTTGGGGGGGGGGGGGAGGGGCGAGGGTGGGGGTTTGCTGTAATGTTTATTTGAAGAGATTTAGGAAGCACATTTGTTATGCTTAGCTCCATCAGAATTTAGAACGAGGTGGTGATCGGGTATAAGTACTTCATATACCTGGCTCTAACCGACAGTTTAGTTATACTGAGATGAGGGTATGCATGTATGTATTGAATGAAAACATCGCACAGTCAGCGCTGGGATAATCAACTCATTACAAAAACAAGCCTATTCAAATATATTGAAACTTTTGCCACAAAAAATGAAAATTTTCAGATAAAAAATTCCGATAATTTTCATATTTCTGCTCAAAATATAGATTGTTGGTACGAGGCGGTTCTAACGAGTACCCACAATCTATGTTTTTGAGCAGAAATAAGAAAAATAATGCATACCCCTGTATACCCCAGTTTGACTATATAAAAGTGGGGTTTAAGGGGGTCAAAATTATATAAAATTGTTATCGTGATGCTGAAAAGTCAAGGAAGCTGTTAGGGAACCTGCGACTCTAGCCTCCTCCCATCTCCTCTGGCCCACGCTGACCCAAAGAGCAGGCACATGGTCGTGTTCGGATCATCCGGGCATAATTATATTAGATAATCCCCGGTACTCAAATGTAATTCTGGGTTTTACACTCATTTTTTTTTTTATTTCATGTATGAGCGAAAATGTGCAAAGACTGATTAAATTATTAAATTGATAAATAAATTTAAAGGGTCCATATTTCTCAATAATTAACATTTCATTATCCAAGACAAGTTTTATAAATTGATATATTGTATAAATACAGTCATAACATGTGGCACCTGACAGCCTGTAAAATTTCAGTTAGTCTCTCCTTCTTGAACTGGATCAAAAATGAAATGATTTTTGTTGTATCTCTGAATTAATGTTGCTAGATATGTCAGGCTATATCATATAGATATTCCTAAAGAGAAAATGGTTGAACTTTTTGCAAACAGTGGAGACGCTGATCAGACGCCGCGTTCTGATCTGGTTTCTGCACTGTTTGCCAGTTACCCGTTTAGGGGTCTCCAGTATTCAATGGGTTAATGCTGTAAGGAAACCCATTTTACATGTAGATCATTTACTTTGGCGGTTAAACTGTAATCTCTATGGATCTCTTTTGCCGTGTCGTCACGAAAACATACCTATATGATTTTGACCCCCTTAAACCCCACTTTTATATAGTAAAACTGGGGTTTACAGGGGTATACATTATTTTTCTTATTTCTGTTCAAATACATAGATTGTGGGTACTCGTTAGAACCGCCTCGTTGAGGCGGTTCTAACGAGTACCCACAATCTATGTTTTGAGCAGAAATATGAAAAATATCAGAATTTTTATCTGAAAACTTTCAGTTTTTGGTGGTGAAACTTTCAATATATTTGAATAGGCGTGTTTACGTAATGTGAAAACATCGACGGCCAGGATCAGTCTAAAAGATTATCTAGGAAGTCCAACGTCGCTGAATTAAATACCCGTGAGTTTCCAGCGATGTGGAATCCTGACAATATTACTAGAGTCATGTGATAATGAACATGTATCGTCGATCATTGATGAATATTGTTTATATACAGTCTCGTCTCCTGGAATACCGCATGGCTTCATAGTGCGTTAAAATGTATCCAAGACATCACAAGAATAGATTTCAACCCTTTAAGCGCTTATGATCATTACAGGAGACGACATTCTTATTTTTATTTGATTTTGTTTTTCATTTTATTTATTTTCTATACTTTTCAGAGAAAATAAGACATGACATTTCATATATGTGAGCCGTTTGAGGTCAAGTTCCATTTTCTCCGAAAAAAAGTTACAATAAAAGAAAAAAGACTGCCGTCTGCTACAGTTTTACAAAATGGTTATCACATACAGTGGGACCTCAATAACTCAAACCTCTTTGTGACCATAGAAATTTGTTTCGATATATGGGTAGTTCGAGATACTGAGAATTAGTTATGGCGCCAGATAAGAAAGCAAATGTCGATAATTTAGGGATATCTTTTTCGATCCTCTACACAATAATTGTATGTTGAGTGTACCTATTAGAATCGCCTCGATGAGGCGATTCTAATGGGTACACTAAACATACAAAATCATGACAAAACGAGAAAATTTTCTCAAATATATGTTTTTCTGGAGTTATCGGAATAATTTCGTAAGGACTCAAAAAACGAGTTTGAATTAGCCATGGTAAACGAGCCATGTGTGTTATAGCTATCGAGGTTCGACTGTACACATTATTTTCTTTATATTTACGGCGTTTTCGATATTTTGATGTTGCAACTTTCCGATCAGGAGCAAATATTATACAGTAGCTATACAGTAGGAAACACTCGAATTGTTTCCCTTCTACTTTTGATCGGCATACCTGTATGTCGCATACGGAGTTCCCCTCACGAATTATACGACATGTGCATTCAACAATTTTGCTGACGAAGAAAGGCTTTAACTTGTGGACGTTAACTTTTTACTTATCACGAAATCACGCCTATATAATTTTGACACCCTTAAACCCCACTTTTATACAGTAAAACTGGGGTTTGCAGGGGTACACATAATGTTTCTTATTTTGCTAAAAGATAGATTGTGGGTACTCATTAGAACCGCCTCGGCGAGGCGGTTGTAATGAGTACCAACAATCTATGTTTTGAAAAGAAATATGAAAAATGTCAGAATTTTTTATCTGAAAATTTTCCTTTGCTTGGTTGTAAAATTTTCACTATATTTGAATAGGCGTGTTTTCGTAACGGTTTGCTTTTTGAACGTATGGTAGATCGTATTCTTTTAGCACTTACAGTGACATGGGCAACTTCAGAAAACGTCAAATTGATGATATGTTTTTCTAATATTTCCCAGAAAATAGGCTTCGACATTTCATTCAACTTCTCTCAAATTGAAAAAATATGCATAAAATGCCAAAGCCTGTTTCTGAAAAAAAAAAAAATAAGAAAACTGTTATAAAATGTCCTCTGCTGATTTTTTTACCCAGTATGCAAAGTGTTAAAACGCCCTCGCAATCTAATTTTAGTGACGCTGCGACGTAATGAGGCACTGTGTAATGAGGTTGCAGCAACATTGAACTGATGTTATTGGGGACATTGCATGTTTACCGCGTGGACCGGGCAACTTCTACGTGGTTACATACAATCAATTTTTGTACGTACATAGGTTTATAATCTGCCATCCGCTTGACTTTTCTACTTCATACATGTGCTGTGCATATATATATTAGGTGTGTTGAAATAGGAAAATCTGTCAAAACTATGTAACCTTCACTCTATGATGAAAAACATACATGGTATTATAAAACGTATATTTGTGCGTATTTGATTTTTGCATATTAAAGCTATGGCATATGGGATATACCTGTGAGGAGTAGGGGTTTAGGTGACATACAGATATGATATATGAGAACAAAGTTAATTCTGCATCCATACATATATTACTTAAATAACTTTCTTTTGGAAATACAATTTAAGTGTTGATATGTTGTTGATTTAATGTCCCGTCAACGATATTTTAGTTATTTAGATACAGTGATACCATAAATGTAGCCTAAATATTCGGACAGACAGGCTATACACATCAGATTGCTTCTAACCCAGCGGGCACATGACGTTATTACAATGTCGCCTCAACGTTGATGCAACGTCATGACGTTGCATCGACGTTGAGCCGACGTTGTATAAACGTCATGTGCCCGCTGGGAAACAGCAGGTCGATCTTTGCGATTTCGTCGGCATATTTTAGACAGGTGAAGCCAAGGGTTATGTTAGTAACTATTCTGTATCTGCACTGAAAGATGCAAGCTTCATCACGAAAACATACCTATATAATTTTGACCCCCTTGAACCCCACTTTTATATAGTAAAACTGGGGTTCACAGGGGTATACATTATTTTTCTTATTTCTGCTTAAAAACATAGACTCGACGAGGCGATTCTAACAAGTACCCACAATCTATATTTTGAACAAAAATATGAAAACTATCAGATATTTTATCTGAAAACTTTCAGTATTTTTTTCGTTTTTTTGTTGTTGTTGTTTTTTTGTTTTTTTTGAAAAAAAAAAAAAAAAAAACTGAAGTGTTTTAGGGTAGTTTGAATTAACATGACAATTAAAATGAGCAGTTTCTCAGACAATACATCGAAAAGGATTGTTTTCATAACACACTGTTTAGCGTTGTTTAGTCAATCCTCTGTTCGAGCATTGGTCCCACAGTTGGGAATCAAGCATACCCCGCTCCCTACTACCACTTCCCCCCCCCCCCCCCCCCCCCCCACACACACACACACCCCACAACGGAATCCTAAATTATAATTAGCAGTGGATTCAACTTGTTTAAAAGGACTACTTTTCTAATTTTGACCAGGGCCCAGTTTTTCAAAGCTAACGACGTCGTTAGTTACATGTAACGATTCGTTAAAGTTTTAATCAAGTGATACGCAAATATGCTGAAATTTGTTTGCTGAAAAAATGTGAGTAGCTTTTGCACTGCAAAAGCTACTCACATTTTTTCAGCAAAAATATCAGAATACTGTATTTTGAATCCGCTAAAACAGTTAACGAAATGACCCTTAACGAGCTCGTTAAGCTAACGACGCTTTGAACAACTGGGCCCTGAAAAATTAAGTTGAAGGGATACACTTGGTAGATTTTCTACAAGACAGACAACTTTTGTGACTTCCTGTTTGCTTTCTTGAACACCTTTCAACATGGGGAGCCTTTAAGAATAGATCCCTTTTCCAAAGGAAGAAAAACAACTTTAACAGAGTTGTCCTTAAAATGTATGAATTCCCCTGTTCTGGTTTTCTTTCTGACATCCAATACTTTGCTCATATGCGAACAGCAAAGTAACCGTACACCTCCTGTATCTTTTCAGGTTGTCCAGGAGCGTTAATGGAATGTATAAATCAGAAAGGGAAATAACTCTGACATGACCCTAGTTACGCCCCATTTTCATTAGGGGTCTACCATCACAAGAAGTGTTTATCAGTCCGGCAAATTGAGTCTTTTAAGCGTGGATCCAATTTGTGAAAAGTAAACGTTTCAAATACTAAATAGACATCTTCATGTCTGTAAAATTTCTCTTCCTTGTGAAAATGGTGACAAAATATTTTAGATGTATCAACTCATTGTCACGCTTAGAATGCTTGGTAAACATGTCAGCAGATGATATTTTTTGAAATATTTTGTCTCATTTTTCCCAGATAAAAGACTGACATACCATGCAAATTGTATCCAACGGCGGCGTCTACACTGTTTGCCCCTCATATGGCAAATTTAGACACACCAACAGGTCATTAAGCAGTGTTTGCTTCATTATAGCACATTTAGGCACATCAATAGGTAAACACTGTTTGCTCCTCATAGAGCAGATTCAGACACATCAATAGGTAAACACTGTTTGCCTCTCACATAGCAGATTTAACACATCAATAGGTAGTCACTGCTTGCCTCTCATATAGCAGATTTAGACACATCAATAGATAGTCACTGCTTGCCTCTCATATTGCAGATTTAGACACATCAATAGCTAGTTACTGCTTTCCCATTATATGGCAGAGTTAGACACATCAATAGGTAGTCACTGCTTGCCTCTCATATTTGAGATTTAGACACATCAATAGATAGTCACTGCTTGCCTCTCATATAGCAGATTTAGACACATCAATAGCTAGTCACTGCTTGCCTCTCATATTGGAGATTTAGACACATCAATAGCTAGTCACTGCTTGCCTCTCATATTGGAGATTTAGACACATCAATAGCTAGTCACTGCTTGCCTCTCATATAGCAGATTTAGACACATCAATAGCTAGTCACTGCTTGCCCCTTATATGACAGATTTAGACACATCAAAAGGTAAACTCTGCTTATGAAGAGTCTCAATAAAACTGAGACTCCCATTTTCTAATCTGTAGTGTGTTCTTTGTTTCCAAAGGCAATCTCTTTGACGTTAATTTTACTACACTGCAGCTGGTGTTAGTGTCGTGTGGCGGCGGTAGCATGTCTCCCTGTACTTCACCATAGCGCTGATTATATTCAATTTTCTTCGGGATCATGGGCCCATTGTGGTATATTTGAAAAATGGAGCACGCTGGAGGGCATAAGCAGTGTTGCAAACTTCATTACTGATTATGAAGCGTCTCAATATAACCGAGACTCCCATTTTCTAATCTGTAGTGTGTTCTTTGTTTCCAAAGGTAATCACTTTGACGTTTACATCAATACGTAAACATTGTTTGCCTCTCATATAGCAGACTTAGACACATCAATAGGTAAACACTGTTTGCCTCTCATATAGCAGATTCAGACACATCAATAGGTAAACACTGTTTGCCTCTCGTATAGCAGATTCAGACATATCAATAGGTAAACACTGTTTGCCTCTCATATAGCACATTTCGAGACATCAATAGAAAAACTCATTACCTCTAATACATTTAAACACATCATTACGTAGCCATTGTTTGCTGTTCATATAGCAGCTTTCGACACATCAATAGAAAAACACTGTTTGCCTCTCATAAAGCAGCGTAAGACAAATCAGTTAAACACTGTTTGCTTCTTATATAGCAGTTTTAGACACATCAATAGGTGGTCACTGCTTGCCTCCTCTAATATAGCAGATTTAGACACATCAATAGGTAAAAACTGTTTGGATCTCCAATAGCAGATTCAGAAACAATAATAGGTAAACACTGTTTGCCTCTTATATAGCAGTTTCAGAAACATAAATGGATAACGCTGCTTGTCTCGCATATAGCAGATTTAGAAACATCAATAGGTAAACACTGTTTGTCTCTTTCAAATTTAGCAGTTTCAGACACATCAATTGGTAAACAGTTTTGCTCTGATATAACATTTTAGACATATCAATAGGTTGTCTCTGCTTGCCTCTCATATAGCAGAGTTAGACGCATCAATAGGTAAATACTGCTTGCCTCTAATTTAACAGATTCAGACACATCCATAGGTAAACACTGTTTGCCTCTCATGTAGTAGTTTTAGACAAATCAATTTGTAGTCACTACTAGCCTCTCATATAGCAGATTGCACACATCAATAGGTAAAAACTACTTGTCTCTCATATAGCATATTTAGACGCATCGATAGGTAAATACTGCTTGTCTCTAATATAGCATATTTAGACACATCCATAGGTAAACATAGTTTGCTTTTCATATGGCAGAGTTAGACACATAAATAGGTAAACACTGTTTACCTCTTACATAGCAAATTAAGATACATTGATAGGTCTTCACGGTTTGCCTCGCAAATAGCAGATTAAGACACATCAATAGGTAAACACTATTTGCCTCCCATATAGCAGATTTACACCAATAGGTAAACAGTGTTTACCTCCCATATAGCAGTTTTATACTAATCAATAGGTAAACATTGTTTACCTCTAATATAGCAGCTTTAGACGCATCAAAAGGTAAACACTGTTTGCGTCTTATGTATCTGATTTAGACACAGCATTAAATAGACATTTCTTACCTCTTATATAGCCGATTTAGACGCATCAATAGGTAAACGCTGCTTGCCTCTCATATAGCAGATTTAGACACATGCATTGGTAAACACTGTTTGCCTCTCATATAGCTAATACAGACACATCAATAGGTTAACTCTGTTTGCCTCTCATATAGCAGTTTTAGACATATAAATTAGTAAATACTGTTAGCGTCTCATATAGCAGAGCTAGACACATCAGAAGGTAGTCCTTGTTTGCCTCTCATATAGCAGATTTAGACACAACAATAGGTAAACACTGTTTACCTCTCATATAGCAGAGCTAGACACATCATTTGGTAAACCCTGTTAGCCGTTCATATAGCAGAGCTAGGCGCATAAATAGGTAGTCTTCGTTTGCCTCTTGTATAGCAGTTTAAGACACATTAATACGTAGCCACTGTTTGCCTCTTACATTGTATACAGTAGATTCAGATACATCAATAGGTAAACACTGTTTGCCTTTTTTCATAGCAGATTTAGATGGATCAATATGTACTCATTGTTTGCCTGTCATATAGTAAATTCAGGCGCATCAATTGCCTCTCTATAAAGCAGATTGAACACATCAATAGGTAAACATTGTTTGCCTCTCATATAGCAGATTTAGACGCATCAACAGGTAAACACTTTTTGTTTGCCTCTCTCATACAGCAGATTGGACACATCGATAGGTAAACATTGTTTGCAACTCATATAGCAGATAGATTTAGACGCATCAACAGGAAAACAGTTTGTCTCTCATAAAGCATATTAAGACACATCAATAGGTAAACATTGTTTTCCTCTCATATAGCAGATTTAGACACAGCAATAGGTCAACAGTGGTTGCATTACACATAGCAGAGCTAGACAAATCAATTGGTAAACACTGTTTGCCTCTCATATAGCAGGTTTAGATACCTCAATAGATAGTCGAATAGACTTACTCACAATTTAGGACAAATATGGTGACTGTCCAATATTTATGGTTTATACTGTACATCTAACACCTAAGTGTTTTTGCGTATGTTTTTTTCTGAGACAAACATACATGCGCACAAACACTTGGGTGTCAGATAAACCGGATGTAAATCATCCAATACAAGACCAAAATCGCCCAGATAAGGTCCTTTCTTGATAAATAAATCAGTAGTTTGTACCATAAAGAACGTATTCTGCACACACAGTAACTCATAGGATGATTTTACATCAACATAGGATGGGTTTCCTATTCTAACAGACGGGGAGCCTTGCATGATAAATCTTGCATGTTAACGATTGTTAACGATTATTGTTACACATTTTCTATTCTTTTTTTTCTGCGAAAATGTGTGTGTGTGTGTGTGTGTGTGTGTGTGTGTGTGTGTGTGTGTGTGTGTGTGTGTGTGTGTGTGTGTGTGTGTGTGTGTGTGTGTGTGTGTTAGTTATAGCTTTCTCAAATTCTTTATTTTTTTTTTTTCGCTTACCTTTCATCTGCTCCCCAAATTCCGTTCTATTCTGTTCAGAAAACACGAGATACTTTTTACATGAAGCTCCCATTAAGCGTCTGTCCAGTACAGACCAGACAGAAATATATCAGATAACAAAGATATATCATTCGGAAATACACGCCATGGACGTGATACGAAAACTGCGGACATTTCCTTTGTTTCCTGCTTTAGGCAATCGTTGCGTGCTGCATGTACCATCAGTAATATATGTTGCGTTCTGTAACACGAGAACTGTTTAAGCGCAACTAAAGACATAAAAAGATGAGTTGAGTCGCGTTTAGAGAAAAAACCAATCAGCCTTTCAGTGCGCATGTCCGCCCTTTTAGCGATGCAACATGCCTAGTTCTTTGGCTGAAGTTTTCCCTTGACCTACTTTTTACATGAGCGCTTGGCTTACTTTTTACATTAGCGCTTGACCTACTTTTTACATGAGCGCTTGCCCTACTTTTTACATGAGCGAACAGCATAGGTTCAGGCGAGGCTGCGCCGAAGCGCAGCCTCGTCTGAACCTTTGCTATTCGTATATGCTATAACGGCTCTTTTCTCATGACGCGGCACACATGTCTCTGAGCTAACGTCTTTGTTTCAAATACAGCTGCATGACAACACTAGCATAAAGCATTATGTTTCTTGTGGGTATCAAAACAGACAATGACGCATTCATTGTAGTCATTTTTGATCGGTTGTATCACAAGCAACTCGATAGAGTCAGTTGTCTGGTATTACTACATAATAATACATAATTGCCCAACGTATTTGGGCAGATAGGCCTAACCAAACAGTGTAGGCCCACAACGCGGCGTCTGATCTGAGTCGTCTAAGAGTTTTTCAGACACACCAACATTTAGATTTGTTGACATATAGGAAGGGGATTAGGTGTAAGAATACTTATGGTAAATATTATAATAACCATTACACCCTTACAGATAAATATACTTTTGAAAATGGTGTAAACAATGCTACTTGAATCATTACGAAAACATGCCTATTCAAATTTACTGAATTTACTGAAAATTTTATCACCAAAAAATGAAAAGTTTCAGATAAACAAATCTGATATTTTTTTATCTTTCTGTTCAAAACATAGATTGTGGGTACTCGTTAGAACCGCCTCGGCTATGCTGTTCTAACGAGTACCCACAATCTATGTTTATGAACAGAAATAAGAAAAAATAATGCTTACTCCTGTGAACCCCAGTTTTACTATATAAAAGTGGGATTTAAGGGGGTCAACATTATATAGGCATCGTGATGACTGTGCATGTTACATGGAATTGATCCCCTTGATAGACGTTCGGACATTTATTACAAGGGAGACAATTTTTGTGACCCGTTTTGCTTTCCTGTACGTCAGGTCCCTTCTGAAAAGGGATCTTCTCTAAAAGGAGGCAAATCGACTTTGGCAGAGTTACTTCCCTTGAAAGTGTATAGATTCTCCTTAAGTCATCATATATAACCCGCAACGTATACCTTACTACATGTCCACTCATCGTTAATTTAGATCAGTCGTTGCATCTGAGCAGTCTGATCCGAGCCCTCGCTGTCCTTCTGCAGATGCTTTGACGCTTTGGCTAGTCACTACGCTGGTACATGTGCGTAGCTTGGCGCGCATATGGTACATTTGCTTACACTACAGAACATTTGGTTTCATATGATTTGGGGTAAGACAAAGTGTTAGTAGAACAGCATGCCTTTATTCAGATTGGCCTGCAGAAGTCATTCATTAAACACATTTTAAGCTTAGCAATCTGTAGGCTCAGCATTTGAAAAAGGGTGATATTTTGTTTTTATTTTGCGCAGAAAATAAGGCCTAACACTTCATTCAATTTGCATCCTTCGGAGCAACTAGGATAAAGTACTTACTCCCCTTTCGATATCTTTCAGAAAGTCGTTTTTGACCTGCCGCTTTACGCAGAAGAAGTAAATTTACAAACTTTAGCATGATTTAATGCAACACCATTTGTTGTAACTACCTATACACAAAAAAGGTTTTATTCTAGTCAATGGTTTTAAAAGGAATTCTATATTTTCACTTTTTTCCCATAGTATAAATGGCTACAAAATATGCAAAAATTGATAGGATGGGTAACTAGTTTGGATATAGGTTTTCAACAAGTTGCACTTATTCAAAATTTCTGAAATTTTCGCAATATTGTAAAGGAACATCATTAATTAAAAATCAGAAAAGAAAAGGGAAAAACATTGTTAACAAACAAATTCCAAAAATCCAGTTTACTATAGAAATTGCATAGGTCAGACCCATTTTTGGCCGTTAGATTAATTTTACAGTAAGTATTCGAGAACAAAGTGCAGAAACCGAAAAGACAACTCCCAGTAAGCATTCTTTATAAATCTATAAAGAATGCTAGCTGGGCTGTTTCCTGTTAAGATATGGTCAGTCATAACAGTACATTACCATTTAGAATAAAACGCCGTGCTAAAAACGTCTTTCAAAAGGATGTTGAAAGGACAATAGTCTGACATCCAAAGCATAAATATCAAAAAAGTAAAATGTTGTCTGCTATTAGTCATAGTCACTATGATAAAGTTTAAACGTTCATTTTTGTAAACTTTCTAAAATGTTTGCGCATTCTTTTTTCTCAGGGAGGTTTACTGAACAAAACTAAATTCAATAAAGAATATCTGAAGTTTTATACACAGCCATAAAATGATATGCTTCATTTATTCGGAATTTGGGCTAACTGTTAAATGATTTGAAATGCACACGCTTTGTGCTACTATACAGTTTTTGTCCGATTGGTGATCTCTAACCATGCCTTGGGGCTATGTTCATGTGTAAACGTATGAAAGCATCAATATAAAATCAGTGTCACATCACGAAAACACGCCTATATAATGTTGACCCCCTTAAACCCAACTTTTATATTAGTAAAACTGGGGTTTACAGGGGTATACATTATTTTTTTTATATCTGCTCAAAGACATAGACTGTGGGTACTCGTTAGAACCGCCTCGCCGAGGCGGTTCTAACGAGTACCCACAATCTATGTTTTGAGAAGAAATATGAAAAATATCAGAGTTTTTTTATCTGAAACTTTCATTTTTTGGTGGTAAAATATTCAGTATATTTGAATAGGCTTGTTTTCGTAATGAAAAGTGGTGTTTTTTTGTACATATAATGAATGAGCGTAGTGACTTTAAATCAACTTACTGTTACTATCAACATTATATACTTTATGTACACGCTTAGTTATATGTATACCTGTAGAACTCAAGGGCCGGTAGGCCTGTGTTTCTGAAATAAAATTATCTATCTATCTATTATGATGTTTGCCGCTATCATGTTTTATATCATGAAACTATCCACATACAATCAGAGTCGTAATTTATCAATTCTCATTACGAAAACACGCCTATTCAAATATACTGAAAATTTTACCACCAAAAATTAAAATTTTCAAATAAAAAAATCTGATATTTCTCAAGTCTCTGCTCAAAACATAAATTGTGGGTACTCATTAGAACCGCCTCGGCGAGGCGGTTCTAACGAGTACCCGCAATCTATGTTTTGAGCAGATATAAGAAAAATAATGTATACCCCTGTAAACCCCAGGTTTACTATATAAAGGTGGGGTTTCAAGGGGTCAAAATTATATAGGTATGTTTTCGTGATGTGAAAACTGAAATATACTGGTACCTAAGTGCTCAGATGATAAGTTCTAGACTACCTGTATGTCTTGTTTCAAAGCAGATAATGCTTTAAAGTCTAACGTCAAACGATGTTGCATCGACATTTTATCTAAATCTGGCAGATTCCTTTTTTATGAAAAGCCACATCACGAAAACATACCTATATAATTTTGACCCCCTTAAACCCCACTTTTTTATAGTAAAGCTGTGGTTTAAAGGGGTATACATTTTTCTTATTTCTGCTCAAAAACATAGATTGTGGGTACTCGTTAGAATAGTCTCGCTGAGGCAGTTCTAATGAGTATCCACAGTCTATGTTTTGAGCAGAAATAGGAAAAAATATCAATTTTTTTATCTGAAAACTCTGTTTTTGGTGGAGAAAATTTCAATATATTTGAATTGGCGTGATTTCGTAATGAAGCATTAATTTAAGGAACAGGTAAGAAATACGAAAAAAAAAAAGGTCTTCATAGCGCAGTAGGCAGCGCAGTGGGCAGCGCATCTGATAGCAGATCCAGGGGTCAGAAGTCAGAATCCTAATTCGGCCATATCACTTGCGTGGAGATTGAAATACTTTCTGTGGTTATTCTCCCCCTTCCGTTGATTCATGAAGGGCGGTTGTCAGCGTTTTCATGTTTGGCCCCCAGGTTACGGAATTCTCTGCCTCATGCAATCAGAAATTCGGAGTCAATAAACATTTTTAAGAAAAGTGTAAAACCCCTGTGTTAGGCATCATTGGAAAATAGTATTATTTTTTTATTATTATATTGTTCTTATCTTTGACAAAAGAGCATTTGTTAGATGATGTAGGTGTCGATAGTCATTCCTGCGCATTTCGGAGTACCTTCGGCTTTGGGCAGACTTTTCCCCGAGAGATGGACGGTGGTACGTAAAAAAGTGCATGTAGGTGACTAGTTCATTCAATGTGCTCCTTTTGTATGTACAATGTATGATTGGTGCCATGCTTTATCCATTTTGCATCCTCGAGCAGAGTTACATTGCCTAGAGTTTATATTTTAACCCTTATCCTGCTGAACCCGGATATACTCTGCAATTGCAAACAGTGCAGATTGGCTTCTTCAGAAGCCAACTGATCTGGATCTGCACTGTTTGCCATTCAGTGCTTGAATTTGTATCAACAACCTCGATCAAGTAGACTGATTGGCTCAAAATTAGAAATGGGCGTGGCAGCTTAATTCATTCAGCATGACAAGGGTTAAATGAATGCTATGATAGCCTTGTTCCTCGTTCTGAGAAATATATAGCTATATATAGAAATATATACTATACATTTTGTCACTATAAAACTTTATACTATATACATATGTAATTTTGACCCCCTTAAACCCCAATTTTATATAGTAAAACTGGGGTTTACAGGGGTATACATTATTTCTCTTCTGCTGAAAAACATAGATTCTAGGTACTCGTTAGAACCGCCTCGCTGAGGCGGTTCTAACGAGTATCCACAATCTATGTTTTGAGCAGAAATATGAAATTATCAGAAATTTTTAACTGAAAGTTTTCATTTTTTATTTTCAGTATATTTAAATAGGAGTGTTTTCGTAATGTTAAAATTGCCTGTGATATACTTTTATATACCCTGTGAGATATCGTAATTAATGGTTCGACATCTGATACTCATTTCATACTTATTCTATATTCACAATTTACTCAGTCTTCTCTAGGGTATTTTGAATTCTGAGTTGGAATTGTTTATCGGGAGTTCTAATTTTAAGAACTCTATCTTATAGTGATTTTACATCTTAATTATTGCTGTATAGATGTGTAGATATGGTGTATGTTTCAATCGATTTTTTTTTTTTTTTTTTTTTTTTTTTTTTGTTATTTTATTATTATTTGTATTGTTAGATTTTACAGAGAGCCACAAGGTAGACTAGCTATTATAGCCAATTGTGTACACTCTTTAAACATTGTAAAAGTAAACGTTCCATCAATAAAATGAATAAATAAATAAAACATATGCGGAAAGTACCGGTCAACCGCGTAGAGGAATAAGCCTGTCCAGGAAACAGTGTGAGAATGTTAACCGACAGACTCGGCATGACCTTAACAATATTGACGGGGCCGTAAAACTCAATCAAACCAAAATTAAATCCGGCAAACGTTAACGAAATTGCCGAAAATTTTACTGTTTGCGTGAGAAAGAGGTAAGTAAAATGAAATTATTACGCATTACGAAAACATGTCTATTCAAATATATATTGAAAAATTTTACCAACAAAAAATGAAACATTTCTGATAAAGAAATTCTAATATTTTTCACATTTCTGCTCAAAACATAGATTGTGAATAATCGTGAGAACCGCCTCGATGAGGTGGTTCTAACGAGTACCCACAATCTATGTTTTTGAGCAGAAATAATGTGTACTCCTGCAAACCCCAGTTTCACTATATAAAAGTGGGATTTAAGGTGGTCAAAATTATATAGATATGTTTTCATGATGGAGAATATAGCCTGTTACTTCACATAAATGATCAACATGTTTACGAGAATTCTGAATCTCTTCCACTCTGCTTATTCAGCACAAGACAAATAGATGATATTTTCCCGCGAAAACATGCGAAAATATTTCAGTATGTCGCTATTGAAATAGTTATGCGTTGCGTAAATGGAAATCGTCACGCAAGGTTTCTGATTACCTTGAACGGGATTAAGAACGCTGAAAATATTTCAGATCCAGTTATTACTAGCAGATTGCATAAACATGCAGTTTCTAATAGCGTGCCAACATTTCAGCATTGGATTAAATTGTTAGATATAGATTTGTCTTCAGTCCTGCCAGTTTTCTTTGATATATCACACTTTGGTCGTTAGATATGTAACACTGTTTGCTTTTATAAGCTTGGATATCAGTTTTCACGAGAGCTGATTGAACAGTTGATACAGTGGAAATACATATTATATTTTACTCTTTCAGGCCTTTCAGTCCGGCAGACCAATAAAAGATACCTTTGCAAATAGTGTAGATCCAGATGAGACGGCTCATCTTGAGCCGTCTCATTAGGATGTACAATGTTTGTCATTTCTGTTTTTTTTTTTTTTTTTTTTTTTTTTGTTTGTTTTTTTTTTTTAACCGACATGCCGATTTGCAACAATGGACATGTCCAAATTCAAAAAAAGGAAGAGTCCACTTCAGACACTGAAGGGTGTAATGGTAAATGTTCTGTTACCGGTTCAATACTGGTTCTTATAGGACAGCATAGCCTGAGGTTTGCTTTCTGGGCAGTTCGCTTCTGACAAATTACCAGCTTATCAGCTTTTAAATTATTAATACTTTTGGTAAAATGCGTTTATTGTCACGGTATTGAGTTATGCAATAAACGTTGTTGGTGATATCCTTTCTTCTCCAATTTATCCCCCCCTCCAAATTCAAAAAAAGGAAGAGTCCACTTCAGACACTGAAGGGTGTAATGGTAAATGTTCTGTTACCGGTTCAATACTGGTTCTTATAGGACAGCATAGCCTGAGGTTTGCTTTCTGGGCAGTTCGCTTCTGACAAATTACCAGCTTATCAGCTTTTAAATTATTAATACTTTTGGTAAAATGCGTTTATTGTCACGGTATTGAGTTATGCAATAAACGTTGTTGGTGATATCCTTTCTTCTCCAATTTATCCCCCCCCCCCTCTCCCCCCCCCCCCCCCCGCCCCCTATGAATATATGTGTTGTTAAAATTCTGGAGAAGGCAGCTAGAAGTTCATCTCGCTCGGAGTTATAGATGTTGGTTGATCTGTGTGACTGCGTTTTATGTGTATGCTTAAACATGTTAAGAGTACATTTTATTACGTTTAGTACTTAACTATTTGGTATTGCAACCACAGATATTTAATGTCGACCCGTATTCTTTATACAACGCACAGGATGCACGTGACCGGATGGTTTTTGGACGGGTACGAAATTGCTTTATTGTCTATTTGACGCTCGGATTTTTTTGGCATGATGAAATTGTTGCATTGTGTGCTGGGTGCGATGCCACCTGAGGCTGATGACAAATCGCGGCCCGTTATTGAGAAAATCAGCCTTTTCACATGCAAAAAAAATAAAAAGATTACCCAGTACACTGTGCATGTGGTTTGGTCATGCTTTACATGCTCTTCTCTGTATACATAATACGTAGACCATGTCAAACGTATATGGCAACAGTGTAGATCAAGACCAGACTGCGCATGCGCAGTCTGGTCTTGATCTACACTGTTCGCATGCGGTAAATCTCCACAGCCCAAGCCCCAATTTTATTTGTGAGCTTTGCTTTCCGAAAATATAACCTTTTTACGTTTTCGTAATGGATGCCTTGTCATTGAAAACAAATATGCCTATCCCGCAAAGGTAGGCTCATATTTCTGTGATTGACAATGATAAGTTTGATAAGGACAAAACTTGAAATGACTTTTTTGCTTATTGAAAAAGAAATTTTTACATCACAAGAAACAGCCATTTATACTGACTGCAGAGTTAATGTGTAACAAACACGCTACATGCAAAATTCTTATGTAGGCTGTTTGTCTTCCATTGTTTTGTTGTTGTTTTTTAGCTCACCTGAGCACATCAATGTCCGTCGTGCGTCGTGCGGCGTCAACAATTAAATAACATCTCCTACAGCCCTGGACCAATTGACTCGAAACTTGGTAGGAAGTATCGCGGCTACCTGTAGATCAAATGTAGCTCAAATTGTTTCGATCGGAAATCGGCCATCTTGAAAATCTATTTTGAACCTCTTATCCTGAACCGAAGGCCAAATAACCGTACTTGGTAGGAAGTATTGGGTGACTTGCAGATCATAATCAGCTGAAATCGTTCCGATCGGAAATCCAAGATGGCCGCAACCACCGCCATCTTTAAAACGTATCTGAGAATTCTTCTCTTGAACGGAAGGGCCAATTGACTCAAAACTTGGAAGGAAGTATCACGCTGTAGATCGAAAATAGCAAAAGAAAAAGCTCAGATCGGAAATCCAAGATGACCACTAAGACCGCCATCTTGAAAATCTATTCTGAACTTCATCTCCTGAACCGAACGACTCAAAACTTCGTAGGAAGTATCGGGATGACTTGTATATAAAAATAATTAAAATCGTTTCGATCAAAAATCCAAGATGGCCGCCGGAGGCCATGTTAAAATCTATCTTAAACTTCTTCTCCTGAATCGAAAGGCCAATTGACTTGAAACGATAGGAAGTATTGAGGTGACTTGTAGATAACAAAAATAGATTAATTCTTTCCGATCGGAAATTCAAGATGGCCGCCACGGCGGCCATTTTGAAAATCTATTTTAACTACTTCCAAAAAAAGGCCATTTTACTCGAAACTTGATAGGAGGTATCGAGAGGACTTGTACGTCAAATAAAGCTAAAATCGGTCCGACTTGAAATACAATGTAGCGGTCATGCCCGCCATTTTGAAAAGCAATTTTGGAAAGATCAAAAACAGCTAAAATGGCTGCCATGTTGCAAATCTATTAATCAACTTCTGAACGAAAGGCCAAGTGACTGGAAACTTGTAATGTCCAAGACTGCTCTTTCACATTATTTATATATTTTACGCCCACCTCCCAACATCAGTGCCAAAATCTTGCAGTGGTTATTTTCAGTTTCAGAAAATGATAGATTTCAGTTTCTGACATTGAACGTTCTCAGTTATGGCAGTGGTTGGTGCTAGGATCTGGCAGTGGTTGTTGTTATTTGCTAAAACTGATAGCTTTCGGTTATATGATTGAAATTTCTCGGTTTCAGACAGTATCGGCTTTCTGTATATAACAGTGATACATGTAGTTTATAGTTTCTGTCAATGGTTGTTTTCCATATCTGACTAGTAGTTACCAGTGACCGGCAGTGATGGTGTTCGGTTTCTTATTTCGTTTCTTGAACTGTTGTCCACTTTGCTTTCTGTTTTCTTCCTGTTTGTATTGTCTTCATGTTTGAAGTTTCTCCAAGCGTAAAAAATAGCTGTGTTTCCACTAAAATGCTGGAAAAAAATTGTTCGGTTGGTAGGAGAAACTTGTTATTATTATTATTATTATTATTATTAATATTATTATTTTCTCCAGAAAAGAACAGGGTCGGGCCTGTTTGTTTTTTGTTTTTTTTTTTTTTTTTTTTTTGTTTTTTTTGTTTTTTTTTTTTTGTTTTTTTTTTTTTCTTCAGAAAAGAACAGGGTCGGGCCTGAAATTTTATGAAAATACAGGTACATGTATTTTGTTAAGGGTCGGTGCTTTTCTTTTTATTTTTGCATTTCTACTGATAAAAAATAGCAGAATCGGGTTTTTGAAACAGGGTAGGTCGGGTTAGTGGAAACACAGCTTTTTTTCTTTTTTTTTTTTTTTTACGCCTCAGGAGCTAAGGGTAATATTTCGCGAGAATAAAACTGGTTTAAGTCCCTTGTAGTTTTACTACTGAGAGCTCATATGCGGATCTTCTCATCACGAAAACACGCCTATGTAATTTTGACCCCCTTAAACCCCTTTTTTATATAGTAAAACTGGGGTTTACAGAGGTGTAAATTAGTTTTCTTCTTTCTGCTAAAAACACAGATTGTGGATACTCGTTAGAACCGCCTCGGCGAGGCGGTTCTAACGGGTACCCACAATCTACTGAGGCGGTTCTAACGAGTACCCACGATCTATGTTTTGAGCAGAAATATGAAAAATATCAGAGTTTTTTATCTAAAAATTTTCAGATCTTGGAGGTGAAACTTTCTATACATTTGAATAGGTGTGTTTTCGTAATGGTTGCATTTCTTCTTTGCTTGTGCGTCGGTGGTTTCATATGTGGTATTTATTTTGTCATTATTTTTTCCTCATATTTCCTTCTTTTGATGCCTAGACAAGGATGTGCTTCGTGGTCATCACGAAATCATGCCTATATAATTTTGACACCCTTACATTCCACTTTTATATAGTAAAACTGGGGTTTAAAGGGGACCCGGGTATACATTATTTTTTCTTATTTCTACTCAAAAACATAGATTGTGGGTACTCGTTAGAACCGCCTCGGCGAGGCGGTTCTAATGAGTACCCATAATTTATGTTTGAACAGAAATATGTAAAAAGTCTGAATTTTTATCTGAAAACTTTCAGTTTTTGGTGGTGAAATTTTTAATATGTTTGAATAGGAGTGTTATCGTAATGTTGTGGCATTTCCTAGTAATCTTCACTTATATTTTTCTAATAAATGTATCCGGAGTATTTGGGAGTGTCGGACATTTTTTCAGCCTTTATATGTGCATAATAAAACGCACATTTAACGCTAATACGATTTGTCTATTAAAGGAGTGATTAAAAGTGCACTATCCTTTGATTGGCCGTAATTGTAAATTTATGAGTATGGCCAACAATAACATTATATTTATTCCGTCATCTTGCTGTGACATTATGTCATTTTGCACAGAGTTTTGAACCTTTATCTACAATTTTGTACATGTAACTTAGTATTAAGTTACATGATATATCCTGCAGGTCCTTGCCACGGGGCTTATAAATCTGTTTCTATGCTCAACTCAGCTGAGCATGAGATTATCTCTCCTAATAAATAGTATAACAATAATTGGCATTTTCATATTTATTGTAAATTTCATGCTGAGCTATGTTTAGCAAGGAAGATTTTGCAATGGTTAGTAATTTGGGATTTATTAGCAGGAAAAATTTCATGCTGAGCTGAGTTGAGCACGAAAAATGTTTTATAACCTCGGGGCCTGACCTATTTTCTTTATATTTGATACTGAGAAATAAACAATTCAAATATACGCTCAATTATTGACTGACTGTTCAGATTTTTAACGCTGCCAGGCAACTGAGTCACATAGAGGCAGCGCCGGAAAATCCGGATTAGTTTTACTGGACTCCTGGTTTAGCTTAATACGGGCCTAGTTATAATTTTAACTAGGTTACCTCGCCCAGACATTGTGCATGTAACTAATCGTCCAGTATGTTGATTTACTTGCACAGTTTACAAACTAGACCAATTTTAAAGTCATAAGGTATGAGTCCTCGTTTCTCATTACGGAATCGCGCCTATTCACATAATATTATATTATATTGAAAATTTTACAACCAATAAAGGAAATTTTCAGATAAAAAATTCTGATATTTTACATATTCCTGTTCAAAACATAGATTGTGCGTACTCGTTAGAACCGCCTCGGCGAGGCGATTATAAGGAGTGCCCATAATCTATGCTTTTAGCAAAATAAGAAAAATAACGTATACCCCTGTAAACCCTAGTTTTACTGAATAAAAAGGGGTTTAAGGGGGTCAAAATTATATAGGCGTGTTTTCGTGATGTTTTGCCATGTCTTTTCTGGTGCGTTTCTTTTCTGGATCAGTATATCAATTGAAAACAGACAGTGATAAGAATTCAAATTTATTTACAGTTTTAAGACAAACTATAAAACAAATATAACAACAATATTTTATGAAAGCTTTGAAGTTTTAACAATTAGCACGCAGGGTATTAATTTCAAAAGACGGTATTTTGAAATGATTTTCTCATTTTTCCCAGAAAATAGGCTTTAACATTTTATGCAAATCATTTGAAATGCCAAACCCTATTTTCTGGGAAAAAATGAGAAATATATCAACTATTTGACGTCTCCTGAATTTGCCCAGAGAGTGATCAGGTAAATACAACTGTCTATATAGCTAATATGTATATGCTATAAAATTGTACATAGAAATTGAATGATGCGAGATATCAGACAAGGACCCTTGTGCCATAACGCAAACAGCGAAAACTCAGGCCCAGTTGTTCAAAGCTAACGGCACCGTTAGTTAACGATTCGTTAAAATTTACATCAAGTGATATGCAAATATGCTGAAATTTTTTTGCTGAAAAAATGTGAGCAGCTTTTGCAGTTCAAAAGCTACTCACATTTTTTCAGCAAAAAATATCAGAATATTGTGTATTGAATCCGCTAAAACAGTTAACGAAATGACCCTTAACAAGCTCGTTAAGCTAACGACGCTTTGAACAACTGGGCGCAGATGTTTGCCTCCCGCGCTGTTTGATCAAGACTGTCTCAGTTCAGCAAAATACTCTACAACATCCATTAATTCTATAAACAATGAAGGTCCTGATCATACAGCGCGAATGCGCAGGCTGATCTGGGATCTATTCTTTTTTTTTTTTTTTTTTTTTTTTCTTGTATGTAGAACAAAGACATTTTGTCAGGTTGCTCCTCGATTATAAATGTTCGTTCATTAACTCCACACATAAAAAAATTGTATTTGCTCCAAGTATTCGGACAGACAGGCCTGAGCCAAACAGTGTTGACCCATAGACGTCGCAGAATGCGGCGTCTGATCAGGGTCAGCACTGTTTGCCACTCGTAGCAGTTTCAGATTTACTCATTCGTAGTGCAATCCCAGCAGGCAAACAACATCAAAATGACGTCGTATCAACGTCGATGCGACGTGATCACGTCGCATCGACGTTGATACGACGTCATTTTAACGTTATGTGCCCACTGGGATGAGCTTGTTCAGATTCAAGAACAAGTATTGCACGCTGTTCGAATACTTAGGGCAAATACGGTTTATGCATATGGAATAAGATACTGACAATTGCTGGTTCTAAGTAGTAAAATAATATCACGTTTTCATGCACAATACGTTGACATAATCTGTTTGTCTATACGACTAAACATTTTTTTTATTATTTTGATATAAGGTTTTATACCTGTGCAGGTATCAATTTCTTTGCCCATATAACGGGTACGTCAATTTAAATTTCAAAACAAAGAGGTATTTGATTTTATATCGACACAATGACCTTTTCAGAATTTGCGGATATAACTTGATTATACAAAACACTACACGATTATAAAATTTGTTATGACTTTACATCAACTTAACATTAGCGATATAAAATAGCAGATTCTTTTTTTTTTCTGCATCACGAAAACACGCCTGTATAATTTTGACCCCCTTAAACCCCACTTTTATATTGTAAAACTGGGGTCTACAGGGGTATTCATTATTTTTTTTATTTTGCTAAAAACATATATTGTGGGTACTCGTTAGAACCGCCTCGCCGATGCGGTGTTAACGAGTATCCACACTCTGTTTTTTGAGCAGGAATATAAAAAATATCAGAATTTTTTATCGGAAAATTTTCCCTGTTTGGTTGTAATTTTTTCAATATATTTGAATAAGCGTGTTTTCGTAATAGAGAATTACGTTAACAAGTCTGAGTAACATATTACTCCAAGTTTACACATAATATAGAGTGAAAACGAGGATGTTATTAAGAAGTTTGTAGGACTGTGCAAACTTTAAAACATCACAAAAACATACCTATATAATGTTCACCGCCTTAAACCCCACTTTTATATAGTAAAACTGGGTTTTCAGGGATATACTTTAATTTTCTCTTTTCTGCTCAAAAAACGTAGATGTTTTGAGCAGAAATAGGAAATATATCGGAATTTTTATCTGAAATTTTTCTTTTTTTTTTTTTTTTTGTGTGTGTGTGTGTGTGTGTGTGGTAAAATTTTCAGTATATTTGAATTGTCATCACGAAAACATACCTATATAATTTTGACCCCCTTAAACCCCACTTTTATATAGTAAAACTGGGGTTTACAGGGGTATACATTATTTTTCTTATTTCTGCTCAAAGCATAGATTGTGGGTATTCGTTAGAACCGCCTCTGTGAGGCGGTTCTAACGAGTACCACAATCTATGTTTTGAGCAGAAATATGAAAAATATTTGAATTTTTTGTCTGAAAATTTTCAATTTTTCGGTGATTAACTTTTCAGTATATTTGAATAGGCAGGTTTTCATAATGCTTGTTTTCGTAATGCAGCTCTTCAATTTGTTGGTTACATCATTCAATCCTGTTTACTACTTAAATCTGTCTAAATGCGACCAATAACAAAATCTGCCTTACGTCTCAGATGATTTGGTGAAAATGATATGGTTTACATACATGTACCTCTAGATAAAACAGGCCTCAAGACATGTTTTTTTGTTTGTTTTTTTTTTGTTGTTGTTTTTTTTTTTTTTTTTGTTTTTGTTTTTTTGTTGTTGTTTTTTTGTTGTTGTTGTTTTATTTTTTGTTGTTGTTTTTTTTATTTCGCTGTGTAAACATCTGTTGTGGGTACTTATTAGTAGTGCCTCGAGGTAGTGCTTCTTATAAGTGTACCCAAAACATATGTTTTAACGGAGAAATAAGAAAAAATATCAATATATTTTTATAATGTTTATTGGCTCACGTGACTATTACACAGAGGTGATAAACAAATACATGAATTATTAAAATAATTAGAGCCGGGTTACAGCAATTCCTACAAGATTGCATATGCACCCAGCGAACACTCAGCTCAGCCTGCCCATTCGCACAGTCTAGTCACAGCCTTCCGCCTGAAGACGCTCTGGTTCCTTGGCTACCGACAGAGTGCCATGCCAGACTTAGATCAGAGTGCTTTGATGCACAGCCTGATCCGAGTCTTCGCTGGGCACATGCAGTCTTGTAGGAAATGCTTTGTCCCGGCTCATATGTACTGTAACCATAGCTATGAACATGCTAACCCTTGTCACGCTGAATAAATTAAGATGACATGCCAATTTCTAATTTCCAGCCAATCAGGTTACTTGATACGGGGTTTTGATAGAAATTCACATATTTAATGACAAACCGTGCAGATCCAGATCAGTTGGCTTCTTCAGAAGCCAACTGATCTGGATCTACACTGTTTGCTAAGACAGGGCATGTCGTGTTCAGCAAGAGAAGGGTTAAAATGATTGATCAATATTGCACTGTCCCTGATGAAACAAACGCTTGCATGAAATGAATGGCAATGGTCACTCGACTACAGCTCACTGGAGCTGTCGCATGTTCGCATTGCCTGGCATGATATAAACCATGCAATAGTGAAGACCCGGGTAACCAATCTGTTAATTTGAAAAGAATTACCATGTTTACCGTAAATAATAAGACACTTTGGTTCCTAACCATGCTTTTCCTACATTTTAAATCTATTTTACTATCTGTTCTGCGGAGTCAGATCAGAGCCTGTACTGTTTGCAAAGGGTCTGTCTGTCCACATATTTACGGCAGACGTAGTATTCAAATGCTCTTTTATCTCAGGATTTATTCTGCATTATCTAGCCTTTTTCTGCTGTACTAAAGAAGGCTCTAGTCAGACTGTATACGCATTCAGAAGATGAACCAGGCCTTTGATGTCCGCATGTTGTTCCGCACACAAACTTCACTGGTTTCCGGTTATTACATTGTCGCCTTTTTCTACACAACACCATAGCATATTGGTTCATATTGTTATTACACTGCCCATAAAATGTTTATTTCAACCGAAATGCATAGCGCTAGATAAGAGAAATACCCTGATAAGTACTTCCGCTATTCCTCCTTGGAAACGTATGTTGTGGGTACTGATTAGAAGCGCCTCCGCGCTCCGCGAGGCGCTTCTAATGAGTACCCACAACATATGTTTGCATGAAGACGTGAGAATAATCTTGAGTACATTTCAGTCGAAAAACAAAAAGCGCTTTGCCTAGAGCATTAAAAATGGCGACTGTCTTCATATGAATAGATTGTCAATCATGCATTGAGTATTCGCTTCCGCTATTTTGGTTTGATACTCAAGTATTTAGTTGTCAGTCCCATATGCTCTTTTTCATAACTATGGCGCCACCAACAAGAGCTACACTAGCTTTGAGTAGCTTATTTCCTTTACTCGAGTTGTTGGAGCCCCATGACCTACTCGATCTGTCTCTCATACACCCAGGACAGCTTGCGTCATAGTAAGAACTCATGCGGCCCTGTTTACCCCAGCCTTCGTACTCGGCAATGCAGCTTCCATTGTGCTGTCCGTTAATATCCCCGTTATCATCCGAATTCTTTCTGCCGAAACTGCTCTGACCCCAGCTACTGCTAGACCAGCTGTTTCCCCAACTCATGGTTTCTTCTCACAGACCTGTCGGTTCTTTGTGGTACTAGCCGGTTCTTTGTTAAACGTCTTAATACCCAGTGGTCCTTCTTCGTTATTTGTGATACCTATCGGCACTTTGTTGTACTAGCCGGTCCTTTGTTCAACTTATTAGAAGTTGGCTTGTTGTGGTACTTGCTGGTTCCTTGTTAAACGTCTTAGCACCCAGTGGTACTTGTTCGTTATTTGTGAAACCTTTTGCTTGCTTTATTACTGGTTAATGAATGCTTAGGTGTGAAATAACTTTCTGTAAGCCGTCTCTACCCCTTTATCCTGCAAGTCAGATAAATACACGTTTGCTACAATCGTAAACAATAGATAATGCCATAGAAAAAAATATGGTTTATTCGAGACATATGTGGACAGCGAAGACCAAGATTAGGCCCGAGGTTATAAAACTTTTTCCATGCTCAACTCAACTGAGCATGAAATTTGTTTTGCTTATAAATCTTAAAATACTGACAAAATTTTAAAACTTCTTTCATGCTCAACTCAGCCCAGTTGGTATTTTTATTTTTATGACCAAGTGAAATTTCATGCTCAGTTGCTTTAAGTATTAGCTGAAAAAGCATCAAAATAATTCAAAAGTTCCAACATACTCTAGAGCTGGTAATAGATATATTTCAGTTTTACAGGCAAGAAATAATTGTAGAAATTTACTTTCTGATTTATATATAAACCATTTATCACCTAGTGCTAATTGTAGTTGCTCTGAGGAAGTCGTAGATGCAGAGCACTATTTCTTTAGATGCTCAAACTTCAGAAATGAAAGAGAAACACATTTTTGATCAAACAGGGATTTCCATCCATTAAATATCAATATTCGTTTGTTTGGAGATGAAAATCTGACAACTGATGAAAATACTACAATTTTCACTGCCGTCCAAACCGTTTATTAAGGATACCAGAAGGTTCACTGATTAGCCTGCTGCTAACTTACGGCTAGCATGACATTCCATTATTATCTTATTACACTTTTTGTTAACAATTTATTTTGTTTACTCATCATTCCATATAATCAATGATCGATTGAAATTATGTATTGTATATTTGTTTTTGAGTCAATATTTGTGAACAATTAGTCTGTACGAAGTATTCAAATAATTTCTCTATATTTTGCCATTACCATGTGCCTGTATATTGCTGTAATTAAACTCTGTAGGGGGAGGGCCGTAACTAATGTTGGTAGAACTTGTGGCCCGACCCCGTTGCCTGATGTAACGCTGCAATAAAATATGTTTATACTATACTATGAAAAAAAAAGTTTTATAACCTCGGGACCAGCCTACAAATCCGCACAATCTGATCCGGGCCTTTGCTGTCCAATTACAATATTATGAATATTGCATACATGTAATATATCAACGGAGGGTTAAATGCCATGATGAGAGTATATAGGTGCACATGATAGTCTAAGTTTGTGCATAAAGCATTTGCTGGACCAGACCTTTTCGCTTGACATGAACAAAATAGTCACTCAGTAAATACATAACGTCAAAACAACGTCGTTTTGACGTTATTCTAATCGTCATAACGTTGTGGTGACCTAGTTATAATCAGGTAACCATACAATTTCGTAACAACGTTGTTTCGACATCGTCGTAAAGTCTTAATTTTGCGGTGGCCCAATAAACATCAAGTAAACACACAACTTGGGAACAACGTCGATTCGACGTAAATTCGTGGCGACATTGTTATGACATGTTGGGCAATCTTTGCTCTTTTTCGTATCCACGCGATCTGCTCAAAGCCTTTGGTGTACGTCGACAGACTGCAGTGTCCAATGATTCTGTGCATCACGAAAACATGCCTATATAATTTTGACCCCCCACAAACCCCATTTTTATATAATAATATTGGGGTTTACAGGGGTATATATTCCTTTTCTTATTTCTGCTCAAAACATAGATTGTGGGTACTCGTTAGAACCACCTCGTCGAGGCGGTTCTAACGTGTACCCACAGTCTATGTTTTGAGCAGAAATAGGAAAAATATCAGAGTTTTTCATCTGAAAACTTTCAGTTTTTGGAGATGAAATTTTCTATATATTTGTATAGGCGTGTTTACGTAATGGAGCGGACAATGAAAGCGTTAAGCAGACCTTGACGTTAAAGTGTATGACCTTGTCGTCCCTACAGAAAATTATTTTCGCAGCTTATACACATTCAGGTATATCTCTTTCTTGTTATAACCGAAAAGTCTAAATTTCGAACTAACACTACAAATAAAAATGCATGTCCATGCATAAGTTCTGTACCATTTCAATCTTCAAATTTGATCTGAGTATAGGCAATGCTTATAGGCGAGCTCGCAGTGCACTATGATTTATGCAAAAAGGTGTAAAATAGAAGTCAAAAGGATTGCCTTTGGAAACAAAGAACACACATAATCACGAAATTCGGAGACTCGGTAAGACCAAAGCTACACCGTTAACATTTTGGTACCGGATTCTGGTTGGTCCCGGCGAATACAAATAGATCCGCCATATTAATTGAGAGCCCGACAAACTGCAAACCAAATGATTATTTCCGGTTTGGTTTGACGGCAATGAAACGTATGCTGTACCATAGAGGTAGCTTGCTCGCTATAATTATCATGTGTCGCAACATCAGAAAACGTCTTTAGAGAATTCCGCTCAGCGAGGGTTATGTTCAGCCTGCGCATTCGCGCAGTCTTATACGAATCTCCGCTGTGCCATTTTGCATAGCAAAAGGATTCAAAGTTTCCTCTTTTAGACACTGAAGATTCTGATTAGACTGCGCGGAAGAGCAGGCCGATTTGATTACTCTTTGGGCGCACATGTCACAGGGTATGTCTTCTGAGCTCACGTTGAAGCTCATATGTGTTTTGACGAATTATGGTCACATGCCGTGTGATTAATATTCTGTTTCAAAAAGTAATACATCTTTCATTGTTATGACGTTCATCCTTTACATAGAACGTACGTTTCTTTCCATTTTTGTTTTTTAAGTTCACGGACATATGAAGTTTACAAAGTCCATTAATTTCTGTCTTTAGTTACCTCAGTTACCTTTAGTTACCTCAGTGTGTACCATCTTTGTCTTGTATTTGGACAGACAGGCCAGAACAAACAGTGTAGGCGTACACCGCAGACAGAGTGGCCGGGTGGCCGGGTGACCGGGTGGTTAACGTTCCCGGCTTCAGATCATGAGGTTCCGGGCTCGGATCCCGCCCCAGCCGGAATTTACCTCATGATGCCGGCACGGTGCTTCATTGCAGACAGCATTTTATTATCAGTCCTTCTCTGTCTCGATATGACTTAAATAATGTTGAAAGAGACGTAAAACACCAACTTATCATCCTATTCAGCCCGCAAACAAAAATAGATACATGTGCAAACAGTGTAGTTCCGGATGAGACGGCTCAAAACGAGCCGTCTCATCTGAAACAACACTGTTTGCCAAAGTGTGCTAATTTCTGACTGACATTCCTATCTGCAGTGAAGGACATGTCCAGGTTGAAAGTTGGAAGAGTCCACTTTTGACATTCAAGGGCGAAAGAATTAGGGGGAAATGAATACACCTCAAATAAAAGAAAAATATCTCGTGCATGGTTTGTTTGTGTTGAGGTTTTACGGCCCAGTCAACCCAATGGGGTCATGTCGAGCGCGGTCAGTTTACCTAACCACACGTTTACTGGGCAGGCTTTGTCCTCTTAGCGGTTAACCAGTATTGTGCACATTCTTTCGCCAGAAACTGACAACTGCCCTTCTTGAATCAGCGGAAGGGAGAGAATGACCGTAGAAAATATTTCATGATCAATCTCCACGAAAGAATGTTGCCGACCTCGGCGGGGGTAGAACCCGCGACCTCCTGGTCTCCAGTCGGACGGCGCATCCAACTGAGCCACCGAGGCCGGCATCTCGTGCATGGAAATACTTGCCTACCGGTTTATTGGGAGCTTCTTCCAAAAAGATTTTTAAAAAAAAAAATAATTTTTAAGGGTACCGCCATTTATGAAAGATTTTGAGTGGTTTGTTTACTAACTGAGCCAGATGGTTTCAAGGTTTGAAGTATCGATTTCAAGTATGGAAACCAATTAACCCTTTAAAACGCCTCTGAAAATGTCGTCTGTTCATGTCGTCAGCTGAATATTGTTGCAAACTTTTCAAACCTATTATTGCGTACAGGCAAACAGTGTGGACCCAGATCAGACTGCTCCTAGAGGAGCAGTCTGATCTGGGTCCACATTGTTTGCAGAAATGAATTTTAAAATCACAAGCAGATGACAAAGCAGACGACAATTATTGTGATTGGCAGTTTAAGGTTTAAATGTCACGACAACTAACAAGGCGATCTTTAACTTCCGTCTTCCTTAACCCTCTACATGCTGAGTAAAAATTACTGAAATCTTATTTCGTATGTTTTCCAGAAAATAGGTGTTGACATTTTATGCACATTGCCTCACTGGCAGACAATTTGCATGAATTTTGAAAATATCATCTCTGAGTTGGTCGTCTGCTGAAATTGTCCAGAGAGTGATAAAGGTGAAATGTCTACTCGCTTTCAGTGATTATGTGTATCGCAGAAATACTGAAATGACTTTATTTAGAGATCAATCACATATTGATAAGAATATGTCTGCTTTCCTTTGCAGTTAACCCTCTGCATGCTGCTTTAAAAACAAGCAGAAACGACATTTTAAATATATTACATTTTAGTTCTATATTTTATTTATTTATTTATTTATTTATTTATTTATTTTCAAGATAAACAACAACAACAGCAACAGCAGCAGCATCAAAACCAACAATAACAATGTTACAACAACATCAACAATTCAATATTATATGTACATTACAAAAATGCGTTTATGCCGATGCAACTGCGAACGAATTAGAATGCACGAATTCATGCACAGTTGATCTGCGCCACCGTTGCTCGAATATCCGTTAAGGCCTGTTTTCTGCTTTGTGCATCACATATATATTTTACTTTTCGCTATTTTTCAGTTCGAATTTAGGTGCGTTTTATAATAATTAAAGTACTGAAATAAGTAAATAAACACATATCAATGTCAATGAATTCCCTATGTTATGGTAAAACCATCCCACTTTATTTATAGTTACAAGACCTTAAACTTTTCTCACAATTTGGATACGATAGCAGAGAACTTGATAAGGTGGAGTGTTTAGGTGATAATTCTGGGATATTTTTTGTTATTTTTTCATAAAAAAAACATATGTTGTGGATATTCATTAGAAGCGCCTCGTCGAGGCGCTTCTAATGAGTATCCACAACATATGTTTGTTTTTTTTTTGTAAGAAACTGGAGAACATTATCCCTGAATTATTACAAAATAGTCCTCCTTAACACGTCCTCTGTGGTCGCGCAGTAATACAAGATTACCCCATTGAGTCGAGGTCAAGAAGTTACAAATGTCACTGAAGGAAAACATCAATATGTGCATATTTTTTTCACATCTTTTTGACAATGAATCTAGTAACCTAATAAATGCATAACTTTCTTTCCTGTCTAAGTAAAATGGAACAGTTTACTTCAAGTAAAAATAGCATTAACAAATTAGTGAAGAAGTCCAGATTAATTTAAAAGAAGCAAAGAAAAAACAAAAAAAAAAACAAAAAAAAAAACAAACAAACAAAAAACAAAAACAAAAAAAAAAAGAAAAAATGACAAGCAAAAGAAAATAGCCTGTTGGCTAGGTGATTGAATGAAAAGGATACCGTACTCTCTAGCGATGAATTTATAAACTACAACAACAACATCAGCAACAACGAAAAGCATGAGGGCAGTTTGCGAACAGTGAGCTATATAAAATTTCCAGTAAACTTCGATTAAGTCGGCTCGACCCGCAGACTTGTCTGGACATAGGTTGTTCGCATATATCAAAACATATTGTTACCTGAGAGAAAATTGTATACCTGCTTTATTATTTGGCAGTCCCCAAAATAGCTGCTTAGCTTTATTATTAAACAGCCCTTTCGGTGCCAAATTTCAGACGACATTTGTCGTCTGCTTTCTTTTTTTTTTTTTTTTTTTTTTGGTAACAAAACGATCAATTGAAAATTAGTTTACATGTAAAGTTGAAAGACCGCATGTCAAACAGCATAGATCCTGATGAGACGGCTCTTTGTGAGCCGTATCATTTGGATCTACGCTGTTTGTAAAATCCGATTATCATAGCCTATGGCAGGTGAGAGAGTTAAGTGTAACACATTTCAGAATTATTATGCGTTTGTATGCAGAAGGCCGCGCAGCCCAATCTCCATCCAGTCATCACGAAAACATGCCTATATAATTTTGACCTCCTTAAACCCCACTTTTATATAGTAAAACTGGGGCTTACAGGGGTATACATTATTTTTCTTATTTCTGCTCAAAACATAGATTGTGGGTATTCGTTAGAGGCGGTTCTAACGCGTACCCACAATCTATGTTTTGAGCAGAAATATGAAAAATATTTGAATTGTTTGTCTGAAAATTTTCAATTTTTCGGTGATTAACTTTTCAGTATATTTGAATAGGCAGGTTTTCGTAATGCTTGACCAAATGTCTAAACATTACGAGTTCCGTCTCATACGTTTAAGCTACAGCCGCCTCTAGACTAAATCATAAAATGATAATATTTCACTTAAAATAAGGCTTGACATTTCATTCAAATTGTTTCCAAAAGAGGCGATTTGAATAAAATGTCAGGTCTTGTTTTCTGCAATTTTTGAGAAAATTCGAATGAAATGTCAAACATATTTTTCTGAACTGAAATGAAATGTCGAGCCTTATTTCTAAGATATTTTTTGAGACAATTTGAATAAAATGCAAAATGCTACTCTTTAATTTCTATGAAAAAAAAAACTATACCAGAAACTATAGTTTAAATGTTCTCTACACTCGCAATAACAAGCCTATATAATTTTGTCCCCACTTTTATACAGTAAAACGGGTTTACAGGGGTATGCATTATTTTTCTAATTTCTGCTCTAAAACATAGATTGTAGGTACTCGTTAGAACCGCCTCGACGAAGCGGTTCTAACGAGTACCCCGGGGCGGTTCTAACAAGTACCCACAATCTATGTTTTGAGATGAAATTTAAAAAATAGCAGAATTTTTTATCTAAAAATTTTGATTTTTTGGTAGGCATGCTTTCGTAATGTTTTCTTATAGTCAGCATGTTTAAGTTTTCAACTTTTGAATCTCTAATGTGCTTGCACACAACGTGGGTCCGTCCATTTCAGTAGCCAGTTTTAATAAACAAAAATGTTTCATAAAAAAATGTAGCACAAAAGTAAAAAGAAATGGTCCATTTATTCACCACTTGTTCTTTTTTTCTCTCTTAAGTATTTAAGATTTTTCTTGATATCCGTATATTGCTGGTAAAAAATGAGGATGTTCAAGAGATTAAATGCATCGAGAAAATAATGGTAATATTTCAGTAAGGATCTATCGTATTTGAGAGAGAGAGAGAGAGAGAGAGAGAGAGAGAGAGAGAGAGAGAGAGAGAGATGTAAAATTACCTGCAACATCAATTATGTATATAAATCAAATTACTTTGCATGAAAAGCAAGGTGTCTCAATTCCAAGTTGAACGTTATGCTGTGTTTCATTTGGAGAAATAATTGATGGCTGCAGATTTCATCTTTTTTTATAGGCTTAACAACCGAGTTAAAAATAAACTGTAAAAAAAGCGAATGTAAACAATTCCCGGAGTTGGAGTAAAAGGGGGTATTTTCGAATACTATAAATAGTTTTAGCGGGAAAAGTGCGACGAAAAGGAAAACGGACCGGATAGTTTATGATATCCTATACGAAGAGAAACGTTTATGTTCAGCTATCGCACTTACACAGAACCTGCGGACATGGCATTTTTGTCCACATGCAAACAATGCGACAGATATTGGAACCAGACAATATGGAAGTGCGTGCTGGTCTGGTCCTTCGTTGTCACATAAATATTACCACATGTATCCTAAATATTGGAACACCTAAACTTCTTATCATATTCGTCCTAAACTTAGAGCAAATTCAATTAACGACCTGAGGATCTGTATAAAACTGCTGAAGGAGAGACAAACAGTGTAAACCCTGATCAAAAGCCGCGTTCTACAGAACGCGGCGTCTTATCTGGATCTACGCTGTTTGCTCAGATACTCAAGGTTAAAGTGATATTTCTTTTCAAATGACTCACGTCATAACAGGTAAAAATGGAAGTTTACAAATTCTCTCATCGATTATAGCTTCGTATTATACTCACAACTTGTTACGCCACGCTAAAAGGGAACTTATCGAATGCGCTTATGACGAAGGCCCAGACCAACTTGTGCATATGTGCAGTCTGATCTCCGTTGTTTACTTATAAGAAGCTTGATATTAACCTGAAGTATTTTAGTCTGGAGAGCCCCAAAAGATTCTGGCAAACAGTGCAGACCCAGATCAGACCTGGCGATCAGACCCGGATGAGACGCGGTGGCTGATCAGGGTCTCCAATGTTTGCTAGTAGTTTAGCCATTTTTCTCAAGGAATAGTTAAATCACAGCCTGTCATACCTAATCTTGACATTAGACTCCTCCAATATATATTGTGGACCTAGCTAGCATTCTCTATAAATCTATAGCGGGCCGTTATCGGCCCGTCAGCTACCCTGACGGACCGATAACGGCCCGCTATAGATTTGTTGAATGCTTACTAGTGAAGTATACGGATTAAAACCCTGCTTGAGAAAAGAAAAGACCCTGAACAAACATGCTGATGCGTGGATTTGCCCGATAATCTGCGTCTTTGTTATTAATATAGCTGGCAATAAGATTCCTTGTTTAGCTGGCCTGATAATCTGTTAATATTTATCCTTTTTTATGGATTAACCTTTATCGCTCTCTGGGCTAATTCAGCAGATGAAATGTTGATGATATTTTTATGTTATTTTTATTATTTTTTATTGTCTGTCTGTCTGTCTGTCTGCCTCTCTCTCTCTCTCTCCCTCCATCTCCCCCTCTCTCTCTCTCTCTCTCTCTCTCTGTCTGTCTGTCTGTCTCAAATTATTCCCATCTTCCTTTAATGCGGATCATTTTGAATGAATATTTTCGGGCAGACGCACTGTAATGCGGACTTTCGGAGTGTGCACTATAACATAAATCCGCCCGTCCTTCCGTCCGCCCATCCGTCCATGGTCAATTAGTGAAAATGGCCATAAGTATTTTTCGCAAAGAGATTTATACCGACAAGCTAGCGAATGGGCTTGCCAAATGTTTTTAAATTTTAAGTTGGAATAGTATATCAGCAGTCCCAATTTTAAGATCTCTCAATCTCTTAATGATTTAATATCTTAATTCTTACTGTATATAGTGTATATATGTTTAGGTATGATGACTGTTTACTTTTTTTACTTATTATTTGTATTTTTAGTTTTTACAGAGGGCCACAAGGTAGACTAGTTAATACAGCTAATTGTGTTACCCTCTTTAAACATTGTATAAATAAAATAAATAAATAAATTAAAAAAATGTCATTTTCCATTGTCCACGGCCAGGCCGAGACCAAAAAAAAAAAAAAAAAAAAAAAAAAAAAAAGAAAATGTGAAAATATTTAAATGGCCTTAAGTCTGGAACAATGTGTGATATTTTTATAACGTTTACAATATCTAACAGAGGGAATTGCCAAATGTCTTTTTGCATTGACAGAGGCAAAGCCGAGGACACAATTCTTTTCTGTAGTCAGTTTTTTGTAATAATAATAATAAGTGCGTCCAACGGGAACTGCGAAGCTGTTTCCCGAACCGCGGAGCGGTTCAGCGTTCAGACGCGCCATTATAGACTAACAATGTGACCAGTGATGCGTGTGACCAAAAATGTGATGGTCCAACAGACGCTTGGGTGGTTCGGGGCTTATCTTGAAAATCAATAAGCGTACCGTGATTTGGCAGAGACTATTGATACGGCCGATAATAGCAACAAAGCAGCCAATAACGCCAAGTATTTCAATTGCAAGGGGTTGAATCACGAGTTTTATAACGTCAACCTACAATATTTGCGATCGCGGCCATTTTGAATTTTATCTCCTTTTCGAATTTTATTTCTATCCATTCTCCGTCTGTTTACAAGCTAAGCATGATTCGTTTTGTGCATAATACATTTTGATGTAGATTTTTAGATGACACAAAGACTTTACGCTCTTTTCACGTGATAATCTGAAAAAAAAAAAAAAAAAAAAAAAAAAAAAAAAGATCGACACAATAATGTGTTTGTTCGAGCGGTTTGTAAATTGTTGTTATTTTAATGTTGTTTTTTTTTTTCTCTGCTTTTCATAATGTTTAGACTCGCAAAAAAAAAAGACCAAAAAGAAACAAAGACCAAAATGCACAAACGGTCAAAAATCATAAGGAAAAATCCTGAAGCAGTAAAACGGATTTCAGGTAAACGAACGATAGTGTTTCGTCGTTGTACCTGTCACCGGCATACACTGGTTTTCGGTATTCGGAAAGCATGGCCCCCGCCCATCGGGACCCGCGAAATAGATGGGCTGCCTAAAGCCTCCATGGTCGAGCAAGTAACAAAGCAGGACCCGAATTCATGTGATCGGGTCGGGTACAATTCCCACAAATTTGGAGGCAATGTCTCTGAACTACTGAAATATTGTTGACTTGGAAGTTATATCGCAATTCATGCAGTGTATTCAGAAGTCAAGCGTGCTCTGAAATCAAATTTAGTTAGACCTGGCCAACCCATCTATGAAGAATGTGATGATAATTTGGACGCATGGATATAGGTAGCCCCTATTAAATTCATATTAGACATAAGTATAAGTAAAGAATCTGGATTATCAAAATAAAGTATTGTTTGCTAGAACATCAATTGTGTAGACCTGGTCGGATAAAAAAAATCAATATTGGGGGGTAGATGACCGATGAAGTTTGCTCTCTAAAATTTTATATTTAAACTCTAGTTATACAATAATATGAGTGGTTCCAGCAGCGACCATACAGTGTTCCGCGAATCATTTAGCCTGGCTACATGTACTAGTGTATACTGCATACCATTTCTGTGTGACAGAAATGCATAATTCGATTTTTTTTAGGAACCTTAAATGTTTGGGGCGAATCTCGGCAGGCTGTATGATTCGGTCTTATCCCTAAATAGGTCGCAGCCGACAGACACCACCAGCAAAGGTTCGATTAAATTCTGATAGAAAAATCGAAAGAAAGGATTCACAGACACCAGATGACAGCTATACGATCGTAAATATCTGACCCAGTGTAGTACGGGGATAGTATCAATCATTTCATAGTCATAAAAGGTGAAGAGATAGTTTTGTTTTTTTTTGTGTTGAGGTTTTACGGCCCAGTCAACCCAATGGGGTCATGTCGAGCGCGGTCAGTTTACCTAACCACACGTTTACTGGGCAGGCTTAGTCCTCTAAGCGGTTAACCAGTATTGTGCACATTCTTTCGCCAGAAACTGACAACTGCCCTTCTTGAATCAGCGAAAGGGAGAGAATGACCGAAGAAAATATTTCATGATCAATCTCCACGAAAGAATGTTGCCGACCTCGGCGGGGGTTGAACCCGCGATCGACCTCCTGGTCTCCAGTCGGACGGCGCATCCAACTGAGCCACCGAGGCCGGCGTGAAGAGATAGTGGATGATTTTATATTGTCGAGTTTGTGCTATTAAAGAACAGCAGCAATTTTTGATTTCGCAAAATGGATTTTGTGATATCACAAATTCGTATTTGACATTAGAAAATAGACAATGTAATATCACAAAAAGCTGTTTTTTTTTTTGTTTTTTTTTTTTTTTGTTTTTTGTTTGTGTGTGTGATACCACGAACTCGCATTTTAATATCGCAAAATTGATTTTGTGATATCATAATACAGGAGTTTTGTAGTAACGGCACGCCGTATATATATATATATATATATATATATATATATATATATATATATATATATATATATATATATATAGGATCTTTTGTATATTAATTCAGATATCTATCTTCTGAAAAATAGTAAACACCTTGACATAAACGTAACTGTATGTATGGAGAGAGAGAGAGAGAGAGAGAGGGTTTATCATGTTTATCACTTTGTGGAAAAAATAACACGTCACACTCTTTGTGTCACTCATGCAGTAGATCTCTCTCTCTCTCTCTCTCTCTCTCTCTCTCTCTCTCTCTCTCTCTCTCTCTGTGAAATTTTTGACTTGAATTGTTATTACTATCTGGTAATGACGGCTGCAACACTTACACATAAAGCTAAAACCGAAAGTTGATCACCAGGGCCCGGTTGTTCAAAGCGTCGTTAGCTTAACGAGCTCGTTAAGGGTCATTTCGTTAACTGTTTTAGCAGATTCAATATACAATATTCTGATATTTTTTGCTGAAAAAATGTGAGTAGCTTTTGCACTGCAAAAGCTACTCACATTTTTTCAGCAAAAAATTTCAGAATATTTGCGTATCACTCGATTTGAATTTTAACGAATCGTTAACTAACGACATCGTTAGCTTTGAACAACTGGGCCCAGATACTCTTTTCATTATGTGTCTCTAATTTTACATATTTAATAAATTGACTTATTTTTCCGCACAGCAAGTGGACTCCCATCCTAGTTATCAAATATTATCTCTGTATGAATTGTTTTTATAAATAGACATTTTGTACTCAATTTGAGGTCTGCGGCGGAGCTCAATAAACAAACGGCGCAGTAACAGTACCAATCCCACGTCACTCTACATCATCGAGGCGACGTTATTACTACGTTGTGTTGTACATGTACCTTGGAGCATAGGTTAAGGCATTTTTCCACCGAAAAGTACTGATAGTATTCGTATTTCTGCATCAAAACATAAATTGGGGGTACTCAGCAGAAGCACTAGACTGGCTCCAGTCGTTTTTGTCTTATATCTATTTCTCTCTTTCTCTACATTATTTTTTTTTATCATGATATCCTCTTTAATCCAACTTCACCTTTCTTTCTAGCCAAGGGACTGAAGTAAACATAAATTCTACAAGCTATACAAGTGTTGCGTCCCCTCAAAAAAAAAAAAAAAAAAAAAAAAAAGAAAAAGAAAAGAAAAATAAAGAAAGGGTCTGGGGCCAGACTACAGAAGCACCTACAGCATATGGTTTCATGGAGAAATAAGTAAAATAATATGCGGATACCTCCTTTGAAGGGGGAGAACCTACGACATAGTAAACAGTGAAAAAGACTACAGATTTTTATAAAATGGGGCTGTTCAAATTAATTAGTCGCTTTTATTATTTATTTCGTTGTTTTAGTGATAAACAGAATAAGATCAGAGTATGTACTAAGGATGACAGTACGTATATTTGCAGATTTTATGTACTAAATGTACTATCATCGTTGAGAACACTCAAGCACAATATTTTGATAACCTTGTAAGAAAATTGTACGCGAGTGTTCTCAACAATGACAATACGGTAATGTTTTATTTCCTGCTACCCAGTCAGCATTCTACGTAAATCTATATCGGGCCGTCATCGGCCCGTCAGGGTAGCTGACGGGCCGATGTCGGCCCGATGTAGATTTACGTAGAATGCTAGCTGGGTATATTCTCTGAGCCTATCCTGTTTATTTTATTTATTTATTTATTTTATTTATTTATTTTTTATGCCCCCGCCTGCCTTTGGCAGGAGTGGGGCATACAGCGTTTCGCCGTTTAATTATTATTATTATTATTATTATTATTATTATTATTATTATTATTGTCATGTTTTATAGAAGTTCCCGTATTTAATAAAAAACCATGTCTACCCTGATCAGACGCCACGAACGCGGCGTCTGATCAGAGTCTACACTATTTGTCAGTGTCTCTTTTATGGGACATTAAGCATTAATGGGGTAAGTGGGTAGCTTTCACCATTGAATCTGTGGAAAATTTTTAACTTTTTTACTGTTTTATTAACTTGGCTAAATATTATGTTGGAGTACGGGGTATCGGACATAATAGCAAACACTAAAAGGAGGCTGAAATGGTGGAAAGAAAGTTACGGGTATTTGTATAAATAAATAAATAAATAAATAAATAAATGATGCTTTTACATAAATATGGGATAGCTTAACACGAGGTTCCCTACTGTTATAAAGAAAAAGGAGCGCTAAGCTCCTACCAAGACCCGTCCTGTCTGGACATCTGTCGTAAGTGTAAAAGCACTGTGTTTAAAAAAATGAAGTCCGAAGTTTTATTACCACTTAACCGTTTCCGCTATAAATATGTAGACTCCTTACCGTGCTGCTCCAAAAATCGGTACCATCACGAAAACATGCCTATATAATTTTGACCCCCTTAAACCCCACTTTTATATAATAAAACTGGGGTTTACAGGGGTGTACATTATTTTTCTTATTTCTGCTCAAAAACATAGATTGTGGGTACTCGTTAGAACCGTCTCATAGATGCGGTTCTAACGAGTACTCACAGTCTTTGTTTTGAGCAGACATATGAAAAATATCAGACTTTTTTATCTGAAAATTTTCATTTTTTGGTGGTAAAATTTTAAGTATATTTGAATACGCATATTTTCGTAATGAAGTTTTAAACTACTTGCTAGTGGCTAAAACTGTATTATCAGCGGCTCTTAGGTGTCTGGTCTGGATCTTTTCTGTATGCACAGGCCTGCAAAGTAACGTCAACATTGCTGGGCTCTGTTGTTTTAGTTCGCAATCATTACTGTTGTTTTAGCCAGCAATCAAAGCCTTTACCGCACTCTCTTCGCAACTTTGTGAATTTTTTCCGACTGTTTTCCAAGAAAAAAAGGCTTTGACATTTCATGCAAATTTGCATGAAATATCAAAGCTTATTTTCTGAAAAAAAAAAAAAAAAAATATGAAAAGTTTTCAAAATGCCGTCAGCTATTTTTTTTTTTTTTTTTTTTTTTTTTTTTTTATCCAGCATGCTTTGTGTTAAAATACCATAGTTTTAATGGATTCGGCTTTAAAAATGTTTTAGTACATGTACAAGGCAACAAAAGCCATGTAGCAATTATATGTAATCTGAGCATGCTGGGGAAAAAAATCAGAAACGACATTTTATAATGTTTTTTTCTTTTTTTTTTTTTTTCAAAAAAAATAGGATTTTTCACTTCATGCAAATTGCATCATGAAAACACGCCTATATAATTTTGACCCCTTTAAACCCCACTTTTATGTAGTAAAACTTGGGTTTACAGTGCTATACATTATTTTTTTTCTTATTTCTGCTCAAAAACATAGAATAAGGGTATTCGTTAGAACCACCTCGCCGAGGCGGTTCTAACGAGTACCCACAATCTATGTTTTGAGCAGAAATATAGCAGTTTTTATCTGCAAATTTTCAGTTTTTGGAGGTAAAATTTTCTATATATATTTTAAATAGGCATGTTTTCGTAATGTCTTGTTAGGCGCCAATTTACGTACAAGAAGTATCGAATCCTACTTTGTCGGGGAAAAAAAGCAAAGTATCATTAATTTGTCGACTGCTGAGTTTGCCTAGAGAGTGGTAATGATTAAGGCCCCTTAGTAGTATAGGCTGCCATTGTCCTAAAACGTTTGGTAGATTTGTTCATCTTATTTCACCCTTAAAACGCCAAGAAAACCTGCATCTGAAAATGTTGTCTGTTTATGTTGTCTGCTGAATATTCTTGCAAACTTTTCAATCCTATTTTTTGCATACAGGCAAACAGTGTGGACCCAGATCAGACTGCTCTGGGTCACACTGTTTGCAGAAAAGATAGAAATATCCGTTCCGAGGGCTACTGTCTGGCATCACGAGGCTTGCCAAGTGATGTCAGACTGTGTTCTCATGGGATGGATTTTTCTATCTATACCTCACACCTATGGTAGATTCTTTTTCTTGTATACCTTTCATTTCTGAAAGTTTGTTTTTGATAATGCATTATTTTCGACTGCAGACGTCCGCCACATTGTGATGGCAATACCGTGGCGTTTATTGACGTCATTACTTTCAGTGACGTCAACCTTAACAATGGCGTACCGTGGGGTCCTAATATGAAAATAGGCTTAGCCTAAATGCGAGCACAGCACAGACCTATCTGTAGTCTCTTCAAAAGTCCGTCACAGCATCATTAAAGAATGAATATCAATATATAAAAAATATATGTAAATCAATAATAAATAATAAAAATAATCAGCAAAATATGTTCGTGACACTTATTGACTCTCGTTTCTTGTCACTACGTGACGCTTATTAGTGAGACTCAAATTTTGTCCTGCCAACTTCCGGAAGAAAAAGGAAGAACATATTGGTCAGAGCGATTTCTGCTGAAAGTATATAACGTTGTATGTTACTTTTCTTTGATCATATTTTCTACAGTAGAGCTCACTTCGTTCGCGTTCTCGCGTCGGGACCTGTGCTCGCTATAAAACAAATGTATAAAAACACGTGAAAATACTCGATTTTTATCTTTCCCGAGGGACGGATAAGCGTGTGTGAGATAAGATTTTCCAGCACCGGTGTAGTTTGCAGAAACCTTTATCCGGTATGCAAGAATAAAGTGAGAAATCCGGTCTCGTGCCATATGTGAAGGATAAAGCCAACATGCACATTAACGTCATCAGCTGGAGAACCTCACAATTTGCAGTTTAAATTCTGGGGAGTCATATATATTGCTAACAGAAAGTTTCATATTTGACTCTTCGCTTACATTGTACACATACATGTATCTAAAATGTATCCGCCAGTCTGTTTCATGTGACTGAAATGGATCGCACGCATTTCAAAGAAAACAAAGAAAAAAAATGACAAAAACAAAACAACGTAATTTGAGAATTATATTTACGACAGTTAATCAAAAATGTTTATATTGTTGTGTTAACCCATTTATGCCTAGCGTCCATAAAAGCGACAGTGCCAAGCAGTGCAGACCCAGATCAGACGCCACATAACGCAGATCAGGGTCTGCACTGTTTGCATTGAGTACAGGAATTTCTATGATAAATGTTGATACTGAAAATAACTCGGACGCCCACAGACGCCCTTTAAACGGGAAACTTAGTCGTCCACTAGACATAAATGAGTTGATAGCATTTACCTGTTAAAGAATAATATGTGTTTCTTGATACAGTGACTCTCGTTACAACGACATCATTTGTTTCCAAGACATTGCCATTAAAACGAATTTGCTATCATGCAGAATTCTTAATGAGCAGATTGATATGTATGTGTTTGTTTTTATTACCTCACAGAACATGTTTTGGATATTTGTTAGAATCGCCTAACTGAGGCGATTCTAACAGATATCCAAAACATATGTTTCTTTAAAGCATTAAATACAATCTTCTTACATAATTTGTGACTAAGTGTTAACTCTTGAGCGAAGGTTTTGTGGCAGTCAAATTGTCATTATAAAGACATCACGAAAACATACCTATATAATTTTGACCCCCTTAAACCCCACTTTTATATAGTGAAACTGGGGTTTACAGGGGTATACATTATTTTTCTTATTTCTGCTCAAAACATAGAATGTGGATACTCGTTAGAACCGCCTCACCGAGGCGGTTCTAACGAGTACCCACAATCTATGTTTTGAGCAGAAATAAGAAAAAAATTCCAAAGTTTTAACTGAAAATTTTCATTTTTTGGTGGTAAAATTTTCAGTATATTTGAATAGGCTTGTTTTCGCAATGGCTTTGTCGCTGTTTCGAGTGTCGGTACATGTATACAGTGAGCTGCCTGTATTCAGACACATATTTCCAGAGTGAAGATCACGCGTGACTTTTTGTAGTAATGTAAACTTCGGAATTTGCGTCTGCAATTAAATTTACATAATAAATGCATTAAGAATGCGCATATTTTATTCAAATAAAGCGTCATTTCACCTTCCCAAAAAAGCTTTAGTCGATTATAAAATGCTTATACGTTTCAGAAGAAACTCGATCAAACGTTTGAATCTTGACGAAAAGTATAGGTAACATGCATGTCACACATGTAACGGTATCTTAATTGACCGGCGCGGGCGAATCGCGCCGGTCTCTTGATATAGCTTTGGATTTTTATTTATGGAGAAGTGTTCGATTAGCGCAGAGCGCAGTTTGGTAAGTTTGAATATGACCTGCAGTCCATCTTGGTAAGTTTGACTATGACCTGTGTCCATACTTAAAAAGTTCAAACATATTCATATCTGACGCATGCTAAAATAAGCTTCCAGGTAAGATCTGGTAACTTATTTAAGTTCTGGCACTTTTTTTTTTTTTTATAATAATGTACAAACTAAATCTTGTGGAGATCCAAATATGACAAGGATTCGCATATTGCTTGATCAAGAAAATTCATAAAGCTTAACAAAAGCATACATTAAAGAATCACATTGTTGTTCTTTTTTACCTTCGGTGGCTCAGTTGGATGCGCGTCCGACTGGAGACCAGGAGGTCGCGGGTTCGACCCCCGCCGAGGTCGGCAACATTCTTTCGTGGAGATTGATCATGAAATATATTCTACGGTCATTCTCTCCCTTCCGCTGATTCAAGAAGGGCAGTTGTCAGTTTCTGGCGAAAGAATGTGCACAGTACTGGTTAACCGCTTAGAGGACTAAGCCTGCCCAGTAAAAGTGTGGTTAGGTAAACTGACCGCGCTCGACATGACCCCATTGGGTTGACTGGGCCGTAAAACCTCAACACAAACATATTTTGGGAGGGGGGGTGGGGGGGGGGGGGTTTAGGTTTGTTTTTGATTTTTTCTAAGAAAATATGCTATGACATTTCAGTTAAACTATCTCCTTTGTATGAAATGTCAAAGCTTATTTTCTGGGAAAAATAAGAAAAATATTCAAAGTGTCTTCTGTTGATTTTTTCTCAGCATCCTAAGTTTTTATAAGGGTATCTAAGCTTTATTTATTAAAATCCGTCTAGTTTTAAGGAAAGTTTTGAAGAATGTTCTAAATTGACGGAAATATCAATGGATTAAATCTAAAATGACACGTGGGTTTTCCACCATGCGTCCGTGAAACTTCGATAACTCGAACAGCAAGGTACATGTACGAGCAGAGTAGGCACGGATAAGCCTGTGGTCAGGGCGCTTTTCTTATCACAGATAAAGTCGAATTTCAGTGGCACGAACATCTTTGGTATCATGGAATTTTGTTGTAGATATGGGTATTGTGAGCCCATGAGGGTTAATCACAGCACCAGGTCAGGAGGCAAGCGAGGATAATTTAGCGATGTCTTTCTGATCTTCAATAATATAATACAGTGAATTTTCGTTACAACGGCAGCATTTGTTCCCAAAGACGCTGTCATTGGTGACGTTGTAATCAAACCTGAAAATGACTAAGTCGAAAAAGTAGAAAAAAAAGTTGATAAAAATAAAGGGAGGATAACCCTAAAATCACATGCACATCTACAGACCATGTAGAACAAATATGTGTAGTTCCAAAATGATCGGTGGAAAACTCATTACGAAAACACGCCTATTCAAATATACTGAAAATTTTACCACCAAAAAATGAAAATTTTCAGATAAAAAAGTCTGATGTTTTTCATATTTCTGCTCAAAAACATAGATTGTGGGTACTCGCTAGAACCGCTTCGTCGAGGCGGTTCTAACGAGTACCCACAATCTTTGGTTTCGAGCATAAGAAGATAATGTATACCCCTGCAAACCCCAGTTTTACTATATAAAAGTGGGGTTTAAGGGGGTCAAAATTATATAGGCGTGTTTTCGTGATGTCTAGGAGGAGTTGCGCCCACAAGGTATCTGTTATAATAGTAATCTGACTTAAAAAAAAAGAGAGAGAGAGAGATAGAGATAGAGAGAGAGTAAGTCGAAAAAGTGGAAAAAGAGTTGAGAGAGAATAACGGGAGGATAACCCAAAAAACTAGATGCACATCTTCAGACCATGACAAAAACACGTGCAAAGTTTCAAAAAGATCGGTTGAAAACTGTAAGAGGACTTGCGTCCACAAACTACCCATCTCGTGTCTACGGACGGACGGAAGGACGAGCAGACGGACGGACAGACGGACGGACGAACCCATTTTTATAGTCCCCTTCGACCAACGTCGGTGAAACAAAAACATAAGAAAGTGAAAGACTACATAACAGTTATCAAAAAGTATCACAATGAAAATACCACATCCATTGTCCGTCCATTTTTTCATCACGATATCTCCGCCTAAACCATTGGTGGAATTCATCCAAACTTATTACATCTCTTCCCCTAATAGCAAGTGTGTGCGAGAGCAACATTATTTTTTCAGTGGGCCCGTCCTTCCAAATGTCCTGTCGTCCTTCCATCTATCTCCTCCTAAACCACTGGGCGGAATTTAACCAAACTTGCTACCTGAACTTCCCGTGTGAAAGCACCTCTGTCCGTAAGCCAGTCATTATCACATTAGCATCATTAGCAACAAGCGTGGGGATTTGCGATGATTTGCCATCGAGTACGCATTCTAGTTATTATTATTATTATTATAATTATTATTATTATTATTATTATTATTATTATTATTATTATTATTATTATTATTATTATACATACAGAGAAGATTTAGATAAGACTGTTCGGATGCTGTTTATATATTGTGGCATACATACTCTAGTTACGCCAAGTGTTTGGACAAATAAACCTGAACAAACAGTTTAGGAACAGATCAAACATCTCTTAATGTCTACACAGTTTGCCACTCATCCCGAAATTTTTAAACAGGTAGTAAAATAGGCTTGTTCAAATATTAGGATAAGTATGGCAAATAGTTAAGTTGTCTGAATACTTAGGGTAAATATGGTATTTCTATTTGTGGGCAGTAAAGGCCCAGATCAAACATCACGAAAACATGCCTATATAATTTTGACCCCTTTAAACCCCACTTTTATATAGTAAAACTAGGGTTTACAGGGGTATACATTATTTTTCTTATTTCTGCTTAAAAACATAGATTGTGGGTACTCGTTAGAACCGCCTCCACAAGGCGGTTCTAACAAGTACCCACAATCTATGTTTTGAGCAGAAATATGAAAAATATCAGACTTTTTTATCTGAAAATTTTCATTTTAGTGGTAAAATTTTCAGTATATTTGAATAGGCGTGTTTTCGTAATGAGTTTTCCACCGATCAATTTGGAACTACACATACTTGTTCTACATGGTCTGTAGACAGGGGTATACATTATATTTCTTATTTCTGCTCAAAAATATAGATTATGGGTATTCGTTAGAACCGCCTCATCGAGGCGGTTCTAACGAATACCCACAATCTATGTTTTAAGCAGAAATATGAAAAATATCAGAATTTCTATCTGAAAATTTTCAGAATTTTTGGATGATAAATGTTTCAATATATTTGAATAGGCATGTTTTGTTTTTGTAATGTATAGAGGATATATGAATACTATAAATATTTTCATCGAGAGTAATGTAACATCAGTATTTTCACGAGTGCGGAGCACGAGTGAAGATGTGAATGTTTTCATTACACGAAATGAAAGATTTTATGGGCTACATTCACTAAAAAAGAGTAAATTTTCTTTCTATTTTATTGTTTACACGTCAATGCGCGCTTTGACGTCATAACTAACGCCAAACAAAACATGAACATTCAGTGCTTAAAACGTAGAGCGCTGGAGAGACAAAAAGAAAAAGTGTCTCCAAATTAAAATAATCTTGGTACCAAAATGTTCCTAACAGTCTAACTGAGAAAATGCATACAAATACTTGATAGTTTTGCTCAGAAACAGAGGAATTCAAAAGACCGAAGTGGATTCAGCATCTGTTAGGAAAACTATGAAGACAACCGAAGTGGAGTGAAAATAGCAATAGCATGTTATTTTTCCATCATGAAAACATACCTATATAATTTTGACCCCCTTTAACCCAACTTTTATATAGTAAAACGAGGGTTCACAGGGGTAAACATTATTTCTCTTAATTTAGCTCAAAATCATAGATTGTGGGTACTCGTTAGAACCGCCTCGCCGAGGTGGTTCTAACGAGATCGCACAATTTATGTTTTGAGCAGAAATAGGAAAAAAATCAGAGTTATTTATCTGAGATTTTTCAGCTTTTGGAGGTGATATATATAATATATTTGAATAGGCGTGTTTTCGTAATGGCTAGTGAAAATACCGTATTCTTTCTCTGTGTGAAAATATAATTTTTATTTATTTCGGATATACAGTGATTTCACCGCCTGCAATTAGATGAAAAAAATTGTATCAAAGTCGCTTGTAACACCTGGTAATAATATGTACATCGTAGTAGCAATTATGAGATCTGTTTACAATTGTTCGTTTAACATGCACAGTTTGTTATCGTTTTAATCGCCTTACATTAAGCAAACACGCCTTTTCAACTATTTTAGAAATTTCACCACCAAACACTAAAAAAAAAAAAAAAAAAAAAAAAAAGACACATTGCTCATCACGAAAACATGCCTATTCAAATATACTGAAATTTTACCACCAAAAAATGAAAATTTTCAGATAAAAATTCTGATATTTTTCATGTTTCTACTCAAAACATAAATTGTGGGTACTCGTTAGAACCGCCTCGATGAGGCGGTTCTAACGAGTACCCACAATCTATGTTTTGAGCAGAAATAAGAAAAATAATGTATACCCCTGTAAACCCCAGTTTTACTATACAAAAGTTTGGTTTAAGGGGGTCAAAATTATATAGGCATGTTTTCGTGATGTAAAGCTCAGTTCAGCTTGCGCATCCGTGCGGACTGATCTTGGTCTTCGTTGTGCGCTCTGTGGAAGGCCGGGATCCTATTTATCTTTTATGCGGTCGGTGAGGACGGCGCAGGCTGATCTTAGTCTTCGCTTGTCACATACCTATGTAGTATGGAAATTGCTGTGCCCCGGATAACTTGCTTTATTGTACATTGTCGCTACTTTTTGTGTGACGTAGCTGGCGTGGCGCACCGCATAACGTTACGTGTGTTTCTATTGTTTATTACATCCTGAAGAATCCGTGATGGCGAAACGCTGATGTTAATACATGATAAAGATTATTTCGTGATGGGTTGATTTACTATACAAAATCATTTACCACCCAAAACTGAAAGTTTTCAGATAAAAAAATTCTGATATTTATCATATTTCTGCCCAGAACATAGATAAAGGGTACTCGTTAGAGCCGCCTCGCCGAGGCGGCTCTAACGAATACCCACAATCTATAACATCACGAAAACACGCCTATATAATATTTACCCCCTTAAACCCCACTTTTATATAGTAAAACTGGGGTTTACAGGGGTATACATTATTTTTCTTATTTCTGCTCAAAAACATAGATTGTGGGTACTCGTTAGAACCGCCTCGCCGAGGCCGTTCTAACGACTACCCACAATCTATGTTTTGAGCAGAAATATTAAAAATATCAGAGTTTTTTATCTGAAAATTTTCAGTTTTTAGAGGTGAAATTTTCTATATATTTGAATAGGCGTGTTTACGTAATGAATCCGCAAATGAAACGAAGTAAATATCAGTCAGTTGTCAAGCAGTATCTACGATTAAGGCAGAGATTCTCCCTAAAAGTCCAAGTTGATGAGGTCGAATTTTAACAGGTGCATTACGAAAACATGCCTATTCAAATATACGGAAAAATTTACCACTAAAAAATAAAAATTTTCGGATAAAAAACTCTGATATTTTTCATGTTTCTGCTAAAACCATAGATTGTGGGTACTCGTTAGAACTGCCTCATCGAGGCGGTTCTAACGAGTACCACAATCTATGGTTTTGAGCAGAAATAAGGAAAACAATGTATACCCCTGTAAACCCCAGTTTTTCTATATAAAAGTGGGGTTTAAAGGGGTCAAAATTATATAGGTATGTTTTCGTGATGGTGATATGAGCAAGTTTTGGTCCACTCGAGCAACTACGTGTTAATTATGTGATACCATTATTTTGGCAGATCACGTCACAAAAGTAGGGAGATTACTAATGTTTTGTCTATCTACCTTAAAATCAACTTATTCTTACACCTTATATGGTTACCGAAAAGCATAGACATTATACCTTATGGTCTTGTAAGAAAGTGTGTGAAGCTCTCACTTTTCTACTCGACAATATTTATATAAGATTTGGTACTAAGCTATTGGAAAAATTGTTGGTATTCCGATGGGTACGATTTGCGCACCGCTTGTAGCTGATTTGTTCTTGTTCTGTTATGAAAGAGACTTTATGATGTCTCTTTCTGAAGAAAAGCAATCTGAAGTTATTGAAGCTTTCAGCTCGACATCTAGATATTTGGACGAGTTATTAAATATTGATAATAAGTACTTTGATGGTCTGATTAGTTAAATTTATCCTTCCGAGCTACAAATAAATAACGCAAATTCTTCTGAAACTGAAGCTCCGTTTTTGGACTTGCATTTGTCTATTTTACACTACGAAAACACGCCTATTCAAATATATTGAAAATTTCACCTCCAAAATCTGAAAATTTTCGGATAAAAATCTCTGCTATTTTTCATATTTCTGCTCAAAACATAGATTGTGGGTACTCGTTAGAACCGCCTCATCGTGGCGGTTCTAACGAGTACCCACAATCTATGTTTTTGAGCAGAAATAAGAAAAATAATGTATACCCCTGTAAACCCCAGTTTTACCATATAAAAGTGGGGTTTAAGGGGATCAAAATTATATAGTATGTTTTCGTGATGAGACGGGTTATTTGATGCAAAATTTATGATAAACGCGATGATTTTGATTTTGAGATTGTAAATTTCCCTTACTTGGATTGGAATGTTCCTCGTCGAGCATACAACGGTGTTTATATCTCGCAACTTATTCGGTTCGCCAGAGTGTCTAGTCATGTTTCTGACTTCAACACTCGAAATAAATTGTTAACTGCTAAACTTCTAAATCAGGGTTATCGGTACCATAAACTCCTCAAAACCTTTTCTAAATTTTATAGACGTTATTTCGATTTAGTTTCAAAATTCAATGTTGGACTTAAATCGCTCCTGCAATAAGGCCTATCGGAACCCGAATTTTATGGCGACTTAGTATATAAATTTAAAAGAATATATGCTTGCAATGATTTTAGCTCTCAATTTCGTAAAATCATTCTTCGATATGTAAAGATCGGGTACAACATAAATGTAATACGAAAGACTGCATGCATGCAGTTAACTAATCACGGTTAATAACTTTGCTTCCCTCTTTGGTTGCACGCCGGCGGGTTGGGCCTCAGACTCTGTGAGTCCTACTGTTGGTTTTCTTTTGCTTCAGCATTTCAGTTATTTCTTGCTGCCGAGTCCTCATCGTTATCTCATCTCAGTATTTGTTTCATTTTTATGTTCTCGGAGATGTTGTACTAATGAGTTAGGAACCCTTCACGCGGACTGAACAAATGCCTTGTGTATACCATGGCAGAACTAAGGCCGAGGGTTGTGGCCACGTAAACTCAATTTAAGCAGCCCCCCGCTCCCCCACCCCCACCGCTCCAATTAATTTGCTTTGGATTGTCATTTTATCAATTTCGGTTTTACTTTGGGGTACTTTTCGGAGTTCCAGCGTCAGACTCCTGTCCTATATTTTCAGTGTTACTCCCCGAGAGTAAAACACAAGAACAACATTACCACCACTGCACGCTGTGAGTGCATTGCGAAAACATGCCTATATAAATATATTGAAAATTTTACAACCAAAAAAGGAAAATTTTTAGATAAAAAAAAAATCTGATAATTTTCATTTTCTGCTCAAAACATCTAGTGTTGGTATTCGTTAGAACCGCCTCGACAATGCAGTTCTAACGAGTACCCACGATCTATGTGTTTGAGCATGTTAAGAAAAATAATGTGTACCCCTGTAAACCCCAGTTTTACTGTATAAAAGAGGGGTTTAAGGGGGTCAAAATGATAAGAGCGTGTTTTCGTGATGGCCTTTGTAATAGCTTTTATCAGTACCGACATCATAGAGTAGAAGAAACAAAACCATTTCCATATATGGTCACTATAAGTTCTTTCTTCTGTTTGTCTTTTCATGACCATTTACGAAAACACGCCTATTCAAATATATTGAAATTGTCACCACCAAAAACTGAACATTTTCAGATAAAAATTCTGATATATTTTTCATATTTTAGCTCAAAACATAGATTTTGGGTACTCGTTAGAACCGCCTCGGCGAGGCGGTTCTATCGAGTACCCACAATCAATGTTTTTGAGCAGAGATAAGAAAAATAATATATACCCCTTTAAACCCCAGTTTTACTATATAGAAGTGTGGTTTAAGGGGGTCAAAATTATATAGGCATGTTTTCGTGATGATTATACATGTGTGTAGATCATTCACCAGCAAGCTTGTGATTGCTTTAGTGTGAAGGTTTGTTTGTCTTGCTATTACATGCCTTTAATATTTTTCTTATAGCCATTTTTGATTTGATTGCTTACAATCGAACGTAAGTGTAGCGACACCAAAATTCCCTTACGGTTGTTGTCCACGTGATTATCATTGACAAAACTGACAAATGAAATCAAATCACGCGTTTGTACAAAATACAGTTAACGATTATTTAATCCGCGCTGTTCTTGTCAAGAGGACTATCTGTAAAACCTGGACTGCGACATTGGCAAACAAGGCAGACCCAAATCTGATGAAGCGGATTCTAATCAGGGTCTGCAATGTTTGCTTAAATTACGGGAAAATGGTTAAATGAAAGACATTACAAAAACACGCCTATACAAATATACAGAAAATTTTACCGCCAAAAAATGAAAAATTTCAGGTAAAAAAATTCCGATATTTTTCTTATTTCTGCTCAAAACATAGATTGTGGGTACTCGTTAGAACCGCCTCGATGAGGCGGTTCTAACGAGTACCCACAATCTATGCTTTTGAGCAGAAATAAGAAAAATAATGTATACCCCTGTAAAGCCCAGGTTTACTATATAAATGTGGGGTTTAAGGGGTCAAAATTATATAGACTTGTTTTCGTGATGGTTTTTAGTCACCGTTAAGGGCCATTGTTCCAGCCTAAACTCAAAAGACAATCGACCAAACACTGCTGTCAATGCTTTGATTATGATCCCAGCATCATAAAAAATCAGAGTAGTATTTATTAAAGACTCCATATTCTTCAAAAATAAACATTTACATATCCAAGAATGGATTTAATAAATTGATGTACAGTATAATACGATCATAAAATGTGGCACTGACATCCTGTGAAATTTCAGTTAGTCTGTCATTCTTGAAATGAAATGGTTTTTTAATCGTATCTCTGAATTAATGTTGCCAATATTACTGAATTCAGAGATACGATAAAAATCATTTCTTTTTTGATCCAGTTCAAATATGCGGAATTGGCTGAAATTTTATAGGCTGTCTAATGCCACATTTTATGACCGTATTTATACTATATATCAATTTATTAAACCTTTCTTGGATTAAAAAATGTCTATTTTTGAGGAATATGGAGCCTTGAACAGGAGTTCCAGTGAAATACTTAACCATATATTTTGGGCTAAGATGTAGCTCATCTTCTAACTTTTGGCAATATTCAGAAATAAAAAAAAAAATAAAAAAAAAACAAAAAAAAAAAAAAAAACACTGAATTATGTACATCACCTCTGTGAGTGTGCATACGTCACACATACGAATATATAACAAATACTGATCTGTATGTGTGTTACATGTCCAATTTTACAGACGTGCAAACAATACATTACGAAAACACGCCTATTCAAATATACTGAAAACTTTACAACCAAAAAAGGGAAAATTTTCCGATAAAAAATTCTGATATTTTTCATATTTCTGCTCAAAATATAGATTGTGGGTACTCGTTAGAACCGCCTCGGCGAGGCGGTTCTAACGAGTACCCACAATCTATGTTTTTGAGCAGAAATAAGAAAAATAATGTATACCCCTGTAAACCCCAGTTTTACTATATAAAAGTGGGGTTGAAGCGGGTCAAAATTATATAGGCATGTTTTCGTGATGCGAGATCTGCACATCTAATAAATTGGCAAAGAAAACTCGATATAGCTGAATTTTATGTATTAATACAGAATAAATTTCAACTAAACTTCATCTTCCCTTCTTCGAAGGTAAGCCCCGTTTAATTTTCCAATTATACATATAAAGTGGCAGGAACTCTGTGTTTTTGCAACGAGAAGTTTCCGTTGCAGGATATTAGCAACCTTGGGAACAATGCATATCAAATGGCTGCTGTATCGTTGAATACATGCTTAATATATACATAGCATTTTTTTATATATATCTGACAATGATTAAATATCTAACAAACACGAACAACAAGAAGCTTTTATGATACTAAACGTAACATGTAACAGTAAACATAAAAGTGTGCTATATATGATATATAGAGGATCTTACATGAGTGGTCATTTAATATGAAATTTATGAAACGAGTTTGGGTAATTTTGGTATTTTGCGAGCTTTAGCGAGCAAAATACCGAAATTACCCAACGAGTTTCATAAATTTCATATTAAATGACCACGAATGTAAGATTCTGTTTATCACATGGCCCTTCCGATGACAAAAAGTGCACAAAATATATTTTTAAAGATAACGGCTTTCCATAGCTAAGCGGAACAACTCACTACCAAGGAGTCAATAGTACTACGCAACAAAAATAGTTCGCATATTATTTGATAAGTACCGAAAATAACTAGAAACAAGATAAATATGCCATTTATTACTTCGTTAAACTGAAGGAAATAATGATGAATTTTATTTGAGCTAATAAACATTTCATTTGAATAAATCAATTCAAAACTAAATATTCCATTGAACAACGTCATTCAGCGAGTCAATACGTCACTGAGAATCAGTGGGGAAATCCCCCACACTCAGCTGTCATACATGTATTTAAAGGTCATTGACCTTGATAATACAGTTTTATACGGTGGTTGACGCACTCAAGTAAACGACAGATTTCAAGACTATTAAACGTTTTAACTATAGTTTGGATTTTGATTTGACACATTTATTGACTGTCTGAGTCATGTCATCCTTCAATGCTTTTTTGGAGGAGGTAATTTTTTTTTTTTTTTTTTTTTTTTTTTTTCATTGACGGTATGACGATATCGATGTTGAGAGTGCCTACAAATATGTTGCCGGAAAACATCGAATTTTAACCACCATGAATATTTCTGGTAGCCGTGTTATTCACAGTGTGATTGTTTTGTGTCTTCCCCCTCCGTCGGTCTGACATTTATCGTTCTTCTCAAAATCATCTCAAAATTGAAGGCAGAATCTGTTCTAAATGTAAAAGTTGTAGCGGCGAATGCGGACACCATCTTGGTTGCTATCAATAAGCGGTGTAATACGAATATTAATGAGGGTTATTAGGCTAACCAATGGGAAGCCTTGCAGGTGTTATAACACGTGTGGTTATATGATTTTTATGACATGGGTTATTTCACTGAATAACTTGACGGTCATGTGATAAAGATGCGTCTACGTTGGTTTTGAAGGGCACACAACGTTAAAATGACGTCGTATCAACATCGATGTGACGTGATCACGTCACATCGACGTTGATACGACGTCATTTTGATGTTATGTGCCTGCTGGGTAGGGCCATGTGTCAGTTAAAAACGAGCATACTAAGAAACAAATCAGTCACAGTAATCTTTCCCGATATAGTGACACTATCGTTCGTCTGTCAGTACTGACAATGGCCAATCCTGATCGAATGCATGAAGTGTTATTGTTTGTGTGTTCTAAGATGGCTGATGAGATCAGTCTTAGCTCTAAACTGCCTGTTGCAGATAGAATAAGAGAGATCTGAGGAAGAAAGCTCTGATGGTGATGCCATGGCTTTCCGCTGCGCACGTTTCTGTTCGGTTTCGCTGATTCTTTTTGCTTCGTATTCACCAGCACCCCTTCTTATGAGGCCTCGCCACTTTGTTCGATCCTTTGCAGTCTATTCCCACAACTCTGTTGGTATGTTGAAGTCTTTAAGGGAGGCTTTGAGGGTGTCCTTGTATCGCTTCTTCTGACGACCAATGGAGCGTTTTCCAACTTGTTACCCCTACTTCATAAAATAAACAGATTTTACACATAAGTATGGTCCGTACATATACGAAAGCTTAACACTAAATTGTGCACATATTGCGTATGCGTACAGTTGTTCGCAAACGTACCACATTAACATTGCAATGTGATACATATGCGTAAAATAGTATCCATACGTAAAAATGTGTTATGTGTGCGTACAAACATGTATATGTAACACATTTGTTACGTATTCATTACGAAAACACGCCTATTCAAATACACTGAAAATTTTACCACCAAAAAAATGGCAATTTTTCGGATAAAAAATTATGATATTTTTCATATTTCTGCTCAAAACATAGATTGTGGGTACTCGTTAGAACCGCCTCGGCGAGGCGGTTCTAACGAGTACCCACAATTTGTGTTTTTGAGCAGAAATAAAGAAAATAATGTATACCTCTGTAAACCCCAGTTTTACTATATAAAAGTGGGGTTTAAGAGGGTCAAAATTATATAGGCATGTTTTCGTGATGTTCAGAAATTCCCGGTAGTTAATACAACCTCGTCATATGCGAATTAGCCTTCTGGGCCAATGCGGACAAGCGAAGGCCCAGATCAGCCTGCGCATACGTACAGTCTGACCAGGGCTTCACTGTTCGCTTTGTGAACCATCGGCTACTGTAGAATATATCGATGATAGCAAATGATCAGAGTGTACGTCTTCGCTAGCTGATTCAGATCTTTACTAACCATCACGAAAACATGCCTTTATAATTTTTACCCCCTTAAACTCCACTTTTATATAGTAAAACTTGGGTATACAGGGGTATACATTATTTTCCTATTTCTGCTCAAAAACATAGATTGTGGGTACGCGTTAGAACCGCCTCGCCGAGGCGGTTCAAACGCGTACCCACAATCTATGTCTTGGGCAGAAATATAAAAAATAGCAGAATTTTTTTTTTGTCTGAAAAATGTCATTTTTTTGGTGGTATTTGAACAGGCATGTTTACATAATGCTTTTAGGGGCACATTTTCTTACGAGTTGCTCTTATATCGATGAGATTTGATAGTGGGTTTCCACTTTTGCAAAACACAGATATTATTGAACTCAGATCAGGTTAAAGCGATTAGGGTCCGCCGTCAGGTTTCAGACACTTACCAGTGTACTCAAGTGGTCTTGTTTACATGCAACCGTTGCACCCTTGTTTCTGAAATGGACTTTTCCCTATTTGAATAAAGAGATGTCCACTGGTACAAATAGGGGTATTTCCATAAATCTAAACAAAAGGACTACAGTGTAGATCCACATGAGACGAGTCGTTATGATTCGGCTCATCTGGAGTTATTTGCATATACTCGTATCTCTGTATGTGTCTGCATGGTTGAAAGGTTAACGTTCTTCATACTGGGTAAAATTTCAGCAGACGACATTTTGAAATATTATTTTATTTTCCAGAAAATAGGCTTTGACGTTTCATGCAAATTGTCTTAATTTGCATGAAATGTCAAAGCCTATTTTCTATTAAAATTTATACAAATGTCATCAGTTTGTCGTCTGCTAAAATAGGCCCAGAAAGCGACAAAAGTTAACTGCAATTGTAATATGTACTATACAATACAGGTGCGTTCCATTCATTTGACTGGTCTTTGTTATAAATAGATGGTAAAATTTTCCCCAAAATTAAATCCTCCTGCAAACACTTACGTTATAGGGCTTAATGTATTTAGTACTGGGATAGACAGGTCTGAGCAAACAGTGTAGACCCAAATCAGGCGCCTCAGATCATTACGAAAACACGCCTATTCATATATATTGAAAATTTCACTTCCAAAAACTGAAAGTTTTCAGATAAAATACTCTGATATTTTTCATATTTCTACTCAAAACATAGATTGTGGGTACTCGTTAGAACCGCCTCAGCAAAACATAGATTGTGGGTACTCGTTAGAACCGCCTCGCTGAGGCGGTTCTAACGAGACCCACAATCTATGTTTTGAGCAGAAATAAGAAAAATAATATATACCCCTGTAAACCTCAGTTTTACTATATAAAAGTGGGGTTTAAGAGGGTCAAAATTATATAAGTATGTTTTCGTGATGTCGCGCCATCTAATCCGGATCTGCACAGTTTTCCACATATTCAGTAGTCGTTTGAGACACACCGACGATATAAAATGGATTTTGTAAGTATGGTTAGATCTTAGTTGTCCGAATACTTAGAGTAAGTATGGTACATCGTATTACAGCCAAGTCCACCCCGCTCCTCCCACTAACCGCCATTTCCGCCACCACCCCCACAAGACAAGAAGCGGCAAGTAAGGATAAACACTGTTTGTCGTTGTTTTGTTTGTGTGTGTGTGTGTGTGTGTGTGTGTTTATTTAATTTTGTTTTTGTTGTTTTTTGTTTGTAAAAGAAAATGAAGTACCCGAATTCAAAGATGAAAGAGTGCACTTCAGTGCGCTCATTTCGAAAACATGCCTATTCAAATATACTGAAAATTTTACCACCAAAAAATGAAAAAAATTTCAGTTAAAAAGTCCTAATATTTTTTTCATATTTCTGCTCAAAACATAGATTGTGGGTACTCGTTAGAACCGCCTCGGCGAGGCGGTTCTAACGAGTACTCACAATCTATGTTTTGATCAGAAATAAGAAACATAATGTATACCCCTGTAAACCCCAGTTTTACTACATAAAAGTGGGGTTTAAGGGGGTCAAAATTATATAGGCATGTTTTCGTGATGATATGAGGGTCGCTGGTGAGGTCTAAGTGGCCGAAACTGTCTGGTTAAACTCGACACGTAAAGCTTTTTCTCTTATGAAAACACGCCTATTCAAGTATATTGAAAATTTCTCCATCAAAAGATAAAAAAAATCTGATATTTTTTACATTTCTGCTGAAAACATAGATTGCGGGTACTCATTAGAACCGCCTTACCGAGGCAGTTTTAACGAGTACCCATAATCTATTTTGTAGCAGAAATAAGAAAAATAATGTATACCCCTGTAAACCCCAGTTTTACTAAAGAGAAATGGGGTTTAAGGGGGTCAAAATTATATAGGTATGTTATCGTGATGCAAGAGCCATTCCTTTCAGAATCTATCCAGCTAGCACTATATACTGAAATATCCATCAATTATCGGCCTGACAGGACTCTTGTCGGGCCGATAACGGTCCGATATAGCTATAAGTAGACTGCCAGCTGGGTACTAAACATGAACTATACTTCAGACCAGCAACTGTACTGAGTATAAAATCAGGTCAGTATGCCAAACGAATCCCAATACCCGGAATTCTAAATTTGAACTAACCACATTGACACAATGTTTTCCCCTATCAAATTTCATTCTATTTACATTTCATTGTTTTGAAAATGGAAAAATACTGAATGAAGTCCTGAGCATGCGTAAAAGGTGACTTTACCTACAGCAATATTTAAACTTTATGTCAGTGACAGCATTGATTTAAACTAAATTTTGCACGACCCGCAGAAAAGTCGACCAACTGGAAGGTTGACTTTCGATTGTGTCGAATTTGGGCAAGATTATGAGGTCTCTTCTTTTTAAAATGCATTTACTGGGCCCTAATAAGGTTAGGGTTAGCACCTATTCAACTATGTAAATATAATATTGAAGTAGTCCCTAAAACTAAAATTTTGGTATGTTATTTCGTCCGTCCGCCCGTCCGTGGTCAGTCCTCGGTGGGGGGAGGGGGTAGAGGGGGTGGGTAACAGGGGTAATCGTGGTACGGGTGTGCGAGCCAGTATTTCAAAACCTACCCCATTCATCTACCTGGCCTTTGAAATCAAAGCGCCAAAGGCACTGAAATGACAGGTTCTATCAGAACTTATATTAGACCTTTACAAGGAAAACGCCTAAAGGCATTATGGGCGAGTTTTCAAATCGGTTAACCAAAACGTAAACCTGCCAGACGACGCCCGCCCGCCCGAACTTCGCTATTTTAAACGACGGAGGTTTGAAAAAACCCGTTCAATAAAAAGTTTCAAATTTCTTTTGAAAAAAGCAGTACTACAAATTCAGCTATGAAAAAATTGCAGATGTTTATATATAGTGCTATGAAGTTCCACTCCATGTTTTTAAGTTTCATAAGAAATACTTTATCTCAAAATGTTTACGTTTTAAAAATAATATAAATTAGTAAAGTGGCCAAAATTGGTAGTTTTGAATAGAAATATATATATTAAGTCAGTGGGTAATTTTGCAGAATTATGTATTAGTAAATTATATTGGATGATAAACATAAATGCATACTATAATTTGCAGTTTCAAATGTAGCTAAAATTTTGTGAGTTTTTGAGATCTTCAATAACAAAGAATAGTAAATTAAGTAATCGCAAACAGTTTGTCATTTCTTCTCCGGCATTTCCCTTTCTTATCAATTTTGCATACATGCAGCCAGGGCTCGAGAAATTGAAAATTGCCAGCTGGTCCAGCCATTTTTGACATTATTTACGGATTTTGCGAGTAATTTTCGGCCACATTTATGGAGTTTGCCTAACGTAGGTTTCGGCTTTTTCCGTAATCATTGTTTAAGAACTTCCGCATTGCAATGACATGCAAACATTGCTAACACTTGCTGAACTTACATGCGCATAATTATCATGATTACAAACAGAAATTTAGCTCAGTTTCACAATCGAGCATTTGATATGGGGAAATAACGGAGTATTTTCGAGTAGTTAGCGTTGCGCTGCAGCTAGCAATATAGATTTTCAAAACTTTTCTTTTTAGTTGACAATTATGTTTACACTTTAAACCCCTTTTATTAAAATGCTGAAGCTAAGATAGTTTAATGTTTAACAAATCAACAACAGCGAACAGGCTCTATTTCTATAATCTGACAGGTATTGATTTTTTTTCACACGTCAATCAAATGAGCAATTAAATTTCTCTGTGTAAAATTTTTAGTAGACCACATTTTGAAATATTCTTCTTATTTTCCCCAGAGACAGCATTTGATATTTCATGCAAATTGATTCCTCTCCTCAGACAATTTGCATGAAATGTCAAATTATGTTTTCTGGGAAAAATATCATCAGTTTGTCATCTGCTGAATTTGTCCAGAGAGTTTTGATGCAACGCCTGTGTTATTAATAGCTAACAACAAATTGCACAGATCAACCTTACAACCTATCTGAGGTAATATCGAAGAAAACTTGCATAATTATGAGCAGCTTTTTTTTCTTTTCTTTCTTTTTTTTTTTTTTTTTTTTTTTTTTTGCTTATCAAACCTAAAAGATCTTCAGAATCTATATTAAATTTGGACAGCTATAACTGATTAGACAGTGTTTATATAGCTGGTAACAACTGCCTACGGTCTCTTTTCTCACGCCACGTCGTTAGTCTTTTAACGGGTCGCGCAGCGCAGACATACTGATACACAAAAGTGTTGATATGTTAACCCTTAAACTGCCTATTACGACTGTTTCATTTTTTTTCTCTTATTTTATCGGAGAATTTTATGTGATTCATCCGCTGGCAGCTGATTCATATGAAATGCTTATTATGTGTTTTTTTTTCTCTGCAAAATAATGGGAAATTCTGAACGTCGCTTTAAAATTTGCACGGCACTATAAAGATATTAATAGCTTTATTTATTTGTAGCATTCTTGTTCAGCTGTTTAACTTCATGGATATTCTTTTTGTATCTTTTGAAGGCACGTGTCATCTGATCATTCATGGAATTTTTAAACATAAACCAAAACATGAATACAAACATGCGCGAGAAAGTGTTCAAAAGTTATCAAATAAATATGATTTGAGTGAAATTAAGTCCAAAACTAAAAATAAGCCGGACTACGTTTTTGTGCGGACACACATTTCAGTGGTAGTGAAAGCCGGATGCAACTTAAAAACGCGTATGCCAGCAAGGAATGATCAAAGCGCCAAAGGCACTGAAATGACAGATTCTATCAGAAATTCATCCAAAAAAAATCTTAATTTGTATAAAACCTTTACAAGAAGAACGCTTGACGGCATTATGGACGGGTTTATCAGAGAGGTTAACCAAAAGATAAACCTGCTGGACGACGCCTGCCCGGACTTCGCTTTTTTAAAGCACGGATTTTTGAAAACCCGTTCAATAAAAAGGTTTCAAATTTGTTATGTAGTGCTATATAGTGCTATGAAGTTCCACTTGATGTTTTGAAGTTTCAAAAGAAATATTTTATCTCAAAATTTTGCAAAAAGCCAGTTATCACATGCAATACAGAGCTGAAATTGTGATAAATTTTCTTCAATAACTTAATACCTGTACTTAAAAGTTGGTTGCAAATGACGCCATTAAATTTGCTGTGCAAACCTGCAAACAAAACAAGATGCGGACCTTTCGTTGGGTTCTTTTTAAAGAAGCCAACTTGTTGTCTACTTTCACTTTCACAATCGAGCATTCAATAAAAGGAAATAACCGAAGTATCTTGAGTAGTTAACGTTGCGCTGCAGATAGCAATACAGATTTTCAACACTTTCCTTTTTTTCTGACAAATAGTTACACTTTAAATCCAAGCATCCTTTGTATTAAACTGTATGGTGGCATATTTCTGCCACGAGGTAGCCAGATAGCTATCGCGATAATATTCTTAATTTTCCAGAAAATAAAAGTTTTCCTGAAAACATAATCGCAATAACTTCAATTATCTAGATATGTTTTTTAATTTCCAGAAAATATTTTAACGCAAAATTTCGTGGTACTGCTCGGAACTGACATTAGTATCTAGATAAATTATCGCGATAAATTGGTAGCTATAAATAGAACTGCAATTACCTAGTATAAACCCTTAGGGTACAGTGAACTAATTTTTTTTCATAGAGCTCCATGGTAATTCCACCTTTTTGGTAGTTAAGGGCTCATTTCAGGGTATGGTTGGGCTTCTACATTTTGCTTTAATTCAAAGACCAGGCTCAGCACAGCAAAAATAAAAAAAGGAAAATACCACCATCACCAGCACTTTCTGGGACGTTTTGGAGGCTGAATGTAGCAACCCCTCAATTGGCTGGTGTCAAAAATTGAAACTTTGCAATTTCACCACTTCTTCGTTTGGCTTCAGCAAACACACACACAGAAACATTTATTTCTTTGAAACAATCAGAAAATTACACACAAACATTATTTTCTTCAAATTAGAATGATGAGGTCTAATTCATCTTTATTATTAACCAATCAGAGGTCGCCATACACAAAATAACTACCTCCTGTTTTCTTTTTTTTTTTTTTTTTTTTTTTTTGTTGTTGTTGATGCTGTTTTTTTTTTTTGCACCAATCAGCAGTCCTGCCATAATTGGTTCCCTGTGCCCCTTACCTGAAAAGTCGCTGGTGAATACCCTCGGTGAATTTTCAACAATATAATCGATGGTATTCCGATATCGGTTCTATTTATTGATAACAGAAATAAATGGCAGCTCTGGGCACTAACACAAAAATATCGCGATAATACTGTAAACTTTCGCGATATTATTTCCAGGAAACTTTAGACTATTAAGATAATCTTTACAGGAAATTTAGAAATATCAAGATAATTATTGAAAGTATCATGATAGCTACCTATCTATCTCGTGGCAGAAATATGCCACCATAAAAATGCCGCAGCTAAAATATTTAAATGTTAAGCAAATCAACAACAGCGAGAAAAACATCTTGTAATGTTTGACTACAGCCCTGTCTACGAAAGGGCATTAGGGCCACATATACTTTTATTTCTTTTGATAGATATCTCGAAATTTCGACTAACTATCTCGAAATTTCGACATAATAAGTCGAAATTTCGGCTTAATAACTCGAAATTTCGACTTAATATCTTGAAATTTCGACTTAATATCTCGAAATTTCGACATATGATCTCAAAATTTCGATTAAATAACTCGAAATTTCGACATAATCAGTCGAAATATCGACTTAATAACTCGAAATTTCGACTTAATATCTTGAAATTTCAACTTAATAACTCGAAATTTCGACTTAATATCTTGAAATTTCGACTTAATATCTCTAAATTTCAACATATGATCTCGAAATTTGACTTAATAACCCGAAATTTCGAATTAATAAGTCGAATTTCGACTTAATAATTCGAAATTTAGACTTAATATCTTGAAATTTCAACTTAATAACACGAAATTTCGACTTAATAACTCGAAATTTCGACTTAATATCTTCAAATTTCGACTTATTATCTCGAAATTTCGACATAAGATCTCTTGAATGGAATTCACACCTGGTAATCTCGTAAGGGGTAGACGCTGGTTATGCACTCAAAATCTTTATGCGAACTTCCGGCCATGACATGAATGTCAACAAACGGGTGCATTCTCCTGATTTATTGATTTTTTTAGTAAATTTCATAGACATATTTTGAATCAAAACGCTGTAGGTGCTGGTGGCCTGGGAATCAGCAGGCCCAGGGGCTTCAAAACTCACCAGATTTGAAAACATGAAACTGCATGTTCATGTTGTCCTTTAAAGGTTTGTATAGACTAGATAACCAGTATAATTTGCATCCATATTGAAACAAAATTAAACATTTGCATGCAATGACAAATAACTAGAGATCCATTTGAAATAAACGTCAAAAAGATTGCCTTTGGAAACAAAAAACACACTACAGATACGAAAATGAGAGTCTCGGTTTTATTGAGACTCTTCATAAGCAATAATGAAGTTTGCAACTCTAGCGTATACATGAGCAGAACTCCATTTTCAAAGATTCCACAATGGGCCCAATGATCCCAAAGGAAATAAAATATAATCTAAAATATACAAAAAATAATAATAAAAAAAATAAATAAAAAAAAATAAAAATAAAATAACAATGTGTCTACAGTATACGGATGCCCCCCGGTTTGGGTACCTCTATAAAACTGCGCTAACCTTGCCAAATTAGCCTACGTCAATGCGGGGTCACTTTGGACACATTTCTTGTTAAAAAAGAATCCAAAAATAATGAGAACTATAAGGCATTTTGCCTACAAGGTCAGTAACTCTTAAACCAGGAGAATAAGAAACTCAATTTTGTATTCTCTAGTGAGTGATTTTCAACAAAGAATCCACAAATAAGGAGAAATATAAGGTCCTTTGCCTGCAAGGCCTGTAACTCTTAAACCATAAAACAAAGAAACTCAGTTTTGTGTTCCCTAGTAAGTGATTTTTAACAAAGAATACAAAAATAAGGAGAAATATAGAGCCCTTTGCCTGCAAGGCCTGTAACTCTTAAACCATAAAACTAAGAAACTCAGTTTTGTGTTCCCTAGTAAGTAATCTTTAACAAAGAATGCAAAAATAAAGAGAAATATAAGGCCCTTTGCCTGCAAGGCCTGTACCTCTTAAACCATAAGACTAAGAAACTCAGTTTTGTGTTCCCTAGTAAGTAATTTTCAGCAAAGAATGCAAAAATAAGGAGAAATGTAAGGCCTTTTGCCTGCAAGGCCTGTAACTCTTAAACCATAAGATTAAGAAACTCAGTTTTGCACATTTGCCTGCAAGGTCAGGAATTCTAAAACCGTATGTCTGAGAAACTCATTTTGTGTTCTCTGGAAGTGATTTTAGATTTTAATGCAGCAGCGCCAGTTGCACGTGGAGTTACGCAGTTGTAATAACATGTACGGGGACTGACTAGTATAGTATAAACATATTTTATCGCCTTTTCTTCAAATAATAGTGCAAACAATTGGGTCCAAGGAAAATAGTATTGATGGGTCCGAGTTTTATCAGAGAAATTTATGCGATTCATCCGCTGGCAAATAAGGCATATGAAATACTTAGTCTGGTTTTCTCTGCAAAATAAGGGAGAAATCTGAATGTCGTCTGCTTTAAAAATTGCACGGCGCTATAAAGATATTTATAGCTTTATTCATATAAATCGGACTACATTTTGAGCGGACACATATTTTAGTGGTAGTGGCGCCGGATGCAACTTGAAAACGCGAATGCCAGCAAGGAATGACAGATGAATCTGTCATTAATACCCATTTATTGCTGGTTGTTAGACAAATACCATAGTCAATTCATTGAATACCAAGAGAACAAGCAGCCTCGAAAAATATCTGAGTAAAAAATATGTGCATATACCAGGATATCAGAAAAATGGGGCCTTTCACATAGGAATCCAGAAAAATCGGGTCATTCATATACTTTTTGTTGAAAAAAGGGGGTCAATCATATACCTGGCAGCGCTGAGAAAGGGGACCATTGGGCACGCACGTCCATACTATGCCATATATAGGAAGTTACCCCTCCGCACCACCCGACCCCCCCCCCCATCCCCTTCCTCCCCACCCCCACCCCCCCCCCCCCCCTTCCCACGATGGTCAGTCAGAGAAAATGGCCATAACTTGAATCGTTAGGTATCTTTTGATAATATTTTGCACGCAGATTGATCCTGCCGGGATATAAAACGTGAAAATATAGGTGCACAAATTGACCTGCGTCTTCGCACTGCTGACATGTCTTGTAGGAAATGATGTGCCTCGGCTCAAGTAGCATACGTCCATAGAAGACGACTGATTTAAAACCAGGACATCTTGCCAAAAATATCTGCAATCGTCTTCAGTGGTTCCAAAAGTGTTATATGAGCCGACACACGAAAAAATGGGACCTTATGGTTTTCCGGTTTGTGGTTCTTCAAATGCGCATGTGCAGTCGCCTGTGGGATACAGACATGCGTTTTTGCCCGATTCTTCCTCAAGGTCCCTACTCCACTGCGCATATGGGCAGGCTCGCCTGAGCCTTTGTTGGTAGCTTATGTGATGTCATGTGCTGGCATATGATATACAGTCAACCCTCTTTATACCGACACTCGATACAACGACAAAATTCGTTTTAATGACAATTTAAATGTCATGAAACCTTCGCTCAAGCAGTGATGGTTAACAGGAAATTATGCGAGAATAAAGCAACATATGTTTTGTATATTTGTTAGAATCGCCTCACTGATGCGATTCTAACAAATATCCAAAACATATGTTCTATGCGGAAATAAGAATACAACAAGGCATTTTTTTACATATCATTCTGTCCATTATAGATTCTGTACAACAGCAAATTCATTATAATGGCAACATCTTTGGGAAGAAATGCTGTCGTTATAACGAGGGTTCAGTGTATATCCATTTGTATTGGACTAATTCTCTCTTGTTCTTGTCAACAGATGTCGCACGGTTTAAATGACTGAAATTCCGCTAGAGTAGAACAGAAAGACATAGACTGGAATAAAATTATTGCACAGATATACCTAAATCATGGGTTAAACCTTCTATCCCTGATTTTCTGAAACGGACTCTTCCGTCATTGATTTTGGACACGTCAACTGATTCAAATAGGGGTTCAGTCTAAAGTCAAAAACAGAATGGTTAACAGTGTAGATCCTGATGAGACAGCTAGATACAAGCCGTGTCATTTGGATCTTCACTGTTCGTAGAGGGATTCTTTTCGGTCTGCTAGGCTGACAGGGTTTGAGGCAAATAACAAGTATTTCTGAAAGGCATATTAGTTTATATACAATACTTACATAAGAAAAACTAGAGCTTGTGTTTGTAAAACACTATGCCCCCAACTGCCTGACTCTAACACTGCTTGACTCCAACACTGCTTGCCCATGACGGTAATAGCAGTAAAAATATACGAGATTTCAGTGTTATTTTATTAAAAGGGAAATAAATCTAAAATGGGTGATAATTTGGATAAGAAAAAAATACGTGTCGCCTATATTTTCATTAGGAATCCATATATGAAATTTCAAAACATTAGCACAAACGGTTCTAAACTTATGCTAAACACAATAAAGCAACAACATTAAATGGCCAGAAATTGCAAAGGGCCTTAACACCAACAACATTTCATTTAATTGTTCAAAATTTAATCAGGTGATCTCCTCCTCAGTCCCAATCAGTATATCAAATATCAAGATTCTAGCTCAATTCGTTTTGAGATATCTTGCTAACGAGATTTCAATGTTGTTTTATTTAAAGGGAATAACTAAAATGGGAGATAATTCGGATAAGACAAAAAAATATGGGTCACTTTTTTTTTTTTTTTTTTTTTTTTTTTTTTTTTTTCATGAGACAGCCATATATGAAATTTCAAAACATTAGCATACATGGTTCTAAACTTATGCTATGCACATAAAAGCAACAAATGGCCAAACATTGCAAAGGGCCATATCTACAACAAAATTTCATTAAATTGGTTGAAAATTTAACCAGGTATCTCCTTCTCAGTCCCAATCAGTATACCAAATATCAAGATCCTAGCTCAAATACTTTTTGAGATATCTTTCTAACAAGATTTCAATATTATTTTATTAAAAGGGAAATAACTCTTAAATGGGAGATAATTCGAATAAGAAAAAAACTATCGGTCACCAATCTTTTCATGAGAATTCCATATATAAAATTCCAGAACATTAGCATGCATGGTTCTAATGGTATGCTATGCACAACAAAGCGTGACGAACGAACGAACAAACGAACGAACGAACGAACAAAGCAGAAGCAATATGTCCCCCAAATTGTTTTAAAGTTGGGGGCATAATCACATATTAAGTAAAGGAGACACTTAAAAACGGAAAATGGATAAAACATTCATACGTTTTCTTGAATCAACATGTTCATTTTAGACTTCATGACCTCCACCTTTTATTAAACTATGTGTATTTCTTGATCGGCGTATAACATGCATATTTTGAGAATTAAGTTAGTGGTGTTCCGTGAAAAAGCAGAAAAAAACTGTAACTTTCCACAGATTAGCAGTACACAATGGGCGCATGGCTTTGTTTGAAAACACTTACGGGAAAACCCTTGTTATATTAATATCCGTATAAAGTGGGTTGAATTACTTTTGCGCAGCAAATATTGATTCAAAATTATAGGAATCAGACGGCACGCCAGTAACTATGTTAGTATTCCAAGTAAACAGGGATTGTCATTTTGTTTCAGGTCATCTCTAAAAGATCAGATATTGATAAAATGTCGAATTCTACCTTCGAGGATAAGAAACCAAATTTGCATGTCGTTTGACAATATTCAAATTCATCACGCTAAAGTTCGATGACTAAGTATTTACCTTTTCAAGATCCATCAACAAAACATACCTATATAATTTTGCTCCCCTTATATCCCACTTTTATATACGTGTAGTTAAACTGGGGTTTACAAGGGTATACATTATTTTTCTCATTTTGTTAAAAAACATAGATTGTGAGTACTCGTTAGAACCGCCGAGTACCCACTGTCTATGTTTTGAGCAGAAAATTGAAAAACATATCAGATTTTTTTATTTGAAAATTTTCCTTTTCTGGTTGTAAAATTTTCAATATATTTGAATTTTGTTTAAAAAAAAAAACAGAAAAACAATATAAATTATGGGTACTCGTTAGAACCGCATCGCCAAGGCGGTTCTAACGAGTACAACGAGTACCCACAATCTATGTTTTGAGCAGAAATATGAAAAATATCAGATTTTTTTATTTGCAAATTTTCCTTTTTTGGTTTTAAAATTTTCAATATATTTGAATAGGCTTGTTTTCGTAATGAAAGCTGAGGCCACTCCGCCCACCAACTGCCTATGATCAATTTATCTGCTCCGTCTCTACGCTGGGCAAATCTTTTTCGCTATCTATAGTAAATTTAAATATCCCGTGGAAACGTCCGGGTGGCCGAGTGGTTAGCGCTCCCGATTTCGGATCACAAGGTTATGGGTTCCCGGGTTCGAGTGCCGCTAGAGACGTAAGCCATGTCATGGCTCCGTTGTACCGAACCTTTCGTTATTACCACCAATCATCTCAATACGACTTAAATAATGTTGAAAGAGATATAAAACCTAAAATCATCCTCACTATTAAAACACCTCGTTTGTGCGGGCAGATGACTATATCTAAGGGCTATGTTTGTCAGATCTGTATGCAGACAGAGCAGGCCCGGATCAGACCGCACTCTTGTAAAGGCTTATCTGAACCGTCTCTCTTAGTTTATGGCATAAAATGTTATTCTATTTTGTTGCTCAAAAACCGAGAGGCTGAGGCCTTGACTGTGATCACAAGTGCAAGTGATTGCAAACGTTTTTCGCTGGACACGAGCGCAAACACATTTTTCTTTTCTTTTCTTTCTTTCTTTTTTTTTTTTTTTTTTTTTTTTTTTTTAACCTTTTTGGAGCGTCTGGCGTCACATAAACACACATTCTTACACCTTGTCGGCATGTCTGCTTAGCGGATTTTGACGGGGATCATCGATGAAGTATTTGAAGCTGAAGTTGAAGGAGCAGGAATCCAGGGCAAAAACGTTCGCGATTTAACTTGCACTTTTGAATGCAGCCTTTGTTTACTGAATTTACCGTAAGTACCCAAAATGTAGCTGAATGCGAATAAAATTTATGTAACAATCACATGCAAAATTTAACTGCATTGATATTATTTTAATAGTCAATCATATATAAAACCGATACATATTAATATAATTTGTGCGATTTAAATTCAAGTCTCGTCAACGTGAATTACGGCTTTTCTCTATGTTTTGGTCATGATACGTTTTGTGGCCTTCGTTCAACGAAAAAAATGCAAAACATTTTTTTTTTCTTTTGTTTTGTGGGAATGTCCTGAAACTCTTCAAATGTCTAAGCATTTGTACCGAAACATTCACAACCCATTTTACATAATTTCAGTAGGATTCTATCCAAGAACAAATTTACGATATTTGCTTATTTTTCCCCATAAAACAGACATCGATATTTCATGCAAATTGTCTCTAAGGGAGAAAAATTGCATGAAACGTGATATCCTGTTTTCTGCAAAATATAAGTAACATATTCAAAATTCTCATCTGCTGAAATTTTTACCCAGCATGCTAAACTTTAAGACAAAGACATGTACCATATTTAGCCTAAGTATTGGATAGTCAGTACTGAGAAAACAGTGTAGAACCAGGTCAGACGCCGTAGAACGCGGCGTCTGATCAGGTTCTACACTGTTTCCCACTAGCCCAGTATTCTATGCACATTACCTAATCATATGAACTGGTTCTAATTTTAGGAGAAATATGTTATATTGTAAGGTGTGCGGATGTTCGAATACTCAGGGTATATATAAGGTACGTAATGGAAAGTTTATAGAGCGTCTGTGTTCAGCAAATAGCATGCAAGCAAAACAAATACACATACCAGGTGTTTAATTGTTCCATTCCTTTCACAAAAGAGGAATTTAAGTATTCTACAATTCAGACCTTCGAACATCCAAGAAAGCGTGTGGATGCACGGAGGCAAGTCGGTGTGTTTGTTTTTATATCGAATGTAGTTGGTTCCCCAAAGTTCCCAACTAGCATTCTTTATAAATTTACAGCGGGCCGTTATCGGCCGTCAGCTACCCTGCCGGGCCGATAATGGCCCGCTATAGATTTATGTAGACTGTAATGTGTTGGTATGTTTGCTTTGAAGAAAATTGTCCATTTAGTCATGGCACATGCGCTCATGCAGACTTGACGGAACTAACCAAAAATATGGCGTTACTTTACTGCCCTGGAAGCAGCACTTACCAAAGAAAACAAAAAGTAGCTTGGCACAGAAGAAAAGAAAAACAAGATGTGTTAGCAGTGGGTTCGAAATCTCTAAACCCGTCCCCGCCCCCACCAATACCACACACTCCTCGCAAAACGAAAAAGAAAATTAAAGGAGTTCCGACTGTTTTGTCTTGGCACTTCTTCTGGCAATGCGGTTTACAGTTTTCTTGACCTAGTTACATTCATTACGAAAACACGCCTATTCAAATATATTGAAAATTTTACCACCAAAAACTGAAAATTTTCAGATAAAAATTCTGATATTTTTCATATTTCTGCTCAAAACATAGATTGTGGGCACTCGTTAGAACCGCCTCAGCGAGGCGGTTCTAACGAGTACCCACAATCTATGTTTTTGAGCAGAAATAAGAAAATAAGGTATACCCCTGTAAACCCCAGTTTTACTATATAAAAGTGGGGTTCAAGGGGGTCAACATTATATAGGCATGTTCTCGTGATGTAAACCGTATATACCCAGTTTCTCATAGCAACATGCACGCATTTCCTTGAGCCAGGCGTTACATAACCGTAACTACTCAACACATTCCCTGCTAGTATTCTTTATAAGTCTATAGCGGGCCGTTATCGGCCCGTCAGGTACCCTGATGGGCCGATAACGGCCCGCTATAGATTTATGTAGAATGCTTACTGGGTTGGGACACTTTAACCCATTCATTCCGAGTAGACTCTTCTACCTCAACTCTTTGGACAAGTCCATTTCTAATAAAAGAGGTATCTGATTAGCATTTATTAATACCGTTTTAAAGAAATTCCTGTCGTTAATGCAGTGTAGAACCTGATCAGACGCCGCACTATGTGGTGTCTGATCTAGGTCTATATTGTTTACCAATGTCCCTTTTGTCGGACGCTTGGCATAAATGGGTTAAGTCATTACATCACGAAAACATGCCTATATAATTTTGACCCCTGTAAACCCTACTTTTATATAGTAAAACTGGGGTTTACAGGGGTATACATTATTTTTCTTATTTCTGCTCAAAAACATAGATTTGGGTTCTCGTTTGAACCGCCTCGTCGAGGCGGTTCCAGCGAGTACCCACAATCTATGTTTTGAGCAGAAATATGAAAATATCATAATTTTTTATCTAACAATTTTCATTTTTTGGTGGTAAAATTTTCAGTATATTTGAATAAGCATGTTTTCGTAATGCATGTACCACGCGTGTCCTAAATTATGAATTATGAACAAACTATTTTACTATTTGTTGCTACATTGTATAAGTCTAAAACTATTAGTTAGGGAACATACGGTGTATACCCTAATCAGACGTCGCGTTTTGGCCATCTGTTCTAGGGCTTTACTTTTTGCTCAGGCCTGTCTGTCCGAAATGGGCAGACACAGCAGTCTAATTTTAAAAGTACTCGAGCGACTAGTTAGTAATGCTCAATTGTCAACGACTTAACCCCTAAGCGCACAGCAAAACAGTAGTAGACAACGTACTATTTTTTATTATTATACTCTTAAAGAAAATAAGACCTTTCGCGTAAACCATCTGCTAGACAGGCGATTCTCGTGACATGCCAGGCCTTATTTTCTCCATAAAGAAATATCAGAATGTCGTCTGCTGCAAATGTGATTAGCATTTTAAGGGCTATCAAATTCAGAATAATGAACCTCTCGCATAAATCATTACGGGGACTTTGTGGAACCGTCTTACTTTTCCTGGTTTGGACCATTTAATTAACAATGCACAAAATACTATAAGTACATAATTGCGAAGACTACGATCTGCGCATCACGAAAACATACCTATATAATTTTGATCCCCTTAAACCCCACTTTTATATAGTAAAACTGGGGTTTACAGGGGTATACATTATTGTTCTTATTTCTGCTCAAAAACATAGATTGTGGGTACTCGTTAGAACCGCCTCGGCGAGGCTGTTCTAACGAGTACCCACAATCTATGTTTTGAGCAGAAATATGAAAACTATCAGAATTTTTCCTCTGAAAACTTTCAGTGTTTAGTGATAAAATTTTCAATATATTTGAATAGGCGTGTTTTCGTAATGGTGTGCATAAATATACCGTACGGTCTGATCAGGATATTTGCTGCTCGTCTATAAATTCTACAATGGCCAAAAATTCAGCAAGTGCAAAATGAAAGTCCTTGTCATGCTATACGGATGCGCAGGAATGCGACATGACAAAAATACCCTGTGTGTCCTATCGAGGTTTGAGCGCAAGACTGTAGTATAACTCAAACATATTTTTGAAACCCTTGTTTAGGGGCAACTTTGACCCCTTTGTAAACAATGCAAATTTAGGTGCCATTGCTCATACGAGCAATGGCACCTAAATTTCCATTGTTCACAGAAAGAAATGTTGTAACCTTTATAACGCCTTTATGGTGAGGGGATAAGTTTGGGGAAAAACAACCATCTGACTTACTAGTCTTGCGCTCAACCCTCGATATGCAAACGAAAGCCTAGACCAATCAGCTTATCCGTGCGGCCTGTTAAGGACCTTCTCTGTTCATTAATATTATTCAATCCAATATTTGTAGGAGCGTAGCCAAGATCCTAATCAGACTGAGTGCATTTTTTCTTTAGCTGTTTTATAAATACTGGGAAGGAACTCCTTGTTTGTATATGTTACTAAATGAGTCAAATACACTTTCAACCGAGGCAGTTTTGTCAAATTTTGTTTAAGAAATAGATCAGTCCAGCAGTGATTTGTTGAGTAATTAATCACTGTTTGGAGGTCAGCTGTAAAGTATATCAAATCATGAGCGCGGAGCGCGAGTGATTTATCTTCTTACAACTGACCGACAAATTATGATTTATTACTCAACAAATCACACACAAGAGCTGATCTATTTCGATTCTAATACATAGAAAACGACGAAAAATAATTGTATCCTGTATTTTCCTGCTTTCCGCCATCGAATAAAGAAATCCCGCCTAGAGTTTTGACTGTAATGCTGACGTTTACATGCATTTCTTAAGTTGTTGACGTAAGAAAAACGATGTTACACCGTCTAACATCGTGGAAACGAAGACTGACGTCAAGCAAAGTGTCAAAATGACGTCGAATCGGCGCCAGATAGCGTCGCGCGCTTCCGCCCAGTGATTTGTTGCAGAATAAACCACTGAGTTTAACCATTGGCTATATAGGCGAGGAGTGTTAGAATTTCTCTCCCTTCTGAAAAGCACTGCTTTTAAAACAGTCTACTCCAGACGAAATTAATTACTCTTTTGAAGCCAGTCATTTTCTTTTCAAAGGGACCTGTTTAAGCTCACCCTCTGTCCGTCGTCCGGCGTCGGCCGGCGTTCGTCGTCCGGCGTCAGCAATTGGTTTATCAACTCTAGAAGTCACAGTTTAGACCCGATCTTAATGAAATTTATTCAGAATTTTTGTCTCTTTGAATCTAGATCAAGTTTGAAAGTTGGCTACTTGGGATAAAAAAAATAAAACAAAATAGGTCACCAGGCCAACTAAAAATCCGAAACCCTTTTTAATACTCTAGAGGTCACAGTTGTAAAGTAAGTATCATGAATCTTGCATAAAATGGTTGACTCAATGATTTCTAGGTAATGGTCGAAACTGGATCACTTGGAATCAAAAAGTAGGTCACAGGTCAAATCCAAGGAAAATATTACTAACACTGGAGAGGTCACAATTTTGAAGTAATCACGATGATTCTTGCTCAAAATGTTTGTCTTGATGATTTATAGGTTCAGGTTGAAACTGGGTGACATGGGGTCAAAACCTAGATCACCTGGCCAAATCAAAGAAAAATTTGTTACCACTCTTGAGGTCGCATTTTTCTTTTAAATAACTGTCATGCATCTTGCTCAGAATGTTTGTCTCTTATGATTTCTAGGTCAGATTGGAAACTCAGTCACTCGAGGTCAAAAAAGGTCACTAGGCCAAATAAAAGGGAAATCTTATTAAAACCCTAAAGGTCACATGTTTATAGTTATCATCATGAATGTTGCTCTAAATGCTTGCCTTGATAATTTTTATGTCTGATTTGAAACTAGGTTACTCTATGTCGAAAAGTAGGTCGACAGGCCAAATCAAAGGAAAACTTTGTTAACACTCTAGAGGTCACATTTTTAAGTAATCATAATTATGAATCTTGCTCCAAATGTTTGTCTTGATCATTTCTAGGTTGTGTTCGAAACTGGGTCATTTGGGGTCAAAAAGTAGGTAACAATGTACCAGGCTAACTCAAAGGAAAACCATGTTAACACCTAGAGGTCACATTTTTGAAGTAACTGTTATGAATCTTGATCAATATGTTAGTAGTGATGATTTCTATATCAAGTTGGAAACTGAGTCACAACGACCTATATTCCACGGTTCAACGACTTTATGTTTTTGCGTTTATGTCAGTTTCTTAGTAACTATTCGCTCTACAACTGTGTTATTTGGTATTTGCAAACATCGTATCATAAGCTCTTGAGTGCAGTCATCCATATTTGACACTGACCAATATTTCATGATGATTACGTCAGTTCTCTATCTAAATACTATTGTACTCAAGTGAGCGATACTAGACTGTCTCGGATGGCCTTGTGTGTATGAAAAAAAAAGTCAAACATTTCCTCACGAAATCATAAACTCCGTTACAATTTACCCTGAAGCCCCCGGGAAACTATCAGGGACATATATATATATATATATATATATATATATATATATATATATATATATATATAATATATATATATATATATATATATATATATATATATATATATATATATATATATATATAATGAGCCACTCATACCCTCACATTTTTTAGTATGGCAATACAATAAATATGGGTTTAATTTTTTTAATTCTTTTGTTTGTTTATTATCCCTTACACCCTTATATTTAGGATAGTTGAAGGAAGAAAAAGTCTATTAGAGGACAGAGATAGACAGACCTCAACGAGCTTATCAAGCAATTTTGGGATACCTCAGAGAAACAGCCGAGATTATGGTGGCATAATTATTACTGCCCGCATTTGAACCTTCTGGTTTTTGAAATTTTGTTGTTTTTTTTTAATAAATTTTCATTATACTTCAAAATCCAACTACCCCTCCTTAACAAGTCCTATGAGTGTAAAATGGGCTTCAAACAATACTTTCTGGTATGTGTTGACATGCCCCAGAACGTGTCACTGTTTGCTAACAGAATGATTGGGATGTCGTAAAGCTGACAGGTCACTGGGTAAGTCGTAAAATTGACAGGTCATTGATTATGTCGTAAAATTGACAGAAGCCAAATGTTCACTAAACTAAACGTCCCAGCTATGCATGAGCGGTATAAAGTTTTATGACGCTAAGATCATTTCATTTTATATTTTCAGGTTGTGGTCTTCAGCTCGGTTTAACGAGACAGTTTCGGAAGTCTTCCTACTGTGCGGTTACATTCCCTGAATATGCAACACGTCACATGACTCCTGTAAGTTCTCTACAAACCAATAAATCGGCTAAAGAATCTTCGATGCAAATAATTCAATTTCCAGTGATCACGACATGGATACGTATTGTCTTTAGTCGTCGCATCATATTTAGAAAGAGAAAGAGCATTTGCTCCAATCCTAGAACCAGAAAGAGTCTTCGCTGCAATCCTAGAATCAGAAGTAGTCTTCGGTGAAACTTTAGGATCAGAAAGAGTCCTCACTGAAACCCTACCCAGTGGGCACACAACGTTAAAATGACGTCGTATCAACGTCGATGCGACGTGATCACGTCGCATCGACGTTGATACGACGTCATTTTGATGTTGTGTGCCTGCTGGGTAGGACCAGAAAAAGTCTTCACTGAAACCTTAGAAACAGACAGTCTTCGCTGAAACCCTAGAATCAGATAGTCTTCGGTGAAACACAAGGCTGCGAAAGAGGCTATGCTACAGCCCTAGAATCAGAAATACAGTTGCCTCTCGTTATCTCGACCTCGCTTATCTCGAATAACCGCTTATCTCGAAGTGCAAATCTGGCCCCTGCCTAAACATGAAAATCTAGCAACAGGTAAAAAATATTGTGGAAAAGAGGAAAAATTGCTCCTAAGGAGCCTCTTTTCCACAATATTTTCAATATATCTCTAACTTCAAGAGTCCAGTTACATATATATTTGTTAAATGTAGTTGTTCGAATTATGTTTTCTTCAATTCTGCAAATCTGATATTTCGAGGTACGGATATCTCGAAGTATTCCAGAGAGTCCCTTGGAATTCGAGATAACGAGAGTCGACTGTAGTCCTCGCTAAAACCCTATTATCAGAAAGAATCTTCGCTGTAACCCAGGAAATAGAAAGTCTTCCAAGAAATGCTAGAAGCGCACAGTATTCGCTACAAAGTCCGCACTCTTTGTTACAAATTCTAAAAAGAGTCTCCTAAAAATTCTCCACATTGTTTTGACTTCGTATTTCTCTAGCTTTTATGAGCTGCATGAGAAAACTGTAATTTCATTTGAAATATAATAGAACAAACCCTATCACCCACAGTCGCATGACCATAGAATACAACAAGAACACTAATCTAGAGTATGATAAAGTACTTAAATTATTGTCGCGGATGTTAGTTTGTCATTTCCACTCAGTCCACTGTTTAGGTTTGTGTGTTTCTTTAATTTGGGTTTTACGACATTGTCACCCATTTTTGTAATACATGTACATGCATCCCAGACTGATTAAAATTGTACCGCGACGGATGCGCAGGGAGATTAATGCTTACTTTTAGACTGCTAGTGCACTGAAATATCACGCCTTAGACAAATGTTCTACTCTGCTAACCCCAGGCTGGCCGATTTTGATTCCTAGTTCTATTTTGTGAATGCTGAGCTCCAAGCAAAAGTGCAGCTATTACCATTTTTTAAGTCTTTGGAATGGTTCGGCCGTTCGGCCGTGGGGAATTCTGTAGACCATGATTTTCTGAAACCCTATTATCTTGCGAGTATTTTGCAGCATGTTAGCCATCTTGTGAGAATCGGAGCAAAGGTAATTACAGTCGACTCTCATTATCTCGAATTCCAAGGAACTCTCTGAAACACTTCGAGATACCCGTACCTCGAAATATCAGAGTTGCAGAAGTGAGGCACACAATAGATCAACAACACATTTAACAAATGGATATGTAATTTGACTACTGAAGCTAGAGATATATTGAAAATATTATGGAAAAGAGGAGAAAGTGTTCCTTAGGAGCAATTTCTCCCTTTTTTCACAATATTTTGTTACCTGTTCTTAGATTTCCATGTTAAAACAGGGACCAGAATTTCACTTCGAGATAAGCACTTATTTGTGATAAGCGAGGTCGAGATAACGAGAGTCGACTGCCACTATCTACAAAATGAGACAAATGTTCTCTTTGACCGTTCATGGCGTTACACGTTACATTTTCTACTGTACCCTTTGGAAAGGAGTATTTTAGCTCAAATAGTTCTTTTTTTAGATTGCGTGTATTGCACATATGCCCTGAACTTTGTACTTTATGATAAGGTATTTTAATATTTTTTTCCAAAGCTGCAAACATTATCTCTATAGCTTTTTATACTTTGTCATTTATTGAATGTTAAGCAAAGGCACTTCACTGTAAATGTACTTTATTGAAAAAAAAAATCATTTTCTCATTATATCACATCAAATGTAGCCTAGAAGTGAATTTTTATTATAGCATTATATCTCAGTAATATGAACTACAAAGGCGCATAGTAATAGCAACCAACCAACGAGTTGTTGCCGCGAAGCGGCAACAATGAGAGTTGGTTGCTTTATGGTAGTATTCTGTTCTATTAAAAAATTGCTATACTAAGGCTGATTTTTTTGTGTAACCGGAAATTGTGAATATGAACCTTTAAATACGTCACTTCCGTTCTTAGCGTTTGTTTACAATCACCCGGTGGCAGCAACGGTTAAACCTAACAGATATCACGTTTCCATGCTAAAAACAAATAAAAATCAGGCGTAGGCGAGATTTTAAGGTAAGAATAAAACACACAATAGTTTTGTCAGTATTTTCGGTGGTATTCCAGAAGAACGTATACCTTGCGCGCGCGCAACGTGACATCCGGTTGAAACGAAAGTAGAAGAAGCTCTACTGATAGCTGAGCATTATCGCATATCTAGAGTGAAAATAATAGGCTTTCCAAACAGTTCTTAACGGTAATTTGAGGGGGATTTGGGTTTTACGACCCTTTCAAGAATATTTCACTTAAATCGAGCTGATCGTTCATCAAAAGTGGCCGAAAACCGGAGAACCTGCAGAAAAAAAAAACAGCTGACCATCCATAATCATATCCATAACTTGGCTTTCCCACATATGACCCAAGGGAGGCTCGAACCGCAGCGGTGAGAAACCTAATGGATTAAGAGTTGGTTCTCTTATCCACTAGGCTACGGGGGCCCGCAGGTGGGAGGGTGGTTTGGTGGCATTCCAGCTGTCAGATTCAACATTATCTCAGTAGACCTTGATCTTATTCAATCCTTTTTCTGGCAAAAGAATGTACACAATACTGGTTAACCGCTTAGAGGACTAAGCCTGCCCAGTAAACGTGTGGTTAGGTAAATTAACCGTGCTCGACATGACCCCATTGGGTTGACTGGGCCGTAAAACCTCAACACAAACAAACCAAGTACTTTTAACTAAGGCGAGGTCTGGTGACAGCCGGCTGTCAGCAGACTTTTAGGTCTGGTGACAACCGGCTGTCACTAAACCAAAAGTCTGGTGACCGTCACTAGACCTAAAAGTCTGCTGACAACCAGCTATATTTTTCAATAAAGTTATGGAAAAATTGTCCTTAAACTGGAATAATAATGATTTAAAAATAAAAATAAGTAAGACTGAATAACTTTTTAATGCCTATAGTTCCATTTTAACATTCATATATATGGAGAGGCAAAAGTAAGTACATGTATACAGGTAACTATTTTTTTCAATGTCACAGAAATTTTACATATGTGCATAAATTATTGATATCATAGTTAAGAACATGTCATTTATGCATAATATGCAACAATTTTCAGGAAATTCTGTTGAAGAGCAAGGAAATGGCATTTACCAAAACGAATAAGGGATCTAAATAAACATTTGTGTATGAGTAGCTTCCCTTTAAAAGTGCATATTGGAATAAAGAAACTTACATTTATGCATTTGTATTGCACTCAGTCGACAGAAAGATAAAAATGCTGTAAGGACATAGTTCAACTTTAAATGCATAGTAGAGTACACAGTCAAATTTCTATAAAAAAAAATGACATTCTGATGGAATGCACTGAATTTCTTTGGGACATTGACATTGTTCTGTTAAATAAACAGTTTTAGGAGATTTCATCTGTATGTGGTATAAGGAGGCTAAGCCAAGCAACACTTTTTTGAAACAGTCAAGTAACAAACGACCAACGCCACTTCAGATATATACTCTTTAAATTCCCTATATTTTTCATTAAAAGGGAGATAATTTCAGATGGAAAGAAATCCATACCCAGCTTGATGTCAATTGATGGTAATTTTGAATTAATTAACGTTGTGGTTTTGCTCACAGACATTTGTGCAAGACATTTTATGAGAAGTAAAATGACATTTGTTTATGGCAAAGCAAGTTATGACTGGAAATGCTGTTTTTAATTAAGGGCTCATAACTCCATGATTTACGACTGAGAAAGAATTACCTTTGTGATTTTAAAGACAAACGTATGACAAAAATGAACATGAAAACTTTTAAACTAAAAGAGAACAACATGAGCCAGTACTCAAAGCTCGAAACTGTATATATTTTATTGCCTCTGAGTATATTTTCTATCAAATCATTTAGTACTAGCATACCTTTTATGGAACAGCTGCAGTACATGTATTTCTATATATAAAACAAGAAACAGAAACATGCAGATACATGTACATATGTTACTGGAAACAAACATGTACATGTAATTCTAAATAACATGTTTTTATAATTCATGCAAATTTGAAGTTGTTTTGGTTGAAGCAAATTTCAGTTAAATAACCAATAGATAAAAGTTCAGAAACAATGAACCCATCTTAAAATCTATACTGGTTTCTTTTCATAAAACTAGAGTTATCAAAGGCTCTGACTAGGCCCACTGCAGGCCATCATAGTGTTTAAATATTTAGAAGTCATTCTAACCAGATGACATAATTGTTGGACATGGTAACATGGCAATGTATAACCTATGAAGGGATTTAAATCCAAGAGTTATGGACCCTTGGCTCTTATTTCAACTTTGTTACACTTTCAGCCCTTGAGAAAAGTGGGACAAAAACTTCATTTATGGCAAATTGTAAAACCTATCAAGGGATTAACTCCCAAGAGTTATAGGCCCTTGGCCCTGTGTCTGCTATACATGATACAGCAGTCCACTGTCCATGTGTGTACCAAGTTTCAACTTTATAGCTATCATACATTGTAATTCCTTAAGAAATTTGTAGTGAAAACTTCATTCATGGCAAATTGAAAAACCTACATGTATCAAGGGATTTAATTTGTATTTTGGCAGTTTTTACCCCCAAAACCATATCCAGGACCCTTGAAAGTTAGTGCTAAGTGTCCTGTTTCAATTGATGCATCTAATATCAATCTAAACTGAACTTCATATAGCTTTGGCTTGGAATTTTAATCCATTTCCCACAAGAAGTACAATAATTATCATTATTTAGACAAAAAGAACCTCTTTAAAACAATATACCCCTAAATTTTATTAATGGACCCTATAACTTCATATTGGGGAGTCTCAGGGACCCTCATTTTCAAATCCTAAGGGAAAACCCTGGCCCCGATTTTTTCAAAGCTGGGCTACATGTATTCTAATACAGAACATATATATCTCCTTAAAAACAAAAAATGTATCTCAAAATTCATTAAACCATTTTTTAGCTCGCCAGGACTATGTCCCTGGAGAGCTTATGTTGTCACCCAGGCGTTGGCGTCGACGTCCGCATCCGCGTTAGCACAGTGTTTAAGTTTTCAAATGTGTGCATAGTTTTTTAACTGTTTAAGGTACTGCTATCATATTTGGCCTACACCTACTTTAGGGTAAGACCTTTCAATAGCATACATCCCCATCCCCAAAATAGACTCTTTATGTAGGTCAAGGTCAGTTCTTACTTTGTCTTTTACACCCATGTTTAAGTTTTGTGTTTAAGTTTTGAAAAGTGTACATAACTGCTGAAGTATTCAAGATAGAGCTCTAATATTTGGCCCACACCAGCCTTAGGGTTAGACCTTTCAATAACACACACCTCCTCCTCAGTTTGACCTTCTGCCTAGGTCAAGGTCAGGTCATACTTTGTCATTTGAACCCATGTTCGAGTTTTGCATTTAAGTTTTGAAAAGTGTTTGTAACTGCTGAAGTATTCAAGATACTGCTTTATTATTTGGTCCACACCAACATTAGGGTAAGGCCTTTCAATAGCATAGACTTTTCCTCAGTTTGACCTTCTGCCGAGGTCAAGGTCAGGTTATACTTTGTCATTTAAACCCATGTTTGAGTTTTGCGTTTAAGTTTTGAAAAGTGTCTGTAACTGCTATAGTATTCAAGATGCTGCTTTAATGTTTGGCCTACACCTACCTTAGGGTAAGACCTTTCAATAGTACACACCCCTTCCTCAGTTTGACATTCTGCCTAGGTCAAGATCAGGTCATACTTTGTCACTTATACCTGTGTTTAAGTTTTGAAAAGTGAACATGGCTGCTGAAGTATGTAAGATATAGCTTTCATGTTTCATCCATACCAGCCTAAGGGAAGATGTTTCAATGGCATATACCCCATCCCTCAGTTTGACATTCTTCCAACATCAAAGTCAGGTCATACATGTACTCTGTCATTTAATCTTTAATATTTAAAGATTGTTTTCTTATCGGATCAGCCCTTTCCGGTGAGCTGAGTTGTCTTCTGACAACTCTTGTTACATTATTTGCTAGCTACTGAAGCATAGAGTTAAAGCATGAGTAACCTCTTCTAATACAAGATCATAACTGCTGATCCCTTCTAGTATTGTAATCCTCTAGTCCTCTGAACAAAAAAAAACAAAACAAAAAAAAAACAAAACCACAGAGTCTGTTTCAACAGTATCAGCATCTTTTATACATTTTCTATGAAACCTTACAGTTATCATCGTTCAAGACCCATGATGTTCCTGTCTGCATATACAGTATACCATTATTTTCTGTTTTTTTGTTTGTTTGTTTTTTTTTTCTTCCTTTTTTTTCTGTCGCACATTCACAGAAAAAGGGAACATAGTGAATTGTCCAGATTCTACACAAGAAACTAGATGACTTTGTAATTTATCCTGTCTGAAAATTAATTTATTTTGTTCATGAGAATAAATATATAAGAAAGAAAGGAAAATAACTGTCTGAAATTGCAGAATTAAATTAAAAACAATAATCATTACACAGTATAATTGGAAAAAAGTACAGCTGGTTGTCACCAGACACTTCCTTTAACTAACACACAGATTTATTTTTTTTTAAACAGTCATCACTTAACATGACTTTCCGCAATAATGTTTCAAGCCATACTTATAAATATGTTGATACTCTAGCATAAACTCCAGACCTTCCATACCCTACATCATTGACTAATTCACTGAATGATAGTCCAAATATTTAGCATTTTGTGACAAATTTTGATTTTTATGCATAAAATTGTAAGTGAAAACTGATTTTCTTCAAAATCAGCTGTAATGTTAGTCATTTCTTATTAATTTTAATGTGGCATAAATTTAAGAAAGATTTGTTTTCATATTATTCTAAGAAGGTGAACGGAATTATGAGAACATTCCATAGGTCTGGGTTTACTATGTCGCTGACCAATATTCCAGTGTACTCTCTATGTGACAGACCACTATACTCAAGGTTACTGACTGATACGCCAGCAGGGATCAATTTTAGCACTTGCTAACTTGCTAAGTGCTGGTTAATTTGATCAAAAAGCATTAGCTGCAATTTCCATCACTTGCTAACTCTAGCAAGTTGGAAAATTTTTCTTTAATTGGCTGAACCTAAGGCATTGTTGCAGAAGTTTTGCAATTTCTTTTCCAAAGGCAATAACAATATTTTTCTTACTTTTCCCGTAAAGCAGGTTTTGACATTACATGCAAACTGTCTAAACCTGCTTTCTGGGAAAATAAGAAAAATATTTTAAAATGTCTGCTGTAATTTTACCCAGAGTGCTAAGATTTAAAGCCACATTTAACAGTATTTACAAGTGTGAAAAAGCAAGTTGGGACAAAGAAATATCATTTGATTTCTGTTTCTGTTACATTACAGTATTTACCCATAGTATTCAGACACCTCAACTTCTTACCATACTGAACTAAAATTTGAACAAGTACAACTTACTACCCAATGTTGTATGGATGTAACGATACAGTCAGCTCACGATACAATATGTATCGCGATACTTGCCTAACGTTTCGATACATATCACAATACTACTTTCATACATAAGTAAGAGGTTGAAAGTTTTGATACTCTTGGAAAACAGGTTCAAAACGATCTCAGAGGTTCATTATTGTGTAAAAATGCCTGTGTAAGATGACCCATTTTGTCAAATAAGTGATCAGTGTATTTCAGTAACAGTTTAGATCTTTGTAATTTGTTATAAAAATGGTCTTGAAATATGTTAAAGCTACTATTTTCTTTGGAAATTGTACTTTTGGGCGTATCGTCAGGAATTGCGATACAAACCCCACGATACAATACTAGTATCGTGAGAAAAAGTATCGTGATACGATACAATTTTAATGAATCGTTACACCTCTACAATGTTGTATCTAATAATAGCTGAATGAGTGGCAAACAGTGTACACCCTGATGAGCCACCACATTTTCATCTGGGTCTACACTGTTTGCTCAGGCCTGTCAGGGCAAGGTAAAGTGCAGTAAAGTATAACATATGGTAAGAGTCAGGCTGAGACGACAGGTAAAATTATGACCAAATCTTCAGTGATTACTAATCGATTATTGATCACAATGGCTGGACTGATTATCATGTTAATCATCTTTTCAACTCGTGATTAGCCAGCCCTATGCACAGCACATAAATTATAACAAAATATGTGCAAAGCATTCCAGAATATGTGCACAGCACATACTAGAATATATTGCTCAACACATACCAAAGTATGTGCATAGTACATAACTTATGCATATAGTACCATATGTGAAAGGTCAGTATAGGTCTGCCGGCATTAGCATTGCAGTACAGATGATCCTGATCTGGACCTTGCTTATCTCGAATAACCGCTTATCTCGAAGTGAAAATCTTGTCCCTGGCTAAACATGAAAATCTTACAACAGGTTAAAAAATATTGTTGAAAAGAGGAGAAATTGGTCCACAATTTTCACAATATTTTCAATGTATCTCTAAACTAAAAAGTCCAGTTACATATAAATTTGCTAAATGTGGTTGTTGGAATTATGTTTTCCTCACTTCTGCAAATCTGATACGTCGAGCTACGGATATCTCAAAGTATTGGAATTCGAGATAACGAGAGTCAACTGTACATATAATTAACAACACAGTTTAAGTATCTTAATATGTTAAGCAAAATTTAGCTTCAAGCCTCCATGTTTATTATGTTAAAAGGATTCAACTGACATAAGGTGACATTTAATTTATGTGTGGTGATATTTTTCAGGAATTCTATTCGGCCTACAGCGAGCCACTGAAGACCTTCAAGACACTGGAACTGAAAGGAGATATGCCAGAAAAGACCATCACATAGATCATTGATGACATGCCCAGTTTTGTTCAGGAATGGTAAGCAGAAATATCTTATATGTAAATCCCTTTTCACTTTATGATTTTATAAAATGAACCATGCATCACTTTTTAGACCCCGCCACACAATAATGGCGGGGTTTTATGGTTTCACGTTGGACGTCAGTGTGTCTGTCTGTGCACCCACAAATGGGTAGTTAGATGGCTAAGAATTATGGACAATTGCAATGTATTTCAATGGGATTTATTCCATCGGCCACATAAAATCAGTCTTTTATGTGGCTTTTTTACTGTTAGGTGGCCATTTTTTAGCCACATAAGTATGCTAAAATAGTGATGGTAGCCACATACATGTAACTATCCATTTGTTAGAACATCCATCTGTCACACGTCCATCTGTCCATCCATATTTAGTGTCCAGATGATTTCTTGAGTAAACATCAGTGGATTTTCACAAAACTTGGTATGTGTATTGATATTGTAGAGCTCTGGTTTGGGATTGCTAATGCGCAAATTTCATCAAACTTCGACAGAGTTATCTGCCCGAGACACACCCATATTTTCATTTCCTGACAATAACATGTAAATGTCAGGGGGTTTAACAAACTTGGTTCATGTATTGATATTAAGGAGCCCTGGTTTGGGATTGCTAATGGGCAAATTTTGTCAGTGTTTGACAGTTATCTGCCCTCAGCACGATTATGGTGGGGTATTATTGTTTAACATTATGCATATAATAGTGAAAATCCTGAAGCTTTGCTGTTTTATCCCTATAGGTGAATGGATACATCCAAAAGACATCACCCTGCCATTGAAGTGTTTCCTCCCCTTTCAATGGGGGATTACTCTTTAAGGAAAGAAATTGCTTTTATCCACTGGAGCAAATTTTGTTTTTCCTTTAACAGTACACCCCTTCTTTGAAAGGTCTCACCCTATATGAACAACAGACTAATAAAAAAAACATATCCTTTTTAATTGCAGGTTTTCCATCTTCAAAGTGGAGCCCCAGAGGTGTTTTTTCTGCTTTCCAGTACCAGCTGTTAGTCAGTGATAAAACCAGCCTCTCTAGATATGGGAATTGGATTTGTGCACTCTGCACCAACATCTAAAAGACATTTTACATGCGGAGCAGGATGAGTTAATCCAACAGCAGTATAATTATTACTGTATTGATAAAATGAACAGAATTACAAATAATGAGCAGAACTGTCTTTGTGCATGTTAATGAACTTGGCTACTACTGGACCGGACCTGATGAGTTCAATCCAAATACAGGGTGCCCACTGGTCAGTGAAATCTTACTTTTTCTGCCAAGGTCAGGGAAAAGTCAGGGAATTTGCGAAATGATCAGGGAAATTTTAAATACTAGGAAAGTCAGGGAAATTCCTAATTTTGGCCCAAACTTGTCAGGTTGTGGCAGGTATTTTATCCATTTTGAGTGACTGAAAGTCTTGTATTTTTTTTTTCGCTCACTCCGCATTGCTACAAATTAATGTTCATTCTAGAAAATGAATGCCCAAAATTTTGATAATATTTTATTTTTTTTACTGAACAATTAGGGCAGTATATTTATATGTGTTAAAATAGAATGAATCATTTATTTTCTGCAAGATGAGAAAAAGCCCATTAAATTTTCAGCATTTTGGTCAGGGAAAAAAAGAATTGGGTCAGGGAAAAGTCAGTGAAATGTCGGGGAATTTTGATTCTGACTGAGGGTGGCCACTCTGAAAGAGCTCAATAAGCCATTGGCTTAACTCTGATGCAGGGTTTCAACATATTAATGGACCTACTTTAAAGACATTGTAGATGAGCTACCATTGTAAAAACTATATTCATTGAAGTGAGACTGCTAACTTATGACATTCTTTTGTCAAATGAAAGAACTGTTCATATGAAATCTTTTCATTACAGAAAGTGTCATTGTTACATGTAATAACTAGGTCTTGAAATTTGCACTTGTCAGCTCATATTTATGAGTAGATGTTCTTTAAGGGCAAGTGAAAAAAAATCAAACGGCTTGCCCAACAGGACAGGTATGTTTTTTCGCAGTAAGGGTAAATAGTGAAAAATTTGGATTACCTAGCATAATTACAAAGTTCTAAAAGTCACTCCAAAATGTCACAAAAAGATGTCAAAATCTGCTGACAAGTTAAAATTTCAATTCTGGAAGGTGTCTGTTAGAGTTTACTATTCCGCAGAAAAACAGCAACAGTAAACCCCGCTTCAATACGTGAACTAAATTCCATGACTTTATGGACAGGTTTGTTTTTAATACCAAATATAAGACTAAGGATGATACAGCTTAAGGGCAAGTAACAATTTGAGGCCACTTGCCCTACAGGAGGAGTTAGTTCAAGAAAAAAGTTTGAGCCCTGAATAATATAACACGAGATAGTCCAGTGATGAAACTTTGTAGAACTGCAGATTTTTTTTTTTTTTTTTTTTAGCTCACCTGGACTGAAGGCTCATGGGGAGCTTATAGGGTGGTAGTCAATTCTTCATCCATCAGTCATCCGTCAGTACCTTTAATCAGTTATATCTGCAGTCTGCAGGCCGATCTAAATCATTTCTCATCTATAGCATGCCTTTGGTGGAACTTCACTTTTCATGGTAACCCAATGAAAACCTTGGATGCTATAGCAACCAAAAAGTCCCATACACATATTGTGGTTGAAATGTTGTCCAAGCAGCGTGCAACAGCGACTTTGTTTTAAGATCAGATCTATATCAAACTTGCTATTAATGAAGCTGGACATAAATCTTGCACAAGTTTTCAACCAGATCAGACTACTTGCATGAGTTACCTGCTCTTTCAGACTCCCAGAGAAATTGATGAGTAGATAACCTGATTATTTTGAATAAATTCTAAATATATTTTATGAATAATGGCCCTTTGTAACTTTGGGCATTTTTTCCTTGCCAGCAAAATATCTCTCAAACTTTTTCCCTTGCCAACAAAAGATCTCAAAAACTATTGAAGCTAGCGCCTCAAAACTTGATGAATAGATTCGTAGTGATTAGAAGTTGACCTAATTAACTTTTAAAAACGTTTAAGGAATTATGACCCTGTGTAGATTGGGCCATTTTACCTTGTATTATCTTTAGAGGCAAGCATATGGTTTGGGGGCATAGTGTCTTTTTTTAAACATATTTCTAGTTATCAAATTGTTCATCAGACGGGCAGGTAATGAGGACGGTCATAAAACCTTGAACAGTCTAGTTTTGTGAAACTTCGAAATTAAGTTTGTAAATCTGTTAAGCTCAGATGAACACTACAGACCATTATTGTTCTCTTTTTTTTTTTTTTTTTTTTTTTTTTTTTTTGTTTCATAGAATGACAGTGGATGGAAGCACTGTTCTGTTGATAATTCTTGTAAGAATCAGCATTGAACAGTTTCATTTCTTTATTTGTATCAGGTTTCATCACTTAGTTATTACTGTGTGTTAAAAGGCACTAACTGCAATGAAAAGACTTCTATAAACGGTTCTTTCATATGACAAAATAATTATACATGTGTCATGTCTTATTATCTTATACTTGGCACCATCAGTAGTCTAGTCCTATAATCTTTTATGGAATAAAAAAAAGAAGAAAAAAAATATATTCTGGAGTTTATCTAATTTTTAATTGTTGAAATTCTTATTTACAAAGAATTAGTTTATTCTCTTATAGATTACTTCTGTTATAAAAGAGATACAGTAACCTTGCATGTGAATCCAGGAACTGTCAGCAACTGCTTCCCTCATCTACAGATGAGTTTTATTTCAATGCAGCATAATGCTATCACTTAAGAACTGTCTGTACTCGCAGAGTGACAGATTGGTTTGCACATATTGCCATAATTTGTGACTGGTTTAAAATTCATTTGGACAAGTGTTTTTTATAGGTCATTTCATTGTTTTTTATGGTGGCTCGTTTGGGTTAAAACCAATTTAAAACAGATATCTATATTTAAAATGCAGATATCTGCATTTAAATAAAAGTATCTGCATTTAAATGCAGCTACCTACATTAAATGCACATATCTGTATTTCAAATACAGAGTATTTATACGTATTTGAAATGCAGATATCTCTTTTTGGTTCTTTAATGGACATGTCTGAATTTGAAACATACATTGTAGATATCTGTATTTTAATTACAGATGTCTGCGTTTCAAATGCAGATATTTCTATTTAAGTAAGATATAAGTACATTTTAGAAATTCGGGTAACTGTTTTTGAAATACAAATATCTTTATTTGAAATACAACTATCTCTAATTGAAATACGGATATCTATGATTATTATTCAAATAAAATATATCTGCCGTTCAAATAGAGCAGGCTTTCAAGCGGGCCCTACTTTTCCTACTATTCCTACTTTTCCCTACTTTTTTTTTTTGTGTTCCTACTTTTCCCTACTTTTTTTCTGAAAATGCCCTACTATCCCTACTTTTTAGTCCAAAAATGAAATAGGTGCAACCTAATGAGCAACCAACCAATTTGTGACTTTCCAAAAATAAAGTAATAAATAAAAATGGACTTTTAAGTTTCAACAATTTGCGGGGGGGGGGGGGGGGGGGGGTGGTGAGGGGGGATGCGGGTGCATCTTATTTACAAGTATTCCTCAACAGGTTTTTTTTAAATTCAATAATACAGAAGCATGCATTTTTTAGTGATTTAAGACTGCATTAAAAGGCGGGAAAAGGCATTTTCATCCAAGTACATTCAATAAGTTCCCACTGAGTGACCTCAGTATAAGTTTAGGGGGTGACTACTTCCAGTTCCAGCACAATTTCTCACAACATTCACCAATACTAAACTGAGCCAAAGCATGACAAAATCTATGGCAACCTGTTTGTGGTTTTATCCATTTAATTTAGATACCTGCATTTCAAATACAGATATACCTGCTAATAAACACATATATCTTTATTTCATTGTTATTACAAATATTAAAATGCAGCTATATGTAATTGAATTGAGATACCTCTTACTGAAATGCAGATATCTGTACTTGAGAAATACAGATATCTCTATTTTCAATCATAACATAGAAATCTGCATTTGTATTAGAGACATCTGCATTTAAAAATACAGATATCTTCATTTCAATGAGAGATACATCTTGTGTAGCTGAAATTCAGATATCTGCATTTAAAATACAGACATCGCTAATGCCATTACGAAAACATGCCTATTCAAATAGAAAATTCTATCTCCAAAAATTTAAAATCTTCAGATAAAAATCTTTGATATTTTTTTTATATTTCTGCTCAAAACATAGATTGTTAGCACTCGTTAGAACCGCCTCGCGAATTCGCACAATCTATGGTTTTAAGCAAAAATAATGTATACCCTGGTATACCCCAGTTTTACTATATGAAACTGGGGTTTAAATGGGTCAAAATTATATAGGCATGTTTTCCTGATGCAAATGCAGATACCTGTAATTGAAATGCAGATATCTTTTTTTCTAAATTAAATACATATATCTGTATTTCAAGTACACATATCTGCATTTCATTACAGATATCATTATTTATGGTTGAAAAAGATATCCTTATTTACTCTTACGTGTATTTTCACATGCACTGTTCCACTGGTTACAATATGTTGGGAAGCACATTTCCCGCCTCTGCAGACCACAAAAAAACTAATTAAAGGTGCTCAAGATTTCAAACCATTATGTCTTTACAGTCAAATCCATCGCTCCTTTAAGAGGAGCACAAAAAAAGAGAGAAAGAGAATGTGTAAAATATATTTTAGGAATCTATCATGGGTGTGAGGGGTAGACAGAAAAATTCAGGCTTGCCGAGTGATGCAAGACTATGATCTCGAGGGACGGATATTTCGATCTACCTGTCACGCACGAAAGATTCTTTTTCTTGCATACTTTGTATTATATCTGAAGTCAAATCCCTTTGATTGTTGACATCTTCCATATTTTGATAACATTTCTGTGATGCTTAATGACAGCATTAACTTCAGTGATGTTAATCTTAACGATGGTGTACCTCTTGATTCCTATACAACAAGTGCACATCAAAAGCGTGAGAAATCTCAATTTTTATCTTACCCTGGATAACTTTTCATTTTCCGTACGTTTCTATAATCATGCGATTTTTCAGTACATATATTTAAGAGAACCAGTTTTTGGACAGTTCTATCACATAAATTCAGGCATTCTAGGCAGGTATACATGATACATTCTGGGTTGCAGAATGAAGGTCCACAAGTAATTATTTAGATAACCGAATGTATGGCTCTTTAACCGGCACATGGGTACCTGATTTTCCATGCAGAAGCCAGAGAGGGCCCCAGCAAAGACTGCTCAGTTATTATGTCATCCCTGCAAATCACAAAGGAAAGCGTGTTCGGATTCCATTTATTATTGTTGTTTTTTTTTCTCGCCAATGGCCGAGATTGAACGTACCTCCAGCACTTGAGGCTATTGGACTCACCACTGAGCTACCTGCTGTTGTCCGAGTTTAAGGGAAGCCTAGTAGGCTGCAAGGGACTATTTATTGTGTTGAAAATAAAAGTTGAAAATATTCAGGTTCTTAAGAGAACTTTGCATTTAAAATTACAATTATCTGTAGTTTCTATAAATAAAGATTTCTGTATTTGAAATACAGATATCTGTATTAGAAATACAGGCATCTCTATTTGAACGGCAGATATATTTTATTTGAATAATAATCATAGATATCCGTACAGTATTTCAATTAGAGTTAGTTGTATTTCAAATAAAGATATCTGTATTTCAAAAACAGTTACCCGAGTTTCTAAAATGTACTTATATCTTACTTTAATAGAAATATCTGCATTTGAAACGCAGACATCTGTAATTAAAATGCAGATATCTATGATTCAAATTCAGACATGTCCATTAAAGAGCCAAAAAGAGATATCTGCATTTCAAATACCTATAAATACTCTGTATTTGAAATACAGATATGTGCATTTAATGTAGGTAGCTGCATTTAAATGCAGATACCTTTATTTAAATGCAGATATCTGCATTTTAAATATAGATATCTGTATTAAATTGGTTTTAACCCAAAACGAGCCACCATAAAAAAACAATGAAATGACCTATAAAAACACTTGTCCAAATGAATTTTAAACTAGTCACAAATTATGGCAATATGTGCAAACCAATCTGTCATTCTGCGAATACAGACAGTTCTTAAGTGAGCATTATGCTGCATTGAAATAAAACTCATCTGTAGATGAGGGAAGCAGTTACTGAAAGTTCCTGGATTCATATGCAAGGTTACTGTATCTCATTTATAACAGAAGTAATCTGTAAGAGAATAAACTAATTTTTTGTAAATAAGAGTTTCAACAGTTAAGAATTAGATAAACTCTAGAATTATTATCATAAAATGCTTCTCTTTTCTACAGATTATTTTAGCAAGAGAAAGTGAACAAATACTTTTTTTTCTTTTTTTTATTCCATAAAAGATTATAGGACTAAACTACTGATGGTGCCAAGTATAAGATAATAAGACATGACACATGTATAATTCTTTTGTCATATGAAAGAACCGTTTATAGAAAAGTCTTTTCATTGCAGTTAGTGCCTTTTACATGCAATGCATAACACACAGTAATAACTCAGTGATGAAACCTGATACAAATAAAGAAATGGAACTGTTCAATGGTGATTCTTACAAGAATTATCAACAGAACAGTGCTTCCATCCACTGTCATTCTATGAAACAAAAAACAAGAGGCCCACGGGCCACGATTCGCTCACCTGAGTGACATAGCCACTGCAGACATGCAGATGTTATGCAACATTTTTCCAATCCTATCATCGCAACTAATGAAAATATCATCATTTGAGCAGTTCTTAGTTTTGAAGAAGAATATATGGGCCTGACAGTCAATGGAGCATGATCATTTGAATAAACTATCAATCACATTTCAACAGACGGATCAATTTGAAATTTGGTGGAAATTGGCTAAGTGGTTTCTGAAGAATCATGATGTTATACATATAAACAGCACAGTGGCAGGGAAATATTATAAATATAAATCAGATGATGGCCATCTTAGATTTCCAATCAGAACAATTTTAACTACTGTTGATCTACAAGTCGCTTGGATAATTTCAATATAAATGTATATGGCCCATACAAATGGGGAAGCAAATTTGACCGTGGAGGTAAAAAGGTCAAATGTCAACATACATGTAGAATCATCATTTTAGCAATTTTGGTAGATCTCCTGTCCCCCCTAATTTGTGCAAAGATTAGGACCCAGGGCTTATTTGGGTATGGAGTAGAAGATTTTTAAAGGTTTTTACCATATATGGGCATGGCAGCCATTTTGATCAATGGACCATACCCATTTTAGCAATCTTTCATTCTTCCGCCCATGGAGGCTCCACATGAAATTTGAGCCCGGAGGCGTCAGAGAAAAAGCCATTTGAAATTATCAACATTTTTTCCATACAAATGTATGGGGCCCATACAAATGCATACAGAAGCAAACTTGACCTCGCCGTAAAAAGGTTAAATGTCAATGTATGACAATTATTGTAGCAACTTTGGTAGACTGCCCGTTCCAGATGATATATGCAAAGATTCAGCCACAAGCCATCCTCGGTTTTGGAGAATAAGATTTTTAAATGCTTTTTCCCCATACAAATGCATAAGGAAGCAAACTTGACCTTGCCGTGAAAAGGTCAAATGTCAATGTATGACCATTATTTTAGCAACTTTGGTAGACATCCTGTCCCCGATGATTTATGCAAACATTCAGCCCCAAAGCATCCTCGGTTCTAGAGAAGAAGATTTTTAAAGGTTTTTACCATATGTGGGCATGGCGGCCATCTTGGTCAACGAACGGTGACCATTTTAGCAATCTTTTGTTCCTCCTAACTAAGGAGGCTCCATATGAAATTTGAGCAAAATTGGCCCAGAGGCTCCAGAGGAGAAGTTGTTTGAAATTCTTAACATTTTTCCCATACAAATGCATAAGGAAGCAAAATTGACCTTACCCTAAAAAGGTCAAATGTCAATGTACGACCATTATTTTAGCAATTTTGGTAGCCCTCCTGTTCCCAAAGATATATGCAGAGATTCAGCCATAAGGCATGCTCGGTTTTGGAGAAGATTTTTAAAGGTTTTTCCTATACAAATGCACAGTGAAGCAAACTTGACCTTGCCGTAAAAAGGTCAAACGTCAACGTACGACAATTCTTTTAGCAATTTTGGTAGACCTCCCGTTCCCGATGATTCCTGCAAAGGTTCAGCCCCAAGGCGTTCTCGGTTCTGGAGGAGAAGATTTTTAAAGGTTTTTACCATATATGGGCGTGGCGGCCATCTTGGTCAACGGACCGCGACCATTTTAGCAATTTTTCGTTCCCCCACCCTAAGGAGGCTCCATATGAAATTTGAGCAAAATTGGCTCAGCGGCTTCAGAGAAGAAGTCGTTTGAAAATGTTAACGGACGGACGCACGGACAGAAGGACGGACGAACGCACGAAAAGTGATCACAATAGCTCATCCTGAGCAGAGCTCAGGTGAGCTAAAAAAAAAAGAAAAAAAAAGAGAACAATAATGGTCTGTAGTGTTCACCTGAGCTTAACAGATTTACATACTTAATTTCGAAGTTTCACAAAACTAGACTGTTCAAGATTTTTCTACAAATTTTATTTTAAAAAGACACATGACGGTTCTAAACAAACAACCCCCAGGCTTATAAATTGAACAATCTTGGTGCAAATCCACTAGACAAACTCAAACTCATCCAAGGTTTTATGACCGTCCTCATTACCTGCCTGTCTGATGAACAATTTGATAACTAGAAATTGTGTTTAAAAAAAGACACTATGCCCCCCAACCATATGCTTGCCTCTAAAGATAATACAGGGTAAAAATGACCCAATCTACACAGGGTCATACATTGTAATTCCTTAAACGTTTTTAAAAGTTAATCAGGTCAACTTCTAATCACTACGAATCTACCGGTATTCATCAAGTTATGAGGCACTAGCTTCAATAGTTTTTGAGATCTTTTGCTGGCAAGGGAAAAAGTTTGAGAGATATTTTGCTGGCAAGGAAAAAATGCCCAAAGTTACAAAGGGCCATTACTCATGAAATATTTTTAGAATTTATTCAAAAGAATCAGGTTATCTACTCATCATTATCAATCAATTTAATAAGTTTCAATGCTCTAGCTCCAACAATTTTTTAAATATTCTGCTGACAAGGTAAAAATGTCCAAAATTACAAAGGACCATAACTCATGAAGTAATTTTTTACAATTATTTCAAAAGTTAATCAGATCGTCTACTCATCACTACCAGTCTATTCATCAAGTTTCAAAGCTCTAGCCAATAGTTTTTGAGATACGTGTAGTTTAATGAAGTCTCTATCAGCCAGACTACATTTTTGCCATAATACATCTCTGGGAGTCTAAAAGAGCAGGTAACTCATGCAAGTAGTCTGATCTGGTTGAAAACTTGTGCAAGATTTATGTCCAGCTTCATTAACAGCATGTTTGATATAGATCTGATCATAAAACAAAGTCGCTGTTGCACGCTGCTTGGACAACATTTTCACCACAATATGTGTATGGGACTTTTTGGTTGCTATAGCATCCAAGGTTTTCATTGGGTTACCATGAAAAGTGAAGCTCCACCAAAGGCATGCTATAGATGAGAAATGATTTAGATCGGCCTGCAGACTGCAGATATAACTGATTAAAGGTGCTGACGGATGACTGGTGGATGAAGAATGGACTACCATCCTATAAGCTCCCCATGAGCCTTCAGTCCAGGTGAGCTAAAAAAAAAAAAAAAAAAAAAAAAAAAAAAAAAAAAAATGCAGTTCTAAAAGTTTCATCACTGGACTATCTCGTGTTATATTATTCAGGGCTCAAAATTTTTTCTTGAACTAACTCCTCCTGTAGGGCAAGTGGCCTCAAATTGTTACTGGCCCTTAAGCTGTACTCATCCTTAGTCTTATATTTGGTACTAAAAACAAACATGTCCATAAAGTCATGGAATTTAGTTCACATATTGAAGCGGGGTTTACTGTTGCTGTTTTGCTGCGGAATAGTAAACTCTAACAGACACCTTCCAGAATTGAAATTTTAACTTGTCAGCAGATTTTGACATCTTTTTGTGACATTTTGGAGTGACTTTTAGAACTTTGTAATAGTGCTAGGTAATCCAAATTTTTCACTATTTACCCTTACTGCGAAAAAACATACCTGTCCTGTTACATGTAACAATGACACTTTCTGCAATGAAAAGATTTCATATAAACAGTTCTTTCATTTGACAAAATAATGTCATAAGTTAGCAGTCTCACTTCAGTGAATATAGTTTTTACAATGGTAATTCATCTACAATGTCTTTGAAGTAGGTCCATTAATATGTTGAAACCCTGCACCAGTTAAGCCAATGGCTTATTGAGCTCTTTCAGAGTGGCCACCCTCAGTCAGAATCAAAATTCCCAGACATTTCACTGACTTTTCCCTGACCCAATTCTATTTTTCCCTGACCAAAATGCTGAAAATTTAATGGGCTTTTTCTCATCTTGCAGAAAATAAATGATTCATTCTATTTTAACACATATAAATATACCGCCTTAATTGTTCAGTAAAAAAAAATAAAATATTGTCAAAATTTTGGGCATTCATTTTCTAGAATGAGCATTAATTTGTAGCAATGCGGAGTGAGCGAAAAAAAAAATACAAGACTTTCAGTCACTCAAAATGGATAAAATACCTGCCACAGCCTAACAAGTTTGGGCCAAAATTAGGAATTTACCTGACTTTCTTAGTATTTAAAATTTCCCTGATCATGTCGCAAAATTCCCTGACTTTTCCCTGACCTTGGAAGAAAAAGTAAGATTTCCCTGACCAGTGGGCACCCTGTATTTGGATTGAACTCATCAGGTCCGGTCCAGTAGTAGCCAAGTTCATTAACATGCACAAAGACAGTTCTGCTCATTATTTGTAATTCTGTTCATTTTATCAATACAGTAATAATCATACTGCTGTTGGATTAACTCATGCTGGTCTGCATGTAAAATGTCTTTTAGATGTTGGTGCAGAGTGCACAAATCCAATTCCCATATCTAGACAGGCTGGTTTTATCACTAACAGCTGGTACTGGAAAGCAGAAAAAACACCTCTGGGGCTCCACTTTGAAGATGGAAAACCTGCAATTAAAATGGATATGTTTTTCTTATTAGTCTGTTGTTCATATAGGGTGAGACCTTTCAAAGAATGGGTGTACTGTTAAAGGAAAAAAAAAATTGCTCCAGTTGGTAAAAGCAATTTCTTTCCTTTAAGAGTAATCCCCCATTGAAAGGGGAGGAAACACTTCAATGGCAGGGTGATGTCTTTTGGATATATCCATTCACCTATAGGGATAAAACAGCAAAGCTTCAGGTTTTTTACTATTATATGCATAATGTTAAACTACAGTGTATAATACCCCACCATAATCGTGCTGCGGGCAGATAACTGTCAAACACTGACAAAATTTGCCCATTAGCAATCCCAATATCAATACATGAACCAAGTTTGTTAAATACCCTGACATTTACATGTTATTGAAAATATGGGCGTGTCTCGGGCAGATAACTCTGTTGAAGTTTGATGAAATTTGCGCACTAGCAATCCCAAACCAGAGCTCTACTATATCAATACACAGACCAAGTTTTGTGAAAATCCATTGATGTTTACTCAAGAAATCATCTGGACACTAAATATGGATGGACGGACGGACGGACGTGTGACCGACAGATGCAGACACACTGACGTCCAACGTGAAACCATAAAACCACGCCATTATCGTGTGGCGGGGTCTAAAGTGATGCATGGTTCATTTTATAAAATCATAAAGTGAAAAGGGATTTACATATAAGATATTTCTGCTTACCACCCCTGAACAAAACTGAGCATGTCATCAATGATCTATGTGATGGTCTTTTCTGGCATATCCCCTTTCAGTTCCAGTGTCTTGAAGGTCTTCAGTGGCTCGCTGTAGGCTGAATAGAATTCCTGAAAAATATCACCACACATAAATTAAATGTCACCTTATGTCAGTTGAATCCTTTTAACATAATAAACATGGTGGCTTGAAGCTAAATTTTGCTTAACATATTAAGATACTTAAACTGTGTTGTTAATTATATGTACAGTTGACTCTCGTTATCTCGAATTCCAAGGGGTTCTTTGAAATACTTTGAGATATCCGTAGCTCGACATATCAGATTTGCAGAAGTGAGGAAAACATAATTCCAACAACCACATTTAGCAAATTTATATGTAACTGGACTTTTTAGTTAAATAGAGATATATTGAAAATATTGTGGAAATTGTGGACCAATTTCTCCTCTTTTCCACAATATTTTTTAACCTGTTGTAAGATTTTCATGTTAAGCCAGGGACAAGATTTTTACTTCGAGATAAGCGGTTATTCGAGATAAGCAAGGTCCAGATAACAATCAACTGTACTGCAATGCTAATGCCTGCAGACCTATACTGACCTTTCACATATGGTACTATTTGCATATGTTATGTACTATGCACATACTTTGGTATGTGTTGAGCAATATATTCTAGTATGTGCTGTGCACATATTCTGGAATGCTTTGCACATATTTTGTTATAATTTATGTGCTGTGCATAGGGCTGGCAAATCTGAGCTGAAAAGATGATTAACATGATAATCAGTCCTGCCATTGTGATTGATAATCGATTAGTAATCACTGAAGATTTGGTCATAATTTTACCTGTCGTCTCAGCATGACTCTTACCATGTTATACTTTACTGCACTTTACCTTGCCCTGACAGGCCTGGGCAAACAGTGTAGACCCAGATGAAAATGTGGTGTCTCATCAGGGTATACACTGTTTGCCACTCATTCAGCTATTATTAGACACAACATTGTAGAGGCGTAACGATTCATTGAAATTGTATCGTATCACGATACTTTTTCTCACGATAGGAGTATTGTATCGTGGGGCTAGTATCGCAATACCTGACGATACGCCCAAAAGTACAATTTCCAAAGAAAATAGTAGCTTTAACATATTTCAAGACCATTTTTATAACAAATTACAAAGATCTAAACTGTTACTGAAATAAACTGATCACTTATATGACAAAATGGGTCATCTTACACAGGCAATTTTTACACAGTAATGAACCTCTGAGATCGTTTTGAACCTGTTTTCCAAGAGTATTAAAACTTTCAACCTCTGACTTATGCATGGAATAGTATCGTGATATGTATCGAATCGTTAGGCAAGTATTGCGATACATATCCTATCGTGAGCTGACTGTATCGTTACAGCCATACAACATTGGGTAGTAAGTTGTACTTGTTCAAATTTTAGTTAAGTATGGTAAGGAGTTGAGGTGTCTGAATACTATGGGTAAATACTGTAATGTAACAGAAACAGAAATCAAATGATATTTCTTTGTCCCAACTTGCTTTTTCACACTTGTAAATACTGTTAAATGTGGCTTTAAATCTTAGCACTCTGGGTAAAATTACAGCAGCCATTTCAAAATATTTTTCTTATTTTCCCAGAAAACAGGTTTAGACAGTTTGCATGTAATGTCAATTTGTTTGTGTTGAGGTTTTACGGCCCAGTCAACCCAATGGGGCCATGTTGAGCGCGGTCAGTTTACCTAACCACACGTTTACTGGGCAAGCTTAGTCCTCTAAGCGGTTAACCAGTACTGTGCACATTCTTTCGCCAGAAACTGACAACTGCCCTTCTTGAATCAGCGGAAGGGAGAGAATGACCGTAGAAAATATTTCACGATCAATCTCCACGAAAGAATGTTGCCGACCTCGGCGGGGGTTGAACCCTCAACCTCCTGGTCTACAGTCGGACGGCGCATCCAACTGAGCCACCGAGGCCGGCATCATGTAATGTTAAAACCTGCTTTACGGGAAAAGTAAGAAAAATATTGTTACTGCCTTTAGAAAAGAAATTGCAAAACTTCTGCAACAATGCCTCAGGTTCAGCCAATTAAAGAAACTTGCTAGAGTTAGCAAGTGATGGAAATTGCAGCTTGCTTTTTGACGAAATTAACCAGCATTTAGCAAGTTAGCAAGTGCTAAAATTGATCCCTGCTGGCGTCTCAGTCAGTAACCTTGAGTATAGTGGTCTGTCACATGGAGAGTATACCGGAATATTGGTCAGCGACAGAGTAAACCCAGACCTATGGCATGTTCTCATAATTCCGTTCACCTTCTTAGAATAATATGAAAACAAATCTTTCTTAAATTTATGCCACATTAAAATTAATAAGAAATGACTAACGTTACAGCTGATTTTGAAGAAAATCAGTTTTCACTTACAATTTTATGCTTAAAAATCAAAATTTGTCACAAAATGCTAAATATCTGGAGTATCATTCAGTGAATTAGTCAATGATGTAGGGTATGGAAGTTCTGGAGTTTATGCTAGAGTATCAACATATTTATAAGTATGGCCTGAAACATTATTGTGGAAAGTCATGTTAAGTGATGATTGTTTAAAAAAAAAATAAATCTGTGTGTTAGTTAAAAGTACTTGGATTGGATAAGATCAAGGTCTACTGAGACAATGTGGAATCTGACAGCTGGAATGCCCCCCAACCACCCTCCCCCCTGTGGGCCCCTGTAGCCTAGTGGATAAGAGAACTCACTCTTAATCCATTAGGTTTCTCACCGCTGCGGTTCGAGCCTCCCTTGGGTCATATGTAGGAAAGCCAAGTTCTGATTATGGATGGTCAGCTGTTTTTTTCTGCAGGTTCTCCCACAGGGACCTGTATCATCTTTTTTTTTAGATTTTAAGGGCCTAGTATATATATATAAAGTCTTTTTTTAGATTTTAAGGGCCTAGTATATATAAAAAGTCTTTATATATATATATACTAGGCCCTTAAAATCTAAAAAAAAAAGATGATACAGGTCCCTGTGGGTTCTCCGGTTTTCGCCCACTTTTGATGAACGATCAGCTCGATTTAAGTGAAATATTCTTGAAAGGGTCGTAAAACCCAAACCCCCCCTCAAATTACCGTTAAGAACTGTTTGGAAAGTCTATTATTTTCACTCTAGATATGCGATAATGCTCAGATATCAGTGGAGCTTTTTCTACTTTCGTTTCAACCGGATGTCACGTTGCGCGCGCGCAAGGTATACGTTCTTCTGGAATACCACCGAAAATACTGACAAAACTATTGTGTGTTTTATTCTTACCTTAAAATCTCGCATACGCCTAATTTTTATTTGTTTTTAGCATGGAAACGTGATATCTGTTAGGTTTAACAGTTGCTGTCACGGGGTGATTGTAAACAAACGCTGAAAACGGAAGTGACGTATTTAAAGGTTCATATTCACAATTTCCGGTTACACAAAAAAATCAGCCTTAGTATAGCAATTTTTTAATAGAACAGAATACTACCATAAAGCAACCAACTCTCGTTGTTGCCGCTTCGCGGCAACAACTCGTTGGTTGGTTGCTATTAAGTCAGTCAGTGTGTTTTCCTGTAAGATTCGGTCTTGCCAGGATGTTGCAAAAAGGTTGTTGGCCTGTGTTTATTATTATTATTATTATTATTATTATTATTATTATTATTATTATTTACATGCATACTTAGGTAGAAAGTGACCAGTTTGTACGTATCTGTGCAAAATATTACTTAGTGAGTATTTGTCCAGTAGATTTAATTATATCGGGCACAAATCCATACCTGACACATTAAGTATATACAGTCGACTCTCGTTATCTCGAATTCCAAGGGACTCTCTGAAATACTCCGAGATATCCGTAGTTCGACATATCAGGTTTGCAGAATTGAGGAAAAAATAATTTGATTAACCACATTTAACAAACTGATAGGTAATTGGACTTTTGAAGTTGGAGATATATTGAAAATATTGTGGAAAAGAGGAGAAATTGCTCCTTAGGAGCAATTTCTCCTCTTTTCTACAATATTTTCCATCGGTTGTTAGGTTTTCATGTATAGGCAGGGACCAGATTTTCACTTCGAGATAAGCGGTTATTCGAGATAAGCGAGGTCGAGATAACGAGAGTCAACTGTAATTATTTAATCTGTGATTTGATATTTGCTTTGGTACGGCCTTTAAAGGAAGGTAACATAACTTTCCAAAAAGTCAACCTGTTCGCATACTTTTAGGTAAAGTCTGTACGTATCTGATACAGAATTTGTGCGCTTTTTCAATTTCATCAATAAAAGGGTTAGACATACCGCTCCAAAGCTCTGAACCGTACACTGCTTTAGGTAGCATATCTGAAGTATACAAATGCTTTGATATAATTGGATGAAATCTAGTTTCATTTAAACCACTGCTGGTTAAACTTAAGAATGTGCTTTTGATTTTAGAACAGACTCTTTTATATTACTATCTAATCCCATGAATTTAGACGCCTATATTGATTAATTTCTTTTACTTTGACAGGACCGAGATTCCAAGTTCGTTTGGATTTAGCTCATCTAATGTCTGATTCTGTTTAGATTAAGACAATACATTACGAAAACACGCCTATTCAAATATATAGAAAATTTCATCTCCAAAAACTGAAAATTTTCAGATAAAAAAACTCTGATATTTTTCACATTTCTGCTCAAAACATAGATTGTGGGTACTCGTTAGAACCGCCTCGGTGAGGCGATTCTAACGAGTATCCACAATTTATGTTTTTGAGCAGAAATAAAACAAATAATGTATACCCCTGTAAACCCCAGTTGGACTATATAAAAGTGGGGTTTAAGGGGGTCAAAATTATATTGGCATATTTTCGTGATGAACAGCGCTTTTATTTGCATTATATTCATACCATCATTTTAACAAATCTTCATCATTTTGTCAAGACATGCCATCAGCTACAGTGGGAACACTAGAATTTATATTATAAAAACAAATGCCATACCTGGATTCTCTCAAAATACGAAGTAGATCATTGCTAAACATAAGGTATGAGTGAAGGGAGATAACACAACCTTATCTTAAGCCTTGTAAATTCTTAAATCGTACATCTGAATATCTTTTATACTTTACCATGACTTTCCATCTTAGAATATAGATCTATAATTGCTTTAAGGAGTAAGCCCTGATAATTGAACTCTGCATCTTATAGAATGAACCTTTATGTCAGACAGTATCAAATGCTTTCCGAGTATCTAAATACACACGTAAAATTTACTTTTGCTTTCTTTCGCAAAATATATTGCCTCTTAAAGACTGAATGCAGTCATAAAGTGTGTCTTTTGAAACAAAGAGCACATTACAGATTAGAAAATGGGAGTCTCGATTTTATTGAGACTCTTTTCATAAGCAGTAATAAAGTTTAAAAACATAAAAAAGATTCCCTTTGGAAATAACAAACACAATACAGATTAGAAAATAGGAGTTTCTTCTTTATTGAGACTCTTCATAAGCAGTCAGGAAGTTCTAACTCATCCATTAATCAATACGGGAAACAGATAAATCACAGGTAAAGCCTGTAATGAAGCAAACAGTATGACAACAGAAACAACGCGTTGAGATATTTGGAGATTCCGCGGTTGTCAAACATAGGAGCAAACGAAAACCACCAGCTGAACCCCGGTGAGCTAAGAAACAGACCTAGAAAGTTCCGGGCCAGACCATCTGATGAATTTTAAGTCGGGACCATTAAAGACTCTGAACCCCGACCCACCGGCGTGCAATTAAAAAGGTAAACAAAGAGGTCAACCGTGACTGGATTAACTGCTAAGCAAGCAGACTGGTTTATGACATCAGTTTTATACCTTTTCGTTTATAACATATCAGATTTTTAGTAAAATGATCAGAAAATTCAGGTTGTCCTACAATTTTCCTGCAAAGCTTACACACTGTCGTCATAGAATTCAAGTTCCGACAGGCCTTGTAGCAGAAGTGATTTTATTCTTGTATCTTGTTTAGAGATCAATATTCGTAGTATCGACGATAAAACTTAGAAAAAGCCTTCCTAAATTCATGATACCGATACCCATATTGGAAAAGTTCGGCAGTGAAAACTTTGTTACGAGCATTGAAGTCAGTCAAATGACTAGATATTCTAGCAAACCGAATAATTTGAAAAACGTATACACCATAAGAAGGGGCACGAGGAATGTTGCCATCCAAAACGGGAAATTAACAATGAAAAAAAAAAAAAAAAAAAAAAAAAAACATTAAAAATTAATAAATGCAAATTTAAAAAAAAATGCGGTTTTTGTATCAGCAGATTTAACTTGATCAATTGCAATTCATATATCTGGAAGTAGAGTCAAAGTATTCAATAACGTCAGCTTGTATTTAATCACAAAAAGACATCATAAAACCTCTTTCGTAACAAACAAAAACAGATCTGCCACATTAGGATTACAATAAGTACCCATCGGAATTCCCACAATTTGTCTGTGTAAATTTGTGCCAAATCTAATGAAAATGTTGTTCAAAAGGTATGATAATGCGTCACAAATGTTTTGACAAGGTCACAGTTTAAACCGTGCTTGGTCATCAAAAGTAAAGAATGCAGTTCTGTCATTACAAGCAAGAAAAGGAGAGCTTTCCCTTTGTAAAGCACTTTCAATTAAGTCTGTAATTTTCTATTTTATAACATTACGGGGCAAAGCTGTAGAAAGCGCAGACCTTCTTAATTGAGCTATCATGATAATGTCTAGCCATGTTGTTTGCAAAGTCGTTGTCAGCATAAGCTGTATACCGTTCGGTCTTGCTCTTCCAAGGCTTATATGTGATACCGCCTGGCCAGAATCGATTTTGATACAACAATAAGCTTTTGGTGATCATCGACAACATTCAGTCATTTAATTACACTGTCTGGATCTCTCATGCTTGAGTATTTTTTTGCATGCATGTCACATACATGTTTGCTAATGTAGTTTTTGATTTTGTGACGTGAAACATTTGAATTAAAACCACCAACAAAGAATTTAATACGTTTCCTAATACAATTATCAAATTTGTCCCAAATCTCTTCGTCTCTGTTTATGTTTGTACATATACTAGAATCATCTAATTGAGTCCATGTCTGATTCATTGATTACCAGCCCTATTTGTGTGCGCAGACATTCAAACACTTATATTACCCACAAGACCGTGATAACAAACGCGTTTATGTGGCCTTTGTTTCCAAAGACAATCCTTTTTGACTTTTATTCTCGAGTTCTGATTAGACGTTTTCGAACCATGTATTTCTCTACCATCTGATTATCTGGCCTGTCATTATTGGCTTGACCACTTTTGTTTTGATCCTTCGAGCATTTACTGTCACGTTTAAGTGACTAGACGTCCATTTGATCAATTATTATGTGCATTTTCTTAACGTCGCATCATATTCCGAATGTCAGTACCACCAAGTATCGATGTATTACTCGTATCTGGTAATTCAAGGCAAGAAAGGTAAGAGAAAAGTCCAGGGAGTGCCACAATCACAAACCGCAGCCCTTCCCAAACCCCAAGAGGAAGAGGAAACCGACAAATCTAAACAAGCACAAACCGAACAAACGTACGAAAAGCACTAAGATTAGCTTTCTCTTCCCCAAGCGAGGTAATCGCAATACTAAAAGGACAGGACTGAAAAACACAAGAACAAAATGACACACGGAAAGACATACAACCAATCGCCTCGTAGAATAAACCACAAAGCAACAAAGAGTAAGACTAACACCGGGACCACCGCCTTAGAACGGTCGGTAGAGCAAACCACCGGGGGGTTTAAAGCACTTTTACAGCTAGCTAACTTCAACCCTGGGTCCCGATGCTACTCTTAATACAGAAATACATAAAAGTTCGGTTCGCATAAAGGCTCCCAACTCCGTCAATGCATCAAAGCGAAAACATAAAGTCTTGTGATTGTTGTTGCCAAGAATTGGCAAACGGTTTTCTCTCCGGTCTTGACTATCAACCCAAATCATACCGTTGGTCACGTTTATAAAAGAGTTTTCAAATCCTGTATCCGCAAAAATTGTCAGTCGGTTGATTCCTATTTTTGTGTCTGAAGAATTTTGCTGAAAGGTTATGTCATTTGTCGTTACGGTAGTTGTCAAACTGTGTATAGTTGCTTGTACGAGGGGGTGCTTGCATTTACCAGGCCTGTGCCAGCTGTGCGTTCAAAGACCGTCAACGGAACCCACTTGGTCAAATCTCATTGGCAAATTTGATGGGACAGGAGAAAAATATTTATCAGAATGGTCTAGATCATTTGTTGTTCTTTTTTACTCAGTTCCTGGGAGACGAAGCTGTTAGCAGGAATTTTACTATAAATATGCCCCGCAGTGCAGGGCTTTTAGTGGGGGTTTGCAAACTAAAACAATATTAAGGTATCCTCTATCCCGCGGCCCCGTAGGGCCTTGGTTTCGAAAGACTGGTGCGATATTATTTTTATTATAGAAAAGAGAAAGTGGAGATAGTAGAGAAATCAAATAGAAAGATGGAGAAGATTGAGGGAAACGTAAATGCCAGTGGAGAAGAAGAAGAAATATAAATTGTTCCGTTCGCCACATGCTGCAAGCCCAGCAAGCAATTACTCCATCATTCCCACCACAGTAGAACATTAAATGGCTGGTCAAGCGATCTGATCTGGAACCTTTTTCTAATCAGGACCGTTGCATAGTGTTCACTTTGAAATAGAGCATTTACGCCGGGCTCGAGCCCTGCGTATCTATTTGAGGTTGTTTTTGTAAAATGTGTATGCATTTGAAGAACATCGGTTTTCTTCCAGTTTTATGGGGTTCTTAGTGGGGCTATATATAACTGTTCACCCCCACCCCGCCCCCGCAACACACACACATACACACACACACTTTTTTTATTTTTATTATTCAAAGTCAAACTTTTGCAGCAGAGAACTGTGTTATTGGTAACATAGTGAAATAAAAAATGGGAAGTACTGTGTAGAATGAATGTAGCAATATGGGTTTTGCTCATTTAAAAGAGAAATTAGCAGTTCTCCCGTAGGAGCCCCAATTTGACCATTCGACCTGAAATGAGCCTGTTGCTGTCAATATTCGTACACGTTTGAATTTTTTCATTTCGTTTTTTTCGTCGTACTACTACGAAGAAACAAAAGATATTTTTCTTTGTTTACGATTGGAAATATGCATTCTCAAATCGAACGGATTATAAGCTGGTTTAATAATACAGTTTAATTTGATATTCAAGCATCGAAAGATTTGGGCCGAAAGCAAACGTTATGAGTGGAGACAAGAACGAAACACTGCTACATAGATGATTTCGGATATAGTATGTTCGGCCTAGGCTATGGATGGCGACATGTAATTATATATGCGGGCTAGACAACAGACGATCATAGTTGATTTTTTTACATAGCTCTGATAACGTCTATAATGTTTTTATCGTTTAGTATTGCGATAATTTATATAATTACAACCTTTCATAAATTATAACATTTTTTTTTTCACTATACTACGATCTATAGGGAGCTAAGTAATGCATGACAGATTAGTTTCCAGGCGTATTGAAGCTTTGCATCAATGTTTTCTTGTAATTTACTAATATCGTTCATTCTTAACATGAGGAAATAACGTGAACCAGTCCAAAATTGGCAGTGATACTTCATTATTCTCTGACTGTCGCTGCAGTTTATATAAGGTAGCCGAACTTTGCTGAATTGAACCCGAACGCAAGTAACTGTCCAATAGCTATTAGCTTTCAAAAACAGCTTGGGTTATATTAAGCACGCGTTTAAGCTTTTCGAAGGCCTTTCCAAGTGGCAATTACAGATGTGCTACAAATGCACACCTTTGAAAGGGAACGTTAAACGAGGGATTTGAACGTTTGTCAGAGGTCTTGCTACCTTACAGTTTCGCGGCTAGAGTATTAGCACCTTTCCGGAAGATGTTTCACTACTCGGTTATTTTCTCATCTTTTCCGCCACCCGAAAGGTTTGCACCTTTTCGGCTCGATGGGCATTTTTCGGCTTTGACTGTTTAAAGCGTGCCAAGCGAAACGGAGTAGTTTAAATATATACCGTAATTACCGTTATTGATCGGACAAACAGGGGTGAGTTGCATAAGGAAAGCGCTTTCATGTAGCGCTCTGTAGCGATTTGTCCTTGCTATGCAACGGTCTGTTTGTTTGGAGCGCTTTTTAAAATGTCTGCCAAAATGACACGATTTTCAAACTAGGAATTTCTCATAAAAAACTTGCTTCAACGATCGGTTTTGTGTTCTATGGTCATTTCTGATTAATGCACGTCGTCTAAGGACAATAAAATAAAAAGGAAACATTTCATCTCTTAAAACGGACACTGACTACGCCGGGCGCCGCCATTTTGTTTTGTCTCGTTGCTATGCAACAGTCTGTTTCAGGTAGCGAGTCAGCTCCGAACACAGCTACAAAGCGCTACGAAGCGCTTTTTGGTAACGTACCGTTGCATTGCGAAGCGCTACAAAGCGCTCTGTAACGCTCGCCTTATGCAACTCGTCCCAGGTCTAAACAAAAAGCGTAGGCCCAGATCAGAGCAGAATGTTTTCTTCTTAAACTGTGATAACACTGTCGTCCCAGATCAGATTAAAACACTAATTACCGTAAATAATCATAGAACCAGGCCTGAGTAAATAGTGTGTACCAGATCAGACCATACCGTTTTCTCTCTTTTTTTTTTTTTTTTTTTTTCCTTCACATACTCTGTGTGATATTGTCGACCCAGGTCAGATAAGGAGCAGTGTTTACATAAATCATTGGAAACGTTTTGAAAACTATTCTGATAAAAACTTAAACCTAGGTGTAGACCTTTTCCAGATCAGACTGTTTATTTTTATGCTATTTATAACACTATAGATCTAAATCAGATCAAGAGTGCAGCAGTTATTACCGCGCATGATCAAACACATTAGACCCATATAAGATTAGAATGTTTTTAATGCAGTTGCCAACAATGTAGACCCAGATCACTTAAGAAGCATTCTGATTAACGTCTGAACTGTTGCTCTTACAACAGATCAACTAGCTTCTAATAACTATTCACACAGTCTACTATAATTTCCGTGGATTATTGCATAAAAAGCAGTGCCGCACGTTGCGAAAAGCCGTGTATTAACAAGGCAATTCACGCGCTGTTAATGCACGGCTACGCAACTTTCAATATGCTTCTGCCGGGGCCACAGAATTGCTGCCGTCACGAGATGTGTAGTGCCCGGTCCTAGAACGAGCACAGTCCGTGGAAATTGCGTTCGCGAGACATCAGTGAAAAGGCAAAACAAAATAGTGCAAGAAATAACGCGAAATGAAGCAAATGTTTTCAGTTTTTATGCAATAATAGCGATCGAACGTGGTTTTTCAATGCATTAACTATCTCCCGGTCCCTAGGGAGGTGTTGAAAAACGCGGCCTCCGGCCTCGATTTCAACACCTCCCTCGGGACCTGGCGAATGTTAATGCATGAAAAACCATGTTTGATCCTTATATTAAAAAACAAAACACGTCTTAATCATCTGTATTTCCCACCTTATAAAATTTCTCCAAATACCATGCTCAAACTGTGATACATCTTTCAGTTCTACTAATTTCTATTTTGACTGGGATTTTGTGTCCTTTCACTGTCAACAGAAGTGCAATAATTAAGACCAACTTTCCATACAAGTTATCGCTCATAAGTAAGTGCTCCAAGAGTTGGTATTCATTCTATAGATATTACATCACGAAAACATGCCTATATAATGCTGACCCCCTTAAACCCCACTTTTATATAGTAAATCTGGGGTTTACAGGGGTATACATTATTTTTCTTATTTCTGCTTAAAAACACAGATTGTGGCTACTCATCAGACCCACTTTGCCGAGGCGGTTCTATCGAGCACCAACAATCTATGTTTTAGCAGAAATATGAATAATATCAGAATTTTTATCTAAAAATTTTCAATTTTTTGGTGGTAAAATTTTCAGTATATTTGAATAGGCATGTTTTCCCAGGTCATACTTCTACATGTGTAAAATAAAGTTTATGAATGAACATGTTTTATTAAAAATAATTAAGCATGCCAATTTACCATAATATACAATCATGTTAGTAAAATAGTATATTTCAGTATTTTTTTTTTTTTTTTTTTTTTTTTTTTTACCATAAGTCTTTCACTCTTATGTGACCGTTTTGGTAACAGTACTTTAGGCTTATTTGGCCTGGAACAGTTCGAGTGGGGACAAATTTGGTCTTGGGCCCTTTTGTCTGTAATTCTTAAAATGTATTTTCAATATCTTATAATATGCTTTTCTAATGTATATAGTATAAACAGTTGACTCTGGTTATCTCGACCTCGCTTACCTCGAATAACCGCTTATCTCGAAGTGAATATCTGTTACCTGCCTGAAAATGAAAATCTAACAACAGGTAAAAAAATATTGTGGAGAAGAGAGGAAATTGTTCCTCATTATAAACCACACCGCAAACTAAAAATATATAGATTGTACAGAAAATGGCCTTTTATGGTCATTTTTTTATATGATCTACACAGTTTGCTTAGATATAACATTCTGGGCAAATCTGTGAACTACCATATCCACAACCGTGCTGTGACAAACCCAGTTGCAGTCGAACCTCAATGGCTCGAACATCTTTGGGACCATGGAAATTTGTTCGAGACATGGGTAGTTCGAGCCACTGAGGGTTAATCATGGCACCAGTTAAGGAAGCAAATAACGATAACGATAATCTAGGGACCTCTTTTCGATTTTCTACACAGGGATCGTATGTTGAGTGTACTCATTAGAATCGCCTCGATGAGGCGATTCTAATGAGTACACACAACATACAATTTCACGATAAAATAAGAAAATTCCTTAAATATTTATTTTCATGAGCTATCGGCAGAATTTCGTAGGGACTCAAAAACGAGTTCGAATAAGCCATGGTAAACGAGCCATCGGTGTTCGAGCCATCGAGGTTCGACTGTATAAAGCCGTTCCAGTGTGATTGTTAATTAATGTTTAGCATGCTGGGTAGACATTTCAGCAAACAGTATTTTGTAATATTTTCTTATTTTCCCGAGACAATAGTCTTTGGCTTTTGACGAAAATCGACTTAGCCTATTATCTGAAAAAGATACAAAAAAAAAAATCGTCATTTTGTCGACTGCTGTATTTGTGCAGAGTGCTAAACAACAATGTTTTTTGCCATATTATATCAGTTATTTTGTAGCTGTATGCTGCATTTTATATTGTTTTATATTGTATTGCAGTAATTACATCATAAACAGAACAGTTTACTTTCTTATTTTGCTATGGAAAGAGCAGCAGACCTTTCATTTTGATTCTTTTTAAAGAAGCCAACTTGTCTGTATCACTCTCTGGACAAATTCTAATGAATACCCACAATATATGTTTTTTTGAGCAGAAATAAGAAAATAATGTATACCCCTCTAAACTCCAGCTTAGCTGTATAAATGTGGGGTTTATCGGGCTCAAAATTATATAGGTATATTTTCGTGATGATGTTATCGGGTGAGTTTTTTACAAAGAGCGCTTTGTGTTAAGGTAAGTACAAATAGGCGTTACAATAAATGGTTATTATCGACACTCCCATTTAACCTCTACTATTCCATAAAGATTGACACACCAACAATTATAGTTTGCGAAAATTTAAAGCTACGTGTACGTTTCCTTTTCCTAGAATTTGTCTAGTGTTACTTTCAGTTCTAAATGTAGAAAAAAAAATCATATAACACAGGCAAATAATCAAATGTAATTACATAGACGTAAATCATAACTATTGATCGAAATCTGACAACTTTACTTACCACTGCACGTAATACTTAAAATGATTTTAGTAGACTAATTATTTTAGGAGAACTAATAAAACTTTCAAGAAGGAAAGGGTGTGTGGGGGTTGGGGCGGCGGGGGGTGGGGGGGAGCTTATTATAAAAAATGATTTACCTTCCTTCTGAAAAGGGGTCAGCTCTTAAAGATAAAAAATTGCTCCCTATGGGAGCAAATTCTTTTCTTTTAGAGTAGACCCCTTTTCAGAGCGGGATCAGTGTAAAGGAAAATTAACAGGAAGTCACTTCTCAAACATGACAGAAAATCTACTTAGTATATCTGTTTAACTTAATCATAGATGTATATTCCGAGAGTGCTATAACAAGTAACACTTCAATGACTCGAACACCGATAGCTCGTTTACCTTGGCTGATTCGAAGTCGGTTATCAGTTCTTAGGAAGTGCTCCCGATAGCTCAAGAACACCATTTTTTAGGGATATTTTAGGAAAAAAACGATTTCGCTGTTGAGTACTAACTCTGATTGATTACATGCAGCGTCTCGTAGTTTATTGAAGCTTCATTTACCGTTTAAGTATTTACATCTATTCATCGTCAGTACTTGTTTGCTCATACGTTAGTAGGCATGCCTCATATACGTAATGCAGGCCTCTGAAATAGTTTACCCACTTTTACATCTTCTATCATCACAAAAAACATATCTATATAATTTTGACCCCTTAAACCCCACTTTTATATAGTAAAACTGGGGTTTACAGGGGTATACATTATTTTTTTATTTCTGCTCAAAACATAGATTGTAGGTACCCGTTAGAACCGCCTCGGCGAGGCGGTTCTAACGAGTACCCACAATCTATGTTTTGAGCAGAAATATGAAAAACATCGGAGTTTTTTATCTGAAAATTTTCAGTTTTTGGAGATGAATTTTTTTTATATATTTGAATAGGTGTGTTTTCGTAATGAACTAAGGGGTTCTAAGAATGCTTCAGTATATGATTTAATTGATTTGTGTTCTGCTTCATTTTACATGTATTTCTTCACCCTGTCTGCTTTCCTTATATAAATACAAAGGCTGTTACCGTAAGATCTTGTTAAAGATTATCGTCATTTATTGTTACTGTAGTTGTCAAACTGCGTATAGTTGATTGTATGACTGGAGTGATTGCATTTACCTGACTTATGCCACCTTTCTTCTTGATGCACATTACGATAACACGCCTATTCAAGTATACGTAAACTTTCACCACCAAAAACTGAAAGTTTTCAGATAAAAAAAAACTGTGATATTTTTCCTATTTTTGCTCTAAACATAGATTGTGGGTACTCGTTAGAACCGCCTCGATGAGGCGGTTCTAACGAGTACACACAATTTATGTTTTTGAGCATATTTAGAAAAATAATATATACCCCTCTAAACCCCAGTTTTACTGTATAAAAGTGGGGTTTAAGGGGATCAAAATTATATAGGTATGTTTTCGTGATGGTCACGGAAGGTGCATTCACTTTATCTTGTTCTTACGCTTGCTCGTTCCTTGACGATTCACCTTCTTCAAAAAATCTAGCCCCGAGGTTATATTTTTTTCATGCTCAATGCACTTGGGCATGAAATTTTCTCTACTAATGATATGAAAATGACAACAATAGTTGGCATTTTCATATTTATTAGCATAAAAGTTTTCATGCTCAGCTATGTTTGGTATTTGGTTAGAAAGAATTTGCAATTGTAAGAAATTTGACATTTATTAGCAGGACAAATTTCATGCTCAGCTGAGTTGAGCATGAAATAAAAAAAAACATTATATAGCCTCGGGGCCTGAATGATAAATGTCTTAGACTGGTGTAATTCTAATTATATACTTTCGATGGTATCTTACTTGTACTTTACTGAAGCCGTGAATGTTACATTTCATTATTTCTTGGCTTTTATATTGATGCTGAACGCACGATAAAGGCCCTTGTACAATTTGCGAACAACGTAGATCTAGATCAGCATGTGCATCCGTGCAATCTGATCTGAGTATTCTCTGTTCGTCAACATAATATCAGAGGAATTGTTAAGGAGGAGAATTCGATGATAATTCTGGGATAATCTTTCTTATTTCTCCATTAAAACATATGTTGTGGGTACTCATTAGAAGCGCCTCGGCGAGGCGCTTCTAATGAGTACCCACAACGTATGTTTTCATGGAGAACTAGAGAAAATTATCCCATAATTATCACCAAATACTCCTACTTAACAATTCCTCTGAATATGTAGTATCCATGGATTCTGTAAGCGGACAATAAAGAACCTGATCAACGGGCAAATTTGCCCGCAAATTAAATAAGGGTCTTTTCGTGCGTTGCGCGTCAATTATGACAGTATTGCTGTCACTTGATTTTCTCATATAGCTTAACTTTTTTTTCTGTTTTCCGTCATCCTCGGATCCAACAAATTGAACCTTCTGGTCCTTTTCCAGAAAATCTTCACAAATTATGACAGTTCTTCGTCTTGTTTGGCCTTTTTTGCAGGTGCAGGGCCCAGGGTAAAACATTATTCTCGTGTCATTTTGTTTGGATAGTATTTGGTGTGTTATGGTAGATTTACAGGGGTAACATATCTTCTGTAATTATGGGTTTCTGCCTCATCAATGGAATATATAGAATATTCTATCAGTTTCTGTTGTGTGTCTTGAAATTACTTAAAACAGAAATAGAAAAAAAAAAGAAAACAAATATTAATATGGTTCAATACTGAACATGTGTTCACCCATTATTTACATTATTTACATGCTCCGTTTATTTTATAGGTTACACCCAGCATTCTACATAAATCTATAGCGGGACATTATCGGCCCGTCAGGGTAGCTGACGGGCCGATAACGGCCCGCTGTAAATTTATGCAGAATGCTAGCTGGGTGTACCGTATGCAAATTCACTGTTAGGTGTAAAAGAAAACAATCGCTGTATTTCCACTAACATGCTGAAAAAAATGGTCGGTAGGTAGGAGAAATTTTTTTTCTATTTTACCTCCATAAAGGAACAGGGTCAGGCCTGTACTTTTAAAAAATACAAGTATTTTGCTGAGGGTTGGTGCCTCACTTTTTATTTTGCATTTTTACTGATAAAAAAATAGCAGAGTCGGGCGTTTGAAACAGGGGTGGTCGGGTTAGTGGAAACACGGCTATTTTTTTACGCCCTATACGAGGGTCTTGCAAAAAATTTTGTCACTGGATTCTGATTACTTCAGTGCTACGTGTTATCAAACATATTTTATTACAAACCTTCAAAGTATTCCCCCTTTACTGAAACACAAATTTGTAATCTTTTTACCCAGTCGTGAAAAGCAGATAAATAATCTTCTTTTGGTATCTGTTGGAGACACTGATAAATAGCGCTGCCAAGAGAACTTCTAGACGTATACTTATTTCCAGAAAGCATTTTCTTAAGCCTTGGAAATAAAAAGAAGTCACAGGGACTCAGGTCAGGTGAATAATGTGAATGGTTTAAAACTTTCACCTTTTCAGACGCCAAAAAAGACTTAACAACCTCACACTAATGAGAGGAGGCGTTGTCATGTAAAAGGTGGACTCCTGGCCATTGCTTGGTCGTTTCTTATTGCAAAACTCTTTCACTTACTTCAGTATATAATTCTTGTAGAATCGGCCAGTGACTGTATGACCAGATGGACAAGGCACTTGAACGATTGGCCCACTTGAATTAAAGAAAATTGCGTACAACATTTTTTTCCAACTTATGGTTCTCTTGGCAATACATGGGCGTTTTTTACCTTTTCGCTTCCATTGCTTATTATCAGCCCTTCTTTGTGGCTCAAACATGTGCACCCAGGTTTCATCATCTGTTAGCAAGTTAGAAATAACCCGACTATTACAGCCTTTGTATGTTTTCAAAAGTTCTCGGGCACATTTAAGATGTTGTGTCTTTTGCTCCTCAGTGAGCAAATGAGGTACCCACCTAGCGCAAACCTTTCTCAGGTCCAAACGCTTTTTTCAGAATTGTTTGCACACTGCCTTCTGATATGCCAGTACAACTAGCTATATCTTTGACAGACAATAGCGCATCCTGTTCGACCACAATCTTTACAGCAGCGATGTTAGCCTTGGTAACAGATGTTTTAGGCCTTCCAGGAAGGGTATGATCTTCAACAGAACATTTCCCAGCTTTAAAAGCTTTAACCCACCTAAAAACTGTGCGCATTGAAATGGTCTGAGGTCCACATATACCACTTAATTCATTAAATATCTGCTTTGAATCTATATTAAGCCTAATGCGGCATTTAATGTAACTACGAATTTCAGTCTTCTGGTCCATGTTCCAATGTAACAATTAAATTGGTCAGTGTATATGACTGCATCTGTTTCAGTTTGAAATAACTCGGTCAGTTGGAAAGCAATTTGCACGAAATAAACTGGTATCGTGAGCTATTCAACACACCATTCAAGTGCAGTGAAGCATTTTAAAATATACCTGGGATAAAACTAAATAAGCCTATTAGTGACAGAACTTTTTGCACGACCCTCGTATATCACAAACCGAATATAAATAATGTTTTCTTATTTCGCGAAATACATACTTTATAATTGCATTGCTAATTGTAAAGCAATCATCGAACTATTTCTCCACATGAATCGAACTATTTCTCCACATGCCTCAATATAGTGTAGTTTAAGTTTTCTGGTCCTATATGATCATGTAGCCCACTCTGGATTTTGAAAAGTTATACGAAGACCACTGATTTAACCTAGCCGTTCTGACCCTTCCACTCGTTAGGTATCTTCAGTGTGTGTGTGTGTGTGTGTGTGTGTGTGTGTGTGTGTGTGTGTGTGTGTGATCACTGCTATCAAGGATCATTCCTTTCAGAATGTATTTAAATGTATCTTCACAAAAGGTAGTGATATAGCCTCGTACAGATAGTAAAACGCCTCCCCAATCATCACTGTAGGATAGTTTTTCCCCCTTGATTTTGGAATATTTGAGGCTACTGATCGTTTAACCGAAAGTATCCGCTGGCTGGAACTAGCAGGTCTTGGAAAAAAAACTTCGACAAAACAGCTATTTTCGTGTGCGTGCGTGCTAGTGTATTGGTGTGCATGCTAGCGTGTGTGTGTGTGTGTGTGTGTGTGTGTGTGTGTGTGTGTGTGTGTGTGTGTGTGTGTGTGTGTGTGTTTGTGATTTACTCTCAATGTCATTCCGTTTAGATTTCCGTTCAGATTTTTCTCCTTATTATTATTATGTTATTATACCTTTGAAAGCCATTTATTCGAAAAAAGACAACTAGAACTAAGAATCTCATTTTTAGCCATTTTTAAACTTACCCAGATGAGAATGCGGCGTCTGATCAAGGTCTACACAGTTTGCATTAAATACAGGAATGTCTACAAAATATAGTAATAATAAGTAACCAGACACCCATTCTTTTGGAAAGGAACATGCCCAAAGAGTTGAAGTAGAAGAGTCCACTTGATTGATTGATTGTGTAAGGGTCATTTTTTGTTGTCTCCCAGAGAAAGGGAGAAAAGAGATAGACGTAAGATAGTTCTACACGACACCTTTGCACCACCCGACCACCTATCTTTGTACAATATTTTCGCCAAACGTATGTATCATCGTGTCTTTGTCATTATTTTTGCTTATAAACTTTGAGTAATTGCGCTAAATAGTTTACATGTAAGTTAACTAATTCAGAAGGCACCAATGTGTATGTGTGCTTAATGTGTGTGCGTGTGTGTGTGTGTGTGTTCAGCTTTGCTTATAAACTTAAAATAATTTATTTGCGCTATATGTTTTTACATGTAAGTAGAAATAATTTAGAAGGCGCCAATCTAACACAGTGTGTGTGTGTGTGTGTGTGTGTGTGTGTGCGTGCGTGCGTGCGTGCGTGCGTGCGTGCGACATCTTTCTAAACGCCGTTCTCTGATTGATGAAATTCATTTATTTTATATATCAGTTGCGCATTCTGTGTAATTTCGTTGAGCGTTGAGCAAATTTTGTAGCAGACCACAAGCTATTTTTTTTTAAATAAGTCCTGACATTTCTTGTGAATTGTCTGCTTGACTGACGATTCACATGAATGTCAAGGCTTATTCTCTTGATAAAAGAAAAAATAAAAATGTCGTCTGCTGCTGTTGTGTCTGGCTCTTGAAGGGTTAAATAAACAACTGCGTGCTTGAATTGAACATGTAACCGTACAAAAGAATATAAAACAAGTGATTCCTAACCATGGAAAATTGGCAATACTTTTACTGATCGTTTCTATATCTCAAAGTTTAACATGTTTTTGTTAGAAATTGTCACGTTTGTCATGAAAACACGCCTGTATATTTTTTGACCCCCTTAAACACCATTTTTATACAAAAAACTTGGGTTTACAGAGGTATACTTCTTTTTTTATTTCTGCTCAAAAACATAGACTGTGGGTACTCGTTCGAACCGCCTCGCCGAGGCTATTCTACCAAGTAACCACAATTTATGTTTTGAGCAGAAATATGAAAAAAAAAAAAGAATTTTTCATCTGAAAGTTTACATTTTTTTGGTGGTAAAACTCTCAACATATTTGAATAGGCGTGTTTTCGTAATTGTTATCAAAATCAACACAGAGTCGCTGCTGAGCAACATGCCAAATATCATAACAAGAGGCGTAGCATGTCCAGGAAAAATCTAGAAAATGAAATCTCCCTAGTTTCATTTTTAAACTGGGGCTATCCTTAAAAAGGGGGAGCAAATTCTTTCCATTAAGAGCAGCCCAGATGAAAAAGGTGGGAAAAGTATTTTACTTTATAAATAGATTATCTCTCTTTATTGCAAAATTAAATATTTTCCTTTCGCAAATGCGTACTGTACGTAATGAGCGCTACGCTATGGTAACATGCCAAACATCATAATTTTATTATTATTATTATATTTTTTTGTTTGTTTGTTTGTTTGTTTGTTGTTGTTTTTTGCTTTGTTTGTTTGTTTTGTTTTGTTTGTTTGTTTGTTTGTTTGTTTTGTTTTTTAAGGTTCAGTGCCGTGGTCCTTTAAACACGAAACATAAAGATCTAACATATTTTAAATGTGTCGTCTACTACATGTAATACCGATATTCTTTTTCCTCTTATTTTTCTTCTTATTATTATTATTACGCATGAGTCATTCAAAACATTTCGAAAACATGCCTATTCAAATATACTGAAAATTTTACCACCCAAAAAATGAGAATTTTCAGATAAAAAATTCGGATATTTTTCATATTTCTGCTCAAAAACAAATTGTGGGTACTCGTTAGAACCGTCTCGACGAGGCGGTTCTAACGAGTACCTACAGTCTATGTTTTGAGCAGAAATAAGAAAAATAATGTATACTCCTGTAAACCCCAGTTTTACTATATAAAAGTGGGGTTTAAGGGGGTTAAAATAATGTGGGCGTGTTTTCGTGATGAATCCGGCCCCTATTAAGATGCGGATAACAGGGACATAGCGGCGCTTAAGTGCCGTGTTTTAACCTCCATAATGTGCCGGCAGTGCCGTAGATATGCTCGGGTTTTAACTACCCGCTAAAATAGCCGTAAAAACTCACTGTATGTTCGTGCCTGCCTGTTTGTAGCGTTCACGTGTGTTCGTGTTCGTTTAATTATCTTCTCTGTAACCACTTGGCCAAATTTAATGGGGATGTTTGATGGGACAGGTGAAAAACGTTTATTCGAATGGTCTACCCAGCAGGCACATAACGTTAAAACAACGTCTTGACGTTGAATCGACGTTGTTTCTACGTTGTGTGCCTGCTGGGTAGGTCACTTGTTGTTCTTCTTTATTCAGCTCCTGGGGGACGAGGCTTTTTGCAGGAATTTTATCAATTATTTGCCCCTTAGTGCAGGGCTTTCGTAGGGGTTTGCAAAGTAAAAAACATAAAATGTCCGCTATTCCGCGGACAGGTGCATTACGATAATAATAATTATTATTATTATTATTATTATTATTATTATTATTATTTTCTTGAATATAGTCATATTAGGATAAATGACTTTACAAAAAAAAAAAAGGTAAAAAAAGAAAAGTTTATGCCTTCTGTATTTACCGGGTTACAGTGGGAACCCATGTGACTTTTTTTATTTAACGTGCACTTCAAAATTGTAACGTAGCGAAGTTAGTTCAGTGTATTCTCTTCTCAAATACGCGTTGTGTTTTCTCTACTTTACTTTCACAGTCCCAATTTAGAATTTTCAATAAATTCAACAAGTAATTTCAATAATATATTTTAATTTTTACAACCCGGTTCTAAACCTTCTAACTTCTAACTAAATCAAAAACCAAATCAAAATCCAAACTAAACTCTCTCACACACATCCTCTCTTTATATACACAAAGAGTCATGTGATAGCAACTCACGCCAGCGCCCTCTGATCACATGATCCCTATCCAATCAGAGTCCTCCAATAACCCTACAGCGCCACCTAATGCGTGAGTTACTAAAAATAACTACCAATGAGAACAGACCGGAATGACTCATAATCATGTGAACAACGCAATTTCCCAGGCACCAAATATTTGGAAGCTTGCCAAAACCTATTAATCTTTATCAAGATAACCCCTATCTATTCATATCGCTTGTGCAATAATCCTACATAAAGTAACATCTGTCAACAAGATGCCAAAATGACTAACGGTTTACGTCAATCATTTTCAGATAATTAATAGCTTATGCCAATCATTATTGCACAACCTACACCTGAATAAATACAAACTACAACTAAACAAAATAAACATGTCTTTATACAAATATCAAAGATAACAGATCACATTAATCTTAAATGCCAAGCTTCGCACCTGACACCTGGTATTGCGTAATCGTGGGAAAGTAGCAGATAAGGAAACCCACTATTTTACATCCGCAATTTCTTTTCTTTTCCACAATATTTTTTACCTGTTGTTAGATTTTCATGTTTAGGCAGGGACCAGATTTTCACTTCGAGATAAGCGAGGTCGAGATTGTGAGAATGAACTGTATATTATAGAAGATACGAGATATCCCTAAATGATCACAATTTGCCTCCTGATCTGGCGCTTTGGTGTACTCTCAGTGGCTCGAAATACCCATGTCTAGAACTGCTTTCTATGGTCCTAAAGCTGTTCGAGCCATCGAAATTCAACTGTTATTCAAAATCCTTACAGTACACATGAATGCTATATGTGTCACATGAATGCATGGTAATAAATGAAAGAACATATAGGCAACCATTCCATTACAAGAATACCCATGTCTAGAACAGATTCCTATAGTCCCAAAGATGTTCGAGCCATTAAAATTCAACTACACCACAACCTCTTTATAACACTATTGTTGGGGTCCATAGCATAAACCGTGTTAGTTAAACAACCGTGTTATATCCGAACAAAAATGTATAGATTATATTGAAAAATGACCATTTATGGTCATTTTTCAATATAATCTATACATTTTTGGGATCAATCTTTGAATCGTGTTATATCCAAACCGTGTTATAATGAACCGTGTTATAAACTGGTTGAAGTGTATTTTTCAAAATCCTTACAGGACTTATGAACGCTATATGTATCGCATGTATGCATGGTAATCAAAGAAAGAATATACAGACATAGGCAACCATTCCATTACAAGAATACAGATTACATAATGTTTATTAACGTCTAGCAATCTGGGTGAAATTTTCACTCTATAGACCGGGGGTCAGATCTGACTCCTATCAAATTACCCTGAATTTTGCTATCATGGTATATCTATTAACTCTCATTATTTGTTGATTTAACATTCAGCTTTCAGTTTCAGCTACTCTGTGTTGTAACTACTCTGTCAAAAGTGAGCACCTTTTGAAATAAAATCATTTTACACTTTGTTTTGTTATGTTGCATTTTGGTATGATATATATCTGCATAATAGTGAGAGGTACTTCAGAGAGAATATTTTGTGAGGAATGTATGTATGAAAACATCTGATGGAGTAAAGTGGTAGCCTAAGTTTATCTTTTGTATCAATTTAAACAGAACAGAACAGAACAGAACAGAAATTTTATTCAAAATTCCATAAGGCTATAAAGCCCGCACGGATACAAACATCTACAATACGTGATGGCATATGGCAGTGTGAATAGTCCTATATACATAACAATGCAGATTTATATCTGGACTATTTGTGACAATAAAGCCTTTCTACTTTTTAAAGCAAACAAAGTTATGTCAGGCATATTACCATATACAAGAAATGATATATCTTAGATAAAAAATATAAGGCATGCAAGATGCCTAGAGGTCATATAGGTAAAAATATACTAAGGATGAAAGGAATTTTACAACCAAACATGAAAACATGTAAAAAATACGCCGCGCCGTGAGAATAACTTAATGCCATTACATAAAAAGTCCATCTGATTGAAACCCCGGCAAACCCCACTTTATATAGTAAAAAGTGGGGTTTGCAGAGGTATGGGTTACTGTTTTCTTAAATTGTCCACACATAAACCCTCGGTACTCATTGGAAACGCAATTTAAACCTGGTAGATTGTTCTAGCGTCATCAATTGGAAGAGTCAATAATTCATTCAAGGGGTGTCTTGATACTTTTTATATGTGGTTTGAGAAAAGAAGTACCTGTATTATGCAAATAATGGCAACTGCATTTGAATCGTTGCTCAGCCGGGTGTGTCTGAGCTGGGTGTAATTAACTGTTTGAGCAGTCTGACCCCATATATTGTTTCCGCAAACACGACTAAACTGCTTTTGTGCTGTCCCTATTATGTTCTGTGACCATCCAGAAAGAAAGTTCTTCACACCTTTTTAAAAACAAGAATTCCGCGGAAGGCGTCATCGCACCTGCTGGCGCAAAAGTCACAGGAGCCACAATCAGAATGCGTTTATTAAATAAGTTTTTTTCATTCTTAGCAGTGCTTACTTGGAAAACTGGGTTGAAAAAATGTAGACAAAGTGCCTAGTGGGGCACATATATTCCAGGCCAGTCCCATTCCCTCTAATGGCTATATCTTCAGCACTGACTTTTCGTATCATACAGCCCAATGATAATGGAACCTTGACATAAAATGTGTAAAAGTCACTGGAGCATGGAATATATAGGTCAAGGTCATGGGTCAAGGTACCTGCTAATTCAGTACACCAAGGAGAAGCACAATGCAAGGTATGGTGGTTGTAGGCCTTATAGTTGAGGAGATATCAAACATCAATGTAAAATGTGTCAAATATAGGTCAAGGTCACTGGGTAAAGGTACCTGCCAAGCCAGTGCAATAAGGTGAAGCACTATGCAAGGTTTAGTGGTTGTAGGTCTTATATTTGAGGAGATACCGAACATCAATATAAAATGTGTCAAAGTCACTGGAGTGCACAATATAGGTCAAGGTCACCAGGTCAAGGTACCTGTCGAGTCAGTACAGCGAGAAGAAGTGCTATATAAGGTTTGGTGGTTGAAAGCCTTACAGTTGAGGACATATGGAAGGGTGACGTAAAAAGTGTAAAAGTCAATGGAGCGTGAAATATAGGTCAAGGTCACCCAGTCAAGGTACCTGCAGAGTCCGTACATTGAGGAGAAGCACTATGCAAGGTTTGATGGTTGTAGGCCTTATAGTTGAGATGATATTGAACAGTGACGTAAAATGTGTAAAAGGCACTGGAGCGCAAAATATAGGTCAAGGTCACCGGGTCAAGATACCTGCCAAGTCAGTACATATAGGAGAAGCACTATGCAAGGTTTGGTGGCTAGCGGTCTTACACTTGAGGAGATCTGGAACGTTGACGTAAATTATGTCAAAGTCACTGCAACCAAAATATAGGTCAAGGTCACCAGGTCAAGGTATCTGCTAAGTCAGTACATTGAGGAGAAGCACATTGCAAGGTTTGATGGTTGTAAGCCTTATAGTTGAGGAGATATCGAACGTCGACGCAAAATATGTCAAAGTCACTGAAGCGCAAAATATAGGTCAAGGTCACTGGGTCAAGGTACCTGCCAAGTCTGTACATCTAGGAGAAGCAATATGCAAGGTTTGGTAGTTGTACGCCTTATAGTTGAGAAGATCTGGAACGTCAACGTAAATTGTGTCAAAGTCAATGGAGCGCAAAATATAGGTCAAGGTCACTGGGTCAACATATCTGCCAAGTCAGGAGGTCAGGGAGATGTGTCATGCAAGGTATGATGGTTGTTGTAGAATTGTAGTTGATTAGAATACTATCTTTGACGTAAATGTCGAACTTCGACATAACAGAATTGTTAAGAGACAGACGGACGGACGAACGGACGGACGAATGGAAAAGCGGGCACCTATGTCGCAAAGTCAGGATGTCAGGGAGATATTTCATACAAGGTTTGATGACTGTTTAGTCTTGTAGTTGATTAGAATACTAAATTTGACATAAATGTCGAACTTCGACATAACAGAACTGTTAAGAGACAGACAGACAGACAGACGAACAGACAGACTAATGGAAAAGTGGGCACCTATGTCGCAAAGTCCGGAGGTCAGGGAGATGTTTCATGCAAGGTTTGATGGTTGTTTAGTCTTGTAGTTGATTAAAATACTAACTTTGACATAAATGTCGAACTTCGACATAAATGTTGACAGACGGACGGACGGACGAATGGACAGACATACGGAAAAGCGGACGCCTCTGTTGCAAAGTCAGGAGGTCAGAGAGATGTTTCATGCAAGGTTTGATGGTTATTTAGTCTTGTAGTTGATTAGAATACTAACTCTGACATAAATGTCGAACGTCGACATAAATGTTGACAGACGGACGGACGGACGGACGGACGGACAGAAAATCGGACGCCTATATTGCACCCTGCTACAAGCAGGTGCGATAATAATTGCTCAAACAATTAAAATCAAAGCACTGGTAGCACTGGTGGGTCGACTGTTTGGGTGTAGGCTGGGAAAATGATCCTGAACATGGACTTAAAATGTTTCATTCAGCCCCTAACTTCCTGTTATTTAAGCAAACAGTGCAGACCCTAATCAGATGCTGCACTCCGGGGCGTCTGATCTGGGTATAAACTGTTTGCCAGTGTGCCAGTACACGAGCCTAGCTCATGTTTTAGAGGTAACCCTCTGACTTCACAGAAGCAAGATAAGCGCGGCTATGGGGATGGTTGCGTGTAGCCAAGGTTTCGTGTATCTTATGTAAGTGGGGCGTCCACCTGTGTTTGGCTTACAGTTGAGCAAGGCCTACTATCCTTGTAGCAGGTAAGGGTAGAGGGGGGAATGTTTCAATTTCCTCTGTTTCTTCCATTTCATTCCTGTTCCTCTTGCTTTACTGTCCCTCTCTTTCATCATCTCTACTATGTCTTCTATCTCTTTTCTCCCTTTCTCTGGGAGAGGACACAAAATGACCCATACGGGTTGACGTGTCGATAAACCCGAACTCAAGCACGGCTATGAACAGCCGTTACCTGGGTTTCCTACAAATGCTATTCCACGGTCAGAGATAGTCATGTGGATAATAGCAATTTAACTCCGATTCACTAGTAACTTTGGAGCAATTGACAAAAAATCATCCCCAAAATATCAAGACTTGCCAAATAGATGCTTAGAATTATGCTCTTCAACTACACTTATTATCCAATCGCACAGAGAAGCACACAACAAAGAGGCGAGGGGATATAGGCTTTGTCCTGTATGTAAGTACGCACATAACGTAAGTCCACCTTTTGTCATCGCTCTAGTGCCTACATTTATTGACTGATTTAAATTTAAGATAACTTCACACAAATGTGGAGATAATATCTCGAGCAAGTTCGACTTTCAGGGTCGTGTGCTCAAGGGCAAGGTCACTGTGGCTATTTTTAGAAAAAAAAACAAACTTGTTCATCGCTCTAGCATCTACATTTATTGATGGATTTTAATGTAACATGACAAAAATATTGGGTATGACAATATCTTAAGTAAGTTTGACTCAGAGACCTGGGCTCAAGATCAGGGTCACTGTGGCTATTTTTAGAAAAAAATTGTCATCGCTTTAGTGCCAACATTTATCAGTGAATTTTAATATAACTATACACAAATGCTGGGTATGACAATATCTCAAGCAAGTTTGACTTTTAGGATCCTGGGCTTAAGGTCAAGTTCACTGTGGCTATTTTTAGAAAAAAACTTTGTCATCACTCTTATATTTCTTAATTCTGAACCTATTTTGATCAAACCTACTACAAAATTCATGGTTTGTAATATAGTTTTAATTTGGTACACATATAATTAATGGGTTGCATTTTCCACCTGTTTCTGGTATAAAGTATGAACCAATATAATGAAAAAAAAAAGCACATGTCGCATCTCAGACTCCGAGTAATATATCACACTAAATCCGGTCTTCCATAAATTTCTGCGAATTTGTGTTGTTCATAAATCAAGGCAAACACTTTTCTATTAGCCCAACCAATAAAGTCATGTGATTGTTCACCTGCATATCACAACCCATTACAGATGTTAGAGGGTGCACCCATCTGTTCGATATCCAATTTTAGTGACTGTGTACATGTATATGGCCTAAAACACTAATATGATTTGTCTTTGAAAATTGTGACCTTATTGTCACTTTGACCATTGCACATAGATATTATACAAACTAAATTCTGGAAACATACCTTGTATAAGAGCAATCAGAATGAATGGCCCTACATGTAAATTATAAATATGATTGATGCATTCCTGACCCTGTTGTAATCCTTTGTTAATTTGGAAATCAAAGCTTAAACTTACAAAGGTCCACGTGCGGCCAAACAATTTATGCAAAAGAAAAAGAGAGAAACTGGCCAAATCTTGCAATTTGTTGAAAAGGAAATATTGCATTAACCAAATCCAAGTGACACATGAACTGTGCTAAATCAGATTTTCCGGTCTTTTAAAATGCTTGTTTATGGATGGCTGTCAAAATTAGGGACTCGAACCCAGGACCTCTCGCACACTGTGTGAGCATCAGTGAACTGAACTATTGAGACACACAGCTGATATGGGACAATAACCCCATACTAAATGAGAATTGTCGTCGAATCTGCTGGAAAAAAAATGCAAATCTTCGAAGCATAGTCTTAGCAAATAAATGTTACAGCTAGACATGTGTTTGTAAAACACTATGCCCCAACATATGCTTCCCCTAAAGATAGCCCAGACAATTTTTTGCCAAGGGCAGATAACTCAAAAACCAGAAGAGCAAGAGTTACATGTATACTCTTTTAGTCAACACACATGGTGTCAATGAGCTGTAAACACCCATTTTGGTCCAAAACTTTTATACTGATACCTATGAAAAGTCACAACTACATTATACAGCTTACCCAATGCATAGTAGTGATACAGAAAAATTGAAATTAATACAACAGACAATACATACATCATAACTGACAAAATCGAAATATATAAAAGAGGAACTGAAACATATTACCTTTTGAGTTACCTGCTGTAGGCTCAGTCAGAGTCTGTCATTTCTCTTTAGGCAGAATTTGAGCAAAAGACATTGGTTTTTCATTTTTGACTTAAAAAGAGCAATTTGAGACAAAAAAATCTAAATTTTCTCCTAAACTAAGGGTCCAAGAGCAAAATGGATGGTACATGAAAGAGAATTCAAAAGTAGGTCTGGAAATGAATGAATAAGGATTGTATAGAATGTCCTTATTATAATACAGAGAAATGAATTTCAGAGGTTCAAACCCTGAAAAATAAAAATAAAGTTTATAATGAAGATAATCTACTTCTGCTTTAGTTTTTTATTTATAACCATAAAAGTTTAACTAGGCTCAAAGAAGAATGTATTTGTCTTGTCCATGAAGCATGTTTACATATACTCAGGGTACTGTATACCAATATCAACTTCATATTCTAAATGGTTCTTAAGATATTGCATTTGCAACATTAAAGGGGAATTATTTCATTATTAATGGTTCATTAAAAAAAAAAACAACAAAAAACAAAAAAAAAAAAACGGGTCTGCTTATTTTTCATATAGAAAGTATATATAATGTTTAATGTTTCATGACTCTACACAACTTAGTTCCCGAGGTACTGTAGGCATTAAATTTTCACAAAAGGGCATAATTCTGGCAATATTTGGTGCACTCTGCCTAAAACCTAATCAGCATATCTCCATATAGTCAGGATATTATATACCAAATATTAACTTCATATGTTGAATGATTCTTACGATAATGCATCCGCAACATTTTATCATAGCAGGACCTATATACAAGTTGTAAAGAGGAATAATTTCATTATTAATGGATCAATCGAAAACTGACAAAAATATGGATTTGCTTATTTTTTAGATAGAAAAAGCATATAACGTTTCAGGGTCCTAAACAAGTCCATATTCAAGATATAGAAAACCTTGTTGACTAAGTCCAACTGTCACAAAAAGGGGCATAATTAATAATATATGATGCAGTCAGCCCAAAAGCTAATCAGCACTTCTACATATGGTCAGGGTATTGCATACCAAATATCAACTTCATATGTTAAATAGCTCCTATGATATTGTGTCCACAATATTTTATCACTGACCCCTATATCCAAGTTGAAAGGGAAATAATTTCATTATTAATGGCTCAATCGAAAAAACAAAAAAATATGGGTCTGCTTATTTTTTCATATAGAAAGTGCATATAAAGTTTCAGGGTCCTAACAAATCCATGTCCAAGATATACGAGGCCTCATTGACTTAGTCAAATTGCCACAAAAAGGAGAATAACTCTGGTAATATACATGTATGATGCAGTCAGCCCAAAAGTTAATCAGCACTTCTATATATGGTCAGGGTGTAACTGCATACCAAATATCAACTTCAAACGATAAATAGCTCCTAAGATATTGTGTCTACAACATTTTATCATAGACCCCTATATACAAGTTGTTAAGGGAAATAATTTCGTTATATATGGATCAATGGAAAAGCAAAACAATACGGGTCTGCTTATTTTTCATAAAGAAAGTTCATATAAAGTTTCAGGGTCCTAAAAAAATCCATGTCCAAGATATACGAGGCCTCATTCTTAGTCAAACTGCCACAAAAAGGGCATAACTCTGGTAATATATGACGCTTTCAGCCCAAAAGTAAATCAGCACTTCTATATATGGTCAGGGTACTGCATACCAAATATCAACTTCATATGGTAAATAGCTCCAAAGATATTGTGTCTGCAACATTTTATCATAGACCCCTAAATACAAGTTCTAAAGGTGAATAATTTCACTATTAATGGATCAATAAAAAAAAAAATAATAAAAAAAAAAAAAAAAAAAAAAAAAAAATGGGTCTGCTTATTTTCCATAGAGAACGTGCATGTAAAGTTTCAGGGTCCTACAAAAATCCATGTCCAAGATATATGAGGCCTCGTTGACTTATTCAAATTGCCACTAAAAGGGGCATAACTCTGGTAATATATGATGCAGTCAGCCCAAAAGTTAATCAGCACTTCTACACATGGTCAGGGTACTGCATACCAAATATCAACTTCATATGTTAAATAGCTCCTAAGATATTATGTCCACAACATTTTATCATAAACCCCTATATACGAGTTGGAAAGGGAAATAATTTCGGTATTAATGGATCAATCACAAAAAAAAAAATACGGGTCTGCTTATTTTTCATATAGAAAGTATATATTAAGTTTCAGGGTCCTACACAAATTGGTTTCCAAGATACAATATGCACTTAATTTTCATCAAAAGGGAAATAACTCTGGCAATATTAGGTGCACTCCGCCCAAAAGTTAATCAGCACATCTTCATATGGTCAGGATACTGTATACTATATATCAACTTCATATCTCAAATGGTTCTGAGGCATCACGTCCGCAAGAAAGAGTGACGGACAGAAGGAAGTTGTGAAGGGAAATAATTTCGTTATTAATGGATAAAACAAACTGGTATGTTTATTTTTTCATATAGAAAGTATATATTGAGTTTCAAGGTCCTACACAAATTGGTTTCCATGATACAGTAGGCACTTAATTTTCATCAAAAGGGAAATAACTCTGGCAATATTTGGTGCACTCCACCCAAAAGTTAACCAGCACATCTTCATATGGTCAGGATACTGTATACAAAATATCAACTTCATACATTTGTATCTCAAATGGTTCTTAAGATATTGCGTCCGCAAGAAATAACGGAATTTTCATAAAAAGGGAAATAACTCTATTTGGTGCACTCCGCCCAAATGTTAATCAGCACATCAGATAAATCGCCGTTCACTTTCCATTGAGAACCGTTAGTAAAATGAGAAGTTAAGCGATCCGCCCTCTCAGTCGAAAAAAAAAGCAACAGCAAGCAACAAAGGCGCTGATCAGTCTGCGCAGCTGCGAAGGCTGATCTGCTCCATTGTTGTTCGCATATGTAATAAAGCCGGTTTTCTCATGGTGGGCTCATAAAAATTTGACTTGAACAAATGCAGAAAAGTGAGCACTTCTTTTGTACTGTACAGATTTCTTTTCAATAGCTTACTAATATACACGTTTTTTAGACAAGGTTTCAGATAGCTTTAAGCTTACACTATTTCATTCCTTAATTTTCTCAGATTAAACAAAGACATAGTTTATATTAAAATAAGTGTGTGAAAAATGATCTGAAATAACATAAAGCGAACATGAATTTGACTTACACTAAATATGAATGCAGAAAAAAATTGGGTCTACATTTTGTGCTGTTAAATACAAACTTCAATAGCAATGAAAGTCACGTTTTGCTATAACCGCATGTGGCAACTAAGAATGACAGATAGAACCTGTCAGTGTTTCATACATGACATTAAATCGTTCCGAACAACTTAATTATCTTGTTCGGACAACATAATATCTTGATTGCACAAGATAATTATGTTCTTTGAACGACTTAATATGTTGTTCGCACAAGATAATTAACTTGTTCGGACGACTTAATACCTTGTTCAGACAACATAATATCTTGTACCGACAACTTAATATCTTGTTCGGACGTCCTGGTATCCTGTTCAGACAATTTATTTATATTGTGCAACCAACATATAAAACATACGTCGTGCTTACCGTCGTAAAACTTCGAATGTTGGACAGTGAATCCGCCATAGGCCCCTATTGTAACACAAGCGGATCAGCCAATCAGAGTGTCTGATGAAGTTCTCCGAACAAAATACTGAGTCGTACTAACAACATAATTAACTTGTGCGAACAAGATAAAATGTTCTGAAATAACATTAAACGAACATGACTCTGACCTCGCAAACTACAGTGCTGCATATGAAAAGACTCAACCAAACCGAGTCTCCGATTTTCGTGATTTTGTCTGTTCTTTGTTCAAAAGGCATTCCTTTTTGACTTTTATTTTACTCTACTGTAGCTGGTGTTGTGCCGTGTGGCGGCCATAAAACGTCACCTCGTACATCATCATAGTGCAGGTTATATTTTATTTTCTTTGGGACCATTGAGCCCATCCCGGGAAAAACGAATACTGCTTAAGCCGGCGCTAGAGGGCGTATGCAGCCTCGCAGTGTTGCATATGAATATACTCAATCAAACCGAGTCTCCGATTTTCGTGATTTTGTGTGTTCTTTGTTTCCAAAGGCCATCCTTTTTTACTTTTATTTTACACTATATGCGAATGCAGAAAAAGATTGGGTCTACTTTTTGTGCAGTTAAATAAAAACTTCAGTAGCAGTGAAAGTCACGTTTAGCTAAAGCAACTAAGAATGATAGATAGACTCTGTCATTAACACGTTTTTCGGAAAAGACATTAAGTCCTCCGAACAACTTAATTATCTGATTCGGACAACATATCTTGTTCGCACAAGAAAATTATGTTTTTTTGGACGACTTAATAGGTTGTTCACACAAGATAATTAACTTGTTCGGACGACTTAATATCTTGCTCGGACAACATAATATCTTGTTTTGACAACTTAACGTCTTGTTCGGACGTCTTAATATCTTGTTCAGACAACTTAATTATATTGAATGTGCGAACAACATATAGAACATACGTCGTGCTGACCATGCTAAAATTTCGAATGTTGGACAGTTAATCCGCCATAGGCCCCTATTGTAACACAAGTGAATCAGCCAGTCAGAATGTCTGATAAAGTCCTCCGACCTAGATATTGTGTCGTGCGAACAACATAATTAACGTGCGAACAATATATCATGTTGTGGGAATAAGATATTATGTTATCACAAAAACATAATTATCTTCTGCGAACAAGATATTTTATTATATAATCTATAGATAGTCGTTCTCTCGTTGGCCAAGAACGTAACCTATAAGGCATCCACTGTTCCATGAGGCATCTGTTTCTTCAATTAGATTTTCCAATGGATATTAGTTTACAAAAAATAGATTTCGCGACAACGCCTTCTATAATTAGACAGTGGAATTAGGCTACGTAATTATGAATTAGGCTACGTAATTACTTGCTTGATCTCGTTCTGTTGTTTTTAACTTTATTCTAATACGGGAACCAGTGTTGTACTTAACCCAAGTCTCGAGCAGGCGGAAACGCTGCTGACGCTGTTTCGGAAGTAAACTATCGCACTGTTTTTCTAACATGTTACACTAAACATCGCTTCTAAAATACAGTCAGTAAAGTGATTATACGCTGTGGAAAATATCAAAGAAGAATTCGAAAGTAAATTTTTCGCACCGAACACGAACAACATACTTATCTAATGCCAACAAGATATTAAGTTGTCAGAACAAGATATAATGTTGTCCGAACAAGCTATCAATTGTCCGAACAAGATATTAAGTTGTCGGAACAAACAAGTTATCAAGTTACCCGAAAAAGACTATACGTTTCCGAAAGAACTTAAAGAAAACATTCGGTAAGGGTATTCGTGATACGTTTACAGAATTGTTAGATTCTATGGTATATATTTATAATATGAAAAGCCCTATTATGTTGCATGGATTTACCGTATTTTCCCTAAGTATTTGGACATCTTAACTCCTTACCATACTTGTCCTAAGTTTCGGAAAAGCCTTCTTCACTACATGTCGATGTGTCTAAGAACTGCTGAATGAATGAACATCAGTGGAGACCCTGATTAAACGCCGCGGCTGATCTTGGTCTGCTCTATTTGCACATACCTTTCTATCCGAATACTGAGGGTAAATACTAAGGCTGGCTAATCACAGCTGAAAAGATAATCGATTATCAGTCCTGTCATTCTGATCGACAAATGATTAGTAATCACTCAAGATTTGTTCATAACTTTACCTGTCTGTCTGAGCATGTCTTACATATGTTATTCTTCACTGTATGCATTACGTCAGACAGGCTTGAGCAAACAGTGTAGACCCAGATGAGACACCGAAAAACGCGGCGTCTCATCAGGGTATACACTGTTTGCCACTTATCCAGCAATTTTTAGACACAACGTTGGATGGTGAATTGTACTTGTTCAAATTTTAGATAAAGTATAGTAAGGAGTTGAGGTGTCTGAATACTAAGGGTAAATACGGTCAAGTAACAGACACAGAAACCAAATGATCAATTATTAGCACATCTGTATCGATTATAATTTTTGTGGAAATCATCGATCAATTATTATATAATCGATTATCCGATTAATTGTGCCAGCCTAAGTAAATACGGTTCTGTATGTAACTTAAGATATTAACCCTTTGTAGACTGAATAAATTCACCCACAGTATATACTGGAAGAGTCCAATTTCAATTTTAGGTAGGCCAGGCTATGAGATTTAGATATTCCAAATGAAAAACGGTTATACTATTTGCAAACAGTGAAGACCCTGATCAGACGCCGCATTTTGCGGCGTCTGATCTGGGTCTGCACTGTTTGCCAATTACCCCTTTAGGGGTCTCCCGACTACAATGGGTTAAATGGACCGCGCCCTGCGAAAATGTGCCTTCGGGCAAATGCGGACAGCGAAGACCTACATCAGCCTGCGCATTCATGCAGTTTGATCGGGGTCTAAACTGTCTGCTAACAGAATCATTGGATACTGCAAAATATATGGATTAAGAGCAAAGGCCCGGGTGGTATTTTCCGGATGTACAGGATGACCTAAATCTGCGCATCTTACACATGTCAGAAGGCAGTTTTCGCTTGAGCAGCCCATTAATGAGTTCTCAATAAAGGAGATAGACGGACATTAAGGTAAATGGAACTTGGTATATGTTTGGTCATGTTTTACCAGAGACACAACTTTTGTGACTTTGTTTACTTCCTAAACACCAGACCCTTCTGAAAAGGTGTTTACTCTGAAAACAAATAATTTGCTACCAAATTCATTCCTTTCAGTGCAGACCCTTTTTTAGAAGGGAGTCAATACATTTTTCAAAGTGTTGTCTCACCTGAAAGTGTATCCATTCGTCTTAAACTGAATGTAACCACACCATGAAAAAAAATGAAAAACAGGTTTGAAAGGGTTGAGTCTATCTACCTTTGAGAAGGGTAGCAGATACTTTCAGGTGAGCTTGAATCTCCCTTGAATTTGCATCCATTTTACATTTTACCTTAAGTCCTATGATCAAACTTTTTATTTACAAATAATGCGATAAGCTTCTCAAACTATAAATTGTCATAGCATTACGAAAACACACCTATTCAAATATATAGAAAATTTCACCTCCAAAAACTAAAAAATTTTCAGATAAAAATCTCTGATATTTTTCATATTTCTGATTAAAACATTGATTGTGGGTATTCGTTAGAACCGCCTCCGCGAGGCGGTTCTAACGAGTACCCACAATATATGTTTTGAGCAGAAATAAGAAAAATAATGTATACCCCTGTAAACCCCAGTTTTACTATATAAAAGTGGGGTTTAAGGGGGTCAAATTTATATAGGTATGTTTTCTGATGGTTTAGGAGTGTCATACCAACGCATTTATTATATATTCAGGTACAATGTCGTTACGAAAGCGGAAGGCATCCACCGAGTCGACGAACTCCCCCGTACAAAAAAGAAGAATCGAATCAGAAATACCTGTGGACGTTAAAGATGTACTAGACTCTTTACCTTCGACTTCCAAGCACCAGCCTAATCTCCTTTGTAACAAAGCTGAGTTTGAGGAAAATGTTGGAGTTGCGTTAATATCACAGGCTGCCACTGTTTGTCCCGATGACAATTACAAGCATGAGGTTGTTGAGAAACCATCTTCATCTTATATTGAAGGGTATTCTAATCGCGAGGCACAGAAAAATGTGACAATTTCAGCATCTCGAGAGAAGCCATCCGCTCTTTTCCTCGATGTTGATTCCAAGCTTGAGATGTTTGAAAATGAGTCTGTGTCATCATCACTACAGACATCATCTGCTTCACCTCTCGAAGACGATTCCAAGCTGGAGGTGACGGAAAATGAGACCATTATATCACCACTACAGACATCAGCCGCTGTTTCCCTAGAAGACGAATTCAACCTGGAGGTGGTTGAAAAAGAGTCTATTTCATCATCACTACATACATCATCCGCCTCCACTCTCGAGGATGATTCCAAGTTGAAGGTGACTGAAAATGAGACCATTATAGAATCTCTACAGAAATCACCTGCCACTTCTCTAGAAGATGAATCCAAGCTTGAGATGGTTGAAAAAAAGTCTATGCTATCATCACTACAGACATCAGCCGCCGCTTGTCTAGAAGAGGATTCCAACCTGAAGATGGTCGAAAATGAGTGTATGTCATCATCGCTACAGACATCATCCGCCTCTCTTCTCAAGGATAATTTCAAGGTGGAAGTCACTGAAAATGATACCGTTATAGAATCTCTACAGGCATCACCCGTCGTTAAGGATGATTCCAAGTTTGAGGTAGCTGAAAATGACACATCTCTAATATCTCTGCAACAATCATCCATCGTTTCTCTCAAAGATGATTTCGAGTTGATCAAAAACGATACGTCTCTATCATCTGTGCAGACATCAACAGCCGATTCGTTTGAAGATAATTCCAAGTTTCCGGCGATCACAACTGCTACGTCTCTAGCACTTTTACAGACGTCAACCACCGTTTCTCTCGACGATAATATCCAGCTTGTGGCGTCCAAATCTGACACGTCTCGAGCATCTGTACAAACGTCAACTGCCGTTTCTTTCGGGGATAATTTCAAGCTTGAGACAGTCAAAGATGATACCACTATATCATGTCTACAGACTTCAGAGACAGACAAAACTGACACTTCTCTATCGTCTCTACAGACGTTAACTACAGTTTCTTTCGAAGATGATTCAAAGCTTGAGGCGGCCAAAACTGACACATCTCTAGCATCTGTACAGACGTCAACCGCTGTTTCTCTCGAAGATAAATACAAGCTTGAGGCAGTCAAAAATAATACATCTATATCATGTCTACAGACTTCAACTGCCGGTTTTCTAGAAGATAATTCCAAGCTCGACGTGATCAAAACTGACAAACCGGTATTATCTGTACAGATATCAACTGCCCCTCCAATCGAAGATGATTCCAAGCTTGAGGCAGTCAAAAGTGAAATATCTGTATCATCTCAACAAATATCAACCGCCTCTCCTTTCGAAGATGATTCCAAGCTTGAGGCAGTCAAAACTGACAAATCTGTATCATCTCTACAGATACCAACCCGCTCTCCTTTCGAAGGTGATTCAAAGCTTGACATGGTTCAAAATGACACTTTTCTATTATCTCAACAGACACCAGTCGCCATTTCTCTAGAAACTTCCTCCAAGCTTGATGTGCTTGAAAATGAGACATCAAACGCGATTTCTCTCGAAGATGATTCCAAGGTTGAGGTTGTCAAAAATAACACATCTCTATTACCGCTACAGACATCAACCGCTGTTTCTCTCGAAGATGATTCCAAGTTTGCTATACAGGCATCCACTCTCGAAGATGACTCCAAGCTTGAGGTGGCTATAAATCAGAATTGCCCGTCATCACACCTACAAAATTCGTCCATCCTTTCCCACGGTAATGATATCAATATTGAGGGTGTTGAAAATGAGGTGGTGCCATCAACAGACGAAACCGAGTCATCGACAAATGTACTTACTCCGAGAAGGAAAATAAGAAATCGTAAGTCTACCGTTTGCTATTTTACGCAAAACGCGTAAGGTGGTGGTGGTGGTGGATGTGTGGGTGTGGGTGTGTCGGGGCAGGGGTAGGGTTGAGGGAGATGCGGGGGAGGGGAGAGTTCTGCGTTTTACAGATAATATTATTCATTTATTCAACGCATTCTTTTTATATTTGAACTTAACTGTTTTTATCATAAAATCACATAGTTGTTCAAACGAAAAGCATTTGTAAGCGAAACACTACAGAACATTGAACAAAAAATACCCATCACGAAACATGCCTATATAATATTGACCCCCTTAAACCCCACTTTTATATAGTAAAACTGGGGTTTACAGGGATATACATTATTTTTCTTATTTCTGCCCAAAACATAGATTGGGGGTACTCGTTAGAACCGCCTCCACGAGGCGGTTCTAACGAGTACCCACAATCCATGTTTTGACCAGAAGTTTGAGAAATATCCGAATTTTTATCTGAAAATTTTCATTTTTTTGTGGTTAAAATGTTCAGTATATTTGAAGAGGCGTGTTTTTGTAATGCCTAAATGAAAGTACCGTCTTGAAACGGTCAGTAATAAATTAAACTGAACTTCTAAATCATTTTATAGCGACATAAACTCTGTTTGGTTTAATCTGAAAAATTAGACTTACCAAGAACTCTTCTGACATTGTAAAACTTGAGTTCGGTGCTTATATACAGTCGAACTTCAATGGCTCGAACACCGATGGCTCGTTTATCATGGCTTATTCGAACTCATTTTTGAGTCCGGACGGAATTTGTCCGATAGCTTAAGAAAACAAATATTGAGGGAAATTTTCTTATTTTATTATTACATTGTATGTTGTGTGTACTCATTAGAATCGCCCGATGAGAATACGCCTCATCGAGGTGATTCTAATGAGTACACGCAACATACCATTATTTTGTTGAAGATCTAAAACATTTTCATAAATTATCGCCATTTGCTTCATGACCTGGCGCCATGATTAAACCTCATTGGCTCGAACTACCCATCTCTCGAACAAATTTCTATTGTCCCAACGATGTTCGAGCCATTGAAGTTTGACTGTATGTGGCATTTGTTTAGTCATGATTTATTCCTTATCTCCCCTTCTTTTGATGTCTCAGAAAAGCTATGCTTCATACGTATAACATTTTCCTTGGTATCTTCATTTGTACATATATTTTTGATCATTACGAAAACACACCTATTCAAATATCTTGAAAATTTTACCGTCAAAAACTGAAAATTTGCAGATAAAAATTCTGACATTTTTCATGTCTGTTCAAAACATAAATTGTGTGTACTCGTTGGAACAGTCTCGTCGAGGCAGTTCTAAAGAGTACTCACAATCGGCTAGGCGGTTCTAACGGGTACCCACAATCTATGTTTTTGAGCAGAAATAAGGAAAATAATGTATACCCCAGTTTAACTGTATAAAAGTGGGGGTTTAAAAGGGTCAAAATTATATTGGCATGTTTTCGTGATGTAGATCCTGTTGAAGAAGGTTTGTTCAGGTATATTATATTTAGAACTAATTCTTTATATTGACTTTAAAATTTAGAAAATATTTTACAAATTTTATGATACCGACAGTCCTGATGCATATATATTCCTCAGGAAAACAAACAAAAACAAAAAAAAAAAGTAAACAGAATATTCGTTTTAATTTTTCGTTAATTGCCACTGCAGCTAAATATGCGAGAACGTTCCGCACATGTAGCTTCCATTTTATGATCAAATTAAATTAAATAATCCTCGTTTGAGAGTATGCGATGGATGCCTGGATGAAATATACGCCTAACTGATCCGGTTATAAGAAGCCTTTAACTTCGTTAATAGGTATATGATAAAAACATATATATAATTGAAGTTACCCACGAACATTACACAAGCACACCCTTGCTGAGTGCCATTGTAGGTTATATCACTCTCCTTCGATCTTTTTTCAGCCAGTCAGTGTTTTCTCCTTTTCATTTATCAGGAAAACATGCCTATATAATGTTGACCCTCTTAAATCCCACTTTTCTATATTGAAACTGGGGCTTACAGGGATATACATTATTTTTCTTATTTTTTGCTCAAAAACATAGCTTATGGGTACTCGTTAGAACCGCCTCGCCGAGGCAGTTCTAACTAGTACCTACAATCTATGGTTTCGCGAGGCAGTTCTTACGAGTACCCACAATTTATGTTTTGAGCAGAAATATGAAAAATATCAGGGTTATTTTCATATAAAAATATTCCGTTTTGTAGGTTAAATTTTCTGTATATTTGAATAGGCATGTTTTCGTAATGGTCTTTCTATTGTTTTTATGGCTACTGTCTAGCACTGTGATCACAGATCACCTCGTCGGGTAAGAGAGAACTGTTTGCTTTGTCTTTCTTTTGTTTTGGGTCCTGCTTAACGACTAGCAACGTTGCCAGGGATGCTTAAGGCAGCCCATCTATTTCGCGGGCCCGGATGGGCGGGGGCCATGCTTTCCGAATACCGAAAACTAGTGTATGCCGATATCAGGTACAACGACAATATACTATCGTTCGCTTACCTGAAATCCATTTTAATGCTTCAGGATTTTTCCTAAATAGTTTGACCGTTTGTGCGTTGTTCTTTGGCTTTGTTTCATTTTGGTCTTGTTTTTTTTTTTGTTTTTTTTTTTGTTTTTTTTTTTTGTTTTGTTTTTTTTTTTTTTTTTTTTTTTTTTTTTTGTTGTTGTTGTTTTTTTATGCGAGTCTATACATTATGAAAAGCAGGCAAAAACATAAAAATAACAACACTTTACAAACCGGTCGAACAAACACATTATTGTATTGAAGATTTTTTTCAGATTATCACGTGAAAAGAGCGTAAAGTCTATATGTTATCTAAAAATATACATCAAAGTGTACCTTATGCACAAAACGAATCATGCTTAGCTTGTAAACAGACGGAGAATGGATAGAAATAAAATTCGAAGTGGAGACCAAATTAAGAATGGCCGCGATCGCAAATTTTGTAGGCTGACGTTATAAGTCGCGTAATTCAACCCCTTGCAATTTGAATACTTGGCGTTTTGGCTGTTTTGTTGCTATTATCGGCACGGCCGCCGTGTCAATACTCTGCCAGATCGCTTATTGTTTTTCGGGATAAGCACCGAACTAGCGTAAGTTGGACAATCACATTTTTGGTCACACACATCACTGGTCATATCGATAAACTATAGTAGTGCATCTGCACGCCGAACCGTTCCGGGGTTTGGGGAGCTGTTCCCGTTGGACGTGTTTATTAGAACCACCTCACATATAAGACGACTTCATCACGAAAACATACCTATATAATTTTGACCCCCTTAAACCCCACTTTTATATAGTAAAACTGGGGTTTACAGGGTTATACATTATTTTTCTTATTTCTGCTCAAAAACTTAGATTGTGGGTACTCATTAGTACCGAGCCGGTTCTTACGAGTACCCACAATCTATGTTTAGAGCAGAATATGAAAAATATCAGAGTTTTTATCTGAAAATTTACCATTTTTGGAGGTGAAATTTTCTATATATTTGAATAGGCGCGTTTCCGTAATATTTAGAGAGTCCCATAAAGGGGCTGAACTCTTTCACTGCCATAGGCAATAAAAATAGGCTTTTGCAAACAGCGTATATCCAGATGACACGGCTCATAATGAACCGTCTCAGCAGGATCTACATGTTTGACACTGCCTTTCAGCTTTATAAATAAACTTCTTTCCAATCGATATTTTGTTTAAAAGATCAAAGCAGATGACAAATATTGTCTGAAAGTTTGCGCCGAAAGAGTTAATAGTGGTATTTTTACTGTGTTCTTCTTTTTCGTGTCAACTGATTTGCTGACTATGAATAAATAGGGAGATGACTTTTATGACTTCCTGTTCCGATCTTGTACACCAGTCCCCTTCTGAAAAGGGATCAACTCAGAAAGATAATTTGCTCCGGGGGCAAATTCTTTCCGCTGAGATAAGTCCCTTTTCACAAAGGAGAAAAACAAACTTGACGGAGCTGGCTCAGTTGAAATGTGCAAATGCCACTTGATAAAAACAATTCTGTGTTGAACAACAACATAATGACTAGCAATCCATATATTATCTTTATTTGCACCGTGATGTCCAGTACAGTCGACTCTCGTTATCTCGTATTCCAACGGACTCTCTGAAATACTTCGAGATATCCGTACCTCGACATATTAGATTTGCAGACTTGAGGAAAAAATAACTCGAACAACCACATTTAACAAATATATGTATAACTCGACTCTTGAAGTTAGAGATATATTGAAAATATTGTGGAAAAGAGGAGAAGTTGCTCCTTAGGAGCAATTTCTCCTCTTTTCCACAATATTTTACCTGTTGTTAGATTTTCATCTTTAGGCCGGGATCAGATTTGTCACTTCGAGATAAGTGGTTATTCGAGATAAGCGAGGTCGAGATAACGAGAGTCAACTGTATTTTGTTTGTCAAATATGACAATGTGTATCTTTTCTGCTAAACAGTTGACTCTCGTTATCTCAAACACTGATAATTGATCATTGATTCTGTTGCTTAAGTCACATTAAATAAAGGGAACTATTGGTTAAGTTTCTGTATGTTCCTTACCTTCAGCTCTTTGCATTAAACTCCTTTTCCTCTCATCTTATCTCTCAATCCTAAAACTCTGGGCCCAGTTGTTCAAAGCGTCGTTAGCTTAACGAGCTCGTTAAGGGTCATTTCGTTAACTGTTTTAGTGGATTCAATATACAATATTCTGATATTTTTTGCTGAAAAAAAATGTGGGTAGCTTTTGCACTGCAAAAGCTACTCACATTTTTTCAGCAAAAATTTCAGCATATTTGCGTATCATTTGATATAGATTTTAACGAATCGTTAACTTACGATATCGATAGCTTTAAACAACTGGCCCCAGCTGGCCTTTTGGAGTTTGTTATTACGAGAGTTGACTGTACTTTAGTCATTTAAACATAAACACTCTCAGGGTAAATTCTGCAGACGACAAATGAAAGGCTTTTTTCTTATTCATTTCCCAGAAAACAGGATTTTATATTTTATGCAAATTGTCTCCATCAGAAACATTTTGTATGAACTGTCAGATTTGTTTTCAGGAAAAATGAGAGTTCAATATGTAGCCTACTAAAACTTTTATCCGACATGCTCAAAGTTAATGAATAACACTAAATTAAAACTGTGCACTAGTAGAAAAGATGACCAAGGAAACAGGCGATGCACTTTTTTTCTTTTCCTTATAATTAAATTTGACCCATTTTAGACTGAATAAACTTACCGACACTATATATTGTCTAGTTTCGATCGAGCAGATGGAATTTCAATTTTAGGTGTCAGGTCATGTGACAACAGATATTCCTAGAGAAACACGGCTAAAATATTTGCAAACAATGGAGGCCCTGATCAAAAGCGGCGTCTAATATGGGTCCGCACAGTTTGCCATTTAATCTTTTACGGGTCTCCGGACGGAATTTGGTTATCAAACATTAATCCAATCAGGATTAACAACTTTGTTGCGCTCTTTAATTTCCTGACGGTGGAAAAGGGTGCAGACGCAATGACAATTTGTGCCTCCTCTTTTTAGTTTGTCGTCGTGGTTTTACTGGTGGTTTTCGTTTTCTCCGAAGTCCAGTTTATCGTCGAAACTCATAAAGAACTCATTCTATTTAACGTTTTAACACTATGTTTCATCAAAGTGTTGAAAAGTTAAAAATGTTTTATTTTTTCTTTTGTTGATAAGAATCCATATACGGATGAAATAATTGCATGTACAATATAGCTGAAACTATATCAGGAATAAGGGTGAGGTTTCACGTCTGTAAATCTAGACTTACTCCACCCCTAATAAAGCAGGCTACTGCCCATTCCAAGAAGAGGCACTCAGATGAAGTTTCTGTTTGAAAAATAGCAATCTGCCATACCATTTACAGTTGGCAGCTTAATTTTTACTTTGATTTTACGTTGTTTGTCGTTTCGTTTTCGTTTCATAGTAGCATTACGGTCATCTCATTCAGCTTTTAGTATTAATGTCTATGCGCTTTGCTGTCTTCTTGTTAGCTGTAGTGTACTGCTTTAGAAGTAAGTATAAGACCTAACGCCAGGTAATTCTCCTCCCCCACCACACACATGCAATGCTGTGTCGTTGGTTGTTCTATCGCGCTACACCTGTTGTAGTTTCGTTTCCCCTCTTCGTTATATTTTCGACGAAGTGCATTTTCCAGCAAACATGTATATGTGGGCCCCATATAGGCAGAATCTGGGAATTTATCCCATTCATGTCCTACATGGGCCCCATATAGGCTTTTTTGCCCATATAAGACCCATATATGTCCCATACTGGTATAATTTGGCCAACAAACATGTATATATGGGAACCATATGAGCAGATTCTGGGCATTTATCCCATTAGGGTCCTAAATGGGCCCTATATAGGCTTTTTGCCCATATTAGACCCATACAGGTCGCATATTGATAAAATTCGATAACTATAAAAATAAATTCTAATCTGTGGGACCCCGAGATAAAATTGAAATAATCATGGAAAAATGATAATTTCAAGATACATAATTTGGGCCCAGATAGCTCCTATGGACCTCTATGGTTCCAATGTTGACCTCCCATTACTATATGGGACCCATATGGGGTCAATATGGGCATTAAGGGGAACAACTGTACCACTATTTAAACAAAATATTAAAGAAATAGTAAATTTCCTGACATAAATGCAAATAATAATGATAATAAGAAAATAAAAATAAAAGTTTGTTCATTACAAAATGAATGTATTTACTAAATTTATCTTGACTATTTTTCCGACACGGACGTCGATTCATGGTCATATTTTTATTTTAACTTGTATGTCCCTATTACTTTTAAAATTGAGGTATATATAAATACGGATGAGGCCACCATGTCCAACTATTAAAAAGAACGCCTATATCTGTAAGGCCTCTTGATTCTACGCATGTGCAATAACTTGCACATGAACGAAGGTCTCTCTCTGTTGGGACCTTACCAGTCCATTATATGGGCTGGGACTGGGGACTTATAATCATTTGTGTAAAAATGTCTAAAAGTTTTGTTTTGTTTTTTCTGGAAGAAAAATGTGGGTTGATTTTCCCATACTGAACCCATATGGCTTTGCCCATGTGGGTCCAACATGGAACCATGTTGCAAATCCCTCATGGGTCCCTTATGGGTTGCCCATATAGGACCCATATAAATACCCATTTGTGGCCCATGTGGGTCCTATATCTTTTGCTTGCTGGGTTGTGATATCCTTTTGTGTTATTTACCTTTACCTGGTGCCTGTTTTTCGTGCTTTCTGCTTTTTTTTTTTTTTTTTTTTTTTTTTTTTTTTGTCTATCCACGTATTTGCATATCATGTACTAGTAAAATGCATTAAATTAACCTCCGCTACCAACGAAGGTCTAGATCTACCTGCGGATTTCAACTGTCTGATCAGGATCTTTGTGTCCCGCTAAAAGGTGACACATCCCCTAATTTCAGAATATTTTAAATTACAAATATTGTTAGGACCACAATTATGTTGAAAACCGCATTCAAATATTCTTATTGGTTCAAATATTACATGCGTACAGAATAGTAGTAGCTTTTGTTGCCATCTGGGGCTCGTAAAAAAAAATCCCATAATGCACTATTCTGTGATGTCACTGGGTGTTCTTTTTTAAATTTTACCTGGAAATTTAAATTTTATTTAAATCCCCATTGTTTATTCCAAACTTCTAATTTTGATCAAATAGTAAATATTCTATCACTACTGAATATGTAGACTTTTTTATATTAATCTAGAATGTTTTGAATGACGAAAACTAATCTAATTAATTATTAACATACTTTTTTGAAATATTAAAAGATTCAAGATACAGAACACTTAATTGGAAAAAAAAGCTTCCAAGTAATAAGATTTGTAGAACATTCCAAAAAATGAAAAAATCTCTATATAAAGTTTTAATAAATTAACTTCAGAAAATGGAATTTTAAATTAATTCTGAAATTTTACGAAAATTTAATTTTTAAAGTTAAATTTCATTTTAAAAATCAAACTGATTATGTAAGTATATTACCATTGCAGCCATACATATAAACATGGAGGAGATCTGTTCATATCTGCATATATTCCTTGAACATTTTCAAGTAAAATATTTTAAAACAGTTTTAAAGTTATTCATAAGAACCAGTGAGGTCATTGGCTCCTCAAGAATATTATGAGATGCAAACGAGCAAAATTTAAAATCTCAATAACTCTGTCAATATTTGGGATATTTTAATGGGAATTGTCACCGCCGGACACGTCATCCAAATGTTTTCCGTTTTAGCATATATACAACCAAAAGTGAAACTACAGGATGCAACCTCTTTAAAGAGCCAACGAAAAGACTCCAAATAGGACAGTCCGAACACACACGCACACACACACACACACACACACATTAAATATAAACAGCCGAGGTGTCGAAAGTTTCTTACCCAGACTAATCAGTTTCGGCCATCTGGGACTCATCAGTTGCCCTGTCTGTAGTTTCTAACCTTCAGAAACTGTTTAAGTGATTATAAAAGACCAAAAACTACTCTGTAGGGCAGTTACTATAAACGGTTTACGGCTGTCACACGACACCAATCTAGCTGTTACAATCAGATCCACATCAAGTTGTCAACATCAAATAAACACACTCCATAAGGAATGCCCCTTTAGGACAACGCCAAGACATGTAAATAGCCAAAGTGTCAAGGTTGTCTGGGCAAGACTAGCCCGCTGCGGCTAAATTGGCTTCATATGTGACCCTCACTTATAGTTTCGAAATTCCTGGATTGGGCTCAGTGAACACAAGAGGCCATAGCTAATTAACAGCATTATAGTGAAGTAGCGTGAGACATTAAACAGGATTCGCAGTACTAACTCCAACCTGCATCTCTAGTGAAGATAAAGACTCCATGGCCGGGCGTTCCGAGACGATTCTTGAAAACCAGATTAAGGAAGTCATAAATTTAACCCTGGGATAAAAAAATTCTTATCCTACCCAGGGTAAGATAAAAATTGCGAACTCTCATTTGTTTGATATGCACTGGTTGCACTGGTTATGTACGCCATAGTTAAGGTTTACGTCACTGAAAATTATGACGTCATTAAACGCCATAGTAACGTCATCAAAATATGGCAGACGCCAACAGTCGAAGTGACTGCATTATAAAAAAATTTACGTTCAGAAAGGAAAGATGTACAACAAAAAGAAACTGTCATTTGTGTGAGGGTAGGTAGAAAAATCAGTCCCTCGCGATCACTGTCTGGCATGTCAGACAGTGATCCTCAGGACGGATTTTTCTATTTACCCCTCATAGGGATCAAACATGATTTTTCATGCATTAACATTCGCCAGGTCCCGTGGGAGGTGTTGAAAACCGAGGTCGAAGGCCACGGTTTTCAACACCTCCCAAGGGACCTGGCGAATGTTAATGCATTGAAAAACCATGTTCGATTGCTATTATTGCATAAAAACAGAAAACATTTGCTACATTTCGCGTTATTTCTTGCACTATTTTGTTTCGCCTTTTCACTGATGTCTCGCGAAAGCACTTTCTACGGACAATGCTCGTTCTAGGGCCTGCTAGTATACATTTCGTGACGGCAGCAATTCTGTGGCCCCGGTACAGGTATAATGAAAGTTGCGAAGCCGTACATTAACAGCGGGTGAATTGCCTTGTTAATACATAGCTTTTCGCCGGTTAATGCACGGCTGTTAATAACGAACGACACTGCTTTTTATGCAATATTGATAGATCTTTATATTCTTCAGTTACGTGTCTTCTTTACTTGTATGTCGGTTATTGTAAAAAGTGACGTTGTGTCTGGTCATTGTTCCTAGTCTCCTTTTCTATTAGTGCCGCTAGACGGTTGTGCTTCCTAGTTATCTTCATTTATATTTCCTCCAGAATCATCAGCACTTGAGAGCAGCGAATACAAAGGTGCTGCAAATTATATCGTAGAACAGGGACTGGACCAGTTTCGATCGAGCAGATGGACAGCCTTATCTTGGCCGTTGTTGTTCACTTTTGTCAATAGAGTAAGTTTTCCTCGTTGCTTATCATACATAAATGCGGGGACAGCATGTATAATCTGGAAGCTATAAACTCAAGAAGACAGCTTGAATATGTTTTATTTATAAGTTTATGTTTTATATTTTATCTCTCTTTTTAGCGAAAGGGAGCAAGTACTGTAACTATAGCCGACTCTATCGACTTCTGCGAGCTGACGAAGACCCTGAAAAAGATGGTATTACGCCAAGGCGTCCAGACGCTGATGAAAGTGTAAATTACCATGTTCTAAAAGGAAGTTCTTTTCCTTCTCAATTCATTTCTACTTCCGCGTCACGAATTATGGTGCGTGCATTCGCAAACCACAGAGAGCCCATCAATAAACGGATAGCCACAATAAATGTTGATAAGCTAAAGACTATGGATGAGGTATACTTTATAGATCTGACCGAACCGGGAAACAGAAACACGTACCTTAGCAAAGGCATAGCCTGCAATCGTGCACGAAAGTATGACGAAGTCCTGATATTAGGAGATATACCATCAAGTTGTGTCGAGAAAGTAGAAGTGATAAAAGACTGATTCTCATTCCCTTTGTAACTGTTTGATTCCGCGTCAGTTAGGATGTCCAGAAAATGGGGATATTAAACCAAGTGTACATTTCTATAGTTTGCATGTACATTATTGCAGATTGTTTTGTATGTCACATGCAAACTTTATGGGTCAGAGCGACTGTTCATTGCGCGTCTGGTGTATAAAGAAGTTGTCTACATGTCATAAACTATATGCTTTGGCACACAGCTACACGAAATGTCAGCGAACAAATCTTACAACCCAAAACACTTTCTAATTTCTTCTAATTTCGGAATTGCAAGCGCATCAGTTGAGGTTGCAATTTTAAAAATTAAGGGGCAGATACGTGCCGGTCTTCTCGCCTAATTCTTGAAAACGGGCGCTTGTAATGGAAAAAAAACGTCCAAATTTGGGGTTTCCATATCCGTGTTTGTTGTTCCATTTTTTCCGTTTAGTGTACCCAGACACAACACATGATCCGTGGTAAGTTGTACCCGTGTTTTAAGATGGTGCGCTAGGAAAAAATCGACACAATTATTTTTCTAAAAATTTTTTATGAATAATCAAAAATACTATATTTACTTCGATACCGGGAGACATGAAAAACTCTAGTATGGCCGTGTACATGCCATTTTTTTTAATTGACAGATCCTTAAAACGAGAAGTTTTTGTTGTCTTGCTTATATTGGCTTAATTTGTAGCTTTGATTTTCCTTCTTTGGCCGTGTCATAACTTAACATTTGGACAAAACAACAAAAACACTACCTCTTGTAATTCCATAACTACCAGAAAATGAGACGCGTGATACTTCCGTCAAAATAAAGGAAGCATTAAACTAACGTCTTACACTTTTTTTTCCGTCAACAAAATTTGAACTGTGTTAGTAATATAGGCCGGCACTATCGGCCTATACTACTTGCGTTCGTTGTACCCAGTTGCGTTCATTGTACCGTGGTAACCGGGGTGACAATGCGATTCGGAACTCATGGTCGTGTGTGCTTGGCAGCTTTTAAATTACACCTCCATAAATACAATTTAGTAATAAACTCTAGAACGCTAATATCTGGTCAAGTACAGTGTTTTACACACATGCCTGAGCAAACAGTGCAAATTAAGATCAGGCGCAATACAACGGCGTCTGATCAGGGTATTCACAATTTTCATCGAGTAATTTTTGTCAAAAGAACAGGTACCGTAAAATGTAAACAAGAGTGCCAAGATGGCCCTGTATCGCTCACCTGAGTACCAGACAAGAGACCCCTGGGTGGGCCATTATTTATCTCAGGGCTGTTATTTGAACAAGTCGATACTTTGAATGAAGTTTCGAGTCAATTTGCCTTTCCATTCAGGAGAAGTTTTTGGAAATGTAATTACAAGATGGTACTCGTGGCGGCAATCTTGGAACTATTTCATTTGTTTTACATCAACAAGTCGCCACAATACTTCTTAATCTATTTCCTATCAAGTTTCAGGTCAGTTGGCCTTTCCGTCAACGAGAAGTACTTCAGATTAGACTTTCAAGATAGCTGTCATGACGTCTATCTTGGATTTCCAATCGGTTTGATTTTAATTACTTTTGATATACAATTCATCCTTGTACTTCCTACCAAGTTTCGAGTCAAATGACCTTTCAGTTTACGAGAAGAAGCATAAAATATTTAACGGCTATTTTGTATTTCGATAGTAATGATTTTATTCGTTTTTTTTTTTGTTTTTTTTTTTTGTTTTTTTTTTTTTTTTTTTTTTTTGTTGTTGTTTTTGTTTTTTTTTGTTTTTTGTTTTTTTTTTTTTTTTGTTTTTTTTTTTTGTTTTTTTGTTGTTTTTTTTGTTTTTGTTTTTTTTAGCCCCGAAACTTCCTATCACGTTTTGTGGCAAATGGCTTTTCGGTTCTGGAGAAGAAGAGCAAACTAAATTTTCAAGATGGCGGCTATGATAGTCGTCTTGGATTTCTAATCGTACCCTTTAAGCTACTTTTGTTTTACAAGTTGCTCCAATACTTCCTACCAAGAGTCATATCAATTGGCCTCCCGGTTCAGGAGAAAAAGCGCAAAATAGATGCCCGCCATCTTGGATTTCCGACCGAATAATTTTAGCTATTTTCATATTTCAAATTACACCCGTATTTCCTACAACATTTCAAGTCATCTGGCCTTTATAATTTAGGAGAAGAAGTGCAAAATATATTCCTAAATCAATTCGCCTTTTGATTTCAGAGAAGTGCAAGCTATATTTTCAAATTGGCGGCCATCATAGATTTCCGATAGAAACGATTTTAGCGTCTTTTGATCTACAAGTCAGCTTGATATTTACTATCTAGTTTCTATTCAATTGGACTTTCGGTTCAGGAGAAGAAGTGCAAATTATTTTTTCAAGAAGGAGGCCAAGGAGATCATTTTGGAATTTCCAATTGGAACGATTTTAGCTATTTTCAATATACAAGTTGCCCCGATACTTCCTACAACGTTTGGAGTCAGTTGGCCTTTCGGTTCAGGAGAAGAAGAGCATAACAGATTTTAAAGATGGTCGCAATGGCGACCATCTTGTATATCCGATCGGAAAAAGTTAAGTTATTTCTTATCTACAAATTCCCTTGATACTTCCGACCAAGTTTCGAATCATTTGGCCTTTTGATACAGTAGAAGCACAAAATAGATTTGCAAGATGGTGGACATGACGGCCACTTTGGATTTCTAATCCAAACAAGTTTAGCTGATTTTGATCTACAGGTTGCCCCAATGTTTCCTACCAAGCTTCGAGTCATTTTTTTCTTTCGGTTCAGGAGAAAAAGAGCAAAATAGATTTCAAGATGGCCGCGGTAGTGGCTTTCTTGGATTTTCTACTGTAACGATTTTAGCTTGTTTTGACCTGCGAGTTGCCCAAATAATTCTCACTAATTTTCCAGTTGTGGCCGTTTTGTTCAGGGGAAGAAGAGCAAACTAGATTTTCAAGATGGCCGCCGGCCATCCTCGTTTTTTGATCTTAACAATTTTAGCATATTTACAAGTTTCCTCAATACTTCCTACCAAGTTTCGGGTCAATTGGTCTGTCGGTTCAGGAGAAGAAGCTCGAATTGGATATTCGAAATGGCCTACAGCGGCCATCTTGGTTTTCCAATCGGACCAATTTTAGCTAGTTTTGATCTGCAAATTGCCCCCATACTTCCTACCAAACTTCGAGGTAGTTGGCCTTTCGGTTCAGGAGGAGATGCTCAAAATAGATTTTCAAGTCCTCCATAGCAGCCATTTTAGATTTTCGATCAGAACGATTTCAGCTAATATTAATTTGCAAGTTGGCCCGATACTTCCTACCTAATTTTGAGACAAATGACCTTTCGGTTTAGGAGAATAAGCACTTAATGCCCATCTTGGATTACCAATTGTAATGTTTTAGCTAGTTTTGATCTTCAAGTTGCCCCGATACTTCCTGCCAAGCTTCGTGTCTATTGGTCTTTTTGATTCATGAGAAGAAGTGCAAAATAGATTTTCAAGATGGCCACTATGGCGACCAGCTTATATTTCCGATAGGAATGATATTAGCTATTTTCCATTTGCAAGTTGCCCGGTACTTCGTGCCAAGTTTCGAATCAATGGGCCTTTCGGTTCAGCAGAAGAAGTGCAAAATATATTTTCAAGATAGCCGTCATTGCGGCAATCTTGGCTTTCCCATCGCAACGTATTAGCTATTTTAACCTGAAAGCTGCTCCCCGATTCTTCCTACCAAGTTTTGAGTCAATTGGCCTTTTGGTTCAAGAGAAGAAGCGCTAAATAGATTTTAAAGATGGTTTCAAGGCGGTCATCTTGGATTTTCTATCGAAACTACATTAGCTATTTACTTATCTACAGGTCACCCAGGTATTTCTTACCTAGTATCGGGTCAAATGGCCCGGATGTGTAGGAGAAGAAGGCTTTTAAAGCAAATTATTACCGCCCTACGAGAGACAACGCTCGAAGCACAATGGACAAGGCACGACGGACGACGGACATTGACCGATCACAATAACTCACCTTGAGCACTTTGTGCTCAGGTGAGCTAGTAGACGTGTATTTTCACTTGTTTTGCTTCCACTTCTCCTACCCTTACAGACTTTATAATTTTTCACATATCGTTCATACATTACATTACCTATTTTACACGTATACATCCTAGAAGTTAGAGATAAAAAAAACTTACAAAAGCAATCCTAAATATTGGTGACTATTCCATATGATAAGACACTGGACACAATATGTTGGAACACAAGCCGGTCTGGTGATGGTGGTAAAGTAGTAATGATTCCCTACTGGTGACACCATTTAGTCGGCCCTAGTAACCAAGTAATTGTCAGCAAGTAAGGTAGTCGCCACTATCGTACCCGCAGAACCAGAAATGTCCAGCGCTCCCGTCTCGTTTTTACTCTTCATTACTCTTCATTTCTTTATTTAACATTTTATCATTTACAAAAGATTTCACAGTAAGAAAGATCTGTATGCATCAATCAAACATGACGAGATTCTCCTCTATAGAAAGGAAATCAGTGAACAGCTTGTTGTCAAAGCGTGAGCTTTAAAATTGAGGATACCTGTCAAGGTCATCTTGTAAAACATGAGTTTCATTTTGACACGTATGAATGTGCCTTTACTTATGTTTTGTTTAAAGTTTTGGAAAACATTTAAAAGGAATTAAGGTGTCCGCTATTCAGGGTACAAATAGTGTAGAACATGTCAAGGAATAGCCACAGTAACAGATCATAGCCTAGCAATGACACAAATGGGAAGAGCTAAGAAATTACAGCAGACAATATTCAAGCCAAAGACCAAAAGGAAAGCAAAGCAGCAAGCTCCCTTTTCCCCAACAAGACGACCTAAACTCCAGACACTAAACACAACAGTAACAAAACGAACAATACAAAACATGCAAAAAGTCCCGTATTAAACAGCCACAAGGCCACAAAAAGAACGACCAGAACACCCGCTTAAGAATGGCTGCATTACAAAAACACGCCTATTCAAATAATAATAATAATACTAACACAGAAAATTATAATATAGAAAATTTCACCTCGAAAAAATTGATAATTTTTGATAGAAGCTCTGATATTTTTCATATTTCTGCTCAAAACACAAAAGGGAATCTACTAATATGCAGACATTAATTCAGACCCCTCCGTTTCTGTAGACGTCGATCCCATGCTCTTTGATAGAATCTCGTGAAATTGATGCACATTAGGCATAAATACTTGTCCTTAACTGTCTTACTACAATTTATGCGCATATATAAAACTTTGAAGATAAATTCAAAGTGAGTTACTTGTACACTTAGTTTTTTGGCTCTAAGTATACTATGATATACGATTAATTACTTTAGATCTTCTCCACCCTTGTTTGTTGAAGTAAATGCCATACAGGGTTTATGATCATTGTAATAAACTATGATATATAATGCATCATTTTAGAGCTTCTCTACTCTTGTTTGCTGGAATGAAAGTCATACTAGGTTGATTATTATTGTTATATACTGTGATATACGATAAATTGCCTTAAATCTTTTCTACTCTTATTTGTTAAAATAAAAGCCGCACATGGTTTATGATCATTGGAATATACTATGATATATGATGAATTACTTCAGATCTTCTCTGCTCTTGTTTGCTGAAATAAAAGACATTCATGGTTGAATATCATTGTAATATACTATGATAATTGATGAATGACTTAAGATCTTCTCTACTCTTGTCTAATGAAACAAGAGGCCCACGGGCCACAATTCGCTCACCTGAGTGAAAAAGCCATTGCAGATAACACAACAACATTTTCCAGTATTGTCACAGTAACTTATTAACACAGTGGTCTGTCTTTACTTAACGCCTATTACTTTGGGTAAAATTTTCAGATGACATTTTGAAATATTTTTTCCCAGAGACTAGGATTTGATATTTCAGGCATAACGTCTCCAACTGAAAAAAAATTGTCAGAAATGTATTTAGAAACAATAACAGATAGTAGAACGGAGTTGTTTAAATTTTACTACAGGCATGGCAAGGACTTAAGGTGTCCAAGTATTCAATGTACTAGCGGTAGTCAACATTTTGTGAAACTAAACATTCAAAAGTTTCCTGCCTTCCTCTGGTTAATTTGGGTATTAACTCTTTCCCTGCTTGTAAAGACTTTTGTTGTCGGCTGATATCATTTGCAGACAGTTTGGACCCAGATATCATGTCGGGTCTGATCTGGATCCAAACTTTTTGACACCCTGATCTTAATCTATTCTTGTGCTTGCCATAAAAGATTTTGGAACAACTGTTTTTACGGGATCGCCTGTCCTAGCTGATATCCCAACTCAGTTCTTTTACGGTATCCGAGCATACACGCCGTTCCCCAACTCGTACAGTGTGCTTTGCCGATGTCCTTATAAAGAAAGGATCGTTTCTTGGGCGGCAAAATTTTCATTATATTTGAATAGGCGTGTTTTCGTAATGACGTTTTCATAAAAGTAAACTCCTTACCATACATGTCCTAAAATTTGAATGTCAAGTTTTATTACCTATAATAATGTATATACTTAGATTTTCAAGGTGTCTATCTTGGATTTCCGATCGGGACGATTTCAGCTATTTTTTATCTACAAGTCATCCCAATGCTTCCTGCCAAGTTTTGAGTCAACTGGCCTTTCAGTTCAGAAGAAGAAGCGAAAATTTGATTCTCAAGATGGCCGCCATGGCGGCCATCTTGGATTTCCGATAGGGAGGATTTTAGCTATTTTTTGGATCTATAAGTCACCCCAACGCCTCCTGCCAAGTTTTGAGTCAATTGGCTTTTGGGTTTAAGAGAAGAAGCGAAAAATAGATTTTCGAGATGGCCACCATTGGGTCATCTTGAATTTCCAATTTGCACGATTTTAGCTATTTTTGATGTACAAGTCACTCCGATGCTTCCTACCTTCTTAAAAGTCAATAAGCCTTTCGGTTCAGGAAAAGAAGCGAAAAATAGGTTTTCAAGATGGCCGCCATGGCGGCCATCTTGAATTTCCTATTCAAACGATCTTAGCTATTTTTCACCTATAAGTCACCCCAATGCTTCCTACCAAGCTTGAAGCTAATTAGCTTTTGGGTTGAGGAGAAGAAGCGAAAACTAGATTTTCAAGATTGCCGCCATTTCCGATCGACACGATTTTATCTAATTTTGATCTACAAGTCAGTCAAATGCTTCCTACCTACTTTAATGTCAAAAAGCCTTTCGGTTCATAAGAAGAAGCGAAAAATAGATTTTCAAGAATGCTACCATGGCGGCCATCTTGGTTTTCCGATCGGAACGATTTTAGCTGTTTTTGATCTATAAGTCACCCAATGCTTCCTACTAAGTTTGGAGTCAATAGGCTTTAGGGTTTAGAAGAAGAAGCGAAAAATAGATGTTCAAGATGGCAGCCATGGCGGCCATCTTGGATTTCCGATCGGCACGATTTTAGCTTTTTTATGTACAAGTCACCCCAGTGCTCCCTGCTAAGTTTGGAGTCAATTGGCCTTTTGGTTCAGGAGAAAAAGCGAAGAATAGATTTTCAAGATGGCGGCCATTTTGGATTTCCGATCGAAACGATTTTAGCTATTTCTGTTCTACAAGTCACCCCAATGCTTCCTCTTAGGTATCGAGTCAACTGGCCCAGGGGTGAAGGAGGATTAGGCTTTTAAAGCAATTGTTGACGCCGCACGACGGACGACCAACGACGCACGACGGACGTCGGACGACGGACATTGACTGACCACAATAGCTCAGCATGAGCACTTCATGCTCAAGTGAGCTAATAAACGCCATACAGGAAGTATTTTACTAGCCGTTACAAGAAGGTGTTTCTGGTTGGTTGTGGCTTCTGTTCTGCAACAAGGTATATCGAAACCAGAATTTTACGGTGAATTAGTGTACAGATTTAGAAAAAAATGTAGGAAAATCTAACTTTTCGGAGCAATTAAAAAAAAAAACTAATTAATCATTATAAAATAATTGGCTATAGCCAAAATATTATGCGGGGCAGACTACATGCCTAGTTCGCAACCGAATCATTGTTGATGGCTATGCTTCACTTTAGTTGCACGACGGCGGGCTTCAGACTCAATGACGGCCTCGTCGTAAAGCTTTAACCAGTGGGTTGGGACTTGAGGATATGTCTGTGGCTTTGCCCGCCGTGTTTCAACTATTGGTTTCCATTTATTTTGGCATACAGTAGAATTAGCCATGAGTAGTTTCTTTCGTTTATCTTTGTGATTAATTTGATTTTCATGTTTTCGCTTTGATGCATTGACCGAGTTGGGAGCCTTTATGCGAACCGAATTTTTATGTAATTCTGTATTAGGAGTAATTAAGAGTAGCATCGGAACCCAGGGTGAAGTTGGCTAGCTGAAAAAGCGCTTTAAACCCCCGTTAGTTTATTCTGCTGACCGCTCTAAGGGGATAGTCCTGGTGTTGTTCTTACTTTTTGGACTGTTTTTTCTATATGTGTTGTGATGCTAGCATTGTGGTCACCGTCTTCAATAGCTGCCCACTTTGCTTTCTGTTTTACTAGTTGTGTTGTGATGCTAGCATTTTGGTCAACTTCAACAGCTGCCCATTTGGCTTTCTGTTTTACTACTTGTGATTAAGAGTGGCATCGTGACAAAGGGTGAAGTTGCCTAGCTGTAAAAGTGCTTTAAACGCCACCCCCATCCCCCCATTCCCGGTAGGTTTATTCTACTGACCGTTCTAAGGCGGTGGTCCCGGTGTTAGTCTTACTTTTTGTTGCTTTGTGGTTTATTCTACGAGGCTCTTTGCTTTATGTCTTACCTTAAGTTATTTTGTTCTTGAGTTTTTCAGTCCTTTTAGCATTGCGATTACCTTGCTTGGGGAAGAAAGAGCTAATCTTAGTGCTTTTCGTACGTTTCTTCGATTTGCGCTTGTTTGGTTTTGTCTGTTTCCTCTTCCTCTTGGTGTCTGGGAAGGGCTGTGGTTTATGACTGTGGCACTCTCTGGACTTTTCTCTTATCTTTTTTTAGTATTTGTCATTGTATGTTTTTGCATGTATGTTCTGATGAAATGTGTACTTTAGTAAGCCGTTTGCCGATTCCGTTTGGCTTCCTGCTGGTTGTGGTTTGATTGTGATGCTGTTGCTTTAAGTGCGTCCTTCTATCCCTTTGGTGTTTTGGAATGGAAGGTATTAGGTAATTGTATAGATTCCTGACCATTGCCTTCCTTTCTATTTATGACCATTTTTATTATACTATGCTATACGACCATTGTTATATACTTTGATATATGATCAATTACCTTAAATATTTTTTTACTCTTGTCTGTTGAAATAAAAGCCATAAAGGGTTTATGAACATCGCAATATACTATTATATATGAAGAGTTACTTTAGATCATCTCTACTCTTGTTTGATGAAATAAAATCCATACAGGTTTAATGATCATTGTAATATGTTGTGATATATGATAAATTGTTTTTAATCTTCTCTTGTTTGTAGAAATAACTGGATTATTATCACTTCAATATGTATTCGATCGAAAATAAAAATATGTAAATGTCTATCTCTGCACATTCCACTAGTCTTCCCTGGATTTTCATAAGTCGATACATTAATACATACTATCATATCTAATAATTCTGTTAGAGACATAGAGTACGTTTAGGGAGGAGTATTTGATGATAGATATATTGAGAGCAATGGACACATTAACAAAGATTAAACAAGGGCAGCAATGTCACGTTTTTTCTGGACCTGACTAAACGTTTTTTATTATTTATCTTTTTACAAGTTGAATTGTTGCCATAACGTTTCTTTAAAACAAAAAAATACGTGTTTAGATAAAGTTTCTCGAAGGGAACCTGTAGTGAATGACATGCGCCGACGTTGCAGAGAGATCTCAAATTTCAAATGTTTATAGGTTTTACTATAATCAGATGAAGGATTTACGATTTTTTGAAGTTCTGTAGAGTTTTAAAAAAGGTAAGAGAAAAGTCCAGGGAGTGCCACAATCACAAACCGCAGCCCTTCCCAGACCCCAAGAGGAAGAGGAAACCCACAAATCTAAACAAGCACAAACCGAACAAACGTACAAAAAGCACTAAGATTAGGTCTCTCTTCCCCAAGCGAGGTAATCGCAATACTAAAAGGACTGAAAAACACAAGAACAAAATGACACATGGAAATACATACAACTAATCGCCTCGTAGAATAAAACACAAAGCAACAAAGAGTAAGACTAACACCGGGACCACCGCCTTAGAACGGTCGGTAGAGCAAATCACCGGGGGGGGGGGGGGGGGGTTAAAGCACTTTTACAGCTAGCTAACTTCACCCTGGGTCCCGATGCTACTCTTAATACATAAATACATAAAAATTCGGTTCGCATAAAGGTTCCCAACTCAGTCAATGCATCAAAGCGAAAACATAAAAATCAAATTAATCACTATAATAAACAAAGACGAGTACTCATGGCTAATTCTACTGTATGACAGAGTAAATGAAAACCAATAGTTGAACCACGGGGGGCAAAGCCAAAGACATATCGTCAAGCCCCAACCCACTGGTTAAAGTTTTACGAAGAGGCCGTGATTGAGTCTGAGGCCCGAACCGCCGTCGTGCAATTAAAGAGTGAAGCATAGACATCAACAATGATTGGGTTGACAACTAGGCATGCAGTCTGCCGCATAATATCCAGGCTATAGCCAATTCTTTTATAACGGTTAATAAGTTCTCTGATTTGCTCTGAAAAGTTAGATTTACCTATAATTTTTCTAAATCTGTACACTAAGTCACCGTAAAATTCTGGTTCCGATGTACCTTGTTGCAGAAGTGTTTTCAGACTGACGCTATACATTTTCTAGAATATTATTTAAATTATATAAATTATTAAGCGAACAAATTCTAAATGGACTTATTACGCTATTTTTCTTGAAGAATTAAAGGAAACAATTAAATGCACTGCCTAACTAACGCCCTCATTCGTTCTTAAAATTAAAATCAATGCTGACTGAATGCTTATAAACAGCAATGAAATAGCATAAATTAAGCGATGATTGGCTATTAATAGTATACATTTCCTTAAAAGTGCACGTGAATGTCAATCACAGAAAATCTGCAGGATTTTATATTTTTGATAGTTTTTCTTTTTTTTTTTTTTTTTTATTCTTCAACGAAGAATTAGGGTTAGGATTAGAAAAAAAAAAAGCATCTCCATGGACATTTTATAAATGTCATTGCCTAACTTCCCCTACAACTCTTATGTTGGACAGTGTTTAACGCGTCCAGTTTGACAGCAACGGTTTTACTTCGCTTATAAAACTGTGTCCCATTATTTATTCTAAACGTGACTTACAGACTTGATTATGAGTACTTTTTTAAAGGGAAGCTCTCCTTATCTTGCCTGTAATGATAGAAATGCTTTCTTCACTTCTGATGGCCAAAAATGGTTTAATCTTTGGTCCTGTCAAATGTATTTGACGTATTATCATACCATTTAGATATAATTTTTATTAAATTTGGCACCATGTTATACTTAATTCCAATTGGGTTTAATTATACCCCTCTTGTAGCTGATTGAGTTTTTGGTGTTTATAAATGAGATATCACGATGTCTCTTTCTGATGGTACACAAGCTGATATTATTAAAGCTTTTGTGTTCTTTCAGATATTTGGACGATCTTTCGAATATTATCAATCCTTACTTTGAAAAGGAAATATGAACTCAGGTACTGATAAATGCAGATCCATATCAAGCCCGCAATACCGAAAGGAATGACATTGACATACAATTAAACAGCCACAAAATGAACAGATGGTAACAGAGGCAGAGATGGAAACCCTTTCCCAAGGCGTGCCAACTCTATTACCTAAACTTCACTGAATATATGTTAAATTGACATAATTGTTAAAAGAAAAAACATTAAAGAATGAAACACTACAGGACATTTCAAAAAGAGTACCACAATGAAAGTACCGCTTTGAAGGTATGGTCACTTTTATTTGTACTACGGAATTGCAATTGAGCAAAGTCAATTCTGCTGAGACCGAAGCTTAATTTTTTGTTATGCTTTTATCAATTTCAAACGATTTGTTTCACCCAGTTAATGACAAACGCTATGTTTTGTTGTTGTTGTTGTATTCTTTTATTTTGACATTGTTAATTTCCCGTTTTTAGGATGGCGACATTCCTCGTGCCTCTTCTTATGGTGTTAACATTATTCAACCTATTCGGTTTGCAGCATTGTCTAGTCATTTGGCTAATTGCAACGCTCGTAACAAAATTTTGACTGCCAAACTTCTCAAGCAATTGTTTGGTATTATAAACGCTTTTAATATGTGCAAACGTCGACATTACGAATTGGTTTCTAAATACGATACCAAACTAGAAACATTCTGCTAGAAGGTCTGAATGTTTTGGTGACTTAGTGTATAAGTTAGATAAACTTGTACATTAAACCTAAATCTTCTGATCAATTTAGTAAAAATATCATTTTATTATAAACGAAATGATATACAATTGATGTCATAATACAGTCTACATACTTTGCGGTTGACCCAATCATGGTTGACCACTTTGCTTATCTCTTCAGTCGCACGCCAGTAGGTCGGGTTTCAGACACTAAGAAGATCTAAGAAGGCTCCGACTTAAAACTATTTATTTAGATGGTCAGGACCTGAACTATTATGTCTGTTTCGCGGCAGTCGGGTTTCATCTGGTTGTTTTCTTCGCTCCAGTATTCAAGTGGTGATGTTTGACACCCCAGTGATCTCCAGGTGTCTCAACTCGTTATTTCTGTTGAGTCCTCATCTTTGGTTCCTTATACGTTTTAGGCTCTGATTTATTTCTTCCCTGTAATGACGAATGGATGAGTTGAAGACCTCCACACTTTCCGAACAAATATATGATTTTTACCACAATGAAAGCTGAGGGCGAGGATTGGAATCCGTAAAGCTGCCTTAGGGTATGCCTTTCCGTGTGTCATTTTGTTCTTATGTTTTTCAGTCCTTTTAGTATTGCGATTACCTCGCTTGGGAAAGAGAGAGCTAATCTTAGCGCTTTTCGTACGTTTGTTTGGTTTGTGCTTGTTTAGATTTGTCGGTTTCCTCTCCTCTTGGGGTCTGGGAAGGGCTGCGGTTTGTGATTGTGGCACTCCCTGGACTTTTCTCTTACCTTTTTTTTTTTATTTTATTACTGACCGACACAATGCGCTACTTTAATTGTGGTACATTTTGTTAATTGCTCTGCAGTATTACACCTACCAATGTTTTTTTTCCTTTTAAAGATTGAGTCAGTTAATGACATATACCGTTAAGTTTGGGTAACAGAATTGCCACCTTTTAGGAAACGAGCTTCCAACTCTACTTGCCATCTGTTATTTTTGAGGATGTTTGTCTGTCTTCCACTTTGTTGTTTAGAACTTGATGGGGATCTTATTGTATCAGTCCTTGAGTCCTCTTATTTACGTTATAAAATCTATCTAAAAGTTATCAGTTTGGTTTAAAATATTTTATTTCAAATCAATCAACAGACATGCATATTATATTTACATACAATGACACATTAATGGGATTAGAGTGAAAGCGACATGCTTATTGAATCCCTTTCCTAAAGTTATCAATGTGAAAAAGACGAAATTGTCGTTTAGCTATTTTCTGTAAATCTGGGATAATGTTTCTAATTTCTGATTAAAACATATTTTGGAGAACTGAAGAAAATTATCCCCATCACGAAAACATGCCTATATAATTTTGACCCCATTCAACCCTACTTTGTTACAGTAAAACTGGGGTTTACGGGGGTATACATTATTTTTCTTATTTCTGCTTGAAAAACATAGATTGTTGGTACTCATTAGAACCGCCTCGTCGAGCAGAAATGTGAAAAATATCAGATTTTTATCTGAAAATTTTCAGTTTTTGGTGGTAAAATTTTCAGTATATTTGATAGGCATGTTTTCGTAATGCCAGAATTTTGTCATCAATTACTCCTCCTCTTAACACTGCCCCTGTAGCGAATAACGAATGTCCTTATCGGACAGTAATAACGCAAAGGCTTACCTTTCCCTCATTGTACGCATATGCCCCAAGATTATCTTCTATCTCGCCGCGGTTTATATGTTATAAAGGAGGATGGAGATACACAAGAAAGTTAATAAATTTAAAAGAATTTCTAGAAGGTTACAGTCACGGAATACCGCCGTTCCAATGTGCCAGATAGTCATAGTCTTAAAATGACACAAAACGACATCAAAGAACTCATAAACGAACAAAAAACGTAAGATTGCGATAGAAATATTGCCTTATGAGTACGCTGATTTAAAGATTTTAGTTACAAGCATGCCGTTTTATGATCATCTCGAAATATATATGCATGTGTATAATTTTGAAAAAGATATACACCGCAGTTCCTGTATTTTTGCTGCAAAAGGTGTGGACGGAGTATTTTGCAAAAGCGCGGACGGAGCATTCTGAACATGTTCGCGGAGTGAATTGTCACACAAAAGACATAATCTGCAAAAGCCATACCGTATTTCACCTAATTACCACACATACCCCTATAAGAGCCCTACTCAGCAAATTCTTTATCTTCAGAGCCCGAATGCTTTAATCTTCGTTATAAATACAAACGCTGTTGGTACACATTTTGACATGCCTCGACAAGTCAAGGCAATACAAATGGGTAACAAACATGTTTGATTTTATATAGAGAATCAGAGAAAAATACGCTCTTCATGTAGTTCTTTGCTGATCTTTATTTATTAAGTGAGTGGATATATATATTGCTACAAGATTTTCCAGCAAAGCTTGGGCATTACGAAAAAATGCCTATTTAAATATACTGAAAATTTTACCACTAAAAAATGAAAATTTTCAGATAAAAAATTCGGATATTTTTCAAACTTCTGCTCAAAACATAGATTGTGGGTTCTCGTTAGAACCACCTCGACGAGGCGGTTCTAACGCGTACCCACAATATATGTTTTTGAGCAAAATAAAAATAATGTATGCCCCTGTAAACCCCAGTTTTACTATATAAAAGTGGGGTTTAAGTGGGGTTCATAATTATATAGGCGTGTTTTCGTGATGGGAAAAACTTACCGCATAATGCATTAATTTGTTGGAATACGGTAATACGAAGATACCCAGGAAAGGACTCAATCACAGAATATTGTCCTCTCCTCCTAAGGCAACGAATAAGATAAAGTATAATGACATCTAAAAAAAAAAAAACATCATCCTCAAAATCAGGTCAACCAGTGCACTAAAAATATAGATAAATTCTAAAACGAATGACCCGTGTATGTAATGAACACACTCACACAAAATATTGAAAATAACTTAATTGTTACGTTTGCTGGACCAGACTAGATAGTTTCGGTCAACTCCGCCTCATAATTCAGTGACTCTATTTTTTTTTTATTTTTTTTTTTTTTTTTTTTTTTTTTTCTAAACCCCGGAAATACCGCTTTGGAATGATCAACAGCAAATCTTTTGAGAACTTTCAAATTAGTTTAGAAGACATCGAGAGAACATCCAGGAATATCTACAATTAAAGATCATAGCTTACGTCCGACAACAAGAGAAAGAGCAAACCAACCATAAGAGAGCGTATGTAAGCCACAGCATTACGAAAACAGGCCTATTCAAATATATAGAAAATTTCACCGCCAAAATCTAATCTCGACGAGGCGGTTCTAACGAGTACCCACAATCTATGTTTTCGAGCAAAAATAAGTAAAATAATGTATACCCCTGTATACCCCAGTCTTACTGTACAAAAGTGGGATTTAAGGGGGTCAAAATTATATGGGCATGTTTTCGTGATGGACCGAGATAATTGCATCGCTAGACACAAAACACAACACAGATAAAACATGCAAAACATGAAAATATACCGCAGCAAACAGTCACAAGGCAACACAAAGAGCATCATGGACATCCAGATCTTAACTAATCATGTTACAGTTTCAGCTACATATTACTGTCTGATACGCGTAGGGGTTTCGCAACATCCCAGTCAGCATTCTACATAAATCTATAGCGGGCCATGATCGGCCCGTCAATGTAGCGACCCGCTATAAATATATAAAGAATGCTAGCTGGGATGTCAGTAGTAAAATCCAGCTTAAAAGAAGCTAAACACAACAGTAACAAAACGAACGATACAAAACATGCAAAAAGTCCCGTATTAAACAGCCACAAGGCCACAAAAAAAACGACCAGAACACCTGCTTAAGAATGGCTGCATTACAAAAGCACGCCTATTCAAATGATAATAATAATAATAATAATAATACAGAAAATTATAATATAGAAAATTTCACCTCGAAAAATTGATAATTTTTTTATAGAAGCTCTGATATTTTTCATATTTCTGCTCAAAACACAAAAGGGAATCTACTAATATGCAGACATTAATTCAGACCCCTCCGTTTCTGTAGACGTCGATCCCATGCTCTTTGATAGAATCTCGTGAAATTGATGCACATTAGGCATAAATACTTGTTCTTAACTGTCTTACTACAATTTATGCGCATATATAAAACTTTGAAGATAAATTCAAAGAGAGTTACTTGTACACTTAGTTTTTTGGCTCTAAGTATACTATGATATACGATTAATTACTTTAGATCTTCTCCACCCTTGTTTGTTGAAGTAAATGCCATACAGGGTTTATGATCCTTGTAATAAACTATGATATATAATGCATCATTTTAGAGCTTCTCTACTCTTGTTTGCTGGAATGAAAGTCATACTTGGTTGATCATTATTGTTATATACTATGATATACGATAAATTGCCTTAAATCTTTTCTACTCTTATTTGTTAAAATAAAAGCCGTACATGGTTTATGATCATTGGAATATACTATGATATATGATGAATTACTTCAGATCTTCTCTGCTCTTGTTTGCTGAAATAAAAGACATTCATGGTTGAATATCATTGTAATATACTATGATAATTGATGAATGACTTAAGATCTTCTCTACTCTTGTCTAATGAAACAAGAGGCCCACGGGCCACAATTCGCTCACCTGAGTGAAAAAGCCATTGCAGATAACACAACAACATTTTCCAGTATTGTCACAGTAACTTATTAACACAGTGGTCTGTCTTTACTTAACGCCTATTACTTTGGGTAAAATTTTCAGATGACATTTTGAAATATTTTTTCCCAGAGACTAGGATTTGACATTTCAGGCATATTGTCTCCAACTGAAAAAAATTGTCAGAAATGTATTTAGAAACAATAACAGATAGTAGAACGGAGTTGTTCAAATTTTACTACAGGCATGGCAAGGACTTAAGGTGTCCAAGTATTCAATGTACTAGCGGTAGTCAACATTTTGTGAAACTAAACATTCAAAAGTTTCCTGCCTTCCTCTGGTTAATTTGGGTATTAACTCTTTCCCTGCTTGTAAAGACTTTTGTTGTCGGCTGATATCATTTGCAGACAGTTTGGACCCAGATATCATGTCGGGTCTGATCTGGATCCAAACTGTTTGACACCCTGATCTTAATCTATTATTGTGCTTGCCATAAAAGATTTTGGAACAACTGTTTTTACGGGATCGCCTGTCCTAGCTGATATCCCAACTCAGTTCTTTTACGGTATCCGAGCATGCACGCCGTTCCCCAACTCGTACAGCGTGCTTTGCCGTTGTCCTTATAAAGAAAGGATCGTTTTTTGGGCGGCAAAATTTTCATTATATTAGAATAGGCGTGTTTTCGTAATGACGTTTTCATAAAAGTAAACTCCTTACCATACATGTCCTAAAATTTGAATGTCAAGTTTTATTACCTATAATAATGTATATACTTAGATTTTCAAGGTGACTATCTTGGATTTCCAATCGGGACGATTTCAGCTATTTTTTATCTACAAGTCATCCCAATGCTTCCTGCCAAGTTTTGAGTCAATTGGCCTTTCAGTTCAGAAGAAGAAGCGAAAATTTGATTCTCAAGATGGCCGCCATGGCGGCCATCTTGGATTTCCGATAGGGAGGATTTTAGCTATTTTTTGGATCTATATGTCACCCCAACGCCTCCTGCCAAGTTTTGAGTCAATTGGCTTTTGGGTTTAAGAGAAGAAGCGAAAAATAGATTTTTGAGATGGCCACCATTGGGTCATCTTGAATTTCCAATTTGCACGATTTTAGCTATTTTTTATGTACAAGTCACCCCGATGCTTCCTACCTTCTTAAAAGTCAATAAGCCTTTCGGTTCAGGAAAAGAAAAATAGGTTTTCAAGATGGCCGCCATGGCGGCCATCTTGAATTTCCTATTCAAACGATCTTAGCTATTTTTCACCTATAAGTCACCCCAATGCTTCCTACCAAGCTTGAAGTTAATTAGCTTTTGGGTTGAGGAGAAGAAGCGAAAACTAGATTTTCAAGATTGCCGCCATTTCCGATCGACACGATTTTATCTAATTTTGATCTACAAGTCAGTCAAATGCTTCCTACCTAGTTTAATGTCAAAAAGCCTTTCGGTTCATAAGAAGAAGCGAAAAATAGATTTTTAAGAATGCTACCATGGCGGCCATCTTGGTTTTCCGATCGGAACGATTTTAGCTGTTTTTGATCTATAAGTCACCCAATGTTTCCTACTAGGGTTGGAGTCAATAAGCTTTTGGGTTTAGAAGAAGAAGCGAAAAATAGATGTTCAAGATGGCAGCCATGGCGGCCATCTTGGATTTCCGATCGGCACGATTTTAGCTTCTTTATGTACAAGTCACCCCAATGCTCCCCGCTAAGTTTGGAGTCAATTGGCCTTTTGGTTCAGGAGAAAAAGCGAAGAATAGATTTTCAAGATGGCGGCCATTTTGGATTTCCGATCGAAACGATTTTAGCTATTTCTGTTCTACAAGTCACCCCAATGCTTCCTCTTAGGTATCAAGTCAACTGGCCCAGGGGTGTAGGAGGATTAGGCTTTTAAAGCAATTGTTGACGCCGCACGACGGACGACCAACGACGCACGACGGACGTCGGACGACGAACATTGACTGACCACAATAGCTCAGCATGAGCACTTCATGCTCAAGTGAGCTAATAAACGCCATACAGGAAGTATTTTACTAGCCGTTACAAGAAGGTGTTTCTGGTAGGTTGTGGTTTCTGTTCTGCAACAAGGTATATCGAAACCAGAATTTTACGGTGAATTAGTGTACAGATTTAGAAAAAATGTAGGAAAATCTAACTTTTCGGAGCAATTAAAAAAAAAACTAATTAATCATTATAAAATAATTGGCTATAGCCAAAATATTATGCGGGGCAGACTACATGCCTAGTTCGCAACCGAATCATTGTTGATGGCTATGCTTCACTCTTTAGTTGCACGACGGCGGGCTTCAGACTCAATGACGGTCTCGTCGTAAAGCTTTAACCAGTGGGTTGGGACTTGAGGATATGTCTGTGGCTTTGCCCGCCGTGGTTCAACTATTGCTTTCCATTTACTTTGGCATACAGTAGAATTAGCCATGAGTAGTTTCTTTCGTTTATCTTTGTGATTAATTTGATTTTCATGTTTTCGCTTTGATGCATTGACCGAGTTGGGAGCCTTTATGCGAACCGAATTTTTATGTATTAGGAGTAATTAAGAGTAGCATCGGAACCCAGGGTGAAGTTGGCTAGCTGAAAAAGCGCTTTAAACCCCCGTTAGTTTATTCTGCTGACCGCTCTAAGGGGATAGTCCTGGTGTTGTTCTTACTTTTTGGACTGTTTTTTCTACATGTGTTGTGATGCTAGCATTGTGGTCACCGTCTTCAATAGCTGCCCACTTTGCTTTCTGTTTTACTAGTTGTGTTGTGATGCTAGCATTTTGGTCAACTTCAACAGCTGCCCATTTGGCTTTCTGTTTTACTACTTGTGATTAAGAATGGCATCGGGACAAAGGGTGAAGTTGCTTAGCTGTAAAAGTGCTTTAAACGCCACCCCCATCCCCCCATTCCCGGTAGGTTTATTCTACTGACCGTTCTAAGGCGGTGGTCCCGGTGTTAGTCTTACTTTTTGTTGCTTTGTGGTTTATTCTACGAGGCTCTTTGTTTTATGTCTTACCTTGTGTTATTTTGTTCTTGAGTTTTTCAGTCCTTTTAGCATTGCGATTACCTTGCTTGGGGAAGAGAGAGCTAATCTTAGTCATTTTCGTACGTTTCTTCGATTTGCGCTTGTTTGGTTTTGTCTGTTTCCTCTTCCTCTTGGTGTCTGGGAAGGGCTGTGGTTTATGATTGTGGCACTCTCTGGACTTTTCTCTTATCTTTTTTAGTATTTGTCATTGTATGTTTTTGCATGTATGTCCTGGTGAAATTTGTACTTTAGTAAGCCGTTTGCCGATTCCGTTTGGCTTCCTGCTGGTTGTGGTTTGATTGTGATGCTGTTGCTTTAAGTGCGTCCTTCTATCCCTTTGGTGTTTTGGAATGGAAGGTATTAGGTAATTGTATAGATTCCTGACCATTGCCTTCCTTTCTATTTATGACCATTTTTATTATACTATGCTATACGACCATTGTTATATACTTTGATATATGATCAATTACCTTAAATATTTTTTTACTCTTGTCTGTTGAAATAAAAGCCATAAAAGGGTTTATGAACATCGCAATATACTATTATATATGAAGAGTTACTTTAGATCATCTCTACTCTTGTTTGATGAAATAAAATCCATACAGGTTTAATGATCATTGTAATATGTTGTGATATATGATAAATTGTTTTTAATCTTCTCTTGTTTGTAGAAATAACTGGATTATTATCACTTCAATATGTATTCGATCGAAAATAAAAATATGTAAATGTCTATCTCTGCACATTCCACTAGTCTTCCCTGGATTTTCATAAGTCGATACATTAATACATACTATCATATCTAATAATTCTGTTAGAGACATAGAGTACGTTAAGGGAGGAGTATTTGATGATAGATATATTGAGAGCAATGAACACATTAACAAAGATTAAACAAAGGCAGCAATGTCACGTTTTTTCTGGACCTGACTAAATGTTTTTTTTTTTATTATTTATCTTTTTTTCAAGTTGAATTTTTGCCATAACGTTTCTTTAAAACAAAAAAAATACGTGTTTAGATAAAGTTTCTCGAACGGAACCTGTAGTGAATGACATGCGCCGACGTTGCAGAGAGATCTCACATTTAAAATGTTTATAGGTTTTACTATAATCAGATGAAGGATTTACGATTTTTTGAAGTTCTGTAGAGTTTTAAAAAAGGTAAGAGAAAAGTCCAGGGAGTGCCACAATCACAAACCGCAGCCCTTCCCAGACCCCAAGTGGAAGAGGAAACCCACAAATCTAAACAAGCACAAACCGAACAAACGTACAAAAAGCACTAAGATTAGCTCTCTCTTCCCCAAGCGAGGTAATCGCAATACTAAAAGGACTGAAAAACACAAGAACAAAATGACACATGGAAATACATACAACTAATCGCCTCGTAGAATAAAACACAAAGCAACAAAGAGTAAGACTAACACCGGGACCACCGCCTTAGAACGGTCGGTAGAGCAAATCACCGGGGGCTTTAAAGCACTTTTACAGCTAGCTAACTTCACCCTGGGTCCCGATGCTACTCTTAATACATAAATACATAAAAATTCGGTTCGCATAAAGGCTCCCAACTCAGTCAATGCATCAAAGCGAAAACATAAAAATCAAATTAATCACTATAATAAACAAAGACGAGTACTCATGGCTAATTCTACTGTATGACAGAGTAAATGAAAACCAATAGTTGAACCACGGGGGGCAAAGCCAAAGACATATCGTCAAGCCCCAACCCACTGGTTAAAGTTTTACGAAGAGGCCGTGATTGAGTCTGAGGCCCGAACCGCCGTCGTGCAATTAAAGAGTGAAGCATAGACATCAACAATGATTGGGTTGACAACTAGGCATGCAGTCTGCCGCATAATATCCAGGCTATAGCCAATAATTTTATTACGGTTAATAAGTTCTCTGATTTGCTCCGAAAAGTTAGATTTACCTATAATTTTTCTAAATCTGTACACTAAGTCACCGTAAAATTCTGGTTCCGATATACCTTGTTGCAGAAGTGTTTTCAGACTGACGCTATACATTTTCTAGACTATTATTTAAATTATATAAGCGAACAAATTCTAAATGGACTTATTACGCTATTTTTCTTGAAGAATTAAAGGAAACAATTAAATGCACTGCCTATCTAACGCCCTCATTCGTTCCTGAAATTAAAATCAATGCTGACTGAATACTTATAAACAGCAATGAAATAGCATAAATTAAGCGATGATTGGCTATTAATAGTATACATTTCCTTAAAAGTGCACGTGAATGTCAATCACAGAAAATCTGCAGGATTTTATATTTTTGATAGTTTTTTTCTTTTCTTTCTTCAACGAAGAATTAGGGTTAGGATTAGAAAAAAAAAGCATCTAAATGGACATTTTATAAATGTCATTGCCTAACTTCCCCTACAACTCTTATGTTGGACAGTGTTTAACGCGTCCAGTTTGACAGCAACGGTTTTACTTCGCTTATAAAACTGTGTCCCATTATTTATTCAAAACGTGACTTACAGACTTAATTGTGAGTACTTTTTTAAAGGGAAGCTCTCCTTATCTTGCCTGTAATGATAGAAATGCTTTCTTCACTTCTGATGGCCAAAAATGGTTTAATCTTTGGTCCTGTCAAATGTATTTGACGTATTATCATACCATTTAGATATAATTTTTATTAAATTTGGCACCATGTTATACTTAATTCCAATTGGGTTTAATTATACCCCTCTTGTAGCTGATTGAGTTTTTGGTGTTTATAAATGAGATATCACGATGTCTCTTTCTGATGGTACACAAGCTGATATTATTAAAGCTTTTGTGTTCTTTCAGATATTTGGACGATCTTTCGAATATTATCAATCCTTACTTTGAAAAGGAAATATGAACTCAGGTACTGATAAATGCAGATCCATATCAAGCCCGCAATACCGAAAGGAATGACATTGACATACAATTAAACAGCCACAAAATGAACAGATGGTAACAGAGGCAGAGATGGAAACCCTTTCCCAAGGCGTGCCAACTCTATTACCTAAACTTCACTGAATATATGTTAAATTGACATAATTGTTAAAAGAAAAAACATTAAAGAATGAAACACTACAGGACATTTCAAAAAGAGTACCACAATGAAAGTACCGCTTTGAAGGTATGGTCACTTTTATTTGTACTACGGAATTGCAATTGAGCAAAGTCAATTCTGCTGAGACCGAAGCTTAATTTTTTGTTATGTTTTTATCAATTTCAAACGATTTGTTTCACCCAAAGTTAATGACAAACGCTATGTTTTGTTGTTGTTGTTGTATTCTTTTATTTTGACATTGTTAATTTCCCGTTTTTAGGATGGCGACATTCCTCGTGCCTCTTCTTATGGTGTTAACATTATTCAACCTATTCGGTTTGCAGCATTGTCTAGTCATTTGGCTAATTGCAACGCTTGTAACAAAATTTTGACTGCCAAACTTCTCAAGCAAGGTTTGGTATTATAAACGCTTTTAATATGTGCAAACGTCGACACTACGAATTGGTTTCTAAATACGATACCAAACTAGAAACATTCTGCTAGAAGGTCTGAATGTTTTGGTGACTTAGTGTATAAGTTAGATAAACTTGTACATTAAACCTGAATCTTCTGATCAATTTAGTAAAAATATCATTTTATTATAAACGAAATGATATACAACTGATGTCATAATAAGTCTACATACCTTGCGGTTGACCCAATCATGGTTGACCACTTTGCTTATCTCTTCAGTTGCACGCCAGTAGGTCGGGTTTCAGACACTAAGAAGATCTAAGAAGGCCCCGACTTAAAACTATTTATTTAGATGGTCTGGACCTGAACTATTATGTCTGTTTCGCGGCAGTCGGGTTTCATCTGGTTGTTTTCTTCGCTCCAGTATTCAAGTGGTGATGTTTGACACCCCAGTGATCTCCAGGTGTCTCAACTCGTTATTTCTGTTGAGTCCTCATCTTTGGTTCCTTATACGTTTTAGGCTGTGATTAATTTCTTCCCTGTAATGACGAATGGATGAGTTGAAGACCTCCACACTTCCCGAACAAATATATGATTTTTACCACAATGAAAGCTGAGGGCGAGGATTGGAATCCGTAAAGCTGCCTTAGGGTATGTCTTTCCGTGTGTCATTTTGTTCTTATGTTTTACAGTCCTTTTAGTATTGCGATTACCTCGCTTGGGAAAGAGAGAGCTAATCTTAGCGCTTTTCGTACGTTTGTTCGGTTTGTGCTTGTTTAGATTTGTAGGTTTCCTCTCCTCTTGGGGTCTGGGAAGGGCTGCGGTTTGTGATTGTGGCACTCCCTGGACTTTTCTCTTACCTTTTTTTTTATTTTATTACTGACCGACATAATGCGCTACTTTAATTGTGGTACATTTTGTTAATTGCTCTGCAGTATTACACCTACCAATGTCTTTTTTTTCTTTTAAAGATTGAGTCAGTTAAAGACATATACCGTTAAGTTTGGGTAACAGAATTGCCACCTTTTAGGAAACGAGCTGCCAACTCTACTTGCCATCTGTTATTTTTGTGGATGTTTGTCTGTCTTCCACTTTGTTGTTTAGAACTTGATGGGGATCTTATTGTATCAGTCCTTGATTCCTCTTATTTACGTTATAAAATCTATCTAAGAGTTATCAGTTTGGTTTAAAATATTTTATTTCAAATCAATCAATAGACATGCATATTATATTTACATACAATGACACATTGATGGGATTAGAATGAAAGCGACATGCTTATTGAATCCCTTTCCCAAAGTTATCAATGTGAAAAAGACGAAATTGTAGTTTAGCTATTTTCTGTAAATCTGGGATAATGTTTCTTATTTCTGATTAAAACATATTTTGGAGAACTGAAGAAAATTATCCCCATCACGAAAACATGCCTTTATAATTTTGACCCCCTTCAATCCTACTTTTTTACAGTAAAACTGGGGTTAACAGGGGTATACATTATTTTTCTTATTTCTGCTTGAAAAAACATAGATTGTTGGTACTCGTTAGAACCGCCTCGTCGAGGCGGTTCTAACGAGTACCCACAATCTATGTTTTGAGCAGAAATGTGAAAAATATCAGATTTTTTATCTGAAAATTTTCAGTTTTTGGTGGTAAAATTTTCAGTATATTTGAATAGGCATGTTTTCGTAATGCCAGAATTTTGTCACCAATTACTCCTCCTCTTAACACTGCCCCTGTAGCGAATAACGAATGTCCTTTAAGGCTTACCTTTCCCTCATTGTACGCATATGCCTCAAGATTATCTTCTATCTCGCCGCGGCTTATATGTTATAAAGGAGGATGGAGATACACAAGAAAGTTAATAAATTTAAAAGAATTTCTAGAAGGTTACAGTCACGGAATACCGCCGTTCCAATGTGCCAGATAGTCATAGTCTTAAAATGACACAAAACGACATCAAAGAACTCATAAACGAACAAAAACGTAAGATTGCGATAGAAATATTGCCTTATGAGTACGCTGACTTAAAGATTTTAGTTACAAGCATGCCGTTTTATGATCATCTCGAAATATATATGCATGTGTATAATTATGAAAAAGATATACACCGCAGTTCCTGTATTTTTGCTGCAAAAGGTGTGGACGGAGTATTTTGCAAAAGCGCGGACGGAGCATTCAGAACATGTTCTCGGAGTGAATTGTCACACAAAAGACATAATCTGCAAAAGCCATACCGTATTTCACCTAATTACCACACATACCCCTATAAGAGCCCTACTCAGCAAATTCTTTATCTTCAGAGCCCGAATGCTTTAATCTTCGTTATAAATACAAACGCTGTTGGTACACATTTTGACATGCCTCGACAAGTCAAGGCAATACAAATGGGTAACAAATATGTTTGATTTTATATAGAGAATCAGAGAAAAATTTTCATGTAGTTCTTTTCTGATCTTTATTTATTAAGTGAGTGGATATATGTATTGCTACAAGATTTTCCAGCAATGCTTGGGCAATACGAAAAAATGCCTATTTAAATATACTGAAAATTTTACCACTAAAAAATGAAAATTTTCAGATAAAAAATTCTGATATTTTTCAAACTTCTGCTCAAAACATAGATTGTGGGTACCCGTTAGAACCGCCTCGACGAGGCAGTTCTAACGAGTACCCACAATATATGTTTTTGAGCAAAATAAAAATAATGTATGCCCCTGTAAACCTATAAAAGTGGGGTTTAAGTGGGGTTCATAATTATATAGGCGTGTTTTCGTGATGGGAAAAACTTACCGCATAATGCATTGATTAGTTGGAATACGGTAATACGAAGATACCCAGGAAAGGACTCAATCACAGAATATTGTCCTCTCCTCCTAAGGCAACGAATAAGATAAAGTATAATGACATCTATAAAAAAACATCATCCTCAAAATCAGGTCGACCAAATCTCGTACACGAGGAGGAAGTGCACTAAAAATATAGATAAATTCTAAAACGAATGACCCGTGCATGTAATGAACACACTCACACACAATATTGAAAATAACTTAATTATTACGTTTGCTGGACCAGACTAGATAGTTTCGGTCAACTCCGCCTCATAATTCAGTGACTCTATTTTTTTTTTTTTTTTTTTTTTTTTTTTTTTTCTAAACCCCGGAAATACCGCTTTGGAATGATCAACAGCAAATCTTTTGAGAACTTTCAAATTAGTTTTGAAGACATCCAGAGAACATCCAGGAATATCTACAATTAAAGATCATAGCTTACGTACGACACCAAGAGAAAGAGCAAACCAACCATAAGAGAGCGTATGTAAGCCACAGCATTACGAAAACAGGCCTATTCAAATATATAGAAAATTTCACCGCCAAAATCTAATCTCGACGAGGCGGTTCTAACGAGTACCCACAATCTATGTTTTCGAGCAAAAATAAGTAAAATAATGTATACCCCTGTATACCCCAGTCTTACTATACAAAAGTGGGATTTAAGGGGGTCAAAATTATATGGGCATGTTTTCGTGATGGACCGAGATAATTGCATCGCTAGACACAAAACACAACACAGATAAAACATGCAAAACATGAAAATATACCGCAGCAAACAGCCACAAGGCAACACAAAGAGCATCATGGACATCCAGATCTTAACTAATCATGTTACAGTTTCAGCTACATATTACTGTCTGATACGCGTAGGGGTTTCGCAACATCCCAGTCAGCATTCTACATAAATCTATAGCGGGCCATGATCGGCCCGTCAGTGTAGCGGCCCGCTATAAATATATAAAGAATGCTAGCTGGGATGTCAGTAGTAAAATCCAGCTTAAAGGAAGCTGCTGTGAGATGGAATCTTGTTGCAAAGTTTCTTCTTTAAGCGTGGTTTCATATTGGCATTTGTTTTGTCATTATTTATTCCTCATCTTTCCTTCTTTTGTGCTTCGTACGTGTGGCATTTATTTGGTAAAGCACGTATAATTTTATGAACTCGCAGCCCTCGTCCGTAGTCCTGTAACACTTTCAGTAACACATAACTTTCCGATCCGCACATGTGTTCTACATATCAGAACTAAAACCAGCAAAACTGTTGGGGACTTGAACCTGGTTTTATATGGACACCCAGTCACCACTTTTAGTCCGTTTATAGTTTCAGCAACACATAATCGTACGATTCCCACAAGCGCTTCCAAAAGCATCAGTAGTAAAAACGGTTTAACATTTCATGCGAGCTGACCCCCCAGGCGATAATGTGCAGGAAGTCGAACCATACTTACCCTTAGTCCTTTTACAGTTTCAGCAACACATAATCATACGATCTCCGCAAGTGCTTCCAAACGCATCCGTAGTAAAAACGGTTTTACATTTCATGCGAGCTGACTCATAAGGCGACAATGTGTAGGACGTCAAACCCTACTCACCCTTAGTCCTTTTACAGTTTCAGCAACACATAATCGTAAGATCCCTGCAAGTGATCCCAAACGCATCCGTAGTAAAATTGATCTAACATAATAAGTTACATTTCATGCGAGCTGACTCCTAGAGCAATAATGTGTAGGAAGACAAACCATAAAAAAAAAAAGAAAATTATTTCCAAATGTTTTCTGAGGAATTTTCTACAGGTAGCAAACATGCTGGGCATTAAAGAAATGTGCCAAGAAGCATTACATTTACACATTTAAACTGTAACGTCAGAAAGCTTACTTTCGGACACGTGTGCCCAGCGAAGAATCAGGCCCCGAGGTTATAAAACTTTTTCATGCCCAGCTCAGCTGAGCATAAAATTTACCTGCTAATAAATCTCCTTACTAACAACTGCAATTTTTTTCTTGCTAAACATGGCTGAGCATGAAAATTTCTCCGCTAATAAATATAAAAATGCCAACCATTGTTGGCATTTTCATATTTATTAACAAAGAAATTTCATGCTCAGCTGAGTTGAGCATAAAAAATGTTTCATAACCTCGGGGCCTGATCAGCCTTGCATTCACTGGGAGCATTTTGGAATAACCAAAGACGCAAAGTATGTAGATAATTTGAAATAATTTATAGACGATGACATAGGTTTCTTTAAACAGATGAGTGGCAACGTGAGAAATCATACTTTCTGACAAGTGCGCCAAACGAAGACTTAAATAAGCATGCGCTTCCCAGCAATCTGATTTGTCTTTGTTGTCTGCTTAGTTAAACTTTGCGTCCTTAGCTATCCAAAATGCGCAGTCTGATCTGAATCTTCGCTGGGGGCACATGTCTGAAGGTACATTTCTGGTACATCTTCCTGACCTCGAGGTTGTAAATCTTTTTTCATGCTCAACTTAGCTGAGCATGAAATTTTGTCTGCTAATAAATATTAAAATGCCAACAATAGTTGGCATTTTCATATTTATTAGCAGAGAAAATCTCATGCTCAGCTATGTGTGGCAACAAAGAATTTGCAATTGTAAGTTATTTGATATTTATTAGCACGACAAATTTCATGCTCAGCTGAGTTGAGCATGAAAAAATATTTTATAACCTCGGGGCCCGATTACCATACATACCCCTTTAAGCGCCATACATACCCCTTTAAGCGCAGCCAAGCACTCTAATATTTATTACGTAGTGTGTTTTACTACCGATCGTTTTAACTCTTTAACAGGCGATAATAATAGGCCTTTGCAAACAGCGTAGATCCAGATGAGACGGCTCAATGAGCCATCTCATCTGGATCTACGCTGCTTGACATTCAGTCTTTGAACTTCACATATAAACGTCTTTCCAAACGAAAGTGTTAAAAATAAAAAAAAAGCAGAGGACAAATGTCGTCTGGAATTTGGCGCCGAAAGAGTTAACACTGTGGTTCTGGTCTTGTTTCATCAAAGTGTTTACGATGTATTTTTGTTTTACAAACATAGTACGAACGAATGGTAGACATAAATCGAGTTTCATCAAACTCTAGAGATTTGCGACGTCCTCATTTTTTGTTGTAAATTTAAGACATATACATGTATTTCGGTGTCATACGGCATTTTCCTCTAAAACTGGGTATAATTTATTTATCATGACTGCTGGTTTTAAAATAATATTGGAGGCTGAAGATGCTGCCAATTGGTCGGTTAAAAAACACGAGGGCCATGATGGGCCTTAACGCTCACTTGTGCTGAAAAATAGGTCAAGGTCACTGCAAGTTCCAAAATCATCCAATCAAAACTGAACAAGTTATGCTGATGATAATGTCAAAATATAAGCTTTTTTCAACATTCAAGGGGACATAACTCTTTGATAAATGATAAATGCTGTTATCTGGCCATGCTTCGAACTTGTTCGAGTTTCCATCTATGTCCACCCTATCTGCAAGTTTCAGCCAGATCAGATCAAAACTGATTATGAATTATGCTGCTGACAAATTTTAGCAAGAGGATGTAACTCTAAAATTAGTGATCCGATCAGTACAGTTTTCGACCTTATCCGAGATTTTATCCATGTTCCCCTTATCTGCAAGTTTCAGGAAGCTCCAATCAAAACTGAACAAGTTATGCTAATGACAAACAGAGGCTTTTTCAGCAGTCAATGGGAAATAACTGATTCGATCTGGCTAGTGTTTTAATTATCAGAGATTTCATCAATGTCCACCTTAGGAGCGATTTTCAGGAATGAGTTATGCTAATGACGAAGTCAAACAGAGGCTTTCAGCAGTCAGTGGGGAAGTACGTAACTAAGATTAATGACTCGATCTGGCCAGTGTTTGAACTTATATATCAGAGATTCAGCAATGTCCACCTTATGAGCGAGTTTCAGGAAGATCTGCTCAATACTGAATGAGTTGTGCTGATGACAAATTCAAACAGAGGCGTTTTCAGCAATCAAGGGGACGTAACTCCAAGATTAACGAGCCGAACTGGCCATTTTTTGAATTTGTCCAAGATTTTATCCGTGTCCACAGCATTTCCAAGTTTCAGGAAGTAGTTATAGTGATGACAATTCAAACAGAGGCTTTCTCAGCAATCAAGGACATGTGACTCTAAGATTAACGATCGAATCTGGCCAGCTTTCGAACTTGTCCGAGATTTTATCCCTGTTCATATTAACTTAAAGTTTCATGAACATCCAACTAAAACTGAAGGAGTTATAGTGATGACAAAGTCCAATAGAGGCTTTTTTAGCAATCAAGGTGAAAGATGCTGACGTACGACGGATGGACGACGGACAGACCACTCTTCTTCGGCCCAGGTGGGCTAAAAAGCTAGAATGTTCAGAGACAGGAATATTTACCTCTCCAATAACTTCACCTTTTACCGAAATGAATCTTGTTTAGCTCTAAAACAGTTTCGTTCGGTGCATGCTTGGTACTTGCTTACCCTGGCCGACCCCAGCTCGCCCCTACTTTAGGAAAAGAAAAACGACAAGAGAAGGCCCAACTACAGAGCTAAAAACATCATTTTAGGAGGAACATTTATTCTTCTTTACATACGAGTATATAGTTTTACATACTGTTATAAATTCTAACAGGTGCTCTAGTTTTGTTTTTTGTTGTTTTTTTCCAATCGCTGGAGGAAGCCAGACGCACACTGTATCATGTATTTTTTTTTTTTTTTTTTTTTTTTTTTTTTTTTTTTTTTTTGATACACTGCATTTAAGAATAGACACTGTTTCTAGAAAGTTCTGAAATGAACGTGTCCTTAGTAAGACTATTTTCACTACACGACAGCTGCCTCAAATGTCGGCCTGTCGACAATGTCGTTGAATTTGGAGGTAAGTCAAATGATTTTGTTTTTATTTTTATACTAAAGAAAAGCAAACAGAATGTTACTTTTATATGGAAAAATAACGGTGAACTTTACTTAAAGTATTTTAACCTCATATTTTCACCATGGGAATGGCTAATATATCGCATTGGTACAGATGCTACCCCATCGATATTACGAAAGTGCTTTAAAATAATACCTTAAGACGGCTTGTTATAATTGTAAGAAACATGATCTGTTATTTTTTAAACAAAGTAATGTATATATATTTCTTAATATGTAGTACAGATAATTATGGGATAACTTCGTCATTTAGGGAGCAAAATTGTTGGTTTAATGGGCGCTAATTTTGTTTAACGGCTACGCCTCAGCGAGCGGAATCGTATATCGGAATTTGCGACAATAAAACGGACGATTTACCTCACCAAATTTTGAAGACAATTATTCCCATTCTAATGCACTTTTGCTTGTTTTCTCTTTAAAATTACACTATTTTTCACCAACAACGATTATTTTCAGCAACCAAAAACAAGACGTCTGTCATGAAAACGAAATTACGTACTGGATTCGGGTTTCCGTCAGTAAATCGCAAACTTTCGACGACATCCAATCAGATGTAGACTCATTCAGATATTATCTTATCATTTTTCCGTGAAGCAAAAGTGCAAAAATGTGCCTAAAAAGTTCGAAAATCGGTTTGTGAATAACAAGTTTACATCCAATAGGTACTTTGCACAGACAGGAGAGATAATCCATAAAATTTTAATTTTGAATTTTGGCATTAGTCGACTTTCTTCATGTTTGGACCCCTAGTAGGCTTTGTTTTCTGTAGTGTCCATTGTCTGCGTTTTACTTCCCTTATTAACAATTTCTCCATCACGAAAACACGCCTACGTAATTTTGATCCCCTTAAACCCCACTTTTTATATAGTCGAGGCGGTTCTAACGAGTACCCATAATCTATGTTTTGAGCAGAAATGTGAAAAGTATCAGAATTTTTTATCTGAAATATTTCCTTTTTTGGTTGTAAAATTTTCAATATATTTGAATAGGCGAGTTTTTGTAATGCCATGCAAACTCCTTATTCAACATTATGTTTGGGCATTTTTTTTATTTGTAAACCGATGTTAAAAACATTGTAGGACAGCACATTGTAGGACTTTTAGGATACGAAATAAGGATAAGGCAGTATTTGTATTAGGGTGATTCATAGCGTGGTAACGCACAAAAAAAGCTCCTTCTGGAAGACCTCGCAAAAGGGAGTAGGTACTGCATCAATTAAACAGTGCAACACTATGCTCGTATCGTCTGTTGCCATTTACCCCTCCCTCGTTGTACACCTGCGGGGTAGGGTAGGATGGTGGTGAGAAATAGCGAGGCTTATAAGCGGGACAATAACCTTTCGATCGACCCTCACCACCGCTGTGAAAGCAGGATCTATTAGAAAGAAAAGTGAAGTATATGTAAGTAGACATAATGTCCTTTCTCCACACACCCGCCCCTCACAATGTGGAGGGTAAGGCCTACAACATCCAGTTATCACTAGTGTACAGGGTTTCATTACGAAAACAAGCCTATACAAATATACTGAAAATTTTACCACCAAAAAAATATAAATTTGTAGATAAAAATCTTTGAGATTTTTCATATTTCTGTTCAAAAACATAGGTTGTGGGTACTCGTTAGAACCGCCTCGACGAGGCGGTTCTAACGAGTACTCACAATCTATGTTTTGAGTAGGAATAAGAAAAATAATGTATACCCCTATAAACCCCAGTTTTACAATATAAAATTGGGGTTTAAGGGGGTCAAAATTATATAGGCATGTTTTCGTGATGACAATAGTGATTTTGGAGAAATGCATAGTAATAACCCGCATCCCCACTGTGGTATATCTACACCGGTACTTGGGTTTCGTTCTTCCGCCGGCGTCACTATAATCAAATCAAATCTTAGAAGTTTGTGAAAATATGAACTATTCTGTGATTTAGTTCATATTTTAGTTAACTGTGAATGAGAAATATTAGCCTTCTGTCTAGAAAACATACAGTTTCGCTGTATTAATGCTCTTAAATATTTTAAAATTAAAAGCAATAATTGGACGGTTTCGTGAAAAATGGCCGGTTTCGCAATGAAATAAAGTTGATTATTGACGAATGGACATTTTTGACAAAGTCGTACAAGTAAAGTTTTCGTTTTGTATAAGACTTTAAAGCTTAAAACGATCTAAATCTAAGTTCATGGTTACTGCAAATAACGATGAGTTTTTGTTCTTAACTTATTAAGAAAGTATAAAAGAAATCACAACAGTAACCATATTTCCCAAATAGTCGAAGATGTTTCTTTTTGTGTTTTTTTTTTTTCTGGGCGGGGGGTGGGGGGAGGACGAAACGAAAATACACCGGGGGAAGGACGAAACGAAAACTGCCGGTGTTGACAGACCACAGTGACCCCGCTACAACTGACTGGTAATCGATTATAATTGTTTTAAAAAAGTAATGCAATGCCTACTATCGGTGTTGCCCGCCGCGTCTACCGCTGTGGTCACTGCTTGGCATTACGCATCGATTCCCTTATATTGCTCACGAATGCAGGGCCCGACAAATCCATTGCCCGGCCGCCCGGGACAAGTCCTAAATCCCGCCGGGCAAGTCTGTTCCGTCTTTACGACGCCCAGTCGGGCAAGTGTCAAAAAATCGCCAGGACAGTTAAAAGTGCGAGTATTTACGGTAAAAAAGTCTGATCAAAAGATGTCAATAAATATTGATAATTAATTGCCCAGCTGTCCTGATTAATGCAGACAAGCCATGTTTTCATTATCACACTACCGTTAATCCAATTGATCAGTTGTTTCCCTTCCGGCGCGTGCCTTTAATCTTCCGTCGTAACAGCTGATCAATAATTGTATGCTAAACATGGCTTCTGTGTAGTATGAACCAAGTAAGGTCGGCAATTATTGTTTTTTGATATTCTAGTATTTCATTGGCTATGTGTAGCAGGGTTGCCTTATATAGGAGGTATAGTTTAGGTGTTTGTAAGTAGGTTACTTCCCTTTGACCATGTAATTGTAAAAAATTAGGATGGTTAGTTTTGGTAACATTTGGCTCATTAGTTAAGTTTAGGTTTTACTAGTAGGTGGCGCTTAAATCAGTCAGCTGTTAATTTCACTCGGAAAAGTCATGTTTTTTGGAGGAACTTTGAATTTTAAAATGTAGGGTTTAATTTATTCTCAGGTGATATTATAGTTTAGTTATATTGAAATATTTTGAATTTCAATGTGCTGCAATGATTGGGATGGCTGCATTTTGTCTTTAAATGATATTTAATGACTTTTGCAACTTTTGTGCTTAGCTTGAAAATGGCGGTAAATCTGGAATTCTGAATTACTACTAACATGTCACTCCTCTTTTGTTTGTATTTTCACTTTTATATAATCCTCTTGCAGTAACCTCACAGTCACAGAGAGAATGTCTACACCCTGTTACTGTAGAACTACACCTTGTCAGCTTATGTGAGATGAGTGACAGTACCACCCCATTCCACATATTGGTAAGAATGATATTTTTAGTTCTCATTTTCTGTGCAAGCCATATGTATTTTACAGGCATGTGTACGGGACTGCGTACTTGCGTAGGCCCGAGACTGCGTACTTGCGTAGGTCCGGAACCGGGCTGTGCTAGCTTTAATTTGAGTTATGGAAAACTGACCATCAGATATCCCATCAACAAAGTCAGTCATATAAATATATTTTTAAGTGTAAAATGCAGTATATATTTGTATGTAATTGTCATGCATTTTCCATTGTAGGTCAGCACTAACTTTAGCTGGTAATTTGTATGATACTTAGTATGGCTTGTTATATTTTCAGGGTGGTTATTTTCCTTCCACTATGTTCCTGTTCCATATTACTTATCTACACTGCTGGTATTGCTGACTTACTTCAAGATGTTCTTTAATACGTAAATACAGCTGTCGAACTCACATCCCTTTTTGTGTTGTTATCTCCATATAAAAGGTCTTAATAATACAGGAAAATTACATATGCAACTGGGCATATACCAATGAGTCACAGAGAGAATGTTGCTTACGACGTGTTTGGCTATGAAAACGAAAGCACAAAATGACACAATATAAAAACACAGGTAAGAAATTGAGTTTTTGTTCGGAAAAAAAAATGCGTGATACCGTTACGATCTCGCCTATTTGCAAAACCATTGTTATTTCCCTCTCGAAATCTGGATTTATTTAGTGTTCATCAAATAATAATGAATTTGTAAGACTAAAAAATTACTGTGTTTCAAAGTCATTTATGAAAAATTAATTCTCTGTTGATATTACTGATAACGTGTTAGGATGAAAAACAAAAAATGAACACTCATGGCTTACACAACTGACTAGTGCTTGATGACTTATGTGCTCCTAAAACCAGAAAGACTTGATGAGCACTGATATACAATACCACACAGAATAATATTCAGTTCTTTCCAATTTCTTGGAGGTTGTTCTCTGTTCTTGGGATAAATGAATACACAATTTTCAAAATGGCTTCTTTGATAAAAAATGAAGTCTTTTAATTATGAATTGTCCTATAGTTTGTAGTCAGTTCTTCAATCAAGTTAATTTCCTTGCAGGTGTATACATTTACCGTAAGATTTTTTTTTTTTTTTTTTTTTTTTTTTTTTTTTTTTTTTTTCACAAACACATGAGTATTTATTCAAGGCTTCAAGTAAATACAAATAAAATTATTTTTCAACATGCTCTCTTTGGATCCCTTTGGTATTTTCTGATGTGAAATTATGATACTTTTCTTATTTCCACTGCAAACTTAGATTGTGGGGTCTGAAACTACCTCATTGAGTGCCCATTATCTATGTTTTTGAGCGAAAAAAAAAGGAGTAAACTTATGTATGCCATTTAAAACCTCGCTTTTCTGTATATTATCTGGGATTTACAAGAGTATTGCTTTCATAGACTTGTTAACACAACGTTAAAAGTGGGACTTCTATTTCTGTTTGCAAATCTTGGGCATATAGGAATTTGAGCCGCGCAAATCCTGGGCAAGTAGGAATTTGAGCTGGGCAAGTGAAAAAAAATTTTACTTGCCCAGTGGGCAAGTGGATTTTTTTTTTTTTTTTTTTTTTTTTTTTTTTTTTGGATTTGTCAGGCCCTGCGAATGCATAGTTCTTTCCCGGGAGAATGGATTTTCGTTTGTCCACCACCTCGATCACAAGGTCAATTTTTTCAACTTTCCAAGTTTCTGTTTGTTTGTTTTTTTTTTTTTTTTTTTTTTTGTTTTTTTTGTTTTTTTGGCCTTTTGTTAATATCTTGAAGTCGTGTAATCTACTTTACATGGCCATAGTAAGCCAATATCTTGCACATGACATTTTGTGGCCCTGTATTAATAGTAAAGCATACGGACGTTTTCTGAAGAAACGCAAATTTATGTTGAACTTCGTATAAACTTCTAGCGATCTTTTGATGAAACTCACGTACGCACGTCTTAAAAAGAACGTACCGACATTTTATGATTACTTGTCCTTCTTTCCCTTTGGTGTCTTTTTTTGAAACGAAAGAAAGGTGTTTCTTTATATTTTATGGCTAAGTAACCTGATCATACTTTTCCTTGGGAACATCACGCAAACATGCCTATGTATTTTTGACCCCCTTAAACCCCACTTTTATATAGTAAAACTGGGGTTTACAGGGGTATACATTATTTTTCTTATTTCTGCTCAAAAACATAGATTGTGGGTACTCGTTAGAACCGCCTCGTCGAGGCGGTTCTAACGAGTACTCATAATCTATGTATTGAGCAGAAATATGAACTATATCAGTGTTTTTTTATCTGAAAATTTTCAGTTTTTGAAGGGGAAATGTTCTATATATTGGAATGGGCATGTTTTTGTAATAAGCTGGGTCCTCTAACTGATAGTGATAGTGATAGTAGCACTTTGTGCACATACTTTTGCTACTGTCCTTTCGACATCTCTTGGAAAGACGTTTTCTGCTTGGCGTTTTATTTTAGATGAAAATCTTTTGCTCTGATTGACCATATCTTATCAGAAACCATTTGTCTTTTCTGTTTCTTTGTATTGTTCTCAAATATTTACACTAAAATTTAATTTATGGCCAAATGTTGGTCTGGCCTATGAAATTTCTATAGTAAAGTGATTTTTTTGGAATTTTTGTCTAAAAAAAAATTTTTTTACTTTTCTCTCCGGAATATGAATTATTGATGTTTCACCACAATATTGTGAAAATTTCAGAAAAATTGAACAGGTGAAATTTGTTGAAAATCTGCCTCCAAGTTACCTACCCCACAGATTTCTGCATGATTTGGCTTCATTTTTTCTATGGAAAAAAGTGAAAATATTTTATTTTTTAAAAACCAATGACTAGATAAAAAAATTTTTGTACATAGGTAGTTACGACAAATGGTTTTGCACTAAATCATGACAAAAGTTTGCAAATTCACTACTTGTGTATAAAGCGTCAAGCAAAAACCGACTTTCTGAAAGATGTCGAAAGCACAGTAGTAATAGACAACTGCCTTCTTAAATCAGCATGGAGAAAGTGACTGTAGAAATTATGTTATGATCAATCTCCACGAAAGTTATATGGCCGAGTTGGGATTCGTACCTGCAACCCCTAGATCTGCAGTCAGCCGCGCTACCGACTACGGAAAGATTATTCTAACAGGTTCTCTTATAAGGTAACACATAATACAGTGAACCACAGTTACAACGACAGCATTTGTTCCGAAAGGTGCTGTCATTAAAATGAATTTGCTTTTGTAAAGTATCCTTTATGAGCAGAATAATATGTAAGAAATGCTTTGTTTTATTCATACTTCCTCATACAGCATATGTTTTGGATGTTTGAAAGAATGGCATATTAGAGCAGTTCTAACAAATATAAAAAAAAACATATGATTCTTGAAGTATTTAAATATAATATTCTTGCATAATTTGCGGATCATGTTACATTGAATTTTGTGTTTACGTGGAACATTTAGTGTGAAAAGTGAAAAGTAAAAAACTACGATTGGCTACGCTCTTAATACAGTTGACTCTCGCTATCTCGAACTCGCTTATCTCGAGAAAACCGCTTATCTCGAAGTGAAATTCTGGTCCCTATTTTAACATGGAAATCTAAGAACAGGTAACAATATATTGTGAAAAAGAGGAGAAATTGCTCCTAAGGAGCAATTTCTCCTCTTTTCCACAATATTTTCAATATGTCTCTAACTTCAGGAGTCATACTACATATTCATTTGTTAAATGTGGTTGTTCGATTTATTGTTTTCCTCACTTCTGCAACTCTGATATTTCGAGGTAAGGATATCTCGAAGTGTTTTAGAGAGTCCCTTGGAATTTGAGATAACGAAAGTCGACTGTACATGATTGATTGCTAGGATTGAATAATGATCAAGAGGCATCGCACTGTATATCATAAACTTGTATTATAAATATAAAATTACACTTTATGTAAAGGTGGGGTTTGGGTGGTGCGAAGGTGTCATGTATCTTTTGTCACCGGGGCGTCCAGCTGATATTAACTTATAGTTGGCCAAGGCCTGCTACCCTTGTAGCAGGTTAGGGTAGGGAGGTGATGTTTTTATTTCTTCTGTTTCTTCACTTTCATTCCTGTTCCTCTTTCTTCCCTGGTCCTCTCTTTCATCTCTTCTGCTATATCTTCTGTCTTTTTTCTCCCTTTCTCTGGGAGACGACACAAAATGACCCACAAGGGTTGACTTGTCGTTAAACCCCAACACAATCAATCAATCACTTTTTGTAAAGGCTCCATATTCCTCAAAAATACACATTTCATTATCCAATAAAGGTTTAATAAATTGATATAGGATATTAAAACAATCATAAAATGTGACAATTGACAGCCTGTAAATTTTATGTTAGTCTCTCGTTCTTGAAATGAAATGATTTTGTATCGTATCTCTGAATTAATGTTACCAACATTAATACACAGATACGATAAAAATCATTTCACTTTTGATCTAGTTCAAATATGAGAGACTAACTAAAATTTCACAAACTGTCAGATGCCACATTTTATTATATTATTTAATATTTCAATTTCTTAAACCTTTCTTGGCTAAAACATGTCTATTTTTAAGGGATGTGTAGCCTTTAAGTACGAGGAGACATCTTACGACCACCACACGACACTAACACTAGCTTTAGTGATGTAAATAGATTTTGAATGGAATGACCCTATTTGTGTCGCAGTTAACAGCTTCCAGAAAAGTTAAACACAACTTAATACATTAGCCTATAGTATTTATTACTGATCTAAACGTTGTGCATATATATAAGAACATCAATTTTTCACTTTTTACGTATGACGTCAATACCATTAGATTTACATGACGTTATTCAAGAACAAACAAATGACTTCCAACAGGTACTAGTGTTAACCCTTTCATCCTTAAGTTACTGAAATGGACTCTTCCAACTCTGAATCTGGAGGGACCATTGTTCCAAATAGGGGTCTAAGTCAGAGAACAAAATAGAATGGCAATCAATGTAGATCCTGATGAGAGGGCTCATCTTGAGCCGTCTCATTAGGAGCTACACTTTTTTCAAAACACTGTTTTGGTCTGCAGGGCTGAAAGGCCTAACAAAGGCACCTAAAACAAGCTGGAGATTTTTCTGACTATTGCCAGAAAACTGTGGAGATAAAAGGGACATGCAAAACAATAGTTTTCTTTTATCTAAACGTAGTACAAGTTTGATTGAAAGTGCAAATTTGTTTGTACCAGAACCAACATGCAGATTAATTGAAGATGCCCAGCTAGTATTCTTTATAAATCTACGGCGGGCCGTTATGACAGCTAGCAGTCTTTATAAATCTACAGCGGACCGTTCTCGGCCCGTCAGCTACCCTGACGGGCCGATAATAGCCCGCTATAGATTTATGTAGAATGCTTACTGGGTGGTGAATAAGACTTACTTACTGAAATAATATCTTCAGACTTTATTAAAAATAATTTCGGAGAGTCGATACACTTTTAAGGGAGACAACTTAATCAAACATGTTTTGCCTCCCATCTGAAAAGGGGTTTACTAAAAATGAAACAAACATCACGAAAACAAACGTATAATCCCACTTTTATATAGTAAAACTGGGGTTTATAGGGGTACACATTATTTTTTCTTATTTCTGCTCAAAAACATAGGTTGTGGGTATTCGTTTGAGCCGCCTCGGCGAGGCGGCTCTAACGAGTTCCCACAATCTATGTTTTGATCAGAAATATTAAACAAATATCGGAATTTTTATCTGAAAACGTTTAGTTTTTGGCGGTGAAATTTTCAATATATTTGAATAGGCGTGTTTTCGGAATGAATCATTTGCTTTCAAAGGGAATAATGACTAGGCATTGGGATCAAATTCTGTCCTTTTAAGTAGACATTTTTTTCAGAAGGGAACTGATAGCAACATTACGAAAACACGCCCATTCAAATACATTGAAAATTTTACCACCAAAAAATGGCAATTTTTCGGATTAAAATTCTATTTCTGCTCAAAACATAGATTGTGGGTACTCGTTAGAACCGCCTCGTCCCACCAAAAATGGCAATTTTTCGGATTAAAATTCTGATATTTTTCATATTTCTGCTGAAAACATAGATTATGGGTACTCGTTAGAACCGCCTCGTCGAGGCGGTTCTAACGAGTACCCACAATCTATGTTTTTGAGCAGAAATAACAAAAATAATGTATACCCCTATAAACCCCAGTTTTACTATATAAAAGTGGGGTTTAAGGGGGTCAAAATTATATAGGTATGTTTCCATAATGAATAGGAAGTCACAAAAAAAGTGTCTTCCTTGTCAAAAATGATATAATTCTATCACATGTATCTATTTACCTTCACTAAGATCTCTCTTACTACAAGATATATCCAGTTACAAAACAAAATATGTTCAAGAAAATTCTTTCCACTGCTGTGCGAATTATGTTCAGATAGGTGCATCTAGTACCCTGAGATACGTTTAAAAGTTAACTCTAGCTGGTTTATCATTCACATGACATAAAAAGTGTTATGAAGGTAGATTCTAAAGGCAACCATATTTGAGAGCAATGAACACACCCACAAAACTGAAAACAGCTAAAGCGTCACGTTTTCTTTCTTTGATCCAGATCAGCTAGTCTCGGCCAGTTAGACATCAACAGTGACCCTCATATACATTTTCAAAAAGCAAGATTACTTTGCTGTGAGTTTTACCGCTGCGCATGTCCCAGTTATAGGAAGGAAATTTAAATGTTGATGAATACAGCTCGGAAGGAAATCATTCCCTCCTGAACGTAATTTAGGATTTGTTTAACCCTTTTTTTGTCTGGAGACCCCTAAAAGGGCAATTGATAAACAGTGCAGATAGTTTAGCATGTTTTTTTTCTAGGGCTATCATAATCAATATAGCCTGACCTACCTAAAATTGAAACTGTCCTCTTTCCATCACGAAAACATGCCTATAAAATTTTGACCCCTTTAAACCCCACTTTTATATAGTAAAACTGGGGTTTACAGGGGTATGCATTATTTTTCTTATTTCTGCTCAAACATAGACTGTGAATACTCGTTAGAACCGCCTCGACGAGGCGGTTCTAACGAGTACCCACAATCTATGTTTTGAGCAGAAGTATGAAAAATATCAGGATTTTTTATCTGAAAATTTTCATTTTTTGGTGGTAAAATTTTCAGTATACTTGAATAGGCATGGTTTTATAATGCCATATATAGTGTGGAGAAAATGGATAAACTTTTGCAAATACTGGAGAATCCCATCAGACGCTGTATTCTGTGGCGTCTGATCTGGGTTTGCACTGTTTGCCAATCACCATTTTGGGGGAACCCAGACTAAAATGGGTTAATAGATTATCTCTGTGAGAAACGGCCTGATCCATCAAGGGAAGTGTAAGTTCTGTTTTTCTACAGTGGTCTCCGTCTAAGAATGGTCGCACATAGGTTCACATAGGTTCAATATAGAGTTCCCTCTTTTGGGTCTATACATACACCTTAGGGAACTGGATACACTTGATAGACCATTACGAAAACACGCCTATTCAAATTGAAAATTTTACAACCAAAAACTGAAAATTTTCGGATAAAAAATTCTGATATTTTTCATATTTCTACTCAAAACATAGATTATGGTACTCGTTAGAACCGCTTCAGCGAGGCGGTTCTAACGAGTACCCACAATATATGTTTTGAGCAGAAATAAGAAAAATAATGTATACCCCTGTAAACGCCAGTTTTACTATATAAAAGTGGGATTTAAGGGGGTCAAAATTATATAGGAGTGCTTTCTGCCATATTGTACCTGGGAGACAACTTTGTAATTTCCTATTCGCTTTCCTACACACTAATTCCCATATGGAAAGGGGTCTACTCTAGAAGGGAATAAGTTGCTCCCCGTTTCCTTTTAAAAAGAAAGAATTGGATCCCCGTTTCCTTTTAGAACGGAATAATTTACCCCCCATTTCCTTTTCGAAGGGAAGAATTTGCTCCCCGTTTCCTTTTAGAAGGAAAGCATTGGATCCCCGTTTCCCTTTAGAAGGGAATAATTTACTCCCCATTTCCTTTTCGAATGGAAGAATTTGCTACCCGTTTCCTTTTAGAAGGGAAGAATGAGATCCCCGCTTCCTTTTAGCAGGAAATAATTTTCTCCCCATTTCCTTTTAGAAGGGAAAAATTGCACCCCGTTTCCTTTTAGAGTAGATCCTATTTCAGGAGACAGTCAAAACATTTTGACAGCTTTGTCCTCCCTTGAAAGTGTATTCATATCCCATAAGTCTATATCTCTGTTATTGGATACAACAACATCCAGAATCTGAAAATAAAGTAATGTAACCGATATAAATATTTGTACAGTAGAACTTCACATTTCAAAAACATGCATATTCAAATATGCTGAAAATTTTACCACCAAAAAATGAAAATTTTCAGATAAAAATTCTGATAATTTTCATATTTCTGCTCAAAACACAGAGTAGATATATTATCATTAACCCTTCTCTTGCTGAATATGACATGCCTTGTTTAAGCAAACAGTGTAGCTCCAGATCAGTTCGCTTCTGAAGAAGCCAACTGGTCTGGATCTGCACTGTTTGTCATTAAATATGTAAAACAAACCGGATCAACTAATCTGATTGGCTGGAAATTAGAAATGGGCGTGGCATCTTAATTTATTCAGAATGACAAAGGTTAATGATAAAAAGTCCACAAACGTAACCTCTGTATCAAAGGCATTAGCTTTGTTTAGCTGAAAGTCTTCTGGATGTCTTATATATCTAGTACATCACGAAAACATGCCTATATAATTTTGACCCCCTTAAACCCCACTTTTGTACAGTAAAACTGGGGTTTACAGGGGTATACATTATTTTTCGTATTTCTGCTTAAAAACATAGAATGTGGGTACTCGTTAGAACCGCCTCGTCGAGGCGGTTCTAACAAGTACCCACAATCTATGTTTTGAGTAGAAATATGAAAAATATTAGAATTTTTTATCTGTAAATTTTCAGTTTTCGGAGGTGAAATTCTCAATATATTTGAATAGGCGTGTTTTCGTAATGAAGTCATCAAAATATCGAGAAGTTGAATTGAATCCTTCAAAACCACCGTCTTGATTTTCTTCAGAAAGGGGCAATATAATTCTATTTCGTAATAAAACAAACCAAATCTGCAATAAGGGGTTACGGTCGGTATTTCCTTAAATCTTTGTATAATGGGTCAAAGTTTAATACTGATCACAGGCGCTTAGTCCATCTCCCCAGGTGCATTTTAAGTGCATAAAATACATTTGCGCAGTTTGAAGCAAGTTTTAAAGAGTCTAATGATAAATTTGGTACGTTGGTTACTCCAATAAAAAGCATGCAATTAAATCCTGTGAAAACTTAATGAAAGACCGGGTAATTAAGGCAATTACAAACTCTGGTGAGGTGCTGGATAAAATTAGATCTAAATATTTTCGAGAATCCAGTTTGTCGACATAGGTTTTTACACATCATACGACTTCAATTCGAAAACATTCAAATATACAGAAATTTCACCACCAAAAACTAAAAGTTTCAGATAAAAATTCTGATATTTTTCATATTTCTGATCAAAACATAGATTGTGGGTACTCGTTAGAAACGCCTTGCCGAGGCAGTTCTTACGAGTACCCACAATCTATGTTTTTGAGCAGAAATATAATGTATATAATGTATACCCCTGTAAATCCCAGTTTTACTATATAACAGTGGGGTTTAAGGGGGTCAAAATTATATAGGTATGTTTTCGTGATGTTTACCAGCCAAAGTAACCAAGAATTTCTTATCTTAATCTCCTTTTGGTCATTAGCGTGTTATGCAATCCAAAATGTGTCTTTAAAGATAACCTCCTTGATCATAACGAAGGAACGTTCAAACGAGAAGATTCCTTTTACACACCTCGGATGATCATAACAAAGCAAGCCCGTTTAATTCACTTTTAGATATTAAGTCGACATTCTAAATATTGATAATTTTGTACAATAGTTGATAAAATTTATCCTAAATAATTTCAACTTCAGCAAAGTCGTCTGCCACCGAAGCTCCTTTTCTGGATTTAAACTTATCAATATCCAATGGTATACATCTAAAATGTATGACACAGGAAATGACTGATTTTGACACTGAACATTTTCCGTGAGCACATGGTAATAATACCTCACGTGCTACGTCATATGAGGTCAACATAGCTCAGCCTTTCATTTTGCCAGTGCAACTATTCGCAAAATTCACTTTAGCGACTTTAGAAGCATTACGAAAACACGCCTATTTAAATATATTGATAATTTCACCACGAAAAAACCTGAAAGTTTTCGGATAAAAATTCTGATATTTTCCATATTTCTGCTCAAAACATAGATTGTGGTACTCGTTAGAACCGCCTCGGTTCTAACGAGTACCCACAATCTATGTTTTGAGCAGAAATAAGAAAAATAATGTATACCCCTGTAAGCCCCAGTTTTAATATATAAAAGTGGGGTTGAAGGGGGTCAAAATTATATAGGCATGTTTTCACGATGTCTCTTAACGGCTAAAACTCCTCTAAGAAGGCTATTGGTATCATACACTTAAACAAAAATCTAACTTTTAATGTCATTACTCAGAATTAATTTCTAACTAATACGTGGGTTTGCAAGTACTATTTCAACAACCGAGAACTATCGGAAACCGAGATTTAAAGTAACTTAATTTAAAAACTAAAAAGAAGCAGTCTATAAAACTTATAAAGCTTGCCCTTCGAAACAAATAAAAGAACAAATACAAGAACGAAAATTGGAGTCTCGATTTAATAAAGGCTCTTTATAAGACAGCATTCTAGTTTGCTGGGCTGCATATGCTACCCCCCCCCCCCCCCCCCCCCCACCCCACCCCCTTTCCCGCCCTACACTAGAACCGGCTTAAGCAGAATTCGATTTTCCAAATTACCAAAATGGGACTCGAAGATCCCCAGGAAAGTAAAACTAAGCCACCGCACTACAAAACCTACAATAAGACTTGTGCGACCAGCAAAGACTAAGATTAGTCTTCGCTGATCACATGAGCCTTCTACGGCCCCCAGGCTATCACAAGAGGGATAAATGAGAACCCTGCCATACTGGATGGATGTACAGGCTGGCCTGAGTCTTTTCTGGTTTTACAAGTCTTATTGTAGGTTTTGGCGTGCACTGGCTCTTGTGATGATGTACGAGAAGATTTTCTACAGCCGCCACACGGCACTTAACCCATTGTATACTGAATAAACTCGCCGACACACTATATTGGAAGAGTCCAATTTCAATTTTAGGTATGTCCGGCTATGAGATTTACATATTCCTAGAGAAAAATGGCTAAACAATTTGCAAAAGGTGTAGACCCTGATCAGACGCCGCGTTCTGCGGCGTCTGATCTGGGTCTGCACTGTTTGCCAATTACCCTTTTACGGTCTCCCGACTACAATGGGTTAACACCAGCTGCGGTGAAGTAAAATAAAATCTATAAAGCTTGATCTTGGAAACATAGAACTCGTCTGATTTCTTTCTTTTTCAGAACAATTCATAAATGTTATTAATCGATATAAAAGATTTACATAAAATCCAAATGTTATGCAACAGACTGCACGCTCAATCAAAGCATTTCGAAAACACGCCTATTCAAATATATTGAGAATTTTACCACGAAAAAATGGAAAATTTACAGAAGAAAAATTCTGACATTTTTCTTATTTCTGCTCAAAACATAGATTGTGGGTACTCGTTAGAACCGCCTCGCCGAGGCGGTTCTATGTTTTTGAGTAGAAATAAGAAAAATAATGTATACCCCTGTAAATCCCAGTTTTACTATATAAAAATGGGGTTTATGGGGATCAAAATTATATAGGCATGTTTTCGTGATGTAATAACTTTGTATCCCAATTTAATTGCGAAGCAGTGGCTCGGGTTTCACACACAGTGGCGGCTCAATCCTAACCCTTCTAGACGGTTTGTGGCCTGACTTTTTATATGCCTCTGTAGGGCTCACCATGAATCTACCATTGGTTTTTGTTTGCTCTGACTTTTAAGTTTGTAGTTGAGCCAATATCTTTGTTATTTTATTTTATTTTTTATTATTTTATTTATTTATTAATTTTTTATTTTATTTTATTTTTTTGTTGTTGTTGTTTTTTTGTTGTTTTGTTGTTGTTGTTGTTATTGTTGTTGTTTTTCTGTGTCAATCTATCAAAGAGTTAGAAAACACTACTGCATCTTACCAGTTATGCATAGACATACTATAACATTACAAAAACATGCCTATTCAAATACACTGAAAATTTTACCACCAAAAAATGGCAATTTTTCAGACAAAAAAATTCTGATATTTTTCATATTTCTGCTCAAAACATAGATTGTGGGTATTCGTTAGAACCGCCTCGCCGAGGCGGTTCTAACGAGTACCCACAATTAATGTGTTTGAGCAGAAATAACAAAACTAATGTATACCCTTGTAAACCCCAGTTTTACTCTATAAAAGTGGGGTTTAAGGGGGGTCAAAAATATATAGGTATGTTTTCGTGATGATAGAACTGAATCAGAATAAAAGGCGATGGTTATGCACTCATTCAACCAAAATAAACTCCCACAGTTTTGCTGTTGACCATCCCAATGAGTTATTTCTCTTGTAGCTCGTCTTTCCGTGTTCGTTCTATTCTCGATGAAGTATTCTTTGGTATTTTCATTTCATATTGTTCAAATTAAATGGATTGCCTTTGGATTGCCTTTGGAAACAAAGAACTCACAAAATCACGAAAATCGGAGACTCGGTTTGATTGAGTCTCTTCATTAGCAACACTGTAGTTTGCGAGGCTGCATACGCCCCACCCAACCCCTAACGCCGGCTTAAGCGGTATTAGATTTATAAAATAACCAGGATGGGCTTTCCGGCGCTTTGGGCATAGCTTTTAATAAATGTAGGGAGGAAATACCTTCTCATTACCAAAGTCTATAGAAAATTTCACCTCCAAAAACTAAAAAATTTCAGGGTAAAAAACTCTGGTATTTTTTCATATTTCTGCTCAAAACATAGATTGTGGCACTAGTTAGAACAGCCTCGGCGAGGCGGTTCTAACGAGTACCCACAATCTATGTTTTTGAGCAGAAATAAGAAAAATAATGAACATCCCGGTAAACCCCAGTTTTACTATATAACAGTGGGTTAAAAATATATATATAGGCATCTTGTGATTGAATGATTTTGGTATCGATAGTGTAAACGAGAGCATGTTGAGCTTGAAGCTTTAAAGGTATGGAGTTTAAACATTTCCAATGTTATCGATAAGCATATCAATTTTTATTCCCAGAATAATAATCCATCATCACTTAACTTAAATCTACTTTCCGTCATCTGAAGCAGGGTTTTCAAAACGTTCATAAGAAGTATGACGGTTACATTATATTAATACACTGAAACAGGAACGGAGCAGCATCAATGCCAATAAAGAGGCTTCGGAAGAAGAGAAGGCAGTTCCCTATGGCCACTGTAACCATTTAGCCCTAAAGTTTTATGTAAGTGGCAAGGAGCACCAATACAAGCTTTCTACGATGTATTGATTACCTGAGCTTTATAAATAAATATGTAAAGCAAGGGGTTTATCTCTTGTACCACTGGAATCAACTTCTTGTCTCACTGCTATTTAAACACGTGTAATTAGATATTGTGAAAACGTTTACGAAAGATCGGGCAATAATTTGGTTTTGGTCAATTAAATAGTCTGAGCTACTTAATAAACGCATTACGAAAACACGCCTATTCAGATATATATATATAGAATTTCACCACCAAAAAACTAATAGTTTTCAGATAAAAATCCTGATATTTTTCATATTCATGCTCAAAACATAGATTGTGGGTACTCGTTAGAACCGCCTCGCAGAGGCGGTTCTAACGAGTACCCACAATCTATGTTTTTGAGCAGAAATAAGAAAAATAATGTATACCCCATTAAACCCCAGTTTTACTATATAAAAGTGGGGTTTAAGGGGGTCAAAATTATATAGATATGTTTTCGTGATGTTAAAATCAAGAGGATTTCGCGCATCCAGTTTGTCAACAAATGATTTTTCTACGCGTTTACAGCTTTGCCGTATACTTCTATCAAAGAGAAACATGCAGACTTAATTGAGAGTATTTTTCAAAAGGAGGGCTCTCCTTGTCTTGCTTGCAGTGATAGGAATGCATTCTCTACTTCTGATGATCAAAATTGGTGTAACCCATTTGTGCCTAGCGTGCCATACATGGGACACTGGCAAACAGTGTAGACCAAGATCAGACGCCGCAGAACGCGGCGTCTGATCAGGGTCTAAACTGTTTGCATTAACTACAGGCATTTCAATAAAATATGGCAATAATAAAAACTGGCTAGACACCCCTTAAACTGGAAATGGACTAGTCCAAAGAATTCAGGTAGACCAGTCCACTCGGCATAAACGGATTAAACGTTGGTCTTGTAAAAACGAATGTGACGCATTTTTATACCTTTTTATTTCGATATAATATTTTTATTTGATTGGCACTTAGTTACACTGATAAATTGTTGGAATTTCAATGGTATCTAATTGTAATCGTCTTGTAGAAGATTTGTGTTTATTTTGTTATGAAAACGATTTTAAGATGTCACATTATGATGATACAAAATCTGATATTCTTGAAGCTTTTTACTCATCTTACATATACTTGGACGTCATTTTGAACATTGACCGATCCTTACTTTGAATAAATGGTCAGCCAAATTTATCCTACTAAACTGAAATTGAACAAAATTAACTCTAATGATACCGAAGTTCCATGTTTAGATTTGAATTTATCAATTTCAAACAGTTTTGTTTCATCCAAACTTTACGACAAACACACACAATGATTTTGATTCTGACATTGCTAATTTCCCGTTTCTTTGGATGACAACGTTCCTCCTGCCCTTTCTTATGGTATTTACATTTCTCAACTTACTCGGTTTGCAAGAGTGTATAGACATTTGGTTGATTCAGTGCTCGTAACAAAGCTTTGACTGCCAAACTTCTCCAGCAGGGGTATTGGTATCATAAACTTCACAAAGCGTTTTTCTAAGTTTTGTCGTTGACATTACGAATTGGTTTCGAAATACGATACCGGAATCAAAGCACGTCAGCTACAAGGCCTATCGGAACCTAAATTTTATGGTGACTTCATGTTTAAGTTTAGAAAAGTTGTAGATGGAGTTAATAAATATAGAAACAGATAAAATCAGATCCACCCCAAGTTCTCAACATCAAAGGGGAAAATAAACAGAAAAAAATAAGCAGCCACAAAAAAGAACATATCGAGGGTTGAGCGCAAGACTAGCGTAAGTCAGATGGTTGTTTTTCCCCAAACCTAATCTCCTCACCATGAAGGCATTATGAAGATTACAACATTTCTTTCTGTAAACAATGAAAATTTAGGTGCCATTGCTCGTATGAGCAATGGCACCTAAATTTGCATTGTTTACAAAGGGGTCCAAGTTGCCCCTAAACAAGGGTTTCAAAAATATGTTTGAGTTACCATAGTCTTGCGCTCAACCCTCGACATGGCAAGCAGGGTTGGCAGCCCTTTCCTAAGAAAGGTGTTCTATTAACCTACACTTAATTGAACATTTCTTGAACTTACATAATTCTTAAAATAAAAACATTTGTAAGTGAAACACTGGAGACCTTTAACAACAAGAGCACCGCGCAGCGGGTCAGTATATGTCCGTTTACCATTTTATTAGGGTACCCCATCAATATAGCTTGACAACGCGTAAAATATGTGGACTTTTACAAATGTGCGCACGTTATGTTGCTATTGTAACCAGTTATGGCGTGAAGAAGAACAGTCTGAAGAAAATAATCAAAAGGAAATAATTAAGAAAGGGAAACTGAGAAAACGAGAGCAATCTTTTAGTAGTTTAAGTGTATTATATTGCCAAATAATCCACAAGCAAATGGGTTGGATCACAAGTTCTTACAACATTAGATAAGGTCCTCCCGAAAGACATACAACCTAAATTCAGTCCCTAGCCCCGTAGTTTTTCTGCTGACCATTCCAAGGCGGTTTCTTGATTTGGAGTTTCTAAGAGTTCGTATGTATTTTAACGCATATGTGCTGATTTGTTTTATTTATCGCATTTGTTCCACATCACTTCTTTGGGTGCCATAGTAAGACTGCGTATTGTGATTGTGACCGTCCCTGTGTACCTTTACTTATATTAGGGTGATCGGGCAAAAATAAAAGTCCTGGCCCCGATGTTATAAAGTTTTTTTCATGCTTCACTCAGCTGAGCATGAAAGTTTCTCTGCTGATAAATATGAAAATGCCAGTAATAATTGACATTTTTTTTTTAATTTATTACCAGAGAAATGTTCATGCTCAGCTATGTTTAGCAAGAAAACGTTGTTTGTTTTATTTATTCGGGCTTTACGTCGCTTTCTACAATCTTTCAGTCATATCGCGACGGTGTCTGGAAGTGGCAGGGAGTTCAACGCTCGCTTTCAGAGCACTCCAGATCAGTAGCCAACTGATCTGGATCTACACTCTTTGCAAAGGCAGGACATATCTGGGTTCAGCAGGACTAGGATTAATTTGAGATTTATTAGCAGGACACAGTTCTTGCTCAGCTGAGTTGAGGAAAGAATAAAGTTATAACCTAGTGGACTGATGACACACTGCGAATGGGTACGTTGCCCACATACGGTAAAATCGCTGTTTTCTTTCCGTTACGCATCATCTGTCATATTGAATATGCCTGTTTACTTTTTAATAGGTTTTACATTTATGAATTATCTAAAAGATTCTTAAAATTTCTAAACAAATATATTGACCTTAAAAGAACGTACTTGATGTTAATAGCTATTATCAAGTGCTACAATAAATTTTGTTATCGACTGTCTTAAGGGACAAAAACAATTTACTCGGTAGATTTTCCGCCATATTATTTTCAAGGGAGACAACTTTTGTGACTAATTGCTTGCTTTCCTGCACACACATATCCCTTTCTTGAAAGGGTCTAATTTAAAATGAAATAATTTGCTTAAATTATTACCCCTTTTCAGAATGGGACAAAAACAATTTTGACAGTGTTATCGTCTCTGAGAGTGTATTTGCTGCAATTCTTTGATTTAATATTCAGTTTTGAATTTACAAATACATCTAAAACAATTCCATGGCAAAATATTATCATTTGAACGTAGTACTTTTACGTGGAAACGTTGTTCTACGACGCGGGGACGCAGTTTTATTTTATGGGAACGTACCGATTTCAAGTACGTGAGAAAGCAAAAGAGAAATGATAATTTTTAAGGGAGATATCTCTATTTAAATAGTTTTACCTCCCATCTGAAAAGGGGGGCAAATTCGAAGGGAGTCAATTATCATTTAGAGATGTGCAACTGATATTCTCCCTTAAAATGTTTCGCAACTTGCAATGAAAGGACTGGAAGAGGTTACGTTGTCATTTAAGAGATTTGCAACTTCTAATGAACAGGGCTGGATAATGTTACATTCCCACTTAAAGAAATTCTCAACTTGCAATTAATAGGACTGGATAATGCTACGTTCTTTCTTCAAGAGATTCGCAACTTGCGTATAATAACACTAAACTACGTTACGCTCCCACTTAAAGGGACTCACAACTTGGTAGGAATGCTGGGCCGTAACACAATTAATAGGACTGGATAATGCGTCATTCCACTTTAAAGAGATTCGCAATTTGCAATTAATAGGACTGGATAATGCTACGTTCCCACTTAAAGAGATTCACAATTGGCAATTAATAGGAATGGCTAATGCAACATTCCGACACAAAGAGATTCGCAGCTTGAAATTAATAGGACTAGCTAATGCAACACTCCGACTTAAAGAGATTCGCAACTTGCAATTAATAGGACTAGATAATGGTACGTTCCCACTAAAGGAGATTTGTTACTTGCAATATCACTTTTGTAATTTAGGACTGGATAATGCTATGATCCCACTGAAAGAGACTATATAGCGAAGGTAGTCATTAATAAGTTTTTTTTTTTAAACCTGATCTCATTTTGTTTTGATATTTCTTACATCTTTTATATTGAAAAATATATCTTGTATACTTAATAACCAACAGTGTCTCCTTTTCTCCAAATCAAAAAAACAGAAATAGCATGGCTTACGTCGCTCTAAGAAGGATGTCCAGACAAATATCAGCCAAACGCATGACATATTATAGGGATCAAACATGGTTTTTCATGGATTAACATTCGCCAGGTCCCGAGGGAGGTGTTGAAAACCGAGGCCGGAGGCCGCGGTTTTCAACACCTCCTAGGGACCTGGCCAATGTTAATGCACTGATGTTCGATTGCTATTATTTGCATAAAAACTGAAAACATTTGCTACATTTCGCGTTATTTCTTGCACTATTTTGTTTCGCCTTTTCACCGATGTCTCGCGAACGAAATTTCCACGGACTATGCTCGTTCTAGGGCCTGGCAGTACACATCTCGTAACGGCAGCAAATCTGTGGCCCCGGTACGATCATATTGAAAGTTGCGTAGCCGTGCATTAACAGCGCGCGAATTGCCTTGTTAATACATGGCTTTTCACCGGTTAATGCACGGCTGTTAATAACGTGCGACACTGCTTTTTATGCAATGATCTACAATAAGACCTGTGTAACCAAAATACTCAGATCATCCTGAACATCCACCAAGTGTGACAAGGATTCTCGTTTAACCATCTTTGGACAGCCTGTGGGCTATAGAAGGCACTGGCGTGTATATTTTATATACATAGACACAGCAGTAATTTGTATTCCCATAAAGCTAGCGCATGACAAAACCTACAATAAGACCTGTGTTACCAGCAAAGACTCAGATCGTCCTGTATATCCATCCAGTACGGCAAGAGTTCGCGATTATCCCTCCTTGGATAACCTTGAAGCTATAGGAGGCACATGTGATCAGCGAAGACTCTAATCAGACTGCGCGGATGCGCAGACTGATTTAAGTCTTCGCTGGTCGCACATCTTATTGTTGGTTTTTGTCGTGCGCTGGCTCATATAGGGTTCTTATTTCTTCATGAAAATCTATGTTGTGGGTACAAATGTATCCATTAAAAGCGCCTCGCCAACCGAATACCCCCAATTTTATGGTCTTTTTTTTTTTTTTTTTTTTTGTTTTTTGTTGTTGTTGTTGTTGTTGTTGTTGTTGTTTTTGTTGTTTTTTGTGAAGCAATTAAGGAAAATACCAATCATTTATGGTGAAACAAAAGTGCGACAATATTGCATATACACACAAAAATAATGTAATTATTACTATATATTGTTGCATTCTTTTCCTAGCTGTTTATTTATTAGAATTTTTATGTATTGATATTCTCAATATTTTAACCGCACAAAGAATACAAAAGGCAAAGTGGTCAGTTGTAGTCGATGTTGACCACAATACTAGCATCATGACAAAAAACTAGTACATGAAAACAAACCAGAAAACAAAGTGTGCAGCCATACGGAAGGTGACTGCAATGCTAATACTGCAAAGAGGATCCCTATTCAAATATTCGCCTTGGAAACTACAGCAGAAGAAACCGCTGGGCTATTAACCCTTCTCTTGCTAAATACGTCAAGCCCTGTCTTAGCAAACAATGTAGATCCAGATCAGTTGGCTTCTGAAGAAGCCAACTGATCTGGATCTACACTGTTTGTCATTAAATATGTGAATTTATATTAAAAACCCGGATCAAGTAATCTGATTGGCTGGAAATTAGAAGTGGGCGTGACATCTTAATTTATTCAGCATGAGAAGGGTTAATTCAGTTTTACTCGCAGGAAACCCTGCCCTTAGTGATAATGCGGCTTCAAAACTCAAGAAACTGGAAAGCGTAAACATTATGACTCATAAAAATGTACGTACATGTTTATTTAACATCGACCGATTTTCGCCTCAGTTCTGATCACAGACAAACTATACCAAACAACGTACATGACAACTTACCACTGCTAATGGGCAAAACTGAGATTTTTTTTTTTAATTTTTAATCAAATTGTTAAGAACATCATTATTAAAAGTTTGCAGCTGTTTTAAAACATTTTGCTTAGTTTGTCCAGATACAATGTACATGTATTCAACTAAGAAGATTCACAGTAGATGTCGAATGCTGATATAATGGTGTTTGTTTGTGTTGAGGTTTTACGGCCCAGTCAACCCAATGGGGTCATGTCGAGTGCGGTTAGTTTACCTAACCACACGTTTACTGGGCAGGACTGGGAGACCCACTGGACCTATCGTACCCAAAGTTAACAGACATATAGAAAAATGCCGATATATAATTACTATGTATATTTGATCTCATTATCTGTAAAAACAAAATTACTGTAACGAAAGTTCACGTATTTTGTGATTAATAACTCGAAATTTCGACTTAATATCTTGAAATTTCGACTTAATATCTCGAAATTTCGACATATGATCTCAAAATTTCGACTAAATAACTCGAAATTTCGACATAATCAGTCGAAATTTCGACTTAATAACTCGAAATTTCGACTTAATAATTCGAAATTTCGACTTACTATCTTGAAATTTCAACTTAATAACTCGAAATTTCGACTTAATATCTTGAAATTTCGACTTAATATCTCTAAATTTCGACATATGATCTCGAAATTTGACTTAATAACCCGAAATTTCGACATAATAAGTCGAATTTCGACTTAATAATTCGAAATTTAGACTTAATATCTTAAAATTTCAACTTAATAACTCGAAATTTCGACTTAATAACTCGAAATTTCGACTTAATATCTTGAAATTTCCACTTATTATCTCGAAATTTCGACATAAGATCTCTTGAATGGAATTCACACCTGGTAATCTCGTAAGGGGTAGACGCTGGTTATGCACTCAAAATCTTTATGCGAACTTCCGGCCATGACATGAATGTCAACAAACGGGTGCATTCTCTTGATTTATTGACTTTTTAGTAAATTTCATAGACATATTTTGAATCAAAACGCTGTAGGTGCTGGTGGCCTGGGAATCAGCAGGCCCAGGGGCTTCAAAACTCACCAGATTTGAAAACGTGAAACTGCATGTTCATGTTGTCCTTTAAAGGTTTGTATAGACTAGATAACCAGTATAATTTGCATCCATATTGATACAAAATTAAACATTTGCATGCAATGACAAATAACTAGAGATCCATTTGAAATAAACGTCAAAAAGATTGCCTTTGGAAACAAAAAACACACTACAGATACGAAAATGAGAGTCTCGGTTTTATTGAGACTCTTCATAAGCAATAATGAAGTTTGCAACTCTAGCGTATACATGAGCAGAACTCCATTTTCAAAGATTCCACAATGGGCCCAATGATCCCAAAGGAAATAAAATATAATCTAAAATATACAAAAAATAATAATAAAAAAAATAAATAAAAATAAAATAAAAATAAAATAACAATGTGTCTACAGTATACGGATGCCCCCCCGGTTTGGGTACCTCTATAAAACTGCGCTAACCTTGCCAAATTAGCCTACGTCAATGCGGGGGGGGCACTTTGGACACATTTCTAGTTAAAAAAAGAATCCAAAAATAATGAGAACTATAAGGCATTTTGCCTACAAGGTCAGTAACTCTGAAACCAGGAGAATAAGAAACTCAATTTTGTGTTCTCTAGTGAGTGATTTTCAACAAAGAATCCACAAATAAGGAGAAATATAAGGTCCTTTGCCTGCAAGGCCTGTAACTCTTAAACCATAAAACAAAGAAACTCAGTTTTGTGTTCCCTAGTAAGTGATTTTCAACAAAGAATGCAAAAATAAGGAGAAATATAAGGCCGTTTGCCTGCAAGGCCTGTAACTCTTAAACCATAAGACTAAGAAACTCAGTTTTTGTGTTCCCTAGTAAGTGATTTTTAACAAAGAATACAAAAATAAGGAGAAATATAGGGCCCTTTACCTGCAAGGCCTGTAACTCTTAAACCATAAAACTAAGAAACTCAGTTTTGTGTTCCCTAGTAAGTGATCTTTAACAAAGAATGCAAAAATAAAGAGAAATATAAAGCCCTTTGCCTGCAAGGCCTGTACCTCTTAAACCATAAGACTAAGAAACTCAGTTTTGTATTCCCTAGTAAGTGATTTTCAGCAAAGAATGCAAAAATAAGGAGAAATGTAAGGCCTTTTGCCTGCAAGGCCTGTAACTCTTAAACCATAAGATTAAGAAACTCAGTTTTGCACATTTGCCTGCAAGGCCAGGAATTCTAAAACCGTATGTCTGAGAAACTCATTTTGTGTTCTCTGGAAGTGATTTTAGATTTTAATGCAGCAGCGCCAGTTGCACGTGGAGTTACGCAGTTGTAATAGCATGTACGGGGACTGACAAGTATAGTATAAACATATTTTATCGCCTTTTCTTCAAATAATAGTGCAAACAATTGGGTCCAAGGAAAATAGTATTGATGGGTCCGAGTTTTATCAGAGAAATTTATGCGATTCATCCGCTGGCAAATAAGTCATATGAAATGCTTAGTCTGGTTTTCTCTGCAAAATAAGGGAGAAATCTGAATGTCGTCTGCTTTAAAAATTGCACGGCGCTATAAAGATATTTATAGCTTTATTCATATAAATCGGACTACATTTTGAGCGGACACATATTTTAGTGGTAGTGGCGCCGGATGCAACTTGAAAACGCGAATGCCAGCAAGGAATGACAGATGAATCTGTCATTAATACCCATTTATTGCTGGTTGTTAGACAAATACCATAGTCAATTCATTGAATACCAAGAGAACAAGCAGCCTCGAAAAATATCTGAGTAAAAAATATGTGCATATACCAGGATATCAGAAAAATGGGGCCTTTCACAAAGGAATCCAGAAAAATCGGGTCATTCATATACTTTTTGTTGAAAAAAGGGGGTCAATCATATACCTGGCAGCGCTGAGAAAGGGGACCATTGGGCACGCACGTCCATACTATGCCATATATAGGAAGTTACCCCTCCGCACCACCCGACCCCCCCATCCCCTTCCTCCCCCCCTCCACCCCCCCCCCCCCCCTTCCCACGATGGTCAGTCAGAGAAAATGGCCATAACTTGAATCGTTAGGTATCTTTTGATAATATTTTGCACGCAGATTGATCCTGCCGGGATATAAAACGTGAAAATATAGGTGCACAAATTGACCTGCGTCTTCGCACTGCTGACATGTCTTGTAGGAAATGATGTGCCTCGGCTCAAGTAGCATACGTCCATAGAAGACGACTGATTTAAAACCAGGACATCTTGCCAAAAATATCTGCAATCGTCTTCAGTGATTCCAAAAGTGTTATATGAGCCGACACACGAAAAAATGGGACCTTATGGTTTTCCGGTTTGTGGTTCTTCAAATGCGCATACGCAGTCGCCTGTGGGATACAGACATGCGTTTTTGCCCGATTCTTCCTCAAGGTCCCTACTCCACTGCGCATATGGGCAGGCTCGCCTGAGCCTTTGTTGGTAGCTTATGTGATGTCATGTGCTGGCATATGATATACAGTCAACCCTCTTTATACCGACACTCGATACAACGACAAAATTCGTTTTAATGACAATTTAAATGTAATGAAACCTTCGCTCAAGCAGTGATGGTTAACAGGAAATTATGCGACATATGTTTTGTATATTTGTTAGAATCGCCTCACTGATGCGATTCTAACAAATATCCAAAACATATGTTCTATGCGGAAATAAGAATACAACAAGGCATTTTTTTACATATCATTCTGTCCATTGTAGATTCTGTACAACAGCAAATTCATTATAATGGCAACATCTTTGGGAAGAAATGCTGTCGTTATAATGAGGGTTCAGTGTATATCCATTTGTATTGGACTAATTCTCTCTTGTTCTTGTCAACAGATGTCGCACGGTTTAAATGACTGAAATTCCGCTAGAGTAGAACAGAAAGACATAGACTGGAATAAAATTATTGTACAGATATACCTAAATCATGGGTTAAACCTTCTATCCCTGATTTTCTGAAACGGACTCTTCCGTCATTGATTTTGGACACGTCAACTGATTCAAATAGGGGTTCAGTCTAAAGTCAAAAACAGAATGGTTAACAGTGTAGATCCTGATGAGACAGCTAGATACAAGCCGTGTCATTTGGATCTTCACTGTTCGTAGAGGGATTCTTTTCGGTCTGCCAGGCTGACAGGGTTTGAGGCAAATAACAAGTATTTCTGAAAGGCATATTAGTTTATATACAATACTTACATAAGAAAAACTAGAGCTTGTGTTTGTAAAACACTATGCCCCCAACTGCCTGACTCTAACACTGCTTGACTCCAACACTGCTTGCCCATGACGGTAATAGCAGTAAAAATATACGAGATTTCAGTGTTATTTTATTAAAAGGGAAATAAATCTAAAATGGGTGATAATTTGGATAAGAAAAAAATACGTGTCACCTATATTTTCATTAGGAATCCATATATGAAATTTCAAAACATTAGCACAAACGGTTCTAAACTTATGCTAAACACAATAAAGCAACAACATTAAATGGCCAGAAATTGCAAAGGGCCTTAACACCAACAACATTTCATTTAATTGTTCAAAATTTAATCAGGTGATCTCCTCCTCAGTCCCAATCAGTATATGAAATATCAAGATTCTAGCTCAATTCGTTTTGAGATATCTTGCTAACGAGATTTCAATGTTGTTTTATTTAAAGGGAATAACTAAAATGGGAGATAATTCGGATAAGACAAAAAAGTCTGGGTCACTTTTTTTTTTCTTTTTTTTTTTTTTTTTTTTTTCTTTTTTTTTCATGAGACAGCCATATATGAAATTTCAAAACATTAGCATACATGGTTCTAAACTTATGCTATGCACATAAAAGCAACAAATGGCCAAACATTGCAAAGGGCCATATCTACAACAAAATTTCATTAAATTGGTTGAAAATTTAACCAGGTATCTCCTCCTCAGTCCCAATCAGTATACCAAATATCAAGATCCTAGCTCAAATACTTTTTGAGATATCTTTCTAACGAGATTTCAATATTATTTTATTAAAAGGGAAATAACTCTTAAATGGGAGATAATTCGAATAAGAAAAAACTATCGGTCACCAATCTTTTCATGAGAATTCCATATATAAAATTCCAGAACATTAGCATGCATGGTTCTAAAGGTATGCTATGCACAACAAAGCGTGACGAACGAACGAACAAACGAACGAACGAACGAACAAAGCAGAAGCAATATGTCCCCCAAATTGTTTTAAAGTTGGGGGCATAATCACATATTAAGTAAAGGAAACACTTAAAAACGGAAAATGGATAAAACATTCATACGTTTTCTTGAATCAACATGTTCATTTTAGACTTCATGACCTCCACCTTTTATTAAACTATGTGTATTTCTTGATCGGCGTATAACATGCATATTTTGAGAATTAAGTTAGTGGTGTTCCGTGAAAAAGCAGAAAAAAACTGTAACTTTCCACAGATTAGCAGTACACAATGGGCGCATGGCTTTGTTTGAAAACACTTACGGGAAAACCCTTGTTATATTAATATCCGTATAAAGTGGGTTGAATTACTTTTGCGCAGCAAATATTGATTCAAAATTATAGGAATCAGACGGCACGCCAGTAACTATGTTAGTATTCCAAGTAAACAGGGATTGTCATTTTTTTTCAGGTCATCTCTAAAAGATCAGATATTAATAAAATGTCGAATTCTACCTTCGAGGATAAGAAACCAAATTTGCATGTCGTTTGACAATATTCAAATTCATCACGCTAAAGTTCGATGACTAAGTATTTACCTTTTCAAGATCCATCAACAAAACATACCTATATAATTTTGCTCCCCTTATATCCCACTTTTATATACGTGTAGTTAAACTGGGGTTTACAAGGGTATACGTTATTTTTCTTATTTTGTTAAAAAACATAGATTGTGAGTACTCGTTAGAACCGCCGAGTACCCACTGTCTATGTTTTGAGCAGAAAATTGAAAAAAATATCAGATTTTTTTATTTGAAAATTTTCCTTTTCTGGTTGTAAAATTTTCAATATATTTGAATTTTGCTTAAAAAAAAAACAACAGAAAAACAATATAAATTATGGGTACTCGTTAGAACCGCATCGCCGAGGCGGTTCTAACGAGTACAACGAGTACCCACAATCTATGTTTTGAGCAGAAATATGAAAAATATCAGATTTTTTTATTTGCAAATTTTCCTTTTTTGGTTTTAAAATTTTCAATATATTTGAATAGGCTTGTTTTCGTAATGAAAGCTGAGGCCACTCAGCCCACCAACTGCCTATGATCAATTAATCTGCTCCGTCTCTACGCTGGGCAAATCTTTTTCGCTGTCTATAGTAAATTTAAATGTCCCGTGGAAACGTCCGGGTGGCCGAGTGGTTAGCGCTCCCGATTTCGGATCACAAGGTTATGGGTTCCCGGGTTCGAGTGCCGCTAGTCACATGTCTTTCTTTTTAGCACATATACAACCAAAAGTGAAATAAGAGGATGCGTCTGCTTTAATCTATGAAAAATATTTGTGGTTAAAATGCGGTTTCACAAAATCCAAAATCAAGCTTCGAATTCAACTGTGATTTTCGTTTGTCTCAGCTCTCTGCACTCCTCATATATAAACAAGAGGACCATGGTGGTCATTAACGCTCACCTGTGCCTAAAAGGTCACACAATGTCTACAATATTCATTAATCTGGAGGATATAACTCCAAAATATCCGTGTCCTCCACTTCTGCAAGTTTAAGGAAGATCCAATTTTAACTGATGAAGCTATGCAGCAAACAAGTTTCTACTACCAAATACTGTCAGGGGAGATAACAAAAAACAACAACAACACAGCATCCAGAGTTGTGGTCCTTACATACAACACACCTTTTTAACCGCATGTACAATTCTACCAAGCATCATCCATGTATCTTCCATGGCGCTTAAGTTATGACAATCACATGGTTTCCACTGACAAATACTGTCAGGGGAGTGAACTCAAAAATTGCAGTATTCTAAGTAACAGTTTTTGTATACGACTAACCTTCTTACCTCCTGTTCAATCCTACCAAGTACTATCAATATATTTCAACGGGTGTTGGACTTACAAGGTCTTTATTACCAAATACTGACAGGGGAGATACCTAAAAAATTGCAGTACCTAGAGTTGTAGATCTTGTACAAGACGCGTCTTCTCAACGTCTTGTACAATTCTCCTTAATATCATCGATATATCTGAAATGGTGTTGAAGTTATGGCAATCATAAGGTTTCCATTACCAAATACTGTCAGGGGAGATAACTAAAAACTGTGGCATCTAGAGTTGCAATTCTTTTGTGTGACATGCTTTCTCAACCTTATGTACAATCCTACCAAATATCATCAATGTATCTGAAAAGATGTTGGAGTTACCAAGATCACAAAGTTTCTATTAGGGGAGATAATTCTAAACCACAGCACCTGGAGTTGTAGTTTATGCAACACATCTTCTCAACCTCATGTACAATCCTACTGAGTTCAATCAATATATCTGAAAGGGTGTTGGAGTTATCAAATGCACAAGGTTTGTTTTACTAAATACTGTCAGGGCAGATGACTAAATAACTGTGGGACCTAGAGTTGTAGTTCTTGTATGTGCCACACCTTCTCAATTCTTTCAAAAGATATGTTCTGGGAACTCAATGAAAGCATGCTACCAAGACGTTTCAAGAAGTCCTAGTTAGTACCCACAACATATTATGTTTACTAGGGGAAATAAGAAAATATGTACCTAAGCACTCCTTTAATCTGGAGCTCTGAAATGTAGACATTTCTAGTCTGATTCTCTTGATGTTAATACATTTTAAGATTTTTTTTATCCATTTCAAAATTTTAAAAGGTACAAATTATCTGACCTGCAAGAGAAACTGGGCCTAATTCAAAACCATATTATTTAAGTAGTTGTTGTCATGATAGCGAGTCAAATGGTGAAAACTTACTGAAATATTCCAAATACTTACATCATTGGTTCTTGTGAAAAATTAAAAAAAAAATGTTTTAAAAAGTTTAATTTGAAAATATTCCAAATACATGCACTTACAACAGTGGTTCTTATGAAAAAAATTTTTAAAAAATGTTTTAATTTGAAAATATTCAAAGAATGTATACAGTCTCTTCCCTTTTTGTATGTTAGGGTGCAGTGCTTATACATTTTCATATTTAGTTTGATACAATTTAATTTTGAGAAATCAAATTTATGTCAAACTAAAATTTAAATTCCATTGTCTGAAGTTATTTTACTGAAGTTTTATGTGTATTTTGTAATGATCTTTGGAATGTAATTATCAAAAATAAATGTGTTCTTGGTAATTTTTTTCCAACATAGTAACCTGTATCTTGCATTTTTCATATTAAAAAAAACGTTTTTGGAATTTAATTATATTAGTTTTCATAATTTAAAAAAAAAAATCCTAGCTTGAAATTTTAAGTGTTAATATCAATAGTAATAGAATACTTACTCTTTTTTTTTTTAATCAAAATTAGCAGTCTGGAATAAAATGATGAGGATTTAAAATCTAAAAGAATCAATGACATCATAGGATAGTGTATTGTGGGATAGCTTTTTACAAAGTATAAATAGCAATACCAGTTACTAAGACTTTGAATGCATGTAACCTTTGAACATTTAGGAATTTCCAAATGGGGTTTTCAACATAATTTTCATTTTACCAATATCTTTACCGTAATTTGAAATATTCTGAAATTAGGGGATGCATCTGAACATCTTTAAGCTCACTATTGTTTTTATTATACTCGTTTTTTGAACAGGTTATGGGGTCTGAAGCCATAAACTTTTTTGTTTCCAGCTAACTCCTCCTACAGTTACATCCCATCAGGCTGAATCTTGGTTTATAAATAGATCATGATGTGGAGCAGCACATAATGTTTCGGGGTTACAGTCCACCAAATACTAACAGGGTTATGCCCCTTTGAAAATTCCTATAAGCTTTTTGTTTCCAGCTAACTCCTCCTACAGTTTACATCCAATCAAGCTGAAACTTGATTTATACTTAGACCATGATGTGGAACAGTGCATATTATTTCAAGGTTACAGTCCACCTAATATTAGCAGAGATATGTCCCTTTGAAATTTCAGTAAACTTTTCGTTTTTGACTAAATTCTCCTACAGTTTACATCGGATCAAGCTGAAACTTGATTTATAGTTAGACCATGATGTGGAACAGTGCATATTTGTTCGAGGTTACAGAATAATGACCCTTTGAAAATTTCGTTAGTTTTTTTTTCGTTTCTTGCTAGCTTCTCCTACAGTTTACATCCGATCAAGCTGAAGTTTGATTTATAAGTAGACCATGATGTGATGCTGCGCATGCTGTTTTGAGGCCACACTCCAACAAATATTAACAGAGTTATGTCCCTTGGAATATTTCGGTAAACTTTTTGTTTCTGGCCAACTCCTCCTACAGTTTACATCGGATCAAGCTGAAACTTGATTTATAGTTAGACCATGATATTGAGCAGCTCATATTTATTCGAGGTTACAGTCCACCAAATATCAGCAGAGTTATGTTCCTTTGAAATTTCAGTAAATTTTTCACTTCCCCAGCTAACTCCTCCTACAGTTTACATTTGATCGCGCTTAAACTTGATTTATAGTAAGAACATGATGTGGAGCAGCGCAAATTATTTCAAGGTTACAGTCCGACAAATATTGGCAGTTATGCCCCTTTGAAAATTTCTGTAATTTTTTTGTTTCCGGCTTATGCCTACTACAGTTTACATTGGATCAAGCTGAAACTTGATTTATAGTTACACCATGAAGTGGAGCAGGGCATATTATTTTGAGGTTACAGTACACCATATATTAGCAGAGCTATGCCCCTTTGAAAATTCTGTAATCTTTTCGTTTCTGGCTAACTCCTATAGTTTACACCCGATCAAACTGAAACTTTGTAAATATTTACAATGAGCTTAAACTCGATTTATAATAAGAACATAATGTGGTGCAGCACATATTATTTTGAGGTTACCGAACATCAAATATTACCAGAGTTATGCCCCATTAAAAATTTCCATAAACCTTGCATTTCTGGCTAACTTCTTCTATAGTTTACATCCAATCATGCGGAAAAGCAATTTATTGTTAGACCATGGTGTGGAGCAGCACATATTATTAGGAGGTTACAGTACACCAAATAATAGCAGTTATGCCCTTTAAAATTCTGTTAATCTTTTGTTCCCGGCTAACTCCTCATATAGTTTACATCCAGTCAAGCTGAAACTTGATTTGTAGTTTGACCATGATGTGGAGCAGCACATATTATTTCAAAATTACAGTCCAACAAATAGTAGCAGCATTTTGTTCCTTTGAAATTTTTGGTAATTTTTTGGTTTCCAGCTAACTCCACTTACAATTTACACAGGTCTGGAGCACAGAACTGCACAGTAGTCCGTATGTGTGCTACATCTTATTACTTGCCAAGGGCTATGATGCCTCCGCTTGTAGAGCTCTTGTTTGTTCCTAGATACAATATATATATATATATATATATAATAGAATGGACATAATGACTCCTCAAATGGATGGAATAACAGACGGTAAACGGTAAAAGGCCAGAACTATGTACATTTAAGCACTCTAGATGATTATCCAGATTATCTTTTTAATCATAATTTCTACACAAAACATATGTTGTTGGTACTTATTTGAAGGTTATTGATAGGGTAGTTATAATGAATACCCACAACTTACAATCCTTTCAGTCCTTTAAGAAATAAGAAACATGTAAGTATTTCGTACTTGAAGAAAAAAAAACAAAAAAAAAAACAGTGTGTTATCAGATTATAAATGATGTTACTGTACACAGAACAGGGAAATTAAATAAAAGTGGTTAAAAGGGGTTCAGATCCACAGTGATGTGGATCAAATATTCATGATACTGAAACTGGTTACTCTGAATTGTGCAGAATGCACACGTGGTGTAGCGAAAATGGCATTGCTTTAGTAACATATCAAGAAATATTGAACAAAATGAAAGTACAGATGATATGTATTCTAGAGGCTTATAGAAATTAAGGAAACCGCCACCATCAGCACTCTCAGTGCTTTGATTTTATGTTGCGGGACTCGTACTGAAGTATTTATCTGCACGGTGACGAATCACCATGCCCTGTGTGTGCGCCTGTGTTGTGCAGTTTAAAATCTGTGGAGGTCTTACTACAATGTTTGTTACACGCAACACGGAGTGCGCTAAAAATTTAAATGAGATAAGAAGCTGGCCCGTAACCATCGTGCACTGAAAAGAAAGGGAATACGGCTTTTATTCCAGCCGGTACATGTACCTGCACAATAACAGCTATCGTCAAAGGAATTAAGTCAGTTGGCCAAGGTCCCTAACTTTTATCGAAAAATACACATACTGTACACTTTAGATGTGTAATTGTAGGAATTATCGAACTAGCTTTGGCTATTTTTATCTTTCTTGGAAAGTACCTATATTTCCCAGCAATTACCGCCATATAAATTATATAACCAGTTTTAGTTTCGGTTATTGTCTACTTTTGCGATAACATTGCTAATACTCTCGAAGGTAAGACTTCTGAATCTTACTGATTTAAAGTGTTTTACTTTACACTTGTAGGTACAGTTTATTGTTTTAGTCTAGGCTAAATAGGGTTAGAGGTAAAACAAATTCCTTCACAAAAGTTATGGACATTTTTAAAAAGTGTGCAATGTACTTAGTTACAGAAAAAAAGTCCTCAAAAGAATTCGCAGGCGAAATGTGATTTTTGAGGCAAAATATTGAAAAAATGAACAAAAATCAACAAAAACAGGAATAAATTCATAAAAATTACATTTGAATTCAAAACAATAATCTAAATAGCTAAAAATATTCATAATAGTGTTAAACACCTATGAAAAAATTTTGAACAAAGTCTGTGTATATAAAATAGTCATTTTTGGGGTAGAAAAGTGAAAATTTTGACCAAATCCGGGGAAAACAGGAATATTTTTTTAAAAATTTACTGGTCATGATTCCTTGAAATGTTTTGATGTAAATTGTTACATATGATTCTAAGGTAGCTGCAAGAAAAAAAGAAAATTTTTATTTCAATAAAAAATGGTCTTTTGAGGGGGAGAAAAACTCGTTATTTGACCTTAAAATAAGCTGAAACTAATTGAAATAGGCTTCTTCAGCAAAATACTGGCCCTATTTGGCAAGGTCCTGTTACTGTTGCCAATGGAACCCTATTGAAAAGTAATTTAACATCTTTCCAATTGACAGCAGGTCATTTGAGACTTGTTTATAGCATCTGATTTCATAAAATCTTGTATTAAGGAAGAAGGGGTCGTTAAAAATGGGTTAAAATAGCCTTCTTTGTTGCATTGCTGGGTATATTTGGTAAAATGTTACTTTTGGCAATGGGACCCTATAAAAACAATTTTATATCTTCCTAGTTAGAAAAGGACACCACTGTCGACTAGTTGGTTTTGTCTGGTCTCATGAAACCTTGTTTAAGTGAGAAAGGGGCCATTCTAAAAGGGTTGAGATATGCATCTTCAGCTAGATACTGAGCATTTGTTGTATAAATGTATTACACCTGACAATGGAATCTTTTTTTAAAAGTAGGTCATCTGAGACCTGCTGCTAGTGTCTGGTCTCATAACAGTCTTGTTTAAGATGAAAAAGGGTCGTTCAGAATGGGTTGAAATAGGCATTTTCAGCCAAATACTGGGCATATTTTGTATTGATAAAATACAAGATGGCAACAGAACCCAATAGAAAAATGATACCATATCTAACTGGTTAATGGGCAGGTTATTTGAGACTTGCTGGTAATGTCTGATCCCATAATAGGCGTAATTTAGAGGAAAAGGGGCCGTTCAAATTTGTTGACATATGCATCTGCAGCCAAATACTGGACATATTTTGTGATGATGAATTACAATTGGCAATGAACCCAGTTGAAAGTGATATTGAAACCTATCTGGTTAAAGAGGAAACCTATCTGGTTAAAGAGTTAGTCGTTTGAGACTTACTGGCATGGTATGATGCCATAAAAAGGTCTCGCTGAACGGGAAAAGGGGTCGTTAAAACAGTGTTAAAATAGTCTTCTCCATCCAAATACTTGGCATAGTTGGTGTAGATATCAAACTATTTCCAATGGAACTTTATTAGTAAGTTTGAAACCTATGCTGAATGTTATTTGAGACTTGTTGGTATTATATGGTCGTAAGAAACTCCTGTTTAAAGAGGTAAAGTGTCATTCAAAATCTGCTAATAAATAAAAATAAGCATTTTCAGGCAACTGTTGGACGTATTTAGTATAGATATCTTAGAACTGGCAATGAAACCATAATTAAAGTGATATTGATACCTATTTTGTTGAAGGGCAGGTTATTTGAGACTTGTAGGTGGTGTCTGAGCTCATAAAAAATTTGTTTAAGGGGAAAAAGGTTATTCAAATGTGTTGAAATAGGTCTCTTCAGCCAGATACTGGACATAATTTGGTATAGATGTAATACAACTGGCAATTTAACCCTATCAAAAAACTTTTATATCTGTCTTTTTGAATCACAGGTCATTTGAAACTTGTTGACAGTGAATGGTCTCAGAAAACTTTTATTTAGCACAAAAGAGGTCATTCAAAATGTGTTGAAACAGATATCTTCTGCCAAATACTGGTCATATTTAACAAGGGTCTAACAACTAGCATTGGAACACACCCATTAAGTCTCAAATGACTTTTCCTTAAACCAGATATCTATCAAAATCAATTTTCATTAGGGTTCAATTGCCAATTGCATGACATCTATGCCAAATATGATAAGTTTTTAGCTCGCCTGGATGAAGTCCAGGAAGAGCTATTGCACTACCCCCGGCGTCGGCGTCGGCGCCCACATTTACGTTAAAGTTTTTTAAGAGCTCATATTTTCCAAACCATATGATGGATTTGGTTCATATTTGGTATGATGATAGATATAGATCCAAAGTTTCTTTCAGCAATACCCCAACCCATGCCTATGATCTTAAGGTCAAGTTCACAGACTGTGAAATTTTACAAATAAAGTATTACGTTAAAGTTTTTAAAGAGCTCGTATTTTCCAAACCAAATGATGGATTTGGTTCATATTTTGCATGATGACAGATAGAGGTCCAGAGTTTATTATCCCCTCTCACCACGAAGTGGCGAGGGAATATAGGGTGTTTTTTTTACGTAAGTACGTATGTAGGTACGTACATATGTTCACCTTTTGTCATCGCTCTAGTGCCTACATTTATCAATGGACTTTAATATAACTTTATACAGATGTTGTGTATGACAATATCTAAAATAAGTTCGACTTTCAGGGTGTTGGGCTCAAGGTCAAGGTCATTGTGGCTATTTTGAGAAAAATTTTATCATTGCTCTAGCGCCTACATTTATCAATGGATTTTAATATAACTTCACAGAAAGATACCCCCACCTATGACTATGGCCAAAAGTTCAAGGTCACAGACAAATTTTGTGCTAGAGTTTTATGTTAAAGCTTTTTAAAAGCTTTAATTTCAAAACCATATGATGGATTTGGTTCATGTTGGGTTTGATGATAGATATGGGTCCAAAGTTTTATTCAGCAGCACCCCTCCCCTATGACAATTATGACCTTAATGCCCCCTTCCTCCCCCGATAGGCCAAAGGGGCATTTAGTCCTTAGATCCAGGCGAGCTATGCTGTCTGCTGACAGCTCTTGTTGGATGAAGAAGCCTATTTCAGTTCAAACCTGATCACCCCATTTTCTCTTAAACAAGACTCTTATGACACCAGACACAACCTACAAATCTCAGACAAACTGCCCTTGAACGAAATAGTTATCACTATTATTTTCAGTAGGATTCCATTGCCAACTTTAATTCATCTAAATGAAATGCACCTAATATTTCGATGGAGTTGCCTATTTTTACACATTTTGAATAACCCCTTTCGCCTTTAACAAGAGTTTCTTTATGCAAAACACAACCAAAACGTCACAAAGGACCTGGCCTTCAACAATGTAGGTATCAAAACCACGTTTCACTAGGGTTTCATTGACACTTGTATGACATTTATTCCATATATGCCCAGCATTCGATTGCAGATGCTGATCTAATACATTTTGAATGACCCATTTTGCCCTTAAACCAGTGTTTCATACAACCAGACACTACCAACAAAAAAAAAATGACATGCCTTACAACAAGATATGGATATAATTCATTTTTGATAGGGTTTCGTTGTCACTTTTATGACATCTTCTACATAAAATCCCGGTTTGGGGATAATGAAGCCTAATACAACCCATTCTTAACAGCCCCTCCTCCCTTAAACCAGACTTTTATGAGGCCAGACACTGCAAATAAGTCACAAATGACCTGTCCTTTATCCACAGAGATAACAAAATCACTTAAAAATAAGGTACTTTTGCCAGTTGAATTTCAGTGTTCCAAATACGCCCAGTATTTGGCTGGAGATGACTATTTCAACCAATTTTGAACAACCCCTTTTCCTCAATAATAATTTTTTTTTCATGAGACAAAATACTACCAACAAGTCTCAAAAATCTGCCCATTTACCAGTAGGTTATGGTATCATATTTCATTTGGGTTCTGTTGCCGTTTTGTATTTTATTAATACCAAATATGCCCAGTATTTGGCTGAAAATGCCTATTTCAACACATTCTGAACGACCCCTTTTCATCTTAAACAAGATTGTTATGAGACCAGACACTACCAACAAGTCTCAAATAACCTGTCCTTTAACCGGAAAGATGTAAAATGACTTTTAAAACAAAATGCCATTGTCAGGTGTAACACATTTATACTACAAATGCTCAGTATCTAGCTGAAGATGCATATCTCAACCCTTTTAGAATGACCCTTTTCTCTCTTGAACAAGATTTTATGAGACCAGGCAAAACCAACAAGTCTCCAGTGGTGTTCTTTTCTAACTAGGAAGATATAAAATTGTTTTCAATAGGGTCCCATTGCCAAAAAGTAACACGACTTTACCAAATATACCCAGTAATGTAACGAAGAATGACCCCTTCTTACCTAATACAAGATTTTATGAGATCGGATGCTATAAACAAGTCTCAAATGACCTGCTGTCAATTGGAAAGATGTTAAGTTACTTTTCAATAGGGTTCCATTGGCAACAGTAACAGGACCTTGCCAAATAGGGCCAGTATTTTGCTGAAGAAGCCTATTTCAATTAGTTTCAGCTTATTTTTAGGTCAAATAACGAGTTTTTCTCCCCCTCAAAAGACTATTTTTTTATTAAAATAAAAACTTTCTTTTTTTCTTGCAGCTACCTGAGAATCATATGTAATAATTTACATCAAAACATTTCAAGGAATTATGACCAGTAAATTTTTAAAAAATTATTCCTGTTTTCCTCAGATTTTGTCAAAATTTTTGCTTTTCTACCCCAAAAATGACTATTTTGTATACATAGACTTTGTTCAAAATTTTTTCATAGGTGTTTAGCACTATTTTGAATATTTTTTAGCTATTTAGAGTATTGTTTTGAATTCAAATGTAATTTTTATGAATTTATTCCTGTTTTTGTTGATTTTTTGTTCATTTTTTTCAATATTTTGCCTCAAAAATCACTTTTCGCCTGCGAATTTTTTTGAAGACTTTTTTTCTGTAACTTAGGATACCTCCGTGGTATAAAAAATATAAATATCTTTTGTGAAGGAATTTGTTTTAGGTTATGCGATTTTTTGGGCTAAAATGACTAGACTATTTTTAGAGGACACAGTAAACAAGGAGTCGTATGACACCATATATTGCACGTATTGTGGTATTGTCTGGTAAGAACATACAACAAAACAGTTCCAGATAAGGATTTGCTGTAATGAGTACTTTTACTCACTGCTTCAAAATGTAATGCTGAAATACCCCCTCTTGGGGCGGGGGCGTGTTGGGGTGGGAGGGGGTGGGGGGTAACTTCCCATATATGGCATAGTACGGATGTGCGTGCCGAATAGCCCCATTTTTCAGTGTGAAAGGCCCCATTTTTCTGACATCCTGGTATGTGCACATATTTTTCGCTCAGAGATTTTTCGAAGCTGCTTATCCCTCTGGTGGGTGGGGGGGGGGGGTGGTAACTTAGGGTTAAGGACCCATTCATGTACTTGATCATCCAAAATGTTGACCTATTCAGATACTGCCCTTTGATTTTTTGTACCCATTTTTTGCTGGTTGTTAGACAAATATCACAGTCAATTCATGTAATACCAAGAGGATAAGCGGCCTCAAAAAATCTCTGAGCGAAAAATATGTGCATATACCAGGATGTCAGAAAAATGGGGCCTTTCACATAGGAATCCAGAAAAATTGGGCCATTCATATACTTTTTGTTGAAAAAAGGGGGCCAGTCATATACTTGGCAGTGCTGAAAAAAGGGTTCTATTCGGCACGCACATCCGTACTATGCCATATATAGGAAGTTACCCCTTCCCCCCCCCCTTCCCCCCCCCCCCCCTCCTCCCACACACACACACGAGGCTTATCCTCTTGGTATTACATGAATTGACTGTGATATTTGTGTAATAACCAGCAAAAAATGGGTACAAAAAGTCAAAGGGCAGTATATGAATAGGTCAACATTTTGGATGATCAAGTATATGAATGGGTCCGTTTTTTCGAAGACCAGGTATATGAATGGGGTAGGTTTTGAAATATTGGCTCGCACACCCGTACCAAAATTACCCCTAAGTTACCACCTCCCCACTCCCGAGAATACCCCTAGTCTACCCGAGATACCGCATTAACCCTAAATAGATGTACATATATTTTGACACCTTTAATTAGTCCTTACCATGTTTGTCCTAAAATTTCAACGTCTGACTATAGATTTGCCTAAAAAGCTACTGGATGAATATCAAACAGTGTAGACCCTGATCAGACAGCACATCCTGCGGCGCCTGATCTGGGTCTACACTCTTTGCTCTGGCGTGTCTGTTCCAATACTTAGGATTATTACGGTATTTTTACAGCATGTTAAATGGATGCTTACCGTCTTAAATACAATGTATGCAAAACGAATCATCAAAACTCATGCTAACACTCTATAGACCAAGTGTTTTTGAGAGGGTCAGATCTGACTCCTATCAAATTACCCTGAATTTTGCTATCACTGAATAATATCTATTAGCTCCCATTATTTGTTGTTTTAACCTTCAGCTCTCAGTTTCAGCTACTCTGTGTTGTAATTACTCTGTCAAAAGTGAGCAACTGTTGAAAAATGTAATTTTCGTCGGTTGATTGCAAAGAATTAGACGAAAATTAATTTCCCCTGTTTAGTCAGCACACCCCTGACTAATATAGATGGCGTTTATGTATGCAAAGGTTTTCGTTCGAGGTCCTGGGAACTTGATGTGATGCCAAGTTTCATTCAGCCTCACGGTGCAGCCGACTGTAGACGAAATTACGTTATAAGCTTTTATTTTGTTTTTCACGGCTGAAATGTTAATGGGGAAATGACGTAGCTCTCGCATAATATTTTTATCTACAAGGTATTGGTTTTTGCATGCGAAAATTAGGTGTAGCATGGTTAAATGACGGATTAATAAAAAAGTTTCCGTTTTTCAACGGAAAGCGTCTTCAGAGTGTTTGTCCTAGGGTACAATGGTGTGCTGAGTGGTTCTGGGGGAATAAAATCATTTCACCTTTTGTTTTGTTATGTTGCATTTGGTATGATATCTGCATAATAGTGAAAGGTACTTTGAATTATGGACTTTAGAGAAAATATTTTATGAGGAAATGTATGTATGGCAAAAATCTAATGGCGTCAAATGGTAGCCTAAGTCAATTTATACCTGGTAAACTGTTCTAGCATCATCAATTGGAAGAGTCAACAAGTCATTTAAGGGGTGTCTGGATACTGTTTATATTTGGTTTGTATAAAGAAGTACCTGTATTGTGCAAACAATGGCGACTGCATATGAAGCGGCGCTCAGCCGGGTGTGTCTGAGCTGGGTGTAATTAACTGTTTGAGCAGTCTAACCCCATATACTGATTCCACTAACACGACTTAACTGTTTTTGTGCTGACCCTATTATGTTCTGTGACCATCCAGAAAAAAAGTTCTTAATGATTGCTCAAACAATTAAAATCAAAGCACTGGCAGCACGGCTGGGTCGATTGTCTGGGTGTAGGCTGGGAAAATGATCCTGAACAGGGACTTAAAATCTTTCATTCAGCCCTTAACCCTTTTATTTAAGCAAACAGTGCAGACCCCAATCAGATGCTGTGCTCCGCGGCGTCTGATCTGGGTATAAACCGTTTGCCAATGTGCCAGCACACGAGCCCAGCTCATGTTTTACGGATAACCCTCTATCAACAGCACTCTGACGTCACAGCAACAAGATAAACACGGCAATGAATAGCCGTTAACTGGATTTCCTACAAATGCTATTCCGTGGTCAGCGATAGCGACTGATTTAAATATAACTTCACACAAATATGGGTCTAACAATATCTCGAGCAAGTTCGACTTTCAGGGTCCTGTGCTCAAGCGCAAGGTCACTGTGGCTGTTTTTAGAAGAAAAAAAACAACAAAAAAACACTTTGTCATCGTTCTTGCATCTACATTTATTGATGGATTTTAATGTAACATCACACAAATATTGGGTATGACAATATCTCAAGCAAGTTTGACTTTCAGGGTCCCGGACTCAAGTTCTAGGTCACTGTGGCTATTTTTAGAAAATATTGTCATCGCTCTAGTGCCAACATTTATCAATGGATTTTAATATAACATCACACAAATGTTGGGTATGACAATATCTCAAGCAAGTTTGACTTTCAAGGTCCTGGGCTAAAGGTCAAGGTCACTGTGGCTATTTTAGAAAAAAAAAACAACTTTGTAATCGCTCTAGCTCCTACATTTATTGATGGATTTTAATGTAACTTCTAACAAATGTTGAGTATGATAATATCTCGACTTTTTAACTTTCTTAACTTTTCTTGTGAGTAGTATATATAAATTGGACAAACAATATATTTCCATTAAATATGCTTTGACACAAACTACTATTGTTAATTAGCTATTCTAAAATTACATATTAAATATTGAAAATCGCGGCAACCAAGTCAGCAAATGTAACAGTTATAAAAGATTTTATATTTCTTAATTCTGAACCAATTTTGATCAAACTTACCACAAAATTCATGGTTTGTAATGTACATGTATTTTTAATTTGCAAGACATATAATTAATGGGTTGCAGTTTCCACCTGTTTCTGGTATATAGTATGACCCAATATGATGAAAAAAGCACACATGTCGCATCTCAGACTCTGAGTAGTATCTATCACTAAATCAACTTCATTGTGCACCACAATGACGCTTCACGTTAAAAATTTTAGCTAATGTTTACCATATGTTCCCTTGTAATATATATTGAAGACAGGAGTATGTGGGAGTCTACGTTATTCAGAATGTTAGCAGTTATTTTAATCACGATTTCGTTATTTTCTGTTACTTGTAGCAACCGTTTACTGTATAAAATTGTCTTTATTTGCTAAATGATCAAACTGTTGTTCATTTTTGATAATGTGTTCTGAAATTCCCATACCCGGTATATTGTAGGTACTCATCAGAAGCGTTTGGCATATGTTGTGGGTATTCATTAAAATCGTTACACAATACGAGTATATACTATGGATACTTGCAGAAGTGCTTCTACCCAGAATATATGTCTTAAGGCGAAATCAGGAAACAAAATTCTCTTGAAACCTCTCCTATCTAGAATACCAGTCTTCGTTTTGGAAAATAGCTGATGTTCAGCTGTGTTCCAAGGCATGTATTATTTTACATTTTACACAAACGGATATTATGAAATATATAGCTTTTCCTTCTTGCGTATATGTGTTTTATGCATGTGGTGGCTACCGCTATGACACACATTTAACGAAAAATGTGTCCCGTACAAATGATCGGAGTGCCACTAAATGACGATGATTTTGAGCCATAAACTATATTCTGAGTAGCAATATATAAACGATCCCATATAGAAAGTATATGTCCAGACCCAGCTTGATTTCATGCTTTACTCAGTTGAGCATGAACTTTATCCTGCTAATCAATCTCAAATTACTAATAATTGCAAATTATTTCCATTAACAACTATTGGTGGCATTTTCATATTTATAAGTAGAGAAAATTTCATGTTCAGCTGAGTTGATTATGTTAAAAGTTTAATAACATTGGGGCCAGGCTATAGCTCTAGATAATCTAGTCTTTCAACTTAAAAATGGATTTGTTCTCATTTTTTCACAAAACATACGTAGTTGGTTCTCATTAGAAGTGCCTTAGTAGAAATTAGGAAAAAATTATCTTATAACCCTCTTATCTAGAACTATATAAGTAATCGCGTTCCATTCATACTGTCTGAACTTACGACGGTGGCCATTTAGACCGATCCGATTTAATGGATACAACATATTGGCTAAAAGCTATTTAATTCTAAAAGAAAATCGCCTAATTCTGTACACCCCTGCATTCCCCTGTGTAGATTATGGAGCAACATGGGTGTACACACGCCCATGCCCGCCCACACCCAAACATATATATAGTTGACTCTTGTTACCTCGACGTCGCTTATCACAAATAACCACTTATATCGTAGTGAAAATCTGATTCCTATTCTAACATGGAAATCTGAAACAAGGTAACAAAATACTGTAGAAAAGACGAGAAATTGCCCCACAATATTTTCAAAATATCTCTAACTTCAGGAGTAAATTACATGTTCATTTGTTAAATGAGATTTTTCGATTTATTTGTTCCTCAATTCTGCAAATCTGATATGTCGAGATACGGAGTCCTTTGGTCCGAAATAACGAGAGTCGACTGTATAAATCACTCATTTGCATTAAGAGAAAGGGAAACTAAATAAATTTTATGCCATAAAATATCAATGTCTTGAAAAAAAGCTTCTTGGTGCAAGTTTGATCAAAATCAGTTTTTAGAAATCAGAGAAAATAGTTGAAATTGTTTATAACTGTGAGCATTGACGCCGCCGTTTTAAATATTGACTTATAGATATTTTAATTTTTCTTGACATAAGTTCAAGTAGCTAGTCGACAGGAAAATCCTTTTGTGAGAGAGCTGAATGTATTCATTTAAAAAAATACATGTTTTAAGGTATATGAAAATAAACATTCTTTCAGCCGTGATCTGTTTACATTTCTTATTTCTGCTCAAAACATATATTGTGGATACTCGTTAGTTTCGCCTCGCAGATTCTAACGAGGCAGTTCTAACGTACCCACAATCTATGTTTTGAGCAGAAATATGAATAATTTCAGAGATTTTTATCAGAAAATTTTCAGATTTTGAAGGTGAAACTTTCTATTTATTTTAATAGACATGTTTTCATAATGACAGCTGCCTGCCGAGTCACCAGCACAAACCTGAGTAGCACCTAGTTATTTCTCTACAGTAAAAGTTCAATGCCTTGATCACCGATGGTTCGTTTACCTGGCTGATTCGAATCCGTGTTGTTTCATTCCCTAGGAAATTATTTCTACAGCTAAAGAAAAAGATTATTTAGGGATAGTTAAGGAAGTTTGTTTGTTTGTTTTGTCATGACAATGCATGTTAAATGCACTCATTATTGTCGCCTTACCGAGGCAATTCTTAAGTACTCTAAAATACTATCTAACAGAAAGACCGAAAAAACAGCCATTAATTATTCCCATTCGCCTTCAGATCTGCAGTATGATTAATGAGAATCTAAAAGGCTGCCTTTTGAAACAAAGAATACACAAAAGAACGGAAATTGGAGACTCGGTTATATTTAGCCTCTTCATATAGAGCAGTGTAATTTGCGAGGCTGTATACGCCACCTAGCAACGGCTTAAGTGGTATTCCATTTTAAAATTAACCGGAATTTGCTCAGTGATCCCAAAGGAATAAAAATATAATGTGCACTAGTCTGAAGTAAGAGTAGACGTTTTACGGCCTCCACACAACACTTTGTACCAGCTTCATTGGCCCGAACCACCCATCTATAGAACACAGTTCCATAATCACAAAGATGCTCGAGGCATTTAAGTGCGTCTGTACGTACCTTACCATAAGCAAACAGTTTAAAACATTAACCTCAGGTTGGTGATTGCCCGACTGCTTACTTTTGCATCCTAGCCATACCAGTGAGAGCGAGTGAATATTTCCCTGGTAAACAAAAGTATTGCACCATGCTATCCCGAGGGTCGGTAAACGCCCGACTGCTTACTTCTACATCATGACCATACCAGTACGAGCGACTAAAGATCTCTCTGATGCTGTGAATCAGCTATAGCATGCTATCATTAGAACGAAACCTTGTGAAGTGAAGGTTTACTGTGACCAATTTAGGAAAATGCTATAATATAAATAGACTGTATTGCTCCATAAGCTTCAGACACAGCTTCCAGGATCAAAGCATCATTAACTGAATGCTTAGACCTAACAAATTAAAGAAACATGAGTCTGACAATTTGTACTTTAACCAAAGCGGCCGGCGAAAAGTTCGAACCAAGACCCCAGTTTATTAACTGGTGCTACTACATGTACGAAGTTCGGAACAGTCTTCGATTGCCCTAAATCCACATAATTCCTACTCTCCATATGAATATTCAAGAGTTACGTCATGCGACACGACAAAAGGCTGGTTTCAGTCCCTCGAGCAAATAAAACACTTAGCGCATTATAGGAAATCATTCAATAAATGGCTGATTCACGGTGGTGAAATCAGGATATAACACTTTACAGAGTTACATCATGGAACTCTTTTAATATACTTCTTCTACAATACGGAGAAATTTCGACCACTTAAAGGTAAATAGTAATAGAAAGTTGTGTTGAGTCCACAATACAGCAAATTAGTTTCGAAAGGTTTTCAAAAACTATTTTGAATCTTTTGAAAGACTTTTGTAAATCCGTCTAAAGTGATCTCAAATTAGTAGTAGCCGTTATTCTCTTGACGAGTCTTGAAGTAAGATCAAATTTTTTATAAATAAATTTTAATTTCGTATTGAATCGAGTAAATGATATCAACTCAGTAAGCATTTCCATAATTTTGTTACGAAGAAGCATACAGAAAATTTATTTGCATAGACAGCCATCTTGGTTGTACCAAAAAGACAGCTTGAGAATAGTTTAGGGACATTCGCTACCGTCCACCAGATGTCTCAATTGAACAGAAAGGTTTTTTTTTTTTTTTTTTTTGTTTTTTTGTGTTTTTGCCGGCAACTGCGGATGTCTCGGTTAATTACACATAGCCCAGACCTTCTAATGACTCTCCGCATCAGCGAACGCGTAATAAGGCAAAACACACGATGTGTCAAGTCGGTCACGAAAACGAAAGTAGACACATTTATCTTTAAACGTCTAAAAGAAAAAGTAATATCAATAGCATTATGTTTCATATATATCTTCAAAAGCCTGATGACTTTCATATTTCTCAACCGATGTTTCATGGTTTTCAAATGTCCAGCTAAATTTGCTCTTCAATTTAAGATATGTTTGTTAACTGGTAGGTGTTTTCCTTCAAATATAATAGTCCATGTAGCACAGAACGGCAATGCACAGGATGATATGTGTTTCTTTAGTTTACAAACTAAATATGTGTACACAGTGGTTTGTTCCGTTATTTTGTATGCGCCAAGTCCGTTTGAAGCTTTTTAAGAGATGTTATAAGTTCTAGAATCTACTATGGGCATGCTCTCAAAAGAATATATCTGACACACAGAGGCTTTCAATAGAATTAAGGGAAATGCTACACTCACAGCGGGGTGCAATTCTATGAAAACTGATTTTACCTCTCTTCTGATAAGAGTTCTACTATTATGGACAGCAACCCAGAGTTAAGCCCTATACATATTGTCATACTTTGGAGATTTGCAAACACGCTTCACCAATAAAATAAATATAACACACACACACACACACACACACACACACATGTGCATTGTGCAAACTGTAATATAATACACACACACACACACACACACACACATGTGCATTGTGCAAACTGTAAAATAATACATAGTGTGTATAATGTTTATTGCACAGTGGCCCTTTATGTATGAGAATTATCGCATATGCCATTTACTGGGTGACGTATTAGAAACGTTAAATACGACTGATGCAAATTCACAACCTTGCACACTTTGCAGTGCATGATAAAAGTAAAGTAGGCTGAATACTTTGATCAATCGTTATCAACCATGATTATTGCATAAAAAGCCGTATCGCACGTTATTAACAGCCGTGCATTAACCGACGAAAAGCCGGGTATTAACAAGGCAATTCACGCGCTGTTAATGCACGGCTACGCAACTTTCAATATGCTCGTACCGGGGCCACAGAACTGCTGCCGTCACGAGATGTGTTCTGCCCTGCCCAAGAACGAGCATAGTCCGTAGAAATAGCGTTCGCGCGACATCGGTGAAAAGGCGAAACAAAATAGTGCAAGAAATAAGCGAAATGTAGCAAATATTTTCGGTTTTATGCAATAATCGATCGAACATGGCTTTTCAATGCATTAACAATCGCCAGGTTCCTTTGGGAGGTGTTGAAAACCGCGGCCTTCGGCCTCGGTTTTCAACACCTCCGAAGGGACCTGGCGAATGTTAATGTATGAAAAACCATGTTTGATCTCTATATTATTTACAAAACAAGTAAATAAGTATAGAGACACATTAAAAAAGGCCACAAATTAGAAGAATAGCCCCCACTACCCGCATCCGAGTATCAAGTATCCAGTCATGTGAAGTATGGATGGTGGGTGCGGAGGGGATGGGGAGGATGAAGAAAGAGGGGAGAGGGAGGGGATAGAAAACTTTAAAGAAGGCAACATTTAGACTCATTTTATTTTATTTTCACACATTTGTTATGATACACCTGCAACCAGCAGTTTAAATACGTACAGTAAATATTTTCTAATTTCTTTATCTAATGTGAATGTTATGTCTTCGAGTTTCATTAGATGTATTTGGAAAGAAATCTTGTACAATTAAAAAGATATAAATTTTATAGAACTTAGAAATTAGAATTATTAACTTCGTCCAAACAACAGTACATTAAAAATCCGCTGTTAAGAACACTCAACAAAAAAAAAAAAAAAAAAAAATTCCACTTAGTCTATTAAGCTCATCTCTTTTGCTAGTCCAAAATGGGGTTTTATTGATATTCTACATAGCTCCAGTTGAGAGGGGGTAGCCGCATAATATTTCCCTATTTCTCTGTGGAAACATATGTTGCGTGTACTCATTAAAAGTGCCTCGTTGAGGCGCTTCTATTTAGTACTACAACATATGTTTTCGTGGAAAAAGAAGAAAAATATCGGTACTTTTTCTGCTGAAGAAAGCGCCATATCTGGGGCTATGTATTACATTTAATATTAATACCGCCCCACAAATATGACCGCTTTTCGGCAGTACTAAAGGTGGTCGTAATAGCGAAATTTTACCGATATCTAGAGCCCTAGGTTACAGATACACAATATTATAAATGGTTGATGGGTAATGCCCATGCAGTACATAGGCATTTAAACGTACCTTGCTCAAATTAAACTACAAACAAGTCAAGCTCCTTTCTGCTTTATAATTTGCCTGTTAAGAAATATATATCATTTATATACAGTTATAAAACATTTGGATGTAGAAATAGGAGATCTGTTTCACACCCTAAATTTCCCTGGCGCCTAAAAAAACATGTACAATGATGTGGTATATTGTTGGCAGTAGTATGGTGACGTGATCATGTTGGTAAGTATTTATTCTCCCAGCTATAACCAATATATACTGCATTCTGTTATCTATTTCAGTCGAAGAAGTATCTTTAAGGAACATGTCAGGCCATACCTTCAGAGGTCCTTTATACACTAAATGACCATAAATTCAGATTTTGTCAAACCTGATTTAGTACCTTGTGAGTGCTGTATTACGTGATTATGGCTTTCCTCTTTTACATTATTTTTGCTTGTTTGTCGGAGGTTTTACACGTGACGCTTTCTTTGTCATTGTTTGCTCCGAATTTTCATTCGTTTTAGTGCTTAGGAACTGGTGTTCTTAGCGATTGTGTCGTTTCCTGGTGAGCTTCACTTATGTTTTCCCACTGGGTATTGACAAATTTGTATTAGAGTTTTATATTAAAGAAAAATCTAATAAAAGCATGATATGAAAATGATTAATGTAGATACCCATGACAAACCACTATTTTGAAGTACAATCCTCTTGAGAACCGAAAAAAAAAAAATAAATAAATACATAAAAAAAAAACACTACAGTCAAACCATAATGGTTTGAACATTTTTAGGTTCATAAAAATCTGCTCGAGATATGGGTAGCTCGACCAACTGAGAGTTAATCATGGTGCCAGGTCAGGAAGCAAATAACGATAAATTAGGGAATTTGTTTTCAATTTTCTTTACAATAATTGTATGTTGAGTGTACTCATTAGAATCTCCTCGATAAAGCGATTCTAATAAGTACACACAACGTATACTTTCATAATCAAAGAAGAAAATTTCCCTAAATATTTATTTTGTTTTGGTAAGCAGAACAAAGAACTACAAACAACAAAGGAACCTCTTGAGCATTACAAAAAATCTAATGGCGAACCTTCAAAATAATCAGATATCTATATATCCCATCTAGAATTTACACAGCTATATTCGTTTTCATACAAGAGAATTTGCATTTACTTTATTAACCCAGACATTCCTCCTCTCTCCCTTCACGCTCCGCATTATTCGGCCCTTAAGCACCATTATTTACTGTGAGTGACATTGCCCGATCCCTGGCCCTACCTGCCCAAGAGCTGCCCATTATTGTTATAATAGTTTTGTTTTTATCACCAGAAGTTTTGAAGGTGATACGAGGTCATAATATTTTTGTAAGACATAACAAGTCATAGTTATATACGGAAGCGTATTGGTGCCTCTATTTATTGTGTTATACCGCAACTTGGCGACTTCAGATATAGCGATTTGATGCCATTATCAAGCATATTTTGACTTGTATTTGTCGAAATATTTTTTATATCGCAGTAAATCGGCTAAAACTGTCGCGAATTAATTTCCAAGTTGCAAAGAGGAAGTCGACATCTTTGAACTATCAGAAAAGTCGACTTGAAACAAGTCATCTTGAAATTAATTATTGTCATTTTGACTTGTGAAAACTTGACTAGACTGGGAATGAAGAAAACTTCACGCATTACAGAAGACGACATAATTGCATGTAGTTTAACTACACGACTTTCCATAAGTTGACATAATCATGAAGGATCTGCAACTCGATTTTTTATATATAGAGTTTTATTATAAAAGCATGATAATCGATATATGCCTTTAATAATAAAAATCGGTTTATAACAAACCGACTTCTAGTTCCTTCATCAACATGTCGACTTGTGCAAAATCGTCAAGTTAGAATGCATGCGATTTTCGCGTCTTCGCTAGGACGTGATGTTTTCTTCCCTCCGTGTCTAGTCAATTTTTTACAAGTCAAATAACGATAATTATGTTGAAGATGATTTTTTTCGAGTCGATTATTGTCATATTTCAAATATGTCGATTTCTTTTTTGGCACTTAAATGTTTTTTCGGGTTGACTTTAGCCGATTTGAGGCAATTCAACAAAATATGTCAACAAATGCAAGTCAAAATATGCCAGACAACAGTGACAACTTGCGATATTTGAAGTCGCAAAGTTGCGATATAACACAAAAAGTGGAGGCACCAATACGCTTCCGTAATACGCTTCCGTAGGATTGTCTATGTTTTTTAGATGAATCATAGTTCACGAGAATACAATACACCTTCCGTAGGATTGTCTATGTTTTTTAGATGAATCATAGTTCACGAGAATACAATACACCTGTCGTTTCTCTTTACTATTATTTAAATATTTTACAGTAAGTTGTTTGAATGCGATGAACGCCTAGTTGACAATCATTATTAAGAAATCGACAACACACACGCGTAGGAAGATAAGTGAAGAACAAGGACTTTATGATATCGGCGTACAAATATAAGGTATTCAATACTGTAATACTGTTATAAACACTATTTTAAAATCATGCATTAATGGTTGAAAAGGAATTTTATCATAGTATTTGTACAAACGAAAATAGCCATTTTCCATGTCAATGTCAAATTCGGAAAAAAAAAAAAAATATATATATATATATATATATATATATATATATATATATATATATATATATATATATATATATATACATATATATATATATATATATATATATATATATATATATATATATATATTCAACAGTGGCGATGATCAGAACTGTATAACTTGCACATGGTTAGCCCAACTCGGAATTATATATATATATATATATATATATATATATATATATATATATATATATATATATATATATATATATATATATATATATATTCAACAGTGGCGATGATCAGAACTGTATTACTTGCACATGGTTAGCCCAACTCGGAATTTGTTCCAACTCCGCATTTGCGACAGGGGCGTGGGCTTGGCATTGATCTGGCGTTGTGAACCCAGCAAAATGATCCAAAACAAGCTTCAATATATTTTCCTTTTATCCAACGGAGTGATACTGACATTTATAACGTGGTATCTACGGCATTGTGAATGTTTAAAGGTGGTGGTCCCAATGTTAGTCTTACTATTTGTTGCTTTGTGGTTTATTCTACGAGGCGATTTGTTTCAAGTATAGCTTTGTGTTATTTTGTTCTTGTGTTTTTCAGTCCTTTTAGCATTGCGATTACCTCGCTTGGGGAAGAATGAGCTAATCTTAGTGCTTTTCGTACGTTTGTTCGATTTGCGCTTATTTGGTTTTGTCTGTTTCCTCTTACACTTCGTGCCTTGGATGGACTGCGGCTTGTGACTGTGGCACTTCCTGGATTTTCCTCTTACCCTTTTTTTGCTCTTATACATATAATATGTGATCCAAGATTACTCTAATTGGTTGCTTATTTTTTTTATTTTTTTTTTACAATGGATATATTTTTTTTTTGTCAACAATCGATCCTACATTTAGAGAAATAGCTTGGCATAGGTATAACATATGTTAATTCAATTGCTTAGAGTTATAGATAATGGATTTTTATACAACAAAGGCATTCAAAGAGAAAGAGCCACTTGATATACCATCTTAACATCTTGGAAAAATCTCGATAAATCAGTGTTTTGCGTTGATGATATGAAAAAATAAACACAAAATATGGAAAAGGAATTTGCTGCTTCAATAAATAAGAATTTCAATCGAAGCAATGGGTTAGTGCCCCTAAAAACGATCCTTCAAACTGTAAAGTTTTGACAATGTAAGCATGGTTGACTTACTGACGATCATTGAAATATGTGTTTTCTTTACATGTAAAAAAGTTATGCTCAACTTTCGTTGATAATATATTTACATGTTTGATTTCTATGATACAATGCACTTTTTACCTTGAAAACAAAATCAGTTCTTATTGGTTCATTGAAACAGTTGTATTTGTTTAGGAAAAAACAGTCAGGTTGTTTCTGAAAGCTGTATTTCAAAACACAAGATAAAATTTACGATTAAATATTAACAAAAAAACATTTATTTTCCAAGTAAAATTTGGCTTGAATCCATTGGTATCAATGGAACTGGAAAAGTTTTGCCGTCCAGTCACGTGGCATAACATTGTAATCACGTGATCAGTAGCCCGGATAAAAACAATAACATTAAAAAGGTCTATAGCATCTCTTATCAACGTGTTTTTACAATTTTATGTAATGAACCAAAATTCAGCTTTTAAACCCAGTTCTAAATACGTTTTATTCCAAGACTACTACATAATGTTTTATCGTTATTGTATGTGTTGTAAATAATGCAGTAGTATATATATATATATATATATATATATATATATATATATATATATATATAACAAACAATATTTAAATCGAGAAAAAATATTTTTTTCCTGATTGCGAAATTTACATTTGAAATATTTCTGGTAATATATCAATAATTTTCTGGCAAAAAATACAAAAAACACGTGAATATTACAAATGTATATTAACAAACACTTTCCTAATCGCTATAGTTTGGGCACGATCCCCTGTTTACAGTATGTTTGAATCATTAATACATGTATTAGACTGTGTAAAGTGTATATAATATGCGTTTCGGGATCGATCCCAAACTACTGAAGTCTATTGAAATACCTTCCGATTAAAAGTTCATGTTTTGGGATAGATCCCAAATAGCAATTGTTTCAGCTTTTGATAAGGAATACATTTTATATTGTGTTAACCTAGCTTTTGGGCACGATCCAAAAAAACATCATTTGTCGAAGTTCCTGAGATTTTGTTTGGGCACAATCCCAAATGATCATTTGGGACCGATCCCGAGAATAATTCAAAGTTGCTTTCGGGCACGATTCCAAAAATTTTCCTTGAGAACTTTTCAAACTAGTTTTGGGCATGATCCCCATTTTCGTTTTGTACCCATCCTGTGAAGTTTTCAAATTAGTTTTGGACAGGATCATAACACAACTTCTTCGGTCTGTTCCTTCAACTTTACAAACTAACTTTTGTGCCCAGTCCCAAACATTTTCTTGGATAAGCACCAAAAACTTGAAGTTTTGGAACAAGATTTTGGACACTGTCGAAGGTCACTTCATCTTTTAATATAGGGCAATTGTGGGTTTGCATTAATATACATTATGTTTTGAGGATATATCCGTATTTTTGTTTCCGGACGATAACTTGAGTAAATGTCAATGGATTTTCACCAAATTCGGTCTGAACATTGATATTGTAAAGATCTGGTTTGGGAATTTCAATAGACAAATTTCGTTATTTTTTGACAGATTTATACGCAAGCAGTACGTCCGTATTTTCATTTCCGGATGATAACTTTAAGTTAAATTCAATGAATTTTCACAAAACTTGGTGTGTGCATTGATATTGCGGAGGCCTGGTTTGGGGTTGCTGGTGGGCAAATTTCGTCCATTTTTGACAGACTTATCTGCCCGAAACATGATAGTGGCGGAGTATTATCGTTTCACGTTTTGTTGTTTATAAGTTCATCGCTATATAAGTAGGTTATGAATAAGCGAGGGCATTTTGAAGTATGAAATCACTTATTTTTTTTTAATAATCCTTGTTCCATGCCAGTCCATTACCGTTAAAATTGATGATCACTATAAACAATAAGCTAACAACATTCAGAAGTCGTTCCCCTTAAACTGCTCTAAGAAGGTTAATATGTTTTTTGACTGCAGATTTTACGGCTGCTCTCGACTAGCACTCGGAAGAGCCGTTATTATTGGACGAGCAAATCCCAGTTCATTAGTTTTAAGGGGAATTTAAACCAGTTAAACCCATCACCACATTGTTGCAGCAATATGAATCGAAGTTTATTCAACGTAATGGCGTCAACGTCTATTCAATGTTGTCGAAATTAATTCGAATTTGTTCGTAAATGCGTATCCACTGTGACTAAAGTATTGAGTTATTAAAATAGCAAGAAATGCTCCTTCCTAGTACATTTTGCAAAGGGGTGTGTGTGTGTGTTTGTGTGTATGTGTGTGTGAGTGTTCAATTTTACACGTGTTAGTGTGTGTGTGTATGTGTTCAATTTTACACATGTGTGCGTGTTTTTTTGTTTGTGTGTGTGTGTGTGTGTGTGTGTGTGTGTGTGTGTGTGTGTGTGTTAAATTTTATACATATGTGTGTGTGTGTGTGTGTGTGTGTGTGCGGGGGGTGTAGGAGGGGGGGGGAACGCTGTTCCATTAATAGGTATGGTTCAGACGTGCCGCTGGAATAGCCTTCGTTTTTTTATATTATATATATATATATATATATATATATATATATATATATATATATATATATATATATATATATATATATATATATATATATATATCAATAGGTAAGGTTTTCAGGCTCTTTGTATATGATTAGGTCTATTTTCTCCCAGCTCTGTATGTGAATAGCCCTCTTATCTGTTTTTCATCTAGCAACAAAAATCAATAACTAAGGTAGCATTGACTCTTGAGATTACTGCAGTTAATTTATTATTTACCACACTATGTGGAACACACACACACACACACACACACACACACACACACACACACACACACACAGAGACAGAGAGAGAGAGAGAGGGGGGGATTTAAAGAGAGATCTAAAGTAAAAGGACATGAAATATATGAATAGTCATAAATCCTCGTAGTATATGAATAGGGTGCTTTATGCAAACAAACATATGAATTATAGGTATATAGTTTGATATGTGCGGAATCTATGACATATTTTGTCATAAAAATTCCAGCCGCCGCACGTCTATATCATATCGAAGGTTAAGATGCCCCTTCCCCTCTCCCCCCTCCCCACCCAGCCCGTGGAAAGCCAATATGAAGTCACAAAAAATGTACAGACTGATAGAAATCTTTCAAGTGTATGGAACCTCCTTAATTACGACTGTTGTTGTTCTGAATTTAACTTAAGCATTCGTACACATTGTCTAAACTTGTCTTAAAATTGGGACAAGTCCACTTGACTACCTATGTTGGGTCCAAACTCTGCTTGATGAGTGGCAAACAGCGTACAACCTGAATATACGCCACGTCTGTGGCGTCTGATATTGGACTACACTGTTTATCTGTCCTAATCCTTAGGGTGAATATGGTAAGACATCAGACCAAAAAAACTGCCATTTTGCTGAATATTCAAACAAAAAAAAAAAAAAAAAAACGAAAGAAAGAAAGAAATAAGAAAAAGAAAAAAGAAAAGAAAAAAAGAAAAAAAAAGAAAATATCTGTCACTATACATAACTAAGCATAGTTTTGCAAAAGAATACATGCAAAAATAAAACATTTATTTTCAAAACGACACTATTTCACATTTGTGCTGTTTATTACCCGAGAGTACTAACTATTTTATGTAACAGCCGGGTAGACATCAACATTTACCTGTACACATGGGGATGACCTACATTTTCTACTGGTGTGCATGCAGTGCATACATGCTTGATATTGTGCATAAATGACTGTACATTAATATAACAAAAGCTAATTTGTCAACGCATTGGTGTATATAAAGTGCAGACAGGACATCTGGCTGTTACATTTAATGTAAGTACCCCATACTGTATGGTCTTTATACTGATCAAAAAAAGAAAGAAAAAAACGCAACACTACTAAATGGCAAAAGAAACAAAGATTAATACATTGTATCATATGATTGAAAAACTGATGTAATATGTAAAACGTGCTCGTAAATCAACAAAATGTATATTTGAATTGCCTGAAACTATCCCAGTAAGCATTCTTTATAAATCTACAGTGGGCCGTTATCGGCCTGTCAGCTACCCTGACGGGCCGATAACGGCCCGCTGTAGATTTATAAAGAATGCTAGCTGTGATTCTAACCCAGAAAACTTGACATATAACCTTTTTTTTCCCAGTGTTGTGTGTGTGTGCCTTGCTCTGAAGGACATGATAATCCCTTTTAGAATCGATCTATTCCTCAATATAATCTATGCATGTTAAAGGGGTATAATGTTAATAACATTTGTAAAAAGGCAAACCAGATTCTAGGCTATATAAATATTTGAGTCCACAACAGGGACCTGAAAGCCACTGCATACACAACTCTTGTCCGCCCACAGTTAGAATATGCTTCTACTGTGTGGTCCTCCTACACGGTTTCAGACTCCTACAAGCTTGAATCAGTCCAGCGAAGGGCCGCTATATGGGTAACCAGAGACTACCGATATACATCTAGCGTCTCTGCTATGCTTCAGGGTCTCAACTGGCGCACCCTTGACCAACGACGCATTGACAGTCGGCTGGTCCTTCTATATAAGGTCACATATGGCCTTGTTGCGATATCTGCTGCTGACTACCTGGTCCGGAACACTCGTCCTTCTATAAGAACTCATCCTCTTGCATACAGACAGATCTCGACTTTGAAAGACTACTACAAGTTCACATTCTTTCCCCGCACTATCATCCACTGGAATGCCCTACCAGCCCACATACCTGTCCTCCCTACCCTGGCACAGTTAAGTACAGCTGTCTGCCAGGTAGTACATTCAACAACTTAGATACCAGAAACTGTTTTTATCTTTTAACTATATCAACACTCTTGATCGTACTGTACAAACTCATTTCACCTACTTTTCTTTCTTCCCTTTTATTCAACTAACCCCCTTTAGCACTTGATTTTACCGGAACCCCATCTGAAGTCCTCTTCGGAGGTTAAGGTGTTACGGCAGATAGACAGATGTTTTTCTTGTTTTGCTCAAAAACATAGATTGTGAGTACCCGTTAAAACCGCCTCGCCGAGGCGGTTCTAACGAGAACCCACAATCTATGTTTTGAGCAGAAATAAGAAAACTACCAGAATTTTTCATCTGAATGTTTTCCGTTTTTGATGGTAAAATTCTCAATAAATTTGAATAGGCGTGTTTTCGTAATGAGAAAAATCCCTGAATGGGCTTAATGATCACAATAACCAGAAAATTATACTTCAGTGAAGTACGGGGACGTTTTAGGGCCGTTAAATGGCATAAATTTTGAATCACATTTTAATCAGTGATGTTCCCGGTCTCTTTTTTTTTATCAATTATTGTACAGGTATCAGCCATCAAAAGAAATACGGTATTCACCCTAAATATTTGGACAACTCAAATTCTTACTGTACTTGTATTAAAATTTGAACAGGTCCATATACACGTACTACCCTTTGATGTGTCTAAAATTACTCGATTGGTGGCAACATTTTAGACTCATCATTGAGTCTACGGCACGACCCACCGTCATACAGGTAATGAGGACAACAACGTTTTTTTTTTTACCGCGACTGGCATTGCGTATGTCGCATAGTATCTATATTATATTCTATCCCATTATATCGATTAATAATTGAAAAAAAAAAACCAAACAAACAAACAGGATACAGTCATTTCTCCCGGGATAATAATCTAATTAACATAAAATGTTCCGACAGACCCTGCTAATAATCGAGTCTGCCATTTTATTTTATCCGATTTGTTCTTGTGGCGAAAATCATTCCACTATTCAGAACTTTTCTTGTTCTTGTTGACTTTGACATTCTTTCTCATCCCTACAGTTTTTTTTTTTTTTTTTTTTTTTTTTTGTTTGTAGCGTGGATGGAATATTAAAGCCTTAAATAAGCTTCTAATAATTTATTGTTTTATATCAAGAAGAATAATATTTACAGGTTAAAAAACAAAAACAAAAAAAAAAAAAAAAAAAAACAATGCTTCTAATAAAAGCATAAAAAATACATAAGAAAACAAGAACAAGCAAGCTCAGATACACCTATAATGTCTTGGTAGGTATAACATCATCGCCTATCTGACTGACTGCTACAGGTCATATTCAGGAGTCCAGGTGATATGTGTGTTTCAGTGAAAATACAGCATTAGAGGCATGTCTTAAGGTAAAAAGTTCTTTGTTATATGCAAGCAACCAACACTGCAATAAGTCCGTGCATACACGCAGTCAAATCGGGCCTTCATTTTATGCATGTACGAAAATAACTCGTTTTATCTCATGACCTTGTCCAGTACCGTACTTGTAATTTCATGATAAAAACAAATTATTGTTACTCAGCGAGGTTAATCTTACGATTTATATGAGAATTAACAAGAAAAATATAAGCGACTATACCCTGGAAATGCCACAATCACGAAGCAAAAGTTTCCCGAAGCACAAATAGAAAGAGGGCTGAGGAATAAATAATGACAAAACAAACGCCGCATATAAAATAAGAACCTAGAAACTATGACATCAGATATTTTTGGTGTAAGAAAAATGTTGTCTGGACAATGTGCAAAATAAAGAATTTAATCTTACCAGCTGCATCGGCCAGGCAATTGTTTGTGCACATGTACAAGTACATTTGTACTGCTTTGAAAAGAAATGTCGCTCTTTATAAGGAATAAAATGGAAAATAACAATGAGGTAATATTACATCATTTGCAGATTTCGAATTAATTAAATATTTAAATTATCGAATGCGCAGGCTGATTTGGGCCGGCGTTGTCTGTTTACAGTATCAATAAATAAAAACTGTCTCATAACTACTTTTTTTTCAAATCCAGTGGAGACAATTTGCAAGAAATGTCAAATCCCGTATTCTGGGAAATATGAGAAAAATATTTCAAGATGTCGTCTGCAGAAAATTTTACCCAGAGTGCTAAGTGTTAATACATATAATACATGTATGCTCTAGCACAGGACGAGAAAACAACATTTAAAGTCAAAAAACGTTGAGACGAACGTAACATTTTACTTATACTTAAAGTAGTCATGCTATATTTTATTACTTTGTACAGGTGAGGGAATATACTACATGTATATGGACAAAAACTCTTAGCATGCTGCGTAATATTTATAGGCAGACGACATTTGGAAATTTGATTCTTATCTTTCCCAGAAACAAGGCTTTGATCTTTCATGCAAATTGTCTCCTGAGGAGACAATTTGCATGAAATGTCTGAGCCAATTCTATGGGAAGAAATAAGAAAATGTATCATTTTGTCGTCTGCTGAATTTGCCCATAGAGCGGTAAAAGTTACATAAGTATCAGATAGCATGTCTTTCTTTTCAAAGCTTTGATTTAAAGTACGCACTACCCATTCAAAACTTCCTCTTTGTGATAAAAGACTAATCTAAACTTGGATCAACTCTATGTAATCCAAGCAAATACAACTTGTCTGTTTTTCGAATGCATTAAATATATTTCTAAAGGAAAGGAAGAAAAATGGCCGCACCATGGCGTGACAAATAAAAACGTTAAACTATAATACTCCATCATTATCATGTCGTGGGCAGGTAACTCTGTCACAAATTGACGAAATTTGCTCATTACCAATCCCAAACCTGATCTCCACAATAGCAATGCACACATCAAGTTTGATGAAAATCCAGTGAGGTTTACTCAAGATATTGTCCTGAGACGAAAATAGATATGTGTAGCAAGCAGATAACTTCACCACGAAAACATGCCTATATAAAGCTGACCCCCTTAAACCCCACTTTTATATAGTAAAACTGGGGTTTACAGGGGTATACATTATTTTACTTATTTCTACTCAAAAACATAGATTGTGGGTACTCGTTAGAACCGCCTCACCGAGGCGGTTCTAACGAGCACCCACAATCTATGTTTTGAGCAGAAATGTGAAAAATATATAAGAATTTTTATCTGAAAATTTTCAATTTTTTGGTGGTAAAATTTTCAGTATATTTGAATAGGCGTGTTTTCGTAATGCTGCCAAAAATTGACGAAAGTTACCAATTAGCAATCCAAAACAGATCTCCACAATATCAACGCATATGGCGATCTTCGTGAAAATCCATTGATATTTACTGAAGTTATCTCCGGAAATGGGGGTGGTCGGGTGGTGCGAAGGTGCTGTGTATCTTACATCACCGGGGCGTCCAACTGATATTGGCTTACAGTTGGGCAAGGCCTGCTATCCTTGTAGTGGGTAAGGGTAGAGGGGGAATGTTTTTATTTCTTCTGTTTCTTCACTTTCATTCCTGTTCCTCTTTCTTCCCTGTCCCTCTTTCTTCCCTGTCCCTCTCTTTTATCTCCTCTACTCTCTCTTCTATCTCTTTTCTCCCTTTCTCTTGGAGACGACACAAAATGACCCTCAAGGGTTGACGTGTCGTTAAACCCCAACACAATCAATCAAAATCTCCGGAAACAAAAATACGACGTGTCGCGGGCAGATAACTTTGCCAAAAATTGACGAAAGTTACCCATTAGCAATCCAAAGCAGATCACCACAATATCAACGCATATGGTAATCTTAGTGAAAATCCATTGATATTTACTGAAGTTATCTCCGGAAAGAAAAATACGACGTGTCGCGGGCAGATAACTTTGTCAAAAAATTGCGAAATTTGACCATTAGCGATCCGAAATTAGATCTCCACAATATCAATGCTCATACCAAGTTTGGTGAAAATCCATTTATATTTACGCAAGATATCACCCGAAAACGAAATTACGGCCGGACGGTTGTACGACAGACGGCCGGACGGACGGACGGATACACAGACAACCAACTTGAAACTATAATCGTGTGGCGAGGTTTAAAAAGAACCTTGTTGGATAAGAAAAGAACAGCTTGGCATGCACGTTATCAGTCTGATCAGGATCTTCCTCGTCAGCTTAAAACATCACTGAATACTAGCATTTCAGTCATACAAGATTGCACGATCCGCGCAGTCTGAACAATCAGTCTTCGCTGTCCGCATGAAGATCCTTGGATCCTTGGGTACCGTGCCTTACGAAGATTGTCCAGATTGCGCGGATGCACAAGCTGATTTAAATCTTCGCCGGGCTCATTCATATAACACATTGTGGTAAAACGCGAAAAAAAAAACAAAAAAAAAAAAAAAAAAAAAAACATCATTCCACGTGCAAACTGCTAAAATGCATACTAGAATGCGTGCTGGACAGGCTGGTCTAGACATTCGCTGTTCACATTATTTCTCGAGCATTCCTCAAACCTCTATATGCTCAGCGCAGTTTCAGCAGATGACGTTGTAGTATTTTTGCATACTTCTTTTTCCAGAAAATAGGCTTTGACATTTGCTGCAAATTGTTTCGTAAGAAGATGCACAATCAAGGTCAATTTTCTTGGGAAAATAGAAAAGAAAAATAAATAAATAAAAAAAATATAAAAAAAATCGTCTGTTGAAATTTTACCCAGGTTGCTTGCGTTAAAAGCGGCATTCCACTGAATACAAATTACAAAGATTACCAATGGATCCTATGTCCCAATGGAAAATGTTGCCTTTCAATCAAAGGTCCATGTGTTCAATCCACTCAGGTTTTTATTTAGCTCACCAGAGCCGAAGGCTCCAGGGGAGCTTATAGGATAGGCATTGGTCCGTCGTCCGTCGTCGGCGTCGGCGTCGGCGTCGTTCACACATTCAAACGACATCTCCTCTGAAGATTTTTGCATACTTCTTTTTCCAGAAAATAGGCTTTGACATTTGCTGCAAATTGTTTCGTAAGAAGATGCACAATCAAGGTCAATTTTCTTGGGAAAATAGAAAAGAAAAATAAATAAATAAAAAAAATATAAAAAAAAAATCGTCTGTTGAAATTTTACCCAGGTTGCTTGCGTTAAAAGCGGCATTCCACTGAATACAAATTACAAAGATTACCAATGGATCCTATGTCCCAATGGAAAATGTTGCCTTTCAATCAAAGGTCCATGTGTTCAATCCACTCAGGTTTTTATTTAGCTCACCAGAGCCGAAGGCTCCAGGGGAGCTTATAGGATAGGCATTGGTCCGTCGTCCGTCGTCGGCGTCGGCGTCGGCGTCGGCGTCGTTCACACATTCAAACGACATCTCCTCTGAAGATTTTTGCATACTTCTTTTTCCAGAAAATAGGCTTTGACATTTGCTGCAAATTGTGTCGTAAGAAGATGCACAATCAAGGTCAATTTTCTTGGGAAAATAGAAAAGAAAAATAAATAAATAAAAAAAATATAAGAAAAATCGTCTGTTGAAATTTTACCCAGGTTGCTTGCGTTAAAAGCGATATTCCACTGAATACAAATTACAAAGATTACCAATGGATCCTATGTCCCAATGGAAAATGTTGCCTTTCAATCAAAGGTCCATGTGTTCAATCCACTCAGGTTTTTATTTAGCTCACCAGAGCCGAAGGCTCCAGGGGAGCTTATAGGATAGGCATTGGTCCGTCGTCCGTCGTCGGCGTCGGCGTCGGCGTCGTTCACACATTCAAACGACATCTCCTCTGAAGACCAAATTTCATCTGAAGCGATCTATCCACTGCGGGATTTAAAGTTTTGTTGTTGTTTTTTTTTTTTTTTTTTTTTGTTTTTTTGTTTTTTTTGTTTTTTGTTTTTATGAAAATCAGCCGTCAAATTTGATTGCTATGGCAACTTAAAATTGCCATAGACTTATAATGGGAAAATAGAAAAATAGCATTTATTATTAAGCCATTGCAGATATTTTTTCTTCAGAAATGTTCATTGAGTGGTAGATGATTATTTTGCTCAGTGCTCATTTTGACTGGTTGCCATGGCAACATTAAAGCAAAAAAAATAGAAAAAAAATATCTATAAAAATCATCTGCTCAGAAACCATATGGAACATTGAATGATCCTCTACCAGGTAAAAGACTTTGCTGTCCAGTCCTGATTTTGATTGTTGCCATGGTAACCAAAATGCGAAAAAAGGGAGAATATCTTTAAAAATCATCTCCTCAGAAACCATATGGAACATAGGGTGAGACTTTGCAGAACTATTCTTTGTATTAGCCTCAACAAATTTTGTGTTTTTCTTTGCTATTGCTCAAAAGCTCTGGCTTGTATGATAACTTAAAGTTGCCATAGACATACAATGGGAAAATAGAAAAATGGCATTTATTGTTAAGCCATTGCAGATATTTTGACAAAATTGCTTCAGATATGTTCCTTGAGTGGTCCTCTTTTAGGAAGATGATTATATTGCTCAGTACTCATTTTGATTAGTTGCCATGGCAATATAGAAGCAAAAAAATAGAAAAAAAAAATATCTATAAAAAACCATCTCCTGAGAAACCATATGGAACATAGGAGTGAGACTTTGCAGAAGTATTCGTAATATAAGTCTCTACAAATGTTGTGTTTTTCATTGCTATTGCTCAAAAGCTCTGTTTTGTATGGTAACTTAAAGTTGCCGTAGACTTATAATGGGAAAATAGAAAAAAATGGCATTTATTGTTAAGCCATTGCAGAGACTTTGACAAAACTTTTATAGAAATGTTCCTTGAGTGGTCCTCTACCAGGTAAGATGATTCTTCTGCCCAACGTTAATTTTTTTAGTTATCTGCCTTAGCAAAATTTCATGTCCAGGCTCTAACTTCTTTAATGGTTTGAAATGATTTCATGAAAATTCTTGAATATACTTAGCTTGATGAAAGGATATGTTGCGACAAAGAAGACTCATTCTAACTGCCTTACTTTTGGTGTTATCTGCCCTTGTTATTGGTTGTCATGAAAACCAAAAAGATAGAAAATCATCTTTCTAGAAACCATATGCTCTATGAGGCTGAGACTTTATGGAAATATTCACCATATTTGCCTTAACAGGTTTTGTGTTTGTTTTTGTTTTGTTTTTTTTTTTATGATTTTTTTTTCAAAGTGGCTGTTTAGTTTGGTTGCTGTGGGATTTCCATAGACTTAAAAATGACATTTACTGCCAAGCCATTGTAGATATTTTGACAAAACTTCATAGAAATGTTACTTAAGCAATTCTCTATCAGCTCTATGATTTTAGGCCTGCTGCTCATTTTTATTGGTTGCCATGGAAACCAAAATGCCAGAAAAAAAAATAGAAAAAGTAATTAAACTATCACCTCGTCAGAAACCATATGCTCAATGAGACTGAGACTCTATGTAAATATTCACCATAATACACTTTCAAAGGGATTTCCTCCTTCATCAGGATAGACGGAAAAAATATTTCTACTACGTTTAGTAAACATTGGCAGCAGCACTGGAGGAAGTAAACATTGGAGGAAGTAAACATTGTAAGCCATGTTGTTGGTCACATAAAATATAGTAGAAATATCTTCCGTTTAACCTGATGAAGAAGGGAATCCCTCCGAAATTTAGAACTTTATAAGAGGTAGTGATTATTTCAAGTTACATAAAAAAGAGGGGAAAAAAGAAATTTAAAAAAAAAAAAAAAAAAAAAAAAAAATCACTGAAAATGCAAATGTTGATTTTTCCCCCAAAGATATCAATGTTTTAGACTGTAGCCAGACTATTCTGACGACAAAGTCAAACAGACAATGGGACGTAATTCTAAGACTAATAATCCGGGTTGTCTCGAACTTGTTTGAACTTGTTCGATATTTCATCCATGTACATCTTAAGTGCAAGTTCCATGAAGATCCCATCAAAACTTAATGTGTTATTCTGGTGCAAATGTCAAACAGAGGTGTTTTTAGCAATCTAGAGAATGTAACTCTAAGATAAATTATCCGATCTGGCCTCTGCAAGTTTCAGGAAGATCCGATCAAAACTGAATGAGTTAAGCTGATACCAAAGTCAAACAGAGTTTGTTTTTTTCTGCAATCAAGAGGACGTAACTCTTAGAGTGATGATCCGATCTGGCTAGTTTTTTTTTTTGTTTTTTTGTTTTTTTTTGTTTTTTAATTCGTTCGAGATTTCATCCATATCTACCTTATCTGCAAGTTTTCAGCTTCCAATCAAAACTGAAGGTGTTATTGCGATGGCAAGCTTTATCACATTTTTTTGATTGGGAGCTTGTGGTTGCCATAGCAACCAAAGTTTTCATTAGAGTTCCATAAAACATGTCATCGATGTCCCACCAGAGACACGCTATAAATAAGAAATGATTGAGATCAGCCCGCAGACTGTGGAGATATAACTGGTCAAATGTGTGGAAGGACGGACGGACGACGGACGACGGACAAACGGACGACAGATGGCCTACCATCCTGTAAGCTCCCCTGGAGCCGTCTGCCGAGGTGAACTAAAACCCTGTCATTCGAGTTCTAGTGCAGGTTGTTTTCATTTTAAGACAAAAATAAAAATATAGTTTCCACAGAAATAACACAAAGACAAAATAGAAATAAATGAATAATAAATCAAAATAAAAAAGATGAGAGCGACTAGCTCAAATGTTACGAAAGTATTCATTCAGATTCTATCCTGTAGAGTAGACCGCTTTCAGAAGGGAGGCAAAATAGACTGACAGAGTTACCTCCCCTGAAACTGTATTCATTCTATTTAACACTTTCATTAAGCTAACGGAGTTTTCAATAACTGGGTTCATCTTCATTGATATTTGTTCAATATGCCTCTGACACACTTTTCCAACAGAATCATGAAAATTAAGGGGTGTGGTGTGTGTGGGAGGGGGTCGGGGGCGGGGGTTGATGTGTGTGTGTGTGTGTGTGTGTGTGTGTGTGTGTGTGTGTGTGTGTGTGTGTGTGTGTGTGTTAGTGTGTGTGTGTGTGTGTGTGTGTGTGTGTGTGTGTGTGTGTGTGTGTGTGTAGTTGGGGCGGGGTGAAAAATCTTCCAGTCATATCACAAAATAAAGATTGTGAGGAAAAAAAAAATGTGCGTGAATAGCGAAGGCCTAGAGCCGCCATGTCTAATCAGAGTCTTCGCTATTCGCCTGGTTATTGCAGAATCTTTTTGCCCAATGCAAAATCCCTGATCAGGATGCTCTAATCCGCTGTCTGATCGTGATATGTGCAAAGATCCCTTAAGGCGTCAAGAGGCTTATTTGTTCTAAGAAAACATAGTACCGGTAAATCGACAACGTCACAAACATCGTTTTGATACCGTCGGGACCGAAACGACGTCGTTAAAGCGCTCTGTGTTTCTTGTTATAAGACCAAAGTAGCCTGGTTACACCGGCTATGAGTTTAACAGTTAGACAGGAACCAGTCTAGACACAGGGTAGCTTGTACTGTTTTTTTACAGTCTTGTCTGGGTTTCTGACAGTCTCTTCCAGTGTAGCTGGAACTAGTTAGTATATACGAGCGAGTATTTGTGCGAGCTTCTCTGGGCAATCGCAGGGACTAATACATCATGAAAACATGCCTGTATAATTTTGACCCCCTTAAACCCCACTTTTATATAGCAAAACTGGGGTTTACAGAGGTATACATTGTATTTTTTCTGATTTCTGCTCAAAAACATAGATTTTGGTTACTCGTTAGAGTCCACAACCTATGTTTTGAGAAGAAATCAGAAAAATATCAAAAAGTTTTGTCTGAAAATTTTCATTTTTTGGTGGTAAAGTATTCATAATATTTGAATAGGCATGTTTTCGTAATGAAAGCATTTCGTATATTGTGACCTTGAAGCGCTACTCGAATAACGCCCTAAAGTACAATTTACCTGTCTGTTGATTTCTGAATGTAGGACGACAGCTATTAGTTGTCACTTTGCATGCTGGGTACAAGTTTCAGCAGACGACATTTTGAAATATTTTTCTTACTTTCCTAGAAAAAAGAATTTGACACTTCATGCAAATTTTCTCCTAAGGAAACCATTTGCATGAAGTGTCATATCCTAATTTTTAAGAAAAATACCAAAAACAGCATCAGTTTGTCGTCAGCTCAATTTGCCCACAGCATGGTTAGTGTCATTATGTGTATTTTTCAATAGTGTAAAACACAGGGAATTCCCCTCAATCTTTCAGGAAGTGAGCCGTTGAAAATACAGTCTTGCTTGGGTCTGGTCTGCTTTGTTCGGAACTCGCCTGTGATCATCATGAAAATACAATAAAACATCAATGACTGGAACACCGATAGCTTGTTTACCGTGTCCCAAGGAAATTCTTCCGCTAGCTCAATAAAACAAATATTAAGTTGCATTTAAGTTTTTTTTTTTTTGTTTTTGTTTTTTTATTTTATTTTATCATGAAAATGTACCTTGTATGTACTCATAAGAACCACCTCGATTCGCTTCATCGAGACGATTCTAATGGAAACTCACAATATGCTATCATTTTATAAAAGATCGAATAGGCATCCATAACATACCTGTTGGTCTCCTGACCTTGTGGTATGATTAACCCTCAGTGGCTCAAACTTCCCATATCTAGAACAGATTTCCATGGTCCCAAAGATGTTCGAGCCATTGTAGTTCGTCTACAGTAGTACCAGTCAAGCCATGGCCCAGCTTGGTATAATAAATACACATAGTTGCTGATCAGTAGACGGCTTTATACTTACCTTCGGTTCTAAATATCTAAAATACAGTTGCCGGACCACAAACCACATCAGTATAGAGAATGCATCTTTAGTACCATTTAAGTTGTACCTTACGCAATTTATTAAATGACATATATTTTGCAGTCAGTACTAAATAACTAAATGCAGTTGACGGGCCATAAAGTATTGATTCCCAAAACCCCTGCCACCGATACTGACCTTTCTAAACGGGTCTTCCCAGTGTTGTTTGTTCTTTTTGTGACCTTGTGTCTACTCGCTGTGGAGAGTTTTTCGTGTTTTATTCTGCTCGTTGTCTTATTGTTTTGTGGATCCTGTCTAGCAATATGATCATCTTACCCAGTAAACACACAACGTCATAGTAACGTTGTTTCGACGTCGCTGCGACGTCATGACGTCGCAGTGACGTCGAATCAACGTTAATACGATGTTATGTGTTTGCTGGGTTGACGGGAAAGAAAGAGCTGGTTGCTTCGCATATCTTTGGCTTTTGGCTTGTGTACTGTATATCTTGGTTTGTTTGCTCATCTTGGTGTCATTGGTAGGTTATGTTCTGTGATTGTGGTTCTTCCTAGACATCTTCAATACTATTTTACAGCCTCTTTAATGAAGATTTCATTTGTTTAGGTCGGCAGTGTGAATGCACGCGTGCAGGTGTTAGCTTTGTTTAAGTAGCTTGCCCATGCACAGGAACCAATTACATGTACATTGTTCTGAAAATTGTATTTAGCAGACGGCAGTCAGATTTTAACTGCCTTAAAATATAGAGCTCAACATTGCATGTAGACTAGCTACTAGTCGGATATCAATATTATTTTCATCAATCAATTATAATTATTAATTTACTTAATTAACTAAGGGCCATCTACTACTTACTGCTTGCCTCACCTCTTTGATAGCAGCAACTAATCTGGGAGATATCCTTGATGTCAGAGACCAACTATTAGAGACTGGCTATACAAGATGTCATACATAAATTTGAATCAGCTTATAGTTAGGAGTGATAAAACATGACATCAAGGTCTAGGAACTAGTCTATTCTTTACTCTCTCCCTCCCACCGGGAGAAAGCTGTACATGACTAATATTCATGGTAGGGTATTAACTTGAACTCGTTTCTTAATAATAGTATTCACACAGGAATATCCGCCAGAGCATGAAGAATACAACACTGACGCTAGGGGAGGGGAGGGGAGGGGAGGTAGTATCGGTCTCAGAGAGTCTGACATATTTGAGACCATAGTCGTCTTAGCTATTATATGAACCATATTGCTCAACTGACTGACGATTTCTGGGTCAAGCCTCTTCATTCTATCCCCCACCCTCACTTCGTCCTGATTTAAGGGGAATGCATACACTTTCAAGAGATGCGACGGTTTTGTTCCCTTTTGAAAAGGGATCTATGCTAAAAGAGGTTGCTCCCCTTAGGAGCACATTCTTTCCTTTTAGAGTAGACCCTTTACAAGCGTGTGCCTACCGTTCAACCTCCCCCAGCCCCACCCCTCCCCATCATTAAATTACTTGACAACTGGGCATTTGCCTGGCATGTATCTGTAAAAGGGTAAACATGTCTGGCACAGATGAGCGGATATGATGCGTAAGCAGGCTTACCCTTTTAAATCAAACAGTCCTGTAGGCAGCAACAAAATTAAGGAACCCCAACCGTTTGTTAACTTGTCAAGCTTTATCAGATATAAGAACAGTAATGTCCTGTTGGGTCATTTAGCGAATACGAATACGTTTATCCATATTGCCTATCCTTCTGTGTTTTCCCTCTCCTTAAAAATGTGACCTTAGAATAAAAACACTTGTGGCCTTAGAAATTTTTCAGATGAACTTTTATCACTGGTCTAATTTGCTTCCACTTTGACTTTAAAATACAGGACAATGGTGGCACTACTGAGTGTCATGAGAATTGGAGAACAGTGTGCTCTTCTGAAAGGAGTTAACCAAATCTGCATTTACTGTAAACAAAGTAAGGGTTAATGTGTTTTCTAAACCACATAACAGACAGTGCAATATGAACAGTACATTACTATGAGCAGAATGCAAAAATGACTGTAGTCTGGACAGGTCTGGCATTGTTCTTTGCACACAGAAAACCTGAACTAACATAATTTAGTTGGGAAATTCCCAAAAGGTGAAATGGCAACAATGTAGACTCAGATCAGACGCCACAGAATGCGGTGTCTGATTAGAATCTACCTTCTTTGCATTTATTACAGGAATTTCTATATAACATAAGAAAATAAAAACCAACCAGATACCCTGCTATTGGAAACAGACCGTTCCAAACAGTTATGACAGAAGAGTCCACTCGACATAAATGGTTAAATAAAAACAGACAACAAAATATGACCTGTACATTAATTTGTGTTGTGTGCAATAAATGGGTCTCTTCTTTTAGCACAATGAAACTAGGGTTTTGCTGATCAGGAAAGGAAATGAACTGTGTAAATAGTTTTCTCTGTTCAATAAGTAAAAGACAAAAACCAATACCAGCTTTACACCACCTTCTTATTGAGCTCTGTGGCTAACCTATAGGTATGGTCTGGATTTCTATATATTTGAGACAACCACAGAAGAGTAGTTCACCTATAGACTAGCTAATTACGAGTCACTCTATTCCAATATGCCAGGTTTCTTCAAAAATATCAGGGAACATGTAACGGTACACAAAATATACCTCTCAGCATGAAGTGTAATTATCCCTGACTGACCTTATTTTACTCCAATTCACAGATGGCAGTGATTTTTTTTACCTGTGAGTCCCCGCTTCATATCCTCACAACCTTGTCTCTGGGACTCACAAAATTTATGCATGTGAGTCCCAAAACTCACAGAATACAATAGAAAACTGCTCAAAAATATGTAAAGGGCTCTTGATTTTATCCTGGGACTCATCAAATATCTATCATGTAAGTCCCTAGGACTCAGTAGAACCAAAAGATAAATAAATCACTGAGATGGTTCCTACATAACCAATATATCGCTCCCCCAAATCCACACAAAATGACAGCATGCAAACAATACAATCAGAACACTGAACAATCCATCTATTGGTGTAGTACGTTTCCTTAGGAGACAATTTGCATGACACCTAGAAACCTATTTTGTGAAAAACAAACAAAAAACATTTCAATGTGTCAAATGTTTTATGCGGAATTAAGATAAATATCCCAAACTGATCATCAAATAGATCTCTTTAACGCTTATCACTCTGGATGAACTTTTCAGCAGACAACCTAATGAAATATATTTCTTATTTTTCCCAGAAATAAGAAACTGACAATATCAGGCAAACTGTTTCATATGGAGACATTTTGCATGAACTGTCTGGGATATATAAGAAAAATGTCATCAATTTGTCGTCTGCTGAATTTGCCCTGAGAGTGGTTAAGGTTAAGACAACCAATGCTTTTACCTTTTGATATTACTTGAGGTAGATACAAAACCTTGATTGTAACCCTTTGCCTGTTGGGTAAAAATTCAGCTGATGGCATTTTGACTGATTATATAGCTATAAATATTAAAAAATTAAAATGTGCGCTAAAAGCCGAGGAGCTAGAGTTGATATCACAAGAAATCGGCACACTTACTCGATATTGCACCCTACTCGGATGCCTTCTCATATTACCGTTACATGACGTTGCTTTTGATGACGTAATGTAGTGACGTCGCGCCAAACCTTGTAAGGCACATTGGTAGAATTTACATTTTTTGTTATTAAAACAGTGTTTTATAGGTTAGAAACACCGAGAAATGAAATAAATATTTATAGCTATATAATAAAAGGGTTATCACACTGATATTGGTGAATATTGTCCCTCGATGGGATATCTACGGACGCGCGCAAGCTCGATATCCCAACTTGGGACAATATTCACCAATATCAGTGCAATAACCCTATAATATTGTTTCTTATTTTTCCAAGAAAACAGGTTTTGACATTTCAAGCAAACTGTCTCCATGAAATGTCAAATCTTGTTTTCTTGGAAAAAATAAGAAAAGTAGAAGATATTTTGAAATACTTTTTCTTATTTTTCCAAGTAAAACAGGTTTTGACATTTCAGGCAAATTGTCTTCATGGAAAAATAAGATAAGCAGAATGCATTTTGTAAAAGTTTTCATAATTTTCCAAGAAACAGGTTTTACATTTCATGCAAATTGTCTCCAAATTATGCATGAAATTTCAAATCTTTTTTTCTGGGAAAAATAAGAAAAAAATATTTCAGATTTGTAAAATGCAATCTGCTGAAAACTTTGCCCAGCGTGCTAAGCGGTAAACATGCACAGGCACAAGAAAACTAAATACTCATTTTTCATTGGCACTTTGGCCTTTGGCTTTCTGAAGGTCTGAAAGAAGACTACTGTGATTACTCCAAACTAAAGCCCTTATTCTTACCATAAAACTGAAGCAGATCTATTTGGCAAGCTTGGTGTTGTATCTAAACAGATTAGGTGAATTGCCAACAGTGTATAGCACGCCCTGATCAACCTGCTACAGCTTTAATCTGGGTCTAAACTGTTTCCTCAAAGATGCCCTCATATTTAGGATAAGGTTTGAGAAAACATGCAGCCGCAAAATATCATGGTAATGAGTAATAATTACTTCAGCCAGTGGTGGAAATCATAGGATATTATGCAAAGTTCGAATTACATTAATTTTGAATTTTCTAAGAATGAATTGTGTCATAATTTATTTAACCTATAATGCGCCAAGCAAAATTTGCAGCAGACGACATTCTAAAAAAATATTTTTCGTAGAAAGTAAGTCTTGAAATTTAATGTGAATCATCTGCTTAGCAGACAATTCACATGAAACGTCAAGACTTATTTTCTAAGGAAAAATAATAAAAATATATTTAAAAGTGTCGGCTGCTGCAGTTGTGTTTGTCGCTTTAAGGGTTAAAAGCACAGTGTTCCATAACTATAATTAACTTGATTGTTTCAAAATCAGTATGTTTACAGGCTATTTTATTGCCTCTTTGCAGAATTCAGCAGTACTGACAGGTCGTGACCTGTAGGGGGTAATTGATATCCTGATAAGAGCTATAAAACTAACTGGTACCTAATTCCTCAGCATTGAGGAAAATTTTGTCATAAAAGAACTGAGTGGACTCACAAAGTAGAATATAAATGAAAAAAAAAAAAGTAAACAAAAAATGACAAACATACTTAAATATTGGCCTAGTAGCTAGTCATAGTAGTAGGAACTTTGAATTTTGAATTATGAAGTATTATAGTGAAGTATGAAGTATGAACTGTGTAGTATACGGTGGTTTAAAAATTGTGAAGTATGAAGTATGAAGTACGACCTGTTAACAGTGAATTACCAACTATGCAGTGTAAATGACAAGTCCATTTTTTTTTGTACTGAACATACATCCTAGATTTCAGTGTTTGAAAGTATACAGATCTACTTAGGCACAGAAAACAAATAAAAACGTTAAACTAAAATACCCCGCCATTATAGTGTCGCAGGCAGATAACGCTGTCAAACATTGACGAAACTTGCTCATTAGCAATCCTAAACCAGATCTCCTTCATATCAATGCACATACCAAGTTTAGTTAAAATCCCTTGACTTTTACTCAAGTTTTGTCCCAAAATGAAAAACAAAGGGCAGATAACTCCGTCAAAATTTGATGAAATTTGCCCATTAGCAATCCCATACCAGATCTCCATAATATCAATGCACACACCAGATTTGGTGAAAATCCATTGATGTTTACTCAAGTTATCATCCGGAAACGATAAACGGACGGACGGATGTACGATGGACAGACAGACGGACAGACACACAGACGTCCAACGTGAAACCATAATACCCGCCACTATATAGTGGCGGGGTATAAAAAAACAGATTTAAGATTGTAATATACTTGGGTTCTTTGTAAATGGTCGAGATTTACAGAATCTGATAAAATGGGTCTGAGATGAAATGCCAGTACAGGGGCGGGTCCAGGATAATTTCTGAAGGGATTCCCTTTGATCAATTAACCTTACTTACTCTACAAAAGATAGGCCTAAGCAAACAGTGTAGACCAAGATCAGACGCCACAGAACACGGCGTCTGATCAGGGTCTACACTGTTTTCCATTTGTCTAGCAATTTTACACACAATCATAGGTAGTGAAGGGAAGTATATGGAAAAGAGAAAATGATGGAATAAAAAGATTTTGAAGTTATAGCAATGAAACTATTTATAACGTTAATTAGGAGCCATAATACTGTAAATATACCTAAATACCCTATATATTGGGACAGATAGGCCCTTGCATACAGTGTAGACCCAGATCAGACGCCACAGAACACAGCATCTGATCAGGGTCTACATTATTTGCCATACATACAACAATATTTTACACACATTAGAAGGTAGTAGAATGGCTTATTTCAAATTTGATGAGAAGTATTGCAAGTAGACAAGGTGTCCCAATTCTAACAGTAAATACGGTATATCAAAATCAATATCTGCATGAAAGACGCACGTAAACAAGGCTGTACAAACGCTTTCAAGCATATACTTAGCCGGTCTCATATAACTGAAGCAATCTTGAACAGGCCAAAAACCATTTTGTTATAAGGCTCTCAGATCTTAGCTGGTCAAATTCAGACTACTAATAGTTTTCACCATCCTGAAGAACACAATTTCTTGGTTGGGAGAGAAACAAAACCAGAGAGCTATCAAAGATGACATTATGTCCCATGGGAGCACTTTTCTGCAAGAGCTCAACTAATGACCTTGCAAAGAAAACAAACACCACAAGTCAGATACTGGGCTGACCTTAAACATAAACAGATTTTGTGGGTACTGACCTTATGTTCACCTGTAATAACCCCGAGTCCATCAGCCCAGACCATGGGTCCAGCCCAAGGACACAGGCCATGGGTCCAGCCCATCGGTCCAGCCCACGGGTCCAGCCCAGCTTTTCCAGTATGCCCCTAATCTCATGGTTGATTCAAACTTAGGCAAATCGAAGCAAAATTTCTTAACAGGTACCTCACAGAACAGGAAATATCTGTGTTATAATACAAACCAGGACAAGAAAACGTTCTTATTTTGAAACATGAAACATTTCTGCATTATCTCGATTTTTTACCTGTGGTCTATACCCATGTTTCTCTCAGAGAGGCCCTGTCTTATCATAAGTTATGGCCAATTTCCGCAAGTAATACAATTAACAGGTGTTGATACAATTATTAACACTTACCATGCAATGGACAATTTTAGCAAGCGACAAAGTGATAATATTTTACTTATTTTTTTTTTCCAGAAAACAGATTTTGACATTACATGCAAATTTGTCTCCGCTGGAGACAATTTGCCTGAAATATCAAAATCTGTTTTCTGGGAAAATAAGTAAAATATTTCTTATTGTCGTCTGCTGATTTTTCCCACCAGCATGCTAAGCAATGAATAAACAATTCCAAAATGAAATGTTAAATATATTTTCTGAGAAAATATATTCCTAAGTGTTATCTGCTGAAAATTTTTCCCAGCATCCTAAGCGATGAATGAACAATTTCAACATCTTAATTTTCCAGAAAATAGGATTTGACTTTTCATGCAAACTTTCTCCTTTGGAGACAATTTGCACGTCAGAAACAAGCTACATGAAATGTCACATTCTATTTTCTGTGAACACTAAGAAAAATATCATCAATATTTCGTAAGCTCAATTTTCCCCTAGATTGGTAAAGGTTAAGTAACCTGGTCATTTTATAGTCACTGTGTCAACTGCTAAATTGAAATTTAGAATTCTGTTACAGAAAAAATAGGCAAAACGGAAGAAATAATAAAAAAAAAAAAAAACAGATAAAGAGATAAATCGGTTTCTTTTTAATAATAACAGTGTAATCAAATGCACAGTCATTATATATATATATATATATATATATATATATATATATATATATATATATATATATATATACTAGCGGAAAAAAAGAAACGCAAGTATTAATTCTGGGGTTGTATTTTAAAGAAAATTGTGGATTTCATTTGATTGTTTAATTCTTTTAATTCTTTATTTCATTTTCTGTTAAATGCTATTGGTTTAGTGTCGTATAGCAGACGACGTTTGCAATAAATAGCGTTAAACACAGACACGCAACGTTATTGAATAATGGGTATCAATAGCGCGTGTGTCCACCACGGGCTGCTGTCGCGGCTGTCACTCTTCTTACCATAGACCCGACTAAGTTGTCAATGGTCCTTTGAGGGATATTATTCCACTCTTGAATAAGAGCTAGCTGGAGCTGTGCGACGTTGTTCGGTACGTTGACGCGCTTCCTGACCCTCCTGTCCAACGCATCCCAAAGGTGCTCGATTGGGTTTAAGTCTGGACTGTATGGGGGCCAATCGAGCACTTGGACATTATTCTGGTTGATTGATTGATTGTGTTGGGGTTTAACGACACGTCAACCCTTGAGGGTCATTTTGTGTCGTCTCCCAGAGAAAGGGAGAAAAGAGATAGGAGAGAGTAGAGGAGATGAAAGAGAGGGACAGGGAAGAAAGAGGAACAGGAATGAAAGTGAAGAAACAGAAGAAATAAAAACATTCCCCCTCTACCCTTACCCACTACAAGGATAGCAGGCCTTGCCCAACTGTAAGCCAATATCAGTTGGACGCCCCAGTGATGTAAGATACACAGCACCTTCGCACCACCCGACCACCCAATATTCTGGTTGAGGAAGTCGCGACAAACCCTGGCAACATACGGTCTCGCGTTGTCATGCTGAAACGTGAGATTATGAGCATTGACAAGCGGGAGGACGTGAGGCATAAGCACCTGATCCCGTTAGCGTGCGGCTGTAAGATTACCCTGAATAACCACTAGGGGCGTTTTCACCCCATGAGAAATCCCACCACAAACCATTACGGACCCCCTCCCCCAAATCTGTCGACTTCTCGTACGCAAGCGTCAGAACATTGCTCACCAAGACGTCGATACACTCGTTGTCGCCTATCTGACCGCTGAAGCGAAAATCGCGACTCACCGCCAGTCAGCCAGTCGAAACCGATTTGATGTATGGGCACGCAGCCATTGCATGCGGCGTTGACGTCGCCTGGGCGTAAGGTTCGGGCCCACGTAAGGACGGCGTGGACGTAAATCGAACTCTCGCAAGCGATTTCTGACTGTCCTTGGACACACACGACGGCCATGTGTTCCGATAACTTCTCTTGCGGTCTCTGTCGCCGTCCTTAACTTGTTACGAAGGTGTACAAGACGTATACGTCTATCTTGACGTTGCGTCGTAACGCGCGGACGTCCGCTTCTAGGACGGCCAGTTAACCTCTAAGACGCTGAACTAAGCGCGATATCGTCGACTCGTGCAGCCTAAATTGCTGCGCGACGTCACGTTGCGACCGACCCTGCAAAATTAGAGCAATAGCTCTACCCCTATCCTGTTGCGATAAGCCTACCATTTCTCTCAACAAACTCAAACAACAAACGTTTTGTGCAGCCGATACTGAAAGTTCGATTTGGTAATGTGATAAAGTCTCTACCACGCGACACTACCCGTGCAGCACGGATATAACGAAATTCAGGTACAACGATATTGTGTAGCCTGTGTTCACGCTTCAGTGATTTTGTGTGATCCATACACGGGGAAGTACACTAATGTCACCAAATACAGAAAACTAGATCAGTTTGTTCACAAACAAACTTTCAGAATTTTAAAATTTGAACTTGCCTTTCTTTTTTCCCCAATCATATATATGAACTCGCAATCATTATTAATTTAACTCTCTGCGTATTTGTCTGCTAATATCAGTATTGTTTGTGTTGAGGTTTTACGGCCCAGTCAACCCAATGGGGTCATGTTGAGCGCGGTCAGTTTACCTAACCACACGTTTACTGGACAGGCTTATTAGTCCTCTAAGCGGTTAACCACTATTGTGCACAGTCTTTCGCCAAAAACTGACAACTTCTCTACTTGAATCAGCGGAAGGGAGAGAATGACCGCAGAAAATATTTCATGATCAGTCACCACGAAAGAATGTTGCCGACCTCGGCGGGGGTTGAACCCGCGACCTCCTGGTCTCCAGTCGGACGGCGCATCCAACTGAGCCACCGAGGACGACTAAGATCTGCAAGTATATATATAGATCAATGTATATTTTATTTCGCAGATAATATTTTGAAATGTTTTTTTTTTTTTTTTTAATTTTATTTTCTCTGTAAATAGGGTCTGAGGTTTTACACAATTTGAAACTAATTTCATGGGCTGTATATTTGTGGGGAGGGGGCAGGGAAGGTGGGCAATTTTAGCAAACGACAAAGTGATAATATTTTACTTATTTTTTTTTCCAGAAAACAGATTTTAACATTACATGCAAATTTGTCTCCGCTGGAGACAATTTGCCTGAAATATCAAAATTTGTTTTCTGGGAAAATAAGTAAAATATTTCTTATTGTCGTCTGCTGATTTTTCCCAGCATGCTAAGCAATGAATAAACAATTCCAAAATGAAATGTCAAAATATATTTTCTGGGAAAATATATTCCTAAGTGTTATCTGCTGATTTTTTTCCCAGCATCATAAGCGATGAATGAACAATTTCAACATCTTAATTTTCCAGAAAATAGGATTTGACTTTTCATGCAAACTTTCTCCTTTGGAGACAATTTGCACGTCAGAAACAAGCTACATGAAATGTCACATTCTATTTTCTGTGAAAACTAAGAAAAATATCATCAATATTTCGTAAGCTCAATGTTCCCCTAGATTGGTAAAGGTTAAGTAACCTGGTCATTTTATAGTGTCAACTGCTAAATTGAAATTTAGAAGCAGCGGGAGGGAGAGAATGACCGCAGAAAATATTTCATGATCAGTCTCCACGAAAGAATGTTGCCGACCTCGGTGGGGGTTGAACCCGCGACCTCCTGGTCTCCACTCGGACAGCGCATCCAACTGAGCCACCAAGGACGACTAAGATCTGCAAGTATATAGATCCATGTATATTATATTTCGCAGATAATATTTTGAAATGTTTTTTTTTTTTTTTTTTTTTATTTTATTTTATTTTTTCCTGTAAATAGGGTCTGAGGTTTTACACAATTTGAAACTAATTTCATGGGCTGTATATTTGTGGGAAGGGGGCGGGGACGGGGGCGAGGGAAGGAAGCTATCACAGTTTGACATCCACCGGATCGGCCCAGAGAATGCTATATTTAAGGGCACTGAAAACAAACTTATTGCCATCACTGAAAGGGAGGCAACTTTTGTGACTCTCCGTTTGCTTTTCTGAAACCAAGCTTCTTCTGAAAGTAGTTCTACTCTAAAGTGTTTCCGTTTATAATAGCATAACGCTGGACAAAAAGCATTTACAACCAAAAGGCATCTATATTTTCATCTCAGCTGAGTCGAAGTCGGAGGATGAGCTTGCCGTCCGTCGTTTGTTCGTCCATGCATTTGAAGCACTTCTCCGCTGAAACCCCTGTGTCAATTTTCTTCAAACTTCATGTGGAATCTTCTGTTTAAAAAGGGGCTGTAAAATTATACAAACGGTCGCTGTCCATTATCTCGTAAGAAGGCCGTCATGCCAAAATATGGTATAAACACCTAAAACACCTAAAAATCTTCTCCAGAACGAAGTAAGCTTTGGGGCTGAATCTTGGTATACAGCATTTAGGGCACAGCCAACTGATGACCATAGGGTGACCTTTGACCTTTTTAGGTCAAGGTATATTTGTGTCCCCATGTATTTGTACGAGGAAAATGTTGAAAAATTATTTTTTCCTAAATAAATTGAAAACTTAAGGCTGAAAGAGTAGTAAAACGTTTTTGTTACAATCAAAACTTTGTCCCCTGGGGGGCTATCGGCCCTTGCCCCCGGGCTGTATACATGTATAAAATTTGCAGTCCTTAAATGACTTCTTCTCTGAAACCGCATTTGTAATTCTTACCAGATTTTACATGGGACCTACTGGTGACAAATATTCTAATGTGTTCGAATGGTTCTGAACCATTGAACAAGATGGCCTCCATGCCCACATATGGTAAACACTCTTCTCCAAAGTCAAGAAAGCTTTGAGCTAAATCTTTTGTATACAGCATCAGGGACTCTTGGTCAACCAAGTTGGTTCAAATGATGATCGTAGGTTGACCTTTGATTTTTTTACAGCAAGGTCAAATTTTCACACCCTAAAATACATTTGTATGGGGATATAGCAGAAAAATCAGTTTTGCAATACATGTACAAAGGTGAGATAGCCACAATCACAATAAAAGTCAAAAAGGATTGTCTCTGGAAACAAAGAACACACAAAATCACAAAAATCGGAGACTCAGTTTGATTGTCTCTTCATATGCAACATTGTAGTTTGCGCGTCTGCATACGCCACCCCCCCCCCCCCCCCCCCCCCACACACACACACACACAGCGCCGGTTTAAGTGGTATTCGATTTTCAAAATAACCAGGACTCAATGATGTCACAGGAAATAGAATATAACTTGCACTATGATGATTAGACTGGATCCAGTCGCTTTTGTTATATATCTTTTTCTCTCTTTCTCTACATTATTTTTTTTTATCATGATCCTCTTTAATCCAACTTCAAGTTACCTATGGCTGAACAAAAAACTTTCCTTCTAGCCAAGGGACTGACGTAAACAAAATTCTACACGCCATACAAGTGTTGTGTCCCCTCAAAAAAAAAAAAAAAAAAAAAAAAAAAAAAAAAGAAGAAAAAGAAAGAAAAGAAAAATAAGGGTCTGGGGCCAGACTATATGATGATGTATGGATAGACTTTTTATGGCCGCCACATGGTACAACAACAGCTCGAGAAAAAGCCCCAGCCCATCCCAGCCACAAAAATGAAGAGGAAACAGACAAAACCAAACACGCGCCAATCGAACAAACGTACGAAAAGCACAAATAATAGATCCCTCTTTCCCAAACGTGGTATTCGCAATGCTAAAAGGACTGAAAGATGCAGCAATAAAATAGCACAAGGCAAGACTAAAAGCAAATCGCCTCGTAGAATAAACCACAGAGCAGAGAGTAAGACTAACATCGGGAAAACTATGAACTATAATTGCTTACACTCCAATTTTTAAGGACTAATGACTGAAACTGACATTTGTATGATTTTAAAATAGTGAAACGTTCTAGGAACTGTCAAAATTTTGTCTCACGGGGGTTAAATGCCCATATCCTTGGGCTATATACATTTATCAAATTGTGTAATTTTAAATGCTTTCTTCTCTGAAACTGCCTGTGCAATTTACGCAAAATTTCACATGTGGCCTTCACTTTCCCTTAGCCGATTCTATGGGGAGGGGGAGGGGCAAGGCACAGGGGGCCTCACTATACATTAAGCCGATTCTAGTGGGGGAATGGGGGGGGGAGTGGGGGGGGGGGGCAAGGCATATGCTGACCTGAAAAGTACAGTCCTGTTATTTGAAAAGTCTCAATGAAACTGAGACTCATTTTTGTATTCCTTGTTTCAAATGGTAATGGAGAGACTGCGTAGCAGGTTGCAAGGAAAATTCGTATTTTATGACATGGTCTGTATGTATGAACAAGTGGCACATAAGAAGTATGCAAATGGTATGAAATATTCAACACAGACTTTTTAAAAGCAGAATATGAGCTAACCTTTACCACTTCCTTGTTAATTCAGCGGATGACATATTGGTGATAGTTCTCTTATTGTTTTTCCCGGAAAACAAGATTTGAGTTATTGTGAAATGTCAAATCCTGTTTTCTGGGAAAATATTTCAAAATGTCATCTGAAAATTTTGGCCAAACTGCTAAGCATAAATAAAGACAGTCCACTATGTTAGTAAGTTATTGTGGCAATATTGGAAAATGTTGCGTGTTATTGGCAGATAAGCAATGTCTGTTTCACTCAGGTGAGCGAATTGTGGCCCATGGGCCTCTTGTTCTTATTTCTCAACGAAATAATATAATGTGGGTACTCATTAGAAGCACCATAGGGCGTTTCTCAAAAGTACCCACAACATATGTTTAAGTGAAAAATTAAAGAGAGACCTCATTCTTCTAGGGTTCTTTCATCAAACTAACCTGTCAGATAACCAGGAGTGAAGTCGAAATTAACAGTAATATCAATGATGGTGTCCAGTTTGTAGCCACAGATTGGCTAAATTAAAGATGGCTCATTAGCTATTACATGCCAGTTTTAACACAAAGGTGTACTCCAGCAGCTGTATGGGCATAGAATTGAGAAAACAACATTTGAGTGTAGCAAACTTTGATCCTGAACAGTACTGGGGTTTATTCTTTGTAATATATGTCTTCAATTCATCATTTTAGAATAATTCGGTAACTTTTGTAAATGACTTCATTATAATTTATTTATCCAATTATGTTTAGATGGTATACTTGACAATTTAGCCGATAACCAATCTTATCTAGACTTATTGAATAGTCAGTCTACTCTACAAGACAATACGTTGATATTTGAGCATATCAGTTTTTACAAGGGAGACAAAAATTGTGACAGAGTTGTTTTCCCTGAAAGTGTACTCATTCACCTTAACCCATTGTAGACTGAAAAGGCTCCCCCACACTATATAGTGGAAGAGTCCAGTTTCAATTACAGGTACGTCTAGCTATAAGATGTAGATTAGATATCCACAGAGACAAATAGCTAAACTATTTTAAAACAGTTGAGACCCCGATCAGAAGCCGCGTTTTTTGCAGCGTCTGATCTGGTTCTGCACTGTTTGCCAATCACTCTTTGGAGTTCTCCAGACTACAATGGGTTAAGATCCCATTAGAACACGGTCTCATTATTCGAACCAAATATCATAGCATCAGATACTCAACGTCAGAAATGTACTCTTGTGCCATATGCGAGCAGCAAAGATCCAGCTAACCTTGCACATCCACACAGTATCAGTTGGACCATCTTCTTACAATCTAGTCTGAAGATTCTACACTACCGTATTGACCGAGTATTCAAATATTTTAACTCCTCTGTAAGCTGTTCTAAACTTTAAATAAGACCACTTGTATCTACAAATATACTAGATAGGTGCAAACAATGTAGACCCTGATCAGACGCCGCATTAACCGCCATTGTAGACGGGAGACCTGTAAAAGGGTAACTGGCAAATAGTGCAGACCCAGATAAAACGCCACAGAACGCGGCGTCTAATCAGGGTATCCACTTTTTGCTAATAGTAAAGTCATTTGTCTCTAGGAGTATATAACTCACACAGCCTGACATACCTAAATTTAAATTGGACTCTTCCAATTTATAGTGTTGGAGTGTCATATCGGTGCAAAGTGGATTAAAGGGCCTATAACTGCAACAGACATTTTGAGTTTTGTTTTATTTTTATGTCTTCTATAAATTTTGCTTGGCGCTTTAAGGGTTGAGCTGCTTTGTGTCAAAACGTGTCTTCCGAACATTTGCAGACAATGTCCTGACCAGTCTGCGCAGTTTGATCAGGGCCTTCGCTGTTCTCTTACAGAAGCAACAAATTTGAAGGGGCTATGGAAATACCATGCCTTACTTGCCATCCCAACCACGCCTCTCCTACACACACTTCCCTCAGCAGGGTTTTCCCTGACTCACAATTTGGCAGTTGTTAGCGTTAAACCCTTGTTCCGGACCCTTAAAAATTAAGGGTAAGGTTCCTGAGTGAGGCACACAAAATTTCAGATCTAAAATACATTGTAAAGCAACAGTAATCATAAAAAAAAATAAATTTAAATTAATCCTAACACTATCAATCAGGACATTTGCAATATGTTTCTCGTTTTTTTTTTATGTTTTTTTTTTAGAAAGTCTGGCAGCTGCTCGTGGCTTGGGAAATGATGGGTACTGAGTGCTGGTTATCGCTTAGACTACCTAAATTAGCCTAGGAAAAATGTGGTTAAATTCATCAGCTGCCCGGCCATAAGATGTTTACTTTGGCTTAGACTAGTATACAAACAATATACAAATATGTGTATAATAGCGCCACATTGTGCTCCGTCTACATTGTGCTCTCTCGAGGAACATTTTTGCGTTCTTTGCATATATTTGGGCCTATTATGCATGCTACTTAATCAATATGTCCCCAAGCTGATGAGTTTCCATACGCTACCATGATATGATTACATGCCGGGTGTCCTCGACGTAGTATTATTGTTTTATGGAGCACATTGTGGCTCTACATTGCTTGTTTAAAACTTGGTTTCGAAGTCATCTTTAATACAAGACCAGATTTGAAGCCTTCTTAAATATGTAAAATGGTGCTAGATTCCAATAAGTATCAAAGGATGATAATTGATGAAAGACATTGTGTCACCACAGGTGGGCACGAAACTGTGACAAACCTGGAAATAATTTTGTAAAACGGCTATGTCATTGTAGAATTTAATGGACGCAGTTAAATATCATAACTTCAGTTTCTACTGATCATTGCTATATTAAGATCAGAATTTTGTTTTTAAAAGACATAAACGTTGCATTTGATTAGTACTTCAAGTATATAAAAGGACTACCTGTAAAGCATACAATCACATTTTGACTGTCCGCATGATACCTAACTAAATGAAATGAACATTTTACTGCTTGCGAAATTGTACCGTTTTGTATGGCAAGCTGTTTTACTATTTATTATGCAATGTAGATATATATTATATCAGATATCTTATATAGGATATAAGATATTTCTTCTTTATCTTCTATCTCCTTTAGTAAATAAGATATCTTATATCCTATTTAAGATATTCAAATATCTTATATAGCATATAAGATATCTTTATTGACATATAAGATATCTAATTTATATTAGATATCTGATATATTACATATCTGATATATTAAATCAGATATCTGATTTAGAGATTAATAGAAAAACTGTTTGCTGGGAAGCCGTTTTAGTAAGCCGTTAAGTATTTATCATACATTATATCAGATATCTTATATAGGATATAAGATATCAGAATTAGTAGATCAGATATCTTATATCCTATATTAGATACCTTATATCCTATATAAGATATCTGATAAATGATATTAGATATCATTTTAATTCTACAAATAAGATCTCTTATTTACCATATAAAGATATCTTATTTGTTAAATAAGATATCATATCTTTATATAAATATCTGATTATACTAATAAAAATATTGATATACTTAATTAGATATCTTATTCAATTGAATAAATGAGATATCTTCTTTGGTAAATACAGATATCTTATATCCTATATGAAGTATCTTATATACTTTATCAGATATCTCATATAGCATATAAGATATCTTAAATGTCAATTATGATATATATATATATATATATATATATATATATATAATATATAATATATATATATATATATTATATATATATATATATATATATATATAAGATATATTCCGATATATAATATATTAAATCAGCTATCTGATTTATAGAATAAATAGTAAAGAGGTTTGATATAGTTTTGATCTCATAATGGGACGCCCGAATAGCTCAGTCAGTAGCGCCTCTAGTTCGCGACAGAATAGATACCTCTGCAGCACAGGTTATAATCACTGACGGCGCTAGCAAAAATGTCGAGTGATAAAGATATGTTCAATTACTCCTGCGTCGAAATGTGTATATGTTTTGACTCGACATCCGAGTCGCAGTGGTTTCATAAGGTATTTCCCGGCTGAATGCCGGGAACTATTCTGGTATTCACCCCACCATTAGATAGTTGGAGTCTGTAGTATCAGATATTCAGTTTAGTTTGAACGTCTATCTTGCGGAGCCCCGTGGCCTAGTGGATAAGAGAGTTGACTCTTAATCTATTTGGTTTTTTACCGCTGTGGTTCGAGCCTCGCTCAGGTCACACGTGGGAAAGCCAAGTTATGCTTCCGAATGGTCAGGTGGATTTTACCCCGGGGTTCTCCGGTTTTTGCCCACCTTTGATGAACGATCGGCACGATATAAGTGAAATAGTCTTGAAAGGGCCGAAGAACTCAAATCAAAAAAAAAAAAAAAAAAGCTGGCGTCTATCTTACGGACGCCTATATGTGGCATTTCTGTTATGTGAAATGCTGTGTTGACTTTTGCGTCTATAACTTGTTGTTATTTGTGCTTTTTTTTGACTAACGAGTTTTGAGTTTTCGCTGCATGTACGATAAAAATCTTTTGGATTTTGAAAAAAAATGTTGGCTTCGATTTTACCTTTCTTATAAAGTATATATTGCAGACACACGCTTTTATTTTCAAATAAAAAAAAAAAAAAAAAAAAAAGAACAACAACAAATATGGCTCTCGTGACATACGTCACATTACTAGTAGGACGCACGACGATTCACTGGCATTTTGTTTCAAACAAAAGAACCAGAGAAACACAGAACCCAAAACATAAAAGAAAGAAATCAAAATACAAAACACAACACTCAAAATACAAAACATGAAATTCAGAAATGTTTGTTTCTCTCATGGTATCTGAAGTATCTTTGTACGATGGGCTAGTGCAATATGGTTTCCACGTCAAGGGTATAAATAGAAGCCAAGTTTTTCAGGTAATCTGCTCGTCGCCGTAACTCATCACACCAAAGCTGAACCATTACATGTACAGTTATTAGCTTGAACAATTAGCTGATAATATGAATAACTTGTCTTCTACTTATACTCCTGACATATGAACCATATTGCACTACCCTATAGTACAAAGATAATTTGAGGTTTGGGTTTCGTTTGGTATTTTGACTTTAGCTTTAAATTTGTGTTTTCAGTTTTATGTTAAGTTTGTTTTACGGAAAAAAAAGGAAAAGATAACTAAGAAGCTGCTGTATACTTATACGCTAGTAGTAATGGTACAATATAGCAACGTTTTTTGTTTTTTTTTGTTGTTTTTTTTTTTTTTTTTTTGTAGTATTTCTTTGAAAGTAAATGTGCATTTCTCGATTGTTTTGCATTGTAATCAAGATAACATTAAAGCTATTTTGTTTCAAAATTCTATACTTCTACACGCAGAATGCAAAATTAAAATGTCAAAATACACAAGTCACATATTAAGGCCACAAAAGTCCAAACACCATTACAAAAAAAAAAAAAAAAAAAAAAAAAAAAAAAATGTCACAGAGGCTTCTATACTATCTGCAGTAAGATGGACTAAAGTTGTTCTTCTATTAATATGCTAAATTAATAACATTGCCTTTTAGTCCACAGATGTCCAGTTTTAAATTTTCATACATACTGACTTTTAACATTAACTGCAACTTGATACGACATATTATTTATGTGGCAGATCATCAAAATCCAATGTCTGTATCATATGTGTAGAAGGGCATTCAGGGTCTTCACAAAAACACACTTATGCGACTTTGTGCCATTTACAGCACAATTTTATATAGTAAAACTGAAGTGAGACGGGGTAAACATTATTCTTCTATTTCTGCTCTAAAACTTAGATTGTGAGTCCTGGAAACAACAATATATCTTTTGAGCAGAAATAGGAAAGATATCGCTATTATTCATGAGAAAATTACAACCATAAAGACCCTATGATATCGAATAAGCGTGTTTTGTAATATTTGACATAGCTGGCAGTGGTTCTGAATAATTTTATCTTTATTATGGCTTTATCTGTGATTAACTGGTTACCAATGTTTATTCATTTGGTGTTACAAAATATCTACATGGACGGAACACACACATGTTTTGAACCATAGTGAAGGTGCGGAACCTGGACGTAACTGAATAAAAGTTACATAGATAAAAGGAAAATTAAATATCCCAGTTGTCACCCTTACTTTCACTGTGGTTCATACATGTATTTGTTCCATCCACACTATTAGAATAGCGTGTACTGCTAGTTCCGTAATGAAAGAACGATACATTTAACGCCTGGGCCCTACATATCGCCCACAGATGTTAGATCTGCATTGAAATTTCGTTTGACTTCTGTTTGTACAATACTATCGATTCTATCGATGACTTGATAATCAAGTTATAAGAGCACATATAACTTCATGTTTTGTTATTCTTCATTTACATTAACCATGTGTATACACACACACACACACACACACACACACACACACATGTATAAAATCTAACACACACACACACACACACGTGTCAAAATTGACACACACACACACACACACACACACACACACACACACACACTAACACATGTGTAAATTTGAACACACACACACACACACACCTTTGCAAAATGTACTAGGAAGGAGCATTTCTTGCTATTTTAATAACTCAAAACTTTAGTCACAGTGGATACGCATTTACGAATAAATTCGAATTAATGTCGACAACATTGAATAGACGTTGACGCCATTACGTTGAATAAACTTCGATTCATATTGCTGCAACAATGTGGTGATGGGTTTAACTGGTTTAAATTCCCCTTAAATTAATGAACTGGGATTCGCTCGTCCTATAATAACGGCTCTTCCGAGTGCTAGTCGAGAGCAGCCGCAAAATCTGCAGTCAAAAAACATATTAACCTTCTTAGAGCAGTTTAAGGGGAACGACTTCTGAATGTTGTTAGCTTATTGTTTATAGTGATCATCAATTTTAACGGTAACGGACTGGCATGGAACAGGGATTATTAAAAAAATAAGTGATTTCATACTTCAAAATGCCCTCGCTTATTCATAACCTACTTATATAGCGATGAACTTATAAACAACAAAACGTGAAACGATAATACCCCGCCACTATCATGTTTCGGGCAGATAAGTCTGTCAAAAATGGACGAAATTTGCCCACCAGCAACCCCAAACCAGGCCTCCGCAATATCAATGCACATACCAAGTTTTGTAAAAATTCATTGAATTTTACTTGTTATCATCCGGAAATGAAAATACGGACGTACTGCTTGCATATAAATCTGTCAAAAAATAACGAAATTTGTCTATTAAAATTCCCAAACCAAAAATTTACAATATCAATGTTCAGACCGAATTTGGTGAAAATCCATTGACATTTACTCAAGTTATCGTCCAGAAACAAAAAATACGGATTTATCCTCAAAACATAATGTATATTAATGCAAACCCACAATTTCCCTATATCAAACGATGAAGTGACCTTCGACAGTGTACAAAAACTTGTTCCAAAACTTCAAGTTTTTTTGTGCTTATCCAAGAAAATGTTTGGGACTGTGCACAAAAGTTAGTTTGTAAAGTTAAAGGAACAGACCGAAGAAGTTGTGTTGGAATCCTGCCTAAAACTAATTTGAAAACTTCACAGGATGGATACAAAACGAAAATGGGGATCATGCCCAAAACTAGTTTGAAAAGTTCTCGAGGAAAATTTTTGGGATCGTGCCCGAAAGCAACTTTGAATTATTCTCGGGATCGGTCCCAAATGATCATTTGGGATTGTGCCCAAACAAAATCTCAGGAACTTCGACAAATGATGTTTTTGGGATCGTGCCCAAAAGCTAGGTTAACACAATATAAAATGTATTCCTTATCAAAAGCTGAAACAATTGCTATTTGGGATCGATCCCAAAACATGAACTTTTAATCGGAAAGTATTTCAATAGACTTCAATAGTTTGGGATCGATCCCGAAACGCATATTATATATACTTTACACAGCCTATAATACACGTATTTATGATTCAAACATACTGTAAACAGAGGATCGTGCCCAAATTATAGCGATTAGGAAAGTGTTTGTTAATATACATTTCTAATATTCACGTGTTTTTTGTATTTTTTGCCAGAAAATTATTGATATATTACCAGAAATATTTCAAATGTAAATTTCGCAATCAGGAAAAAAATATTTTTTCTCGATTTAAAATATTGTTTGTTATATATATATATATATATATATATATATATATATATATATATATATATATATATATATATATATGGCTAGGAGGGCCATATGGTAGATAAGTATTTGTATGCTTAATATGTTATCATCTTTAAATCTTTAAATAAAGACATTATTATTATTATTATTATTATTATTATTCATACTGGTTCTAGCAAAGTAAAGAATGTAAGGAAAACAGACTGCTTTTTTTATATATTTACAGTGGCTACATATATCTCTAGCCTCTGCATCGCATCGGGTCTAATTGACCTAAAAAAATAGACATTCATTCTAATTATCCTGAAATTTGACTGCCTAGCTAGGTGCTTAAGAAGTACCAGCGGAACAGAAAACATTACAGACCAAGATCAAAAGCAGTTTGTTTGTTGGACATTTACGGCCTAGTCAACACTGTAACGGTCATTTCGAGTCGGTCAGTCAACCTACTCACACCTTTCCTGGGCATTATCTGCGGTTAACCAGTGCTTTGTACACATACATTGTCCAGTAACTAATAACTGCCCTTAACAGTCTGAAATATGCAACTTCACAGCACAATGCCATCAAAACTATAGGTTAAGCTTTCCCCTATTCAGTCTGCAAATTCATCTTAGCCCACACGCGTCCCTTATGTATGGAATAGCTTTTATTTCCATGATTTGGATCATATTTAGAAATCCGATTTCCAGCTGTTAAAAGACCACGAAACATTAGCTACACAATAAACCGGACCTAAAAATCACATTTAAAGGCCATTTAGAATCGTCTTGTCGGCTTTAATGCTTATATTCATGAGTATTTATTATATGCACAACACTGCTCACGTTCTCTAGCACCGGTTTCTGAACACCCTTAGAATATGTGAAATAAGTAAATAAAAAAATCTTCTTTGACTGCTTACAGGTAGGTAAGTAATCAAAAGGTGATGCAGTTTGTATGTACAATAATAAGTTAGTATATTTTTTAATTGTACACACACATTTCTTCGTATAAAGATTAAAGCGAAAAACGGAAGAACATGCCAGCACGTACGCACTTTCTGCTCTGGGCGGCTGCTGAACGCATACAAGGATTTTGCCTCCCCTAGTTTGCAAATGGCATAAGACCTTTACCATTTTGTGAAGATTCATCAACAGTCTAATCCAGGCATTGTGTACTAGGTTTAGCTTTGTTTCGTGTCATTTACTAATATACCGTATTTACCCTAAGTATTGGGACACCTTATCTATCTACCATATTCGTCCTAAAATTTGAAATAGCCAATTCTGCTACCCGTTTATGTATCTACAATATTACTGTATCTATGAAAAACATTGTAGATCCTGATCAGACGCCGCGTTCTGTGGCATCTGATCTTGGTCTGCACTATTTGCAAAGGCCAATCTGTCCCAATAAGTTATTACAGTAGTTGATACAGAAAAACAAAAGTAGGTCGAGGATACAGAGAGGCGAAATAAAGCAGGTTCAGATCAGGGTCTTCCCTGTTTTTCGATATAATTCAACGTAGTCAATGATTCAGAAGGCCGCTAAGTCTTGATTACATCGATCTTGGCTATCGCACCTAGCAGATATAATTTAACCGAATCCACCATGAGTATCTGTTCATGGTTGTGATGTTTGATTGCGGCCTTTCCTGAATGACCCTTTGTTACTACTATGGTTGTGATATTTGATTGTAACCTTTCGTAAGTGACCGTATTTTACTACTATGGTTGTGATATTTGATTGTAACCTTTCGTAAGTGACCCTATTTTACTACTAAGGTTGAGATTTTTGAGTGTAGCCTTTCGTAAGTGACCGCATTTTACTACTACAGTTGTGATGTTTGATTGTAACTTTTCGTAAATGATCGTAATTTACTACTATGGTTGTGATGTTTGTTTGTAACTTTTCGAAGGTGAATGTATTTTACTCTTATGGTTGTGATTTTTTTATTGTAACATTTTGTAAGTGACCATATTTTACTACTGTGATTGTAATGTTTGATTGTAACCTTTCGTAAGTGACCGTGTTTTACTATTATGGTTGTGATTTTTGAGTGTAGCCTTTCCTGAGTGACCCTGCTTTACTACTTTGGCTGTGATCTCTGATTGGGACCTTTCCTGAGTGTCCCTGTTTACTACTATGGTTGTGATGTTTGATTGTGACCTTTCTTAGTGATCCTATTTTACTCTTGTGGTTATGATCTTTGATTGTGACCGTTCCTGTGTGACCCTATTTTACTATTATTGTTGTGATGTTTGATTGTGACCTTTGCTAAGTGAATCTCATCACGAAAACATGCCTTTACAATTTTGACCCCCTTAAACCCCACTCTTATATAGTAAAACTGGGGTTCACAGGGGTATACATTATTTTTCTTATTTCTGCTCAAAACATATATTGTGGGTACTCGTTAGAACCGCTTAGACGAGGCGGTTCTAACGATTTCCAACAATCTACGTTTTAAGCAGACTAAGAAAAATATCAGAGTTTTTGTGTGAAAATTTTCTTTTTTTTTTTTTTTTTTTTTTTGAGGTGAAACTTTCCATATATTTGAATAGGCGTGTTTTCGTAATGATTTTACTACTGTGGTTATGATGTTTGATTGTAGCCGATTATGTGTGGCCCTAATTTACTACTGTACGTGTACACCAAATTTGGAGGCACCACTCTCTGTAGAATCCGAGATATCTTTGACAAAAAGTAAAAACAAAGACATCCTGTATAACCTCCAACACGGATTCCAAGAGAGAAGGTCATCTAAAACCAAGCTTTTCCATCTTGTTAATGAGCTTGCGCAAGACTTCACAAGGCTGTCAGACATACCTTCTCCTACATGGTTTTAATAAAGCCTACGACAGTGTAAACGTTTTTTGGAGTTATAACTGACACTATATCAATATGTTGTGAGAGGACCACACTTTCGTGGATTAAGTTTCCTGACTGGACGCTCTCAAATAGTTGTAATGTAATGCTCATTAGAAATCCCTGTGAATCCTGGAGTCCCATCAGGTTCATTGCTTGGACCTTTATTATTTCTACTTTATATAAATGACTTTCCAGAGAACTTACTCTCACGGGTCCGACACTTTGCAGATAAGTATGCAGTTCACATCATTGCTAACAATCTCTTAGGCCCTTGATATCTTACATTACAAGTAGGATATTGACTTTAATCCGAGTATTTTTCAAGTGTTGCATATTTCCAAATCCAGAGGTCTAGTTCAGCGCATATATAATCTACATGGACAGGCACTTAAAGCCATGGACCACCTTAAATAATAATGCGAGGACATCAGCAGACACCTGAGCTGGAATACTCATATACACAGTTACAGCAAGTGAAAACTGATCAGTGAGTTTCCTAAAATGGAACATCAAGACAAAGAACACAGCAATGTGTATAGCTGCATACCAGACTAGACCTAAGTTTAATATGCCTTCAAAAGAATGAAGTCCATGCACTAAAACCAATATAAATACAACAGAAATGGTCTAAAATGGGGCAGCAAGCTGGATTAATAGATAGTATTCCGCCTACACCAGTGTCAGTAGCATGCTAGATTCCCTAGGGTGACGGTCTCTTAAGCAGAAGAGCAACTGCTGGACTGATCCTGTTGTTTTTGTTGTTTTTTGTTTTAATAGTATATAACTTAGTTGCTGTTCGCCTCCCTCAATACGCAGGGTACCGTATTTACCCTAAGTATTCGGACACCTCAACTCCTTACCATATATGTTCTAACATTTGAACCAGTACAATTCACTACCCGATGTTGTGTCTAAAAATTGCTGGATGAGTGGCAAACAGTGTAGACCCAGATGAGACGCCGCGTTCTGCGGCGTCTCATCTGGGTCTAAACTGTTTGCTCAGGCCTGTCTGTCCGAATACATATGGTAATACGGTATGTCCTTAGACTGCCAAGGCATATACATCCACTACAGTTTACTCATATATCAGCTACAGACAGTTTTAGCAAGTACTCATTTTCCTCGCTAGCCATTATTCAGAGAAAGTGACTTCCCAGTCATCATGATCATGTCCATTCAGACCTGGAGTCCTTTAGATCAGTGATAAGGACTGTATCATACGGCATGTCCCTGGCCTCAACACATGTTTTATTTTCTTTAACATTAGTTTTATTTTTTTTATTATTTTTATTACGTTTTTTTTTTTTTTTTTTTTTTTTTTTTCTTTTTAACTTTGCGAACTATGTCCAGCGACAAAGCAGTGGAGAAAATCTACGCCGAACTCTCCAAAATGTCCCAGCCCGCAGTCGTGTTATGTTTGTTCTACTAAGATGAAACAATTCCAATTTACTACTTCGAAAGAGAAGGCAGACATTTTTTAAACCCAGGGGTAGTGATCTCCTGGTCTGTTACATTTAGGGAGGTTAGATGGGATGGAGTGAGGTGGGCGAGAAAGGATACCTACCCACCTCTATTTCCCGTTTTTGCACAGGTTTATGTACATTTTTAGGTATATTAATTCACCTAAAATGAGACAATAGCTGAATAGCATTACATAAATAAGTAGCACTATGTTATATGTTGCCTTTGGAGCATATACGTACAGCAAATGCCCGTGACCGGTCCGAGGGATCTTACTGGTAGAGCGCCCACCTTCGGATCTGAGAGTTATAAGGTCGGTCGCCAGCCGGGTCATACTTAAAACTTTATAAAATTGGTACTAGTAATTCTGTCTCTTGGTGCTCAGCATTCGATACAGAAACCAAAAATGGTAACACCGATGTCAGCAGAACGCAAAGGTGGTAGTGTCCTGTCTTAATGTCTGGGACTGATATTGAAGTGAGGAGACAAACATACAATGACAACTGACTTTCATCACATGCAGACATAATGATGTGACTGAGCGATTGTAGACCGTGGCGTTGAACCTCAGCTCAAACAAACAAAGCGAATGTCCAGACCGCATAGACTGATAGAGACTTCGCTGTCCGCTTACAGAATCCCTGAATTACTCGTATGTGGAAGTATCGAGTTACATATACGAGTATATATACTGAGGTAATTTATATATTCGCTGGCTGATCAGATGGGTTTACTGTTAGCATATGCCAGAAAGCACCTTTACTCATTTTATATCTCAGATAGATAAATAAATTTATAAATTAATAAATAAATAAATAAATAAATCGTTTTACAGATAAATGGACGGACGCTAATAACAGGCTGTACACATTTCTGTCTACCCTCATATTGCGTGACTGACAATAGCTCCAGTCAAAGGCGGGTCTTATTGTGATAGTTTTTCTTAGCGAATATTGCAAAATGAAAAATGCTCATCTAATCGGTGAACTACTTATAAAGTGTAGGAAGCTGGGATCTTTTGGAGAAGTTTGCGGAGGTCGCGCGCTACAATTTTGTCGCTGAACATGTTTCGCTAAAATCAAAAGTAAAAATTCTATTGCAAAATAAAACTGAGCGCAAAAATAATAATAACGAGTTTAGAACTGATCTATTTCGATCCTAACACTTTGAAACCAAAGAAAATACGTCGACGTTTTTTTTTGTTTTTTTTTTTTTTTTTTTTTTTGTTTTGTTTTTTCTACAAATTCTCCCAACACTTCTACTGACGCGCATTATCTCGCAAGCACTTTATACACAGAATAATAATTTATAATAATTACGATAATTTTAACAAAACTTGCATATGTAGCCGGTTGTAACAAATCGTGTTTTGGTGAGCAATAGTTCACAGGTCAAAACATCATTGCTGACGAAGGCGCTTAAATTTTGACATTTTATCTCCTTCATCGAAGTTTGTTTGTTTTTTGTTTTTTGTTGTTGTTTTTTTTTTTTGTTGTTGTTGTTTTTTTGTTGTTGTTTTTTTTTTTTTTTTTTTTTTTTTTGTTTTTTTTTTTTTTTTTTTTTTGTTTTTTTTTTTTTTTTTTGTTTTGTTTTTTTATTCTAGCCGGTGTCACGCCCGTTTTTCGGATGAAAAGCGTCAGAAATATAGTTAAGGGTGCCAGTCAGTTTCAGTCAAAAAGTGGTTGCGAGACAATGCGCGTCAAAAAAAGCACAAAAGCAACAAATTTCTTGAAACCTGGTTTCTTGGCTACCGAGCATAGGTAAGACTCTGATAAGGCTGCGCAGATGTGCAGACTAAAATGAGATGCCTATGCCTAAAGAAATATGTTTTCACGACGCATGAAAGTTAAAACGCTCTCATGATCACATTTAAGAAACTTTCTATAGTACTGTTACCAAATATAAATTGCAGTTCAAAAGTGTATACATCCTACGCACTCTCAACACTTTATTGTGATGATACAAAGAAAAGACTCCCAATCTGGCCATCACGAAAACATACCTGTATCATTTTGACCCCCTTAAACCCCACTTTTATATAGTAAAACTGGAGTTTACAGGGGTTTACATTATTTATCTTATTTCTGCCCCAAAACATAGGTTGTGGGTACTCGTTAGAACCCTCCTTGTCGAGGCGGTTCTAACGAGTACCCACAATCTCTGTTTTGAGCAGAAATATGAAAAAATATCAGAGTTTTTTATCTGAAAATTTTCAGTTTTTGGTGGTAAAATTTTCTAAATATTTGAATAGGCATGTTTTCGTAATGCAAAGTGTCTGAAACTTATGTTCATTTTTTGCTAGCATAAGTCAAGATACACTCACAAATAAAATTCATCGGACACAGAACCGTTGTATCGCGATTCTCTTGGTGACGTTAACTCTTAAACTGCCAATCACAACTATTGTCGTCTGCTTTGTCATCTGCTTGTGATTTTAAAAGTCATTTTTGCAAACAGTGTGGACCCAGAGCAGTCTGATCTGGGTCCACACTGTTTGCCTGTATGCAAAAATAGGTTTGAAAAGTTTGCAAGAATATTCAGCAGACGACATAAACAGACGACATTTTCAGATGCAGTTTTTCTTGGCGCTTTAAGGGTTAACGAAACATGTTTAGAGGTTTAAAGATTTACGATTTAAAAGACAGGTGTACCTACGTGTGTACTTTAACTTAAATAAGCGCGAAATAAATAAAACAGATTCATTTTTAATCCTGTCCGCTTAAATAGTCAACATTTTGTTTGAGGTTCAGCAAAACTCACATATGGAAAATATTTGTGGAATTGACTTAACATGGGTCAGGAAAAATGACGTCAGTTTACAAAATACCAATGAAAACTCGATCGTTTAAAATAAAATCTTAAAACACGTAAAACTGATTTGTATGTCATACAAGATATCTTTTAGCGATATAAAATCTATTCAGTCTGAAAAATCAGTATTTCTGATGAGGCTTTTTTAAAGTCAATGCGAATATTTTATAAAGTACTTACCAATATCACTAACTTAGTGTATTTCAGAGAGTTATGAAAAAAAAAAAAAAAAAAAAAAAAATATGGAAAATATTTGTGAAATTGACTTAAACATGAGTCAGGAAAAATGACATCAGTTTACAAAATACCAATGAAAAACTCGATCGTTTAAAATAAAATCTTAAAACACGTAAAACTGATTTGTATGTCATACAAGATATCTTTTAACGATATCTAATCTCTTCAGTCTAAAAAATCGGTATTTCTGATGAGGCTTTTTATAAAGTCAATGCAAATATTTTATAAAGTACTTACCTATATCACTAACTTAATTAAATACTGAAAATGATCTGTAAATGTCGATTAGGGGAGATAATTGGAACAAAGGACGCAAGTGTTGTCCTTCGTATAGGGCACTCTGCCTTGACAGTTCCTTCACTCCTACTGAGTAACAGATTGAAAAGAATATATAAGATTGCATAAGTGAAAAAAGAACAGCTTACTGTACGCGACAATTGGTCTTGTTTATGTTTATGTATTTCTGATCGTTTATGCATTTCTGTATTAAGAGTAGCATTGGGACCAGGGTGAAGTTGGTTAGTCTTACTCTTTGTTGTTTTGGGGTTTATTCTACGAAGCAATTTGTTTTATGTCTTAAGCTTGTATTGTTTTGTTCTTTGTTTTTCAGTCCTTTCAGCATTTGCGATTACCTCGCTTGGGAAAGAGAGAGAACTAATCTTAGTGCTTTTCGTACGTTTGTTCGATTTGTGCTTGTTTGGATTTGTCGGTTTCCTCTTCCTCGTGGTGTCTGGGAAGGGCTGCGGTTTGTGGCACTTCCTGGTCTTTTCTCTTATTGCGGTTTGTGATTGTGGCACTCCCTAGACTTTTTTTTTTTTTTTTTTTTTTTTTTTTTTCCTTTTCTATAAAGTAAATAAGAGGAACTAGTACAATCAGATCCACAGCAAGCCCCTAACACCAAACGGAAAGACAGACAAATACATTAAAAGAGGCACAAAATGAACAGACGGCAAGCATAGTTGACAACATTTTTATTTCTAAATAACAATGCAACTAAGTTACCTAAACTTAACTGTATATATAATCATTTTATATAATTGTTAAAATAAAAACATTAGAGAGCGAAACACTATATAACAATTAACAAAACGTACCACAATAAAAGTACCGCCATGGAACGGTCAGTAATGGATTTCTGGGGAGGGGGGGGGGGGGGGGGGCTGGACTTAAGCTAGCTTAACGTGATCTCAGTCATCCTCGTTTTCCATAGAGGTAAAACATATATTTGTTCGGTCTGTGTGGAGGTCTTCTAACATGAAATTACGAGAAATCACAGATAAAGCCTATAATGAAGCAAAAATGAGGACTCAACAGAAACAATTTGAGACATTTGGAGATCCCTGGGTTGTCAAACAATCTTACTGCCAAGTATCGCTGAACTATTTCGAACGGTTTTGAGTTATGCTCTGGAAATTGAAAGATGACGCCTACCTGCTTAGTTTAGTATTCCAATAACCAGCATTTCCCGTTGGAAAACCTAGTTGAAAGACAAATCACAAGCTTTAATTACGTTTTTTCTATTATACAGATTGACCAAACAAGGATTCCATGATGCCTGCTGGACCATACCTATATCGTCTCCTCAGGGAAGATGAAGACCCATATAGTGGACTTTCTGCGCGAAACCCCGAACAAACGGGTGCCACAGTCGCCGCTCATGTAAACGGGTTGAAAAAGTCACCTTTCATTTCTACAACAGCATCGGTGAAAGCTATTAAAGACTTTTGTCTGCTTGCACAGAGAAAACGGGGACAAAAAAAGTTTACATTTGTAGCGATTGATAAAGATAAATTGCTAGAAGAAAACATGTTTGTTGAAGTATTCGACCTGTCAGATGAAAATACTCGTAATCATCATTTGGCAGGTAATAGAAAGCTGAGAAATTATGCTGCAAAATACGAAGAAGTTCTGCTCAAGGGTTTTGTTCCTGCAGACTGCGTTACAGGAATATACATCGTACATATGCCGCTGTTTGATTTTTTTTTTGCATTTATTAATGCGGACGATTTTACTTCTTTCTTCATTGGGCTCATTTTGATAACTGAGCTATTCCTACACGGTATTACAGTACTACAGGAACTGTCACTCAGGTTATCGAAATTCCTTGATAATTCCCTTTGGCCCGTAAGCGTCGTCTTTCCTGTGTGGCTAGTGTGTAAATCAACCCAGTGTCACGCATCTACAGTACTACTACAATTCAGATTAAATCATGTATGGATGCTCTTTAGAATCTTGGACCCAATATCCCAGCCAGCAAAAAATATGGGACCCGTATGGGCCCCAAATGGGTATCTATATGGGTCCTATATGGGCAACCCATATGGGACTCATGAGGGATTTGCAACACGGTGCCATGTGGGGCCCACATGGGCAAACCCATATGGGAACCATATGGGAACTATATGGGTCCAATATGGGAAAATTCAATCCTGGTATATGGGCGGTAAATGGGACCCATATGGGGCCAATGTCAGTTTGCCCATGTGGGTCCAATATGTGGCCCAGCTGCGAACCCCACATCTGTCCTTTATGGGTTGCCCATATTACACCCACCTACCAACCCCTTGGGCCCAATGCGGGTCCTCTGTGCTTTCCCTGCTGTTAAGGTGCCGTAGGTTTTCATGCTGACCTTTACTTGACTGTATATACAGAGGTACGGAGTGCACATGGGATCACGAGATGAAGTTTGTTCTTTTCTTTTATGCGTGAAATGTGTATAAGTTCTGTCTGCAATTTTAAAAAACCCTTCGGGCACTCGGCTTTGAGTGGACATTGGATCGGCGTTGATACAACGTAATGACGTTGACCCAGCGCTGACTCAGTGTTGGCTCGACGTTTTATGTCCGGTGGGATAGGTATCATTGTTATTGTCATACATACAGTCCTTAATGTGAGCGCATATGGGTACTAGATAAAGGGTACTCGTTTTCTTTTAAAGAGCTAAATGTCTATGGTCAGCTTGCAATGTTGAAAATACTGTAGGCACGCAGCGATGAGTGGACATTGGATCGGCATCAGTCAACGTAGCTACGTTGACTCGATGCTGATTCAATGTTGATTTGACTTTCTGTGCCCATTGAGAAAAGTGTCATTGTTATTGTCATACATATTATCTCAAATGCGAACACATATAAGCACTGTCTGCAGCATGTTTGTTTCCTTTATTTTGCATGCAAAGTTGAAAATACTGCAGGCACGCAGCGATGGATGGACATTGGATCGGCGTCGATGCAACTTTATGACGTTGATTCGATGCTGATTCAGTGCTGGTTCGGCGTTCAGTGCCTATTGGAAAGGTAGCATTGTTATTGCCATACATATTGTATATATAAGCACTGAGTGGAGCATGTACGTTTCCTTTATATGTTATATTTATATGTTTAGCGTGCAATGTTCAAAAAACCGCGGGCACGCAGCGATGAATGAGCACTGGATCGGCGTCGATGCATCGTTATGACGTTGACTCGATGCTGATCCGGTTTTGGTTCGACGTTCTGTGCCCATTGAGAAAGGTATCATCGTTATTGTTAAGCATACAGTCTTTAACGTGAGCATACAAGAGCATTAGGTGAAGTAAGTTCGTTTTCTGTATATGTGTCATATCATATATGTTCTGTTTGTAATGTTGGAAACCCTGCAGGCTCGCAACTATGAATCGACATTGGATCGGCGTCGATACAACGTTTTTTTTTTTTTTTTTTTTTTTTTTTTTTTTACGTTGACTCAATGCTGATTCAATGTTGGTTCAACGTTCTATGCCCATTGAGAAAAGTATCATTGTTATGGTCATACATACAGTCCTGAATTTGATCACACATGAGCACTTGGTGATGTATGTTTGTTCTCTTTATATGTGAAATATGTATTGTCTAATTCACCGCTGAAGTAATGAGGAAATGTTATCATTGTCACGGCTCTAAAAGTAGTCTGTAACACTTAACTGGGCACACCTGCTGTCGCGTTGTGAGTTTTCATTCCTGTTGCCACCACCGCCATTGGAGAAATGTGCAAATGGTATTGCTGGTAAACATGAACTTACTGCATATTCGGTTAAATTCATACTTTCAGAATGTCTAACCAAATGTCTACGTATTTTTTTTTTTTTATTTATATTATTTTTTTTTTTTTTTTTTTTTTTTTTTTTTTAGATAATTTATTTGTAAGAGGTATTTATACATAAGTTCCTGTTCCTGACTCTCAGACTCCTGTCTTTCATTTCGTTTCGGCAAGAGGGAGTCAAGGAGACATGGACAGATGTTGTTGTATACTGACTGATGTCAATGACTGGTCTTATTCTGATGAATAGGACCAGGATTTACATCAGTCTTGAAAAAACCTTAAAGTTCTAAGCAATATTAGTACAAAGCTATGTCTTTTTTTTTTTTTTTTTTTTTTTAAGAATAGCTCTGTCCATTACTAGGTGAACGCACGCCGTCATTGCAGTGTCTACTTAAACATTAAGACGATATTGTCCATACGGAATTGCGGTGGTGTCATTTCTCTGACTAAACTAAACTTATTAGGTGCAGGGCGTTGGGTAGGCGCTGGGTCGACGTTGATTCGGCGCCATGACCTTGTTTTGGGGCCGAGTCAATGTCGATTCAGCGTTGTGCGTCTCCTGGGAATGTTTGCTAAGAATGTTAATTATTTTCGTAACTGTGAGGACGCGGATTCAGCGGGCTTGTCCATGCAGTGTAGTCGGTACCTTCGTAAGGCATCTGTTCGTCTAATTTGAGTATAGTAACTGTGTGGTCTGTAGATAATGGGTTAGAATTAAGTCCGTATTGCAGCTTTAGTAAACTATGAGTTACCTCGCTTACACTGCAAACAGAAGCTATGCTTTATATATATTCAGGCTATTCCCACCCCCACATAAGTTCCATATATGTTTCAAACTTTATTCTTGCCAAGAAAGTGTCAAATATTTGTGCAATGCTATTCTAGTTCACATGTAAATGTATATGCCACCATGTCTCAATGTAGTATACTTGTTCATATCCTCATATGTCTGTATAGACCTGAGTGTTAATAAAGTTCTGTTCTGTTCTGTTCTGTTCTGTTCTGTTCTGAAAGTCTTGAGAAGCCCGGGATCGATCCTGTGACCCTGGTTTACAAGGCGAGTAGCGTAACCACTACACCACGGAGGCTTCTAAAATTAGAAGGAATATCTCTAAAATGACCTACATAGTGTTGAAAGGGACATTCAACCTCAATAATACTCCAGTACAGAGCCTTCTGAACTTAGGATAGGCTGAAATTTAAGTCCTCTTGGCAACCAACTTAACGTCTCTTGTGATGACTGTTTTAATAAAGAAATAACAAATTCATAAAATTCTCCATTTCATTATTAATGGTTAAAAAATTAACAAAAACCATAATCCTATAATTGTGTCATTCTCTGCAATTTTAGGCCTTGTAGATGCACACCTTGATCTGCAAGATGTGATCAGCTCGATTATAATGCCTTGAATTCCTTTAAAATGCTGTATGCACAAATCTGGGGTCTCCAGGAAACCACAAAAGAATGTTGCCGACCCAGCCAGGTATCGAACCCGCATCCTCCTGATCACCAGTCAGACGCGCATAAGACTGAGCTATTGAGGCCGGCAACGCTATATGCCCTTACACCAGTCTTCAAATGGGGGAGGGGGCATAAAAATTCACAGGACATGGATGTCCCCCGCCTGAAAATATGTTTTAAGTTTCTGACGCCCATGCATGCACGGATGCATAGGGGTGTCAATATATCCTCTACCACCTTTCTTTAAATGGCAGAGGCATAAAAACACACACACAGAAAAAGAACATTTACAATGTTAAAAATTTAAAGCAGTTTCAATTCAATTAGATTCAATACAATGACTAGAATAAGGTTTCAATAATGAGTGCAACAAATAGATAAAGTTAAAATTAAAGCTGCACTATCCAATAAAATGACTAGAAAATTGGTTTTAAAATTAAAACTTTGTTCTAAGATTGACTAGAAGATATATATGCTTAAAATCTGTTACATTACTGAGTGGTGACAAAATCAACTCTCAGACTAAAAGTTAATCCCAAATTTTTAAGCTGCAGAAAACGTTTGAAAATATAGCTCAGCAGAAGGTGGTGTTGTGCACGCTAATGTCAAGCTCAAAGCCCAAAAGTGATGTTAATTCAATAACACAATTCAAAGGATATTATGCTTTTTCAGTATTGATGAACAAATATTGTGGGGCTGATGCTAGGTTGGATGTTAATGCAAGACAAGAAGGAACAGACACAGACACTCAATCTGCAAAAGCAGGTGCAACAAATGGCAACCAATCAGATTTTAATCTGACATAGTCAAGATTCTGAACAAATATAAAAAATTGTCTCTATAGTGCAATTTATAAGTGGCTTTTGGAAGGGTAAAATGCACTGCTAAGCTAATAAACACAAAAGTAATCTGGTGCATAAATTTTGGCATCTCGCATCTATAGGTACGATTAAAAATCTGGGCTACTGAACATATAATTTAGTGTGGGCACACTTCTCCAAAGACTACATAAATTTAGTAATTATTTGAAAGTCATGATGAATTGGTACTGGTAAACTGCTTAGAGGATCTAAGCCTGCCCAGGCAATGCGGTGCGAGTCGGACCGACCATGCTTAAAAACCTTATTAGTTTCATTGGGCGGCAGGGCTTGAGATGTCATTTCATCTCAATGTCGAGTAAAAGTCCTGCAAAATTGGAAGCAACGTCTCCAAAATGACCTTTACAGTGTTGATGGGGAGGTTAAACCTCAAATCAAACAAACAAAATCATGAAGTATGGCAGACACACTATTTTCATGATTTTTGCTGAAAAAATGCTAAAAAGCTATTCTTTTTTCAGCAAAAATATGAGTCTTTGATGCATTACTTGCAAACCACTTAATGTATCAACAATTTAGCAAGTTTGTTAGACAATGTTTTGAAGAACTGGGCCCTGGAGGGTTATATTTTCAAAGTATTTACAGCTTAAAACTTTTGAGATGGACTTTTTGGCTTCCATACAATTGCCAATTTAACATGTGCGCAATGAGACGAAACACCGTGTGAAATAAATCAACTGTTGTAAGACGAGTGAATCCCAGCTATATCTTAAAAAAAATGAAACTCTGAAGACTTTCTACTTCACCACTTCGACATTTTTGGACATATTTCCAGTTTTTGTTTAACAGTCTAGGTTAACATCCTACTGTTTAATGTTACAGAAAAAGAATGGAGGGTACGAAGACACTGTTTCATGACTATTTTAACACATCTGTGTGACAGTGCTTTCTTTTATATCTCTAAAATTTTGTGAAACTTTTCTTACTTCGAACATAAGTTGTGGGTGCTTGTTAGAACCGCCTAATTGAGGCAATTCTAATAAGTAACCACAACCTATGTATTGGAGCAATATTAGAAAAATAATGTATACCCCCGTAAAACCACTTTTTAGTGAGGTTCTGAGGGGTGTTCATTTCACAGACGTGTTAATGCGATGTACGACACTGCCCAGTGATAGTATGTGAATGTAACACCAAAGTCCTGTCTACATTGCTAAAGTGGGCACACATTCTAACTGTCTGGTGTTGGTCCAGGGTTCGGATCATTATCACCACGAGTCACTGGTTCCACCCTCATCCGTTCTTTCCTGCCCCCATCTCTGTCTCGCGCACCACTGAGCCATTTCTGAATAGCCCCTTCCATGTTCTTGCGACTCGAAGTTCTGCACAAGGGATTCAAATGGAGGCATCCTGTAAGAAGAGTTTATTTATATTAAATACCTCAAAAAAACTTGCCTTTTATTTATCATGCTACGAGTCTATCACTTGGACATGTAATGTGTCCAAAGGATGTGGATGGAAAAGCAGTATAGACACTGATCAGGCTGATCCTGGTTCTACACTGTTTGCCAAGGATTGTCTGTCCAAAAACAGGCTTGAATATGATCATTGTCTCCACTTCTATTTTGTATGGTAGCTCAAACTTCGAATTATGAGTTAAATTTTTTTTATTTTGATTCTACATTTTGTCTGGTTTTAAATCAAAAGTGCATTAAAAAATAGAAGTGAAGAAATGATCAGGAATCGACACGATAAACATAATTACGCCTCCTATCAGAGACATCAAAGGGTAAGAAACACAAACATGAAGTAAATATAGACCCTAATGGAAACAGCCAAAAGGAACCGCATTTTTCTGGAAAACAGCATTTTAATTCCTGTTTTAAATCTAAGAGAAGGCAACTACTTATCTGAGTGTAAAGCATGACCCAGTTAAGCTTTATTGTATAGCATATATTTAACTTTTTAGCAGCATAGCCAAATGGGCCTACTGGCTTAATGAGTAAGAATGCGGACTCTAAATGGTTAGGTCTTTCACTGCTGTGGTATGTGCCTCCCTTGGGCCACATGCAAAATGCAAAGTTCTGCAACATAAGGTCCGGTAATTTTTCTCCGGATAATCTGGTTTTGGGTTCACCTCTGATCTACAATTGGCTGGCAATATGTGAAACAATCTTGAAAGGGCCATACAACCAAAATCCAAATCTGACACCTGCCTTGGACATGACTGTTGATTGTTTTTGGTTTTACGGCCATTTAAAGATTATTTCACTCAAATCGGGCCAATCATTAATCGGAGGGGGGCGAAAACCGGAGTACCCTGAGAAAAACCACCTGACCTTCCGTTGCAGAACTTGGCGTCTCATATGGGACCTGAGCCAGGCTCAAAACTACAGTGACAGTAGACTCAGAGACCTAATAATTAAGAGTCAGCACTCTTACTGAGTGGCTGCTCTTTCCTATGACTGAGGCTTTAATCCAAAGACTGGACAGTTAGCAACAAATTTAGGTCAAGAAACCATATCATACATTATCATATGACATCGTTGATAAGCAGTGGATAACGTGTCTTAAAATGGTATGACCACGTGTAATAACACTTTCGCGGGATAAAGTAACGTCATGACGACGTCCATGTCAACCATTTATTTTTTGTGGAAATATTGTTAAATTTAAAGGCGATAAAATCCAATTTAAAGCGGTAATATGACAAACAGAATCTTCAGTCGTGGTCATTTCATGATATTGATGAAACTCGCCAGAGGCTCGTTTCATAAATATCATATGAAAATATCACTCGTGTATGATCCTCTATGTCCATTTTACCTGTGCTGCCAGGTTTTGTTTAATAACAGTGCTAAATCACTCAGGAAAGGCCACAATCTAAGAGCGCACCGTCTCAAGTCACCTATAGAAAGTGACACAGAGGCACACACAAAAACAGACCAAAAACGAACCAACGGCACAAAGCCAAGTAACAAATAAGACACTGCAAAAGGACAAGGCCTTGGGACGGTCAGTAGTAAAACTACTAGGGGGCTTCAACTGAGAAGTTTATGAAATTTCAACCCTCGCCCTCAGTTCCAGTACAGTATCAAACAAAATAATAACAAATTGATCCGCATTTAAGGGCTTTCTAGCTCAAGGATGAGTCATGATAAAATACGTGGTAAAATGGTTATGTAAAGATTAGTATTATCATGAATCAGGGTTGAGGACTCGACAACAATCCGACGTCACAGCAGTAAGATCATGGAGGGTCGAACTCGGGGGGAAATATCCGCCAACACCCTTCCCGAATTCGAAGGATTTAGGGTGGGACTGTCATAAAAGAGTCTGCAGTGCAACCAAAGGGTGAAGCAAACTTGTCCACTGTATTGAATTATGGTATAACGTCCCCATCACCACTATTTAGGTCATTTTCAGAAACTAATCAGGATCCAAGGGCCGCTCGGTTTGGGAAAAAATAGCTCGCTAATATTAAAAGTTGGGAATAGAAATCGGCTGTAACTTTGTCATTTTGGTTTGATTTTCTTGAAACTTTCATCAAAACGCAGCTGCTGCACAAAATCAGAAATTGGGAACTTAATTGTAAAATTTGGGAATATCTGTCTCTAAATTGGGATAAATAGGGGCCGATTACCAGCCCCAAATTTACACTCGGACAATCCCTGATTTTGGAGACATTGCTTTACCAAACTGCCCCCAAAACACCTAGGGTTAAATGGAAGGGCAGGATAAGACCTAAGCAGATTACCAGTTTTTAAATGTACGTTTTAAAGCTCTGCGTGGAAACAATGCTGTCTACTCGGGTGCTACCAACTAATATGCAGATCAGCCTGCTCAGATGCATAGTTTGATCAGCATTCTCTGTTATTTGCTGGTTAGACATTTTACTTTCTCAGATTGGGAAGGCAGCATTTTATATAAACATGATAAACAGATAAACTGGATGGAAACCCACAGGATAAGTTTTCTAACGATGAGACTTGTGCATAAAGCAATACTTACGGTAAATAATATCACTCAGGTTGAGAGTTTCAAACTTCTGCTTTCCTTTGGTGCCACTAAAATTGTAGTTCCTTGCCAGTTCTGTAGCCATGACATGTTTTAGAATTCTGGCCACTGTGTCATATACGTCGCTACCCCCATACTGAGCCAAGTATTTCACCTGTAATAATACCACAGAAGTGAGTATTACTGTCTTTGCTTTTGTTCAGCATGTTCAGGATTTGACATTTATAACTTTCAACATTATTAAGGTCATTTTGAAGACTTTGTTTCCAATTTTGTGAGACTTTTACCCGACATTGAGATGAAATAACATATATACGCTTAGGGTTTTACGGGAAATGGGGTGATTGATTGATATGAGGTTTAATGTCTGTCATCAAGAGGACAAAAAGCTGTGAAATGTAGACCCAATGAGACATAGCTTTAGGGACCTCACCAGCCAAGAAAGGAAAATTTACAATTCTAAAATCAGAATCATTCCTTTACGTTAAACAGATTTCAAAAAAGATAGAACCATAAGTAAATTATGCAAACATTAGATCACATGCAATCACAATAAATGCATTTCATCATTACTATTCTGTTAAAGGCACCAGACTGTAAAATTTCAAACATACTACTCACAACAGATGATGCTGACTGCTGGTTGAGGAGTATATCCTCAAACACATCCAGGTCTTCTTGGGTCTTCAGTGGTCTAACATCTCGAACTGAAACAGCACATTACAAAAAACCTGCCTAATAAAATATATAAATAATTTTACCACCAAAACAGGAAAAAACATCAGATCAAAAATGGTAATGATATTTTTCATATTTCTTCTCAAACTATAGACTGTGTGTAATCATTAGAGCTGCCTCAGCAATATGCATCTAAAGGGCCCACAATCTATGTTTTTAAGAATAAATAAGACAGATAACGTATACCCCTTAAAAACCCACTATAATTATGAAAGTGGGGTTTAAGGAGGGGGCGTGGCAAAATTATGTACTTGTGTTTTCATGAAGTGTAAAGTGTTGCTTAGATTCAGCGGCATTGTTTGTTTGTTTGTATTGGAGTTTAACGGCCCAGTCAACACTATTTAGGTCATTTTTGAGCCGGTCAATTAACCTATCAACACTTTTCCTGTGCAGGCTTATACATAAGCTGTTAACCAGTAAAGTGCGCATTCTTTCGCCAGAAACTGCGACCACTGCCCTTATTGAATCAGCGGAAGGGAGAGAATGACCGTAGATAAGATTTGATGATCAATCTCCAAGAAAGACTATAGACTATCAAGTGAGCATATGCTCACTAATACCCCCAGCCATGGACATCAGTGATAATATGGTTTCTAATGTGTACGTTTTCATCTCTGATAACGGTTTTTCGGGAGATACTCAATGTTGTTTTGGAGAATGACCCCGAGTTCCCGAGAAATCTTTGACACAAAATAAAAGTTAACTCACACACACACACACACACACACACACACACACACACACACACACACACACACACAGAAAAGACAAAAACTATATACCCCCTTGGCATACGCCGGGGGTATAACTAGGACACTATGTCACAGCAGAGGTCAGTACCTTCAATCAAGATCAACTGTATCATTCATTTTGAAAAAAAAAAGAAAAGAGTCATTGTTGTTACAAAAGAATACTTGTAAAAACAAGGCAAATAAGCAAATGCTTCACCTGGAATAATTGTCTTGTTAACTGTGACAAGGTTCTTTTTGTTTGAGGAAACTAGCAAAGTCAAATGGCTGACCAAAATGCAAACTATTGAATATACCTTCATGTACTCTGTCAACTCTAACCGTAGTACCAGGACTTCGGTCAATGCGGCATGGAGGTGTGGGTGTCTGGATTTCGGATCTTGGAGTTTGGTCCATTCGTGGTGGCAATCTAGGACTCCGGTCAATTCGTGGTGGCGGTGAAGTGGGGTTTTGTTCAATTCGTGGTGGTGGTGTGGGACATTGTAAACTAGCAATAGTCACTGGAGTGCCTCTTCGAGGTGTGACCTGTGAGGCAGTTTCTCCCTCTTCATCCTCCATCTCTTCTTCTGTGCCCTCGGAGTCCGCTTCACACTCCTCAGAAAGCAGCCTTTTGGGTGGACTGCAAAATATATGCAACAAGTAAAAAAACAAAATGCTGGTCGCTGCTGTAAAACATGCCATTAGAATTTCCACTTTAAATGCTGTTTATACATGGAACTCTTCTAGGATGGGCCTCCATGGCCTAGAGGATAAGAGTGCTGATTTTTTTTTTTTTTTTTGTTTGGTTTTACGGCCCTTTCAAGATTATTTCACTCGTATCGAGCCGATCGTTAATCAGAGATGGGCGAAAACCGGAGTACCCAGAGAAAAACCACCTGACCTTCCGTTGCAGAACTTGGCGTCTCACATGTGACCGGAGCGAGGCTCGAACCACAGCGGTGACAGCCTAATGATCAAGAGTCAGCGCTCTTAGTCTTAACCACTAGGCCACGGAGGCCCGTAGGATAAGAGTGCTGATTCCTACTCATTAGGTCTCTCAGTGCTGTGGTTTGAGCCTGGCTCGGGTTACATGTTAGATCGGAAGGTCAGGTGTTTTTTCTCCAGGTACTCAGAATTTTGCCCACCTCATATTGATGATTCGCTCAATATAAGTGAAATAATCTTGAAAGAGCTGTAAAATAATAATAAAAATTAACTTCAATATTACATTTTGATGATGTACTTCTGATAGCAGGAAAATTAACATAATGTTTCTGTCTTGCATCATCATGTATGAACATACATGTAAACATTTAGGGATGTTCCCGTATAATTGCTGTTGTGTCAGTTGCAATCAAAATGTGAGCACAAAATCACAGGCCATCTTAACTCACATTTCTGAGCAAATGGCACTTCATTGACTTTATCACAAGAAAAAACTACAGAAGCTTCCCCTTTGCTTTTGCCCATTTGACTATCACTGCCAGGTAACAGTCATTTATTCTTCTCTCTGTGATGCCAGATTGAAGGTTACTTATCTGTAAAAACTTGACAGGGCTGATGAACTAATTCATTAAGCAAACAGTATAGATCCAGATCAGATGCAGCATCTGACCAGTGTCGGAAAACTGAATAAGGCTCAGTTAAAAACTTTTTTTTCCAAGCCTGTGGTCAGAGACGATCAACCAATCATCACTTTTTAAATTTACTGTCCTCCACATTTTAAGTCACTTTGGGCATGGCTGATAAATCTAAATACCAGGTACAAAGGCATAGCCTGTGTGGTGTTTAAACTAAAGTTCTGCCATTGGAATATTAACCCTTGCCATGCTGAGCCCGGATATGCCTTATCTTTGAAACAATGTAGATCCAGATCAGAAGCCATCTGATCAGGATCTACATGTACATTGTTATTCGGATTGTGAATTTGTTGTAATAATTTGAATCTTGAAAGTAAACTGATTGGTTGATAATCAGTAGTGGTATTACAATATTTTCTGACAAAATAATTACTTTTTTCGTCTTTTGCATGGCTGTTCATCAGGATCAGACTGTAGGTCCGAGGTCGCAACAGACTTGCACAGCTTTTTTCTGGCATTTTCCAAGGAACCTGAAAATATGACAAAGAAGGATCTAACTTATCTCGCATGATTCAGATTATAACAAGAAAGCAGTCCCAAGATCAGGAAACTCTCCATAAAATGGTTTGTTACAGTATGGTTTTGGGTATAACTCAGTTCAAAGATGGATCCCAAGATGTATATAGATTATGTAGAAAAAAACAAAAAAACAGAATTCCGCAACCAAAGGCTTTGCCTCGCCCGAGTGAGAAATGAGAAATAAACGTTTACCATAGGGTGAAAGGGTGGTCACAATTGACGAGTAGACGAAAATCAGACTCTTTCAAAATTCAATGTTGGACTTAAAACACTTCTGCAACAAGGCCTATCGGAACCCGAATTCTATGGTGACTTAGTATATAAATTTAGAAAAATACATGCCTGTAATGACTTTAGTACCCAATTTTGTAAAATCGTTCGTCGATATATAAAGATTGGGTACAACATAAATGTTATAAAACAGACTGTTACGCGCCATTCAGGGTATCAAATGTTAAAATTGAAAAAAGGTGAAATGATCAGGAAAAATGTTAAACCAGTGTTTCTGCTATGTAATGACGGGTGTAAAATTGGTTGTCCACATTACCAGTCTTCAGTCTTCTCACCGGTAGCAAGATGATTAAAGCGGATCTGCGTAGTGTACGACTCATCATTGATGGCATGCAGTAGGATGTATTGCGTGGTTGCGTGTGGAAACACTGTGAACCAAAGCAACTAGCCTGCTGTACTTGTGTGTGTGTGTGTGTGTGTGGGGGGGGGGGGGTCCAGGTGTGCTGTATATGATTACAGCGATAGTAAAAGTAATACAATTTCAGCTGGGCCCCTGCCATATAAACCCTATTGGTTTCATTGGGCTGCAGGGCTTGAGATGTCATTCCATCTCACTGTCGAGTAAAAGTCCCACAAAACTGGAAGCAACTTCTCCAAAATAACCCAAATAGTGTTGACGGGGGTGTTAAACCACAAATCAAATAAACAAAACAAGCTACATACCACTGTATAAAATCCGCACTTTGTGGGATGACCATCCTTTACCAGGGATTTCTTCCTTTTGGACAGCGCTTCTCATTCTCGTGCTCTCCTTGTATGGGGGCCATAGGCAAACACCAGTGCCTCTGAGCCAAATATTTGGCACAACTGCAGTTGAATCCTCATCTTCAAAAACCACCACGTGAAATTGTGTGCTTGACATTTTACACAAATGACAAAACTGGAAATGATTATGAAAACTGAACGTAACTGTTTAAAAATCTGCCATTTGAAACATACAACTACTGTTATTTATAAAGATTACATGCATCCTGTATCCACTTATCAGTATGAAATCATGCCACAGTCATTTTTAAAGCCGGTATCATCTGCCGCCCAGGGATTCCCAAAAAGATTTAAAATTAGTCCTTTCATTTCATGACGAAAAAACAATTACAAGCGCAGGCTATTATGAATATGATCAAAGGTAACGTTCAGAAACCTGACTTAGAATACATCTGTGTCTTTGCTTTCAAGTGAATGGCACATTTCTAATTTGTAAGAAATGCTATGTCTTGGCTCCTTTCTACTGACAGGTGAGATTCTGCCGAAAGAAAACTCCACAACAGATCACTGTCAACATACTGAAGGTTCCACAAAAAATCTCTTTAGTTGGTTCAACCTAACCAAACCTTTTAAGGCCTCAAATAACCTTAGTGCTAAGTTCTGTTCTAAGGAAAATGAATTCAGATGGAAATAAAGCATTCAGATGACAAATGGTTTCTTCATCAGATAAAGTAATCAGTGAATTTGCTTTTAAGGCAAAACAGACAACCATATCTTAGTTGCAACAGAAAGTCAACCTTGAGAATATAAGGATTTGCTGTTGTCTGATCTGCAAGTTTCTGGGTCAGTACTCAGTAGGTAAGATTTTTTTCTACTCCTCAAAAAAAATGTATAGATTTTTAAAATTTCTATAAATGTTAGCAAAACATCAATTCAAAAACTGTATCCTTAACAGACAGCTTCTTCAGCAGTCATCATATCTAAGACTGGCAAAATTAATCAGGATAATCGATTAACTGATCGACAAATTCCACAAAATGATTATCACATTACGAAAACATGCCTATATAAATACATTGTAACATTTATCGCCGAAAAAATGAAAATTTTAAGAGGAAAAATTGTGATATTTTTCTTATTTCTGCTCAAAATATAGATTGTGGGCACTCGTTAGAACCGCCTCATCGAGGCGGTTCTAACGAGTACCCACAATCTATATTTTAGAGCAGAAACTGATAAGGCGGTTCTAACGAGTGCCCACAATCTATATTTTAAGCAGAAATAAGAAAAATAAGGTTTACTCCTGGAAACCCCAGTTTTAAACTGGGGTTCAAGGGGGTCAGAATTATATAGGCGTGCTTTCGTGATGATTACTGATTTGCTTGTAATCGATTATTTGATACGTACAATTTACTACCCAAATTTGTGCCTAAAATAGCTGAATGAGTGGCAAACAGTGCAGACCCTGATGGAACGCCGCATTCTGTGGCGTCTCATCTGGGTCTACACTGTTTGCTCAGGCCTGTCTGTTCAAATACAAAAATAAACAATTCAAAATGTACAATTTGTCAAGGTTGGCCCTTTCACACTAAACCTGCATTATAAAGAGCGGGGATTTTAGCAGGGCTGTAATATGAAAAGCCAGTCCCCACAGCCTCATAAATGGGGAATCAGTATATTAAAATGACGAGTGTATTACTGTAATACAAAGCTGTGAATTAGAGGTACTGATACGAAACTGTCTCTGTATGGCAGAAGTACACATTTGCAACTCACTTCATTCATGTTTAATGATACAATATCACCACTAAGAGGACCAACTTGGAATATCCTTAAATCAGAGGATGGCAAAGGTTCAGTGTAGAAGTTGTTCAGATTCCTGAAATTTTCAACAATAAGTACCCTTTCAAGAGAGTTCTCATTTGGTGACAGAATGTTCCTTATAATTCCAACTTTACCTCTTGCAAGAATGCAGTTGTTACCTTGCCCAAGTGATAAAAAAAATGATTTTGGCAAACAAAGTTGCTCAAACTGCAAATATGTGGCATATTCTCTTGGTAATGGGCCTTTGTGGTGCTCATTTTTCACAATGCCATAACCAGATTCACTGTCACTTGTGCAATGTAAATCCTTAAAACAATCTTCTGACAGTCTTCGAATAATCTGCTGAAGTGGGAAATTTGGCTTTCTAACAAGTCTTTTCAGTTTTCCTAAGAAGCTTTCAAAGGCAAATGAAGAAAAAATGTCTAGTGCACCAAATCTAGAAACATCATCAGCAAGATGAACCAAAGCATGTATGTTGTACACATACTGTGTTTCCCCATACAACACACCAACTTGGCTAACAAATAAACAAATGAGTTGCTTTGCATATTCACAATATTGCCGGCAAAACATTGGACTTGCCAAACAATAAATGGCTACAGACAATAACATGAAATGCTTGTAAAAATGATCAGGCAGTTTAGCTTTCAAAATTACAGGCCCTAAATAAAGGAGAAACTGACGAAACTCGGTTGCCTTCCACCGCTCAACTTCTTCCAACGGCCTACCTTTTCGCAAGAACTCACGAGGCATGTATGCTTTTAAATCTAGTATACCTGTTGTAACTTGTGCTATGAATCCTGTCCCTTGTCTGCAGAAAAGAGGACCTTTCATCCAAAGCACAAGTAGTCTCCTTGTTACACCCAGGCACACTAAATGCATATAATCAAGAGGAAATTGGCTTACCATACCAATTGGAAGATCAGAAAGAGGAGAACGGCCTCTATGATGCTCTTCATTTTGAAATGTATCAAACTGCACATCAGTTCGTAGGGGGGCACTGACCTCTGGAAATGTCATTTTGTTAACCCATCTACCCTTCTGGGAACATTTGTCACAACCAAAATAACCTGAATGGCCCTTAGTTTGCTTCACAAAAGCTCGAGCAGGAGTATCACAGACAAAGCAAGAAATTTCAACACCAAAATTGTGACCAGTGTTGGAAACTTGTATGCCATTCTGTATCAGCTCAGTAACCTCAGCTTTGAATGACTGAAGATATTCATGGACATTTTGTGGCTTTTGGTTCCCTGAAAACAGACCCACAACAAATGGTTTTGACTCAAAAGGTTCAACTACACGGCAAAGTATGGGCCAAAACTGTGTATTTGTGCTTTTGAACAGTGGGAGGCCATCAATGTTAAATTGTACTAGGACAGAATCAATGTCTGATGCTTCTATATTCAATTTATTTGGCATACTTTGCACAAGCTTTAACAAACCCGAGGCGAGACCAAAATGATAATAAGAACCACCATCAATGTCCACCACATTATAATATGTGCTTGTGTTCAATAATGTTCTTGGGTCTTTGGGTAAAAATGGATGGTAAACTCTCAGGATTGACAACAGAGATTGTAAAGCAGAATGAGGTATTTGGAAGGATGATGCCCATGTTTGAAGCTCTTTTTCTAGACTGATGTCGGAATCAGAACTGCTGTCAACAGAAATATCACTGTCAGACATGTATGAAAAATAAATATGCTCTTCCAACAAGTCCAAATTCTGTTCAAAATTTTTACTTTCAGTCTTTTGATCCGGAATCAATGGTTCTAAACTATTTGGACTAAACGAACATGCCGTATCATACTCTTCAATGTCACACTCTGATGTTGTAAAACTGTCCGTCTGAGAAGTATTACCTTCATTTTCAGGTTCACACCTCGCAAATGAGCAATTTGTATTTTCCTGTATGCTAACATTTTCCTGCAAGCCATTTTCTAGATATATTGCAGATAGATGGTCTTGAACATTGGCACGAACTCTTCTGTATGACTGCCAAAATGGAGCAGTTCTAGATCTACGAACAGCCATTGTGGATCATCGAACCTCTTACACTTAAAAATTCAGATCAACTTGAAAACCGTAAACAACAAAGTTCAAATATGTTTAAATCAGAGGTGTACATATCCGTTTTGCTTTTAAGCCCATTTTCATTTGGCTGATGATGTGCATAATGGGGCGTTACATGTAGCTGGATGACTGCCATGAAACCCAACTGGGGCCCATGTGGGTCCAATATTAAAAAGCCTGCTGGACTCCTTTTATATACAGATATATCCCTGACCTAGCAGACAATAGAAGAAGGCATGGTTCTGAACTATCTTTCACTGTTCGTTTGTAATGTTGCTCGAAGAGATAAATGGCACCTGGTTTCAATAATAATAAAAAAAATCCGATCGCGAAATCATGTGACACGACGTTTTTTTTTTTAATTAATTGACTATCAATTTGTTGAATAATTATGACAGAATAAAGCCGACTGAGCGCAAAATCATCAAGCGTAAGTGGATACAACATGCATACAAAGATGATATTTTTTTTTCTAAAAAAGATCAACCTTCTTTGTTTTTGACTAGTGTAGCGTTCAGTTTTCCCTCTCAAAAGACCGTATCGTATCACATCGCGTTCAAGCGTGAATATATTTTTTTCAAAATATTTTAACAAATTTTATGGTCCAAAATTAATAATAGTCACAGAGAAAATTAATCGATTAACGCAATATAAAAATTATAGTAAAAAGGAAAATGATAAATGAAATTCATCGTTCATCGGCACTTTCCGCCTCCTTCCGAATGCATCCGCCACCTTCCGTCTACGAGGGACCCATGTGGGTCCCATTCGATAACGACTGGATATAATAGTACACAAATAACCACTTCCACACTCTTGTGAAGAGAAATGGTTTATATTAAAAACAGAAACTGACTTATATATATGTTTTTCTGTCTCCAGGACAAAATTAAATGCGTGTAAATCTAAAAAGATAAATAAAGGCCCAATGTGGGACCCATATGGGCTAAAATTAATATATGGGACCCACATGGGCCCTATTTGGGCATTATGCCCATGTTCTGCCCACATGGGGCCCATATGACCATGCGTGCTGGGATTCACTTGACTAGGTCCGAGTTAGAATGAATGAATGAATAAATATCAGCAGATTATTCAGTTTTTCAAAAGAATATCAATAAGGATCACGTGACTTGTGTTTACATCGAAAAACTTACTCGGATATTTTTGCAAATTTAATAATAGTAAGGATCAAAGAATTTTCCTGAATTTTGGACTACAGTCGTGTGAAAGGCTAAGGAATGGGCAAGTGAAATTTAAACATATAAATTTTTTTTAATTTTATATAAATTTTGATATACTACAAACAATAGCTATAACAAAGATAAAGTGAGTTACAATCAAGCCCGATTAACCTTGCCCTACGGCCAAAATGATCACAGTACACTTTTATCCACTGATTGCCTTTTGTGCTGAAGACTATGATTCGGGAGTCGTCACGCATGATTGAATATCGATTCAACCTGCACACTGTGGTATTGTGTACGGATGGCTCACATAAGATACAATGAACAAAAAATTGAGGTTTTCACGCCAGCTGCAAAAAGCGGTGTGGAAACGAACTCAACAATACAAAACAACAGTGCTGACGAGCTTGACGAAAGCCAAGCCCATGTGAAAACTCTATTCTCTCCATATTCAGATAGAAATGAACCGGATTCTCAGATCCCTAATCAAGAGTTCTATATTATTCTAGACAATGCTCTTAACGATAAACCCAGGGAGCTTTATATATCAAAACTAACAGAGCTGTGTCATTCAGACGCGAATCTGATCGGCTGGTATAGATCTGTCCTAGCTTCGCGAGCTCAAGCAATATCGACTTGCCCAAATGGCATTTTAAAAGCAAGAAGAAAGACAGCCAAATCCTCAGTCGAGTATAAATTAGCAACTGACTGCCACATTTTAAGAATGTTCATAGAAGGCGAGGACAGCAAGAAATTGAAACGGTGTTTAACAAGTACCGTGCTGAATCCTGTACAGCTGAAATAAATGAGGTCGAGCTTCCCGAAAAGACAACAAGCGAAGTTCTCGACCTAGCCGAATTATTTTCATCAGTACATGTTCTACAGTCTCAAGTAACTACATTGACAGAAGCACGTGCTGACGACTTGGAACATATAAACAATTTACAGATAGAAATAAAAAACCTTCAAAAAAGAAATGATGATCTTTCATTGACACTCTGTCGTATAGAACAGGATATTTCTTCAACGAAATCTACAATTACGGCAATTCGCCGGGAAAACAGTGAAACCTTGAAAACCTTAAAAACTACGGACTGCCAGAGTTGTACAGAAAATACTTCCAAACTGAATAAACTATCACGTGAAGTAAACAAAATTAGTTCGACGATACAGTCGATAAAGGAAATAAAAAACAGCGGAGCAGAAGTGACTGTACAAATAGCGAACCCGCGGACAGTGTCCATCATGGTGATATTATATATAATAGTGTACAAACATCCGACAAGTGTAAAAAAAATTTGTCAAGTAGTATTCACCTCAAGACACCGCCTTCGGTAGATGATACGCCAAAGCAAAACAACACTGAAACATTACAAACCCATGCAACTGTTGATCTAACTAGTGATAGATTAGAAAGCCCGCGGATCACTCTCAATCACGGTTCATTTGCGGATGTTGCAAGGTCGGCCCCTGTCTCAGGTACATTTGTTCCGCTAGCTAACTGTAATAATCTTTTATACAATGGCCGTACATTTATAAGACCAAATACTCAGGTTCGGCAGCAACCTACGACCGAAACTGACTGGGACGTAGCATTTGTAGCTAATGAGACTTGGACCGGCCAATCAGGGCGTAAATCTATAGAGAGTGAGGCGGTCAAAAGCGTATCAGAGAGCCCCCGACAGGCGCAAACAAAGACAAATGGTGTTGATGATAAACAAAATAGCCATGGCGGCTCTGATTTTAGTACTGAGAAAAAATCAGAGCACACTGTGCCAAATCGCACCGAACAGTTGGATAAAGAAATCTTTGTTGGCGCCAGGCGGGAACCAGTAACACGGTACCATCTTAGTAACATTGGCAAAGAATCTACGAGGAGTGGTATACTCATGCACTTTGAACAGAATGGAATTGAAGTTACACAGCTCAGGATTTTTACTACACGCTATGGGAATTTATACGCAAGAATAAACGTCCCAAGCGTATTCGCTGATAAGGTTGAAAGTGATGAGTTTCCGCTTCCTGGTGGAGTTATCTTGAGTAAATGGTTGTCTAGACCTCAGGTTCAAGCACGAAATCGCCAAAAACCAACTAGTACACGACGTCGGCGCGGACAGTACCAGGACATAGGAAACGGTTCGGAAATGGAGTATAACACCAGATATAATAAACAAAGAAAAGCATACCGCACGCGCGAGGCACCGGGTCAAACCAGAAAGACATACCAGACATACCGCGACGACTATAACACTACTAATTTTTGGGACGAAGATGAGTACGACGTATCTGCTGGAAGAGACAACTACGACTATTCGGATCACGGCTATAAACGCAGTCGTAGGAGACGTTACGATAACGCAGAATATGACGATTATGAACAAACGGACGATACACATATTTACAACGGACAGAGAAACCAATACGAAAAAAGACCTGACCTAAGCGCACCGAGCAACAAAGAAACGAGATACAGGGACGTTGACTAGTATACATAAAGGCAATTTATTATTAATTTAATACAATGAACACTGGAATAGATAACAAAATTAATTACATCTTAATAGGCATTGCAATGGCACAACTTCTAAATATACTTACCTGGAATGTAAGAGGTATAATGTCCTCTGCTTATTGTGTCAGTAAATTACTAGACCTTACTGACTGCGATTTCGCTTTACTGTGCGAGCATAAACTACTTCCCCATACCCTCATTTTATGGACAGTATAAACCAAAATTATATAGGCTACACAACAAACGATTTTACCTTAGATGACCTTACTACATATAGTAGAGGAAAAGCGGGTGTATCCATTTTATATAAGAATGCATTAAGATCATATACTCACCGTCTCGATATACGTCATGATAAGATAATCGGTGTACAAGTACATACCATAGTAGCACGACCGTTGTTTGTCTTTTGCGCGTACTTACCTCAAGAAAATGATGTAAGCGCTTATCGAGCAGTCCTGCAAGACAAACACGACCTGTATACATATTATAAACAGTATGGAAATGTTTTAATCGGCGGTGACTTTAATGCAAGCTGTAAACAAGAGTCTCGTACTAATGCGAACAAGTCGATAGAACTTCGAAATTTCTTGAATGAACATTGCCTCATACCACTGATAGCATACATTATACAAAATACATACAAGAACCGTTGCTGTGTTACACATATATAAATATATTTAGAGAAATTCCGTAGTAATTTCCATCACATAAAATATAGTATTTAAACACTCAAAATTTTATTTGAATATCAATTGTTGTGTAAACACACATACCTTATATCTACGAAGGCGTAGTGGAGCGGAGCCTGAGGTATTTCTCCTATACAGACTGGGTCTAAGCTATGTTAAGGATTTAAAATTATCTTTATTTGGAGAACTACTAGTCATAAAGGGGAATTGAATACTGCACGTTATAAGTATAAACATATGTTTAGGACGAAAAAGTTTTTACTAATATCATTATGTGTGTAAACACACATACCTTATATCTACTCAGGCGTAGCGGAGCGGAGCCTGGGGTATTTCTCCTTTATAGAATGGGTCTTATTGTTAAGGAATTAAAATTTTCTTTATTAGGAGAACCAGTTTATGAAGTAGAATTGTGTACTGCACATTATGTATAAACATGTATTCAAACTAATTATTTCCATTGAATACAATGTTGTATATCAGTAACATAAATAACAATTTTATACCCAACATGCCAAGCATACATTTTACACATTAATTTAATGTATAATTTTGCAATGCCACAAGGTTGCATTATTGCCTTGTAACACTATTAATGCCACTATTAATAAAAGTCACGACAGCAGTGGCACACACATAACCAGTACTTAGCATTTTTAGTTTTATATAATGGATATTACTTAAGAGTATTTCTGCATCCAATACATAATGTAAATGCGGAGTGATATTTGTTCCAATTTAAGGTAGAATTTATTTTATTCTTTGTCTTCTACATTTAAATATATTACTAAACAAAACATTATTTATATAATTTATTTATGTAAAGTAACGTAAACAAAACTTCCTCCATACAGGTACAGCTTGTATACATTTTGTCGCATAACTATTGACTTTGTCCTGTTTATCAATAGTGGCGACTTGCTCTTTCAACATCACTTTATTAATTTATTGATTTCCTGTATGAACTTAAGAGAAAGATAGAGCGGATAGTGTGATCAGCATTTTATTACACATTCTTTCTATTTATATTCTATTAATATTGATCAAAGATTTGCAAATTCACCACCCAAGCAAATCTGTAATGTAAACACCAAAATAAATTATTTTTCTTTCATTGTTTCTTTTGTTGTTTCTTACTTTTTGTTTATATTTCCTTGTGATGTCAGCGGAGCTATATATAAAAGCTGACATGTTGGTTATCTAGTTGGACAGACTGTCACGGACTGGGACCGTGCCAGTTGGTTCATCAACAACTACAGATGCCATATTTATAGATTCTGTTGATGTTCCTGCAGACTGCGTTACTATCGTAGATGTCAAGGCGCTGTCTGATACTGATTCTGTCAATGCATGTATAATTGCGATAGTTTTAATTTTGATAGACATTTTTATAAGTTTCAGAAAGGAAGGGGGAAGGACGAAACGAAAATATACCGGGGTAAGGACGAAACGAAAATTGCCGGTGTTGACAGACCACAGTGACCCTGCTAGAACTGATTTATTATAATTGTTTTAAAAAGTAATGCAAGGCCTACTATCGGTGTTGCCCGCCGCGTTTACCGCTGTGGTCACTGCTTGGCACTGCGCATCGATTCCCTTTATATTGCTTACGAATGCATAGTTCTTTCCCGGGAGAATGGATTTTCGTTTGTCCACCACCTCGATCACAATGTCAATTTCTTCACTTTTCCAAGTTTTCTTTCTTTTTTTTTTTTTTTTTTTTTTTTTTTTTTTTTGTGAATTTTGTTAATATCTTGAAGTCGTGAAATCTACTTTACATGGCCATAATAAGTCAATAGACAAAAAGACAAAAAATCTGATATTTTTCGTATTTCTGTTCAAAACATAGATTGTGGGTACTCGATAGAACCACAATCTATGTTTTTGAGCAGAAATAAGAAAAATAATGTATATCCCTGTAAACCCCAGTTTTACTATATAAAAATGGGGTTATATGGGATCAAAATTATATAATTATGTATGTTTTCGTGATGTGTGGCGTTTTCTTTGTTATTGTATGTTCATCTTTTCTTTTTTCGGTGCCTCGAAAATGCTGTGTTTTGTGATTGTTGCATTTCCTGGGTATCTTCCTTTATATTTTATGGCCAAGTAACCTGATCATACTTTTCCTTGGGAACATCACGCAAACATGCCTATGTATTTTTGACCCCCTTAAACCCCACTTTTATATAGTAAAACTGGGGTTTACAGGGGTATACATTATTTTTCTTATTTCTGCTCAAAAACATAGATTGTGGGTACTCGTTAGAACCGCCTCGTCGAGGCGGTTCTAACGAGTACTCACAATCTATGTTTTGAGCAGAAATATGAACTATATCAGAGTTTTTTATCTGAAAATTTTCAGTTTTTGAAGGGGAAATGTTCTATATATTGGAATGGGCATGTTTTTGTAATAAGCTGGGTCCTCTAACTGATAGTGATAGTGATAGTAGCACTTTGTGCACATACTTTTGCTACTGTCCTTTCGACATCTCTTGGAAAGACGTTTTTTGCTTGGCGTTTTATTTTAGATGAAAATCTTTTGCTCTGATTGACCATATCTTATCAGAAACCATTTGTCTTTTCTGTTTCTTTGTATTGTTCTCAAATATTTACACTAAAATTTAATTTATGGCCAAATGTTGGTCTGGCCTATGAAATTTCTATAGTAAAGTGATTTTTTGGAATTTTTGTCTAAAAAAATATTTTTTACTTTTCTCTCCGGAATATGAATTATTGATGTTTCACCACAATATTGTGAAAATTTCAGAAAAATTGAACAGGTGAAATTTGTTGAAAATCTGCCTTCAAGTTACCTACCCTACAGATTTCTGCATGATTTGGCTTCATTTTTTCTATGGAAAAAAGTGAAAATATTTTATTTTTTAAAAACCAATGACTAGATAAAAAATTTTTGTACATAGGTAGTTACGACAAATGGTTTTGCACTAAATCATGACAAAAGTTTGCAAATTCACTACTTGTGTATAAAGCGTCAAGCAAAAACCGACTTTCTGAAAGATGTCGAAAGCACAGTAGTAATAGACAACTGCCTTCTTAAATCAGCATGGAGAAAGTGACTGTAGAAATTATGTTATGATCAATCTCCACGAAAGTTATATGGCCGAGTTGGGATTCGTACCTGCAACCCCTAGATCTGCAGTCAGCCGCGCTACCGACTACGGAAAGATTATTCTAACAGGTTCTCTTATAAGGTAACACATAATACAATGAACCACAGTTACAACGACAGCATTTGTTCCGAAAGGTGCTGTCATTAAAATGAATTTGCTTTTGTAAAGTATCCTTTATGAGCAGAATAATATGTAAGAAATGCTTTGTTTTATTCATACTTCCTCATACAGCATATGTTTTGGATGTTTGAAAGAATGGCATATGTGAGTAGTTCTAACAAATATCGAAAACATATGCTTCTTGAAGTATTTTAAATATAATATTTTTGCATAATTTCCGGATCATGTTACATTGAATTTTGTGTTTACGTGGAACATTTAGTGTGAAAAGTGAAAAGTAAAAAACTACGATTGGCTACGCTCTTAATACAGTTGACTCTCGCTATCTCGAACTCGCTTATCTCGAAAAACCGCTTATCTCGAAGTGAAATTCTGGTCCCTATTTTAACATGGAAATCTAAGAACAGGTAACAATATATTGTGGAAAAGAGGAGAAATTGCTCCTAAGGAGCAATTTCTCCTCTTTTCCACAATATTTTCAATATGTCTCTAACTTCAGGAGTCATACTACATATTCATTTGTTAAATGTGGTTGTTCGGATTTATTGTTTTCCTCACTTCTGCAACTCTGATATTTCGAGGTAAGGATATCTCGAAGTGTTTCAAAGAGTCCCTTGGAATTCGAGATAACGAAAGTCGACTGTACATGACTGATTGCTAGGATTGAATAATGATCAAGAGGCATCGTATTGTATATCATAAACTTGTATTATAATATAAAATTACACTTTATGTAAAGGCTCCATATTGCTCAAAAATACACATTTCAATATCCAATAAAGGTTTAATAAATTGATATAGGCTATTAAAACAATCATAAAACGTGACAATTGACAGCCTGTAAATTTTATGTTAGTCTCTCGTTCTTAAAATGAAATGATTTTTTATCGTATCTCTGAATTAATGTTACCAACATTAATACACAGATACGATAAAAATCATTTCACTTTTGATCCAGTTCAAATATGAGAGACTAACTAAAATTTCACAAACTGTCAGAAGCCACATTTTATTATATTATTTAATATTTCAATTTCTTAAACCTTTCTTGGATAAAAAATGTCTATTTTTAAGGGATGTGTAGCCTTTAAGTACGAGGAGACATCTTACGGCCACCACACGACACTAACACTAGCTTTAGTGATGTAAATAGATTTTGAATGGAATGACCCTATTTGTGTCGCAGTTAACAGCTTCCAGAAAAGTTAAACACAATTTAATACATTAGCCTATAGTATTTATTACTGATCTAAACGTTGTGCATATATATAAGAACATCACTTTTTTCACTTTTTACGTATGACGTCAATACCGTTAGATTTACATGACGTTATTCAAGAACAAATAAATGACTTCCAACAGGTACTAGTGTTAACCCTTTCGTCCTTAAGTTTCTGAAATGGACTCTTCCAACTCTGAATCTGGAGGGACCATTGTTCCAAATAGGGGTCTAAGTCAGAGAACAAAATAGAATGGCAATCAATGTAGATCCTGATGAGAGGGCTCATCTTGAGCCGTCTCATTAGGAGCTACACTTTTTTCAAAACATTGTTTTGGTCTGCAGGGCTGAAAGGCCTAACAAAGGCACCTAAAACAATCTGGAGATTTTTCTGACTATTGCTAGAAAACTGTGGAGATAAAAGGGACATGCAAAACAATAGTTTTCTTTTATCTAAACGTAGTACAAGTGTGATTGAAAGTGCAAATTTGTTTGTACCAGAACCAAAATGCAGATTAATTGAAGATCCCCAGCTAGTATTCTTTATAAATCTACGGCGGGTCGTTATGCCCAGCTAGCAGTCTTTATAAATCTACAGCGGACCGTTCTCGGCCCGTCAGCTACCCTGACGGGCCGATAACAGCCCGCTATAGATTTATGTAGAATGCTTACTGGGTGGTGAATAAGACTTACTTACTGAAATAATATCTTCAGACTGTATTAAAAATAATTTCGGAGAGTCGATACACTTTTAAGGGAGACAACTTAATCAAACATGTTTTGCCTCCCTTCTGAAAAGGGGTTTACTAAAAATGAAACAAACATCACGAAAACAAACGTATATAATTTTGACCCCCGTAAATCCCACACTTATATAGTAAAACTAGGGGTACACATTATTTTTTCTTATTTCTGCTCAAAAACATAGGTTGTGGGTATTCGTTTGAGCCGCCTCGGCGAGGCGGCTCTAACGAGTTCCCACAATCTATGTTTTGATCAGAAATATTAAACAAATATCGGAATTTTTATCTGAAAATGTTTAGTTTTTGGTGGTGAAATTTTCAATATATTTGAATAGGCGTGTTTTCGGAATGAATCATTTGCTTTCACAGGGAATAATGACGAGGCATCGGGATCAAATTCTGTCCTTTTAAGTAGACATTTTTTTTCAGAAGGGAACTGATAGCAACATTACGAAAACACGCCCATTCAAATACACTGAAAATTTTACCACCAAAAAATGGCAATTTTTCGGATTAAAATTCTGATAGTTTTCATATTTCTGCTGAAAACATAGATTGTGGGTAATCGTTAGAACCGCCTCGTCGAGGCGGTTCTAACGAGTACCCACAATCTATGTTTTTGAGCAGAAATAACAAAAATAATGTATACCCCTGTAAACCCCAGTTTTACTATATAAAAGTGGGGTTTAAGGGGGTCAAAATTATATAGGTATGTTTTCGTAATGAATAGGAAGTCACAAAAAAGTGTCTTTCTTTGACAAAAATGATAGAATTCTATCACATGTATCTACGAGTATTACCTTCACTAAGATCTCTTACTACAAGATATATCCAGTTACAAAACAAAATATGTTCAAGAAAATTCTTTCCACTGCTGTGCGAATTATGTTCAGGTAGGTGCATCTAGTACCCTGAGATACGTTTAAAAGTTAACTCTAGCTGGTTTATCATTCACATGACATAAAAAGTGTTATGAAGGTACATTCTAAAAGCAACCATATTTGAGAGCAATGAACACACCCACAAAATTGAAAACAGCTAAAGCGTCACGTTTTCTTTCTTTGATCCAGATCAGCTAGTCTCGGCCAGTTAGACATCAACAGTGACCCTCATATACATTTTTAAAAAGCAAGATTACTTTGCTGTGAGCTGTACCTCTGCGCATGTCCCAGTTATAGGAAGGAAATTTAAATGTTGATGAATACAGCTCGGAAGGAAATCATTCCCTCCAGAACGTAATTTTGGATTTGTTTAACCATTTTTTGTCTGGAGACCCCTAAAAGGGCAATTGATAAACAGTGCAGATAGTTTAGCATGTTTTTTTTTCTAGGGCTATCATAATCAATATAGCCTGACCTACCTAAAATTGAAACTGTCCTCTTTCCATATATAGTGTGGAGAAAATGGATAAACTTTTGCAGTTACTGGAGAATCCTATCAGACGCTGTATTCTGTAGCGTCTGATCTGGGTTTGCACTGTTTACCAATCACCATTTTGGGGGAACCCAGACTAAAATGGGTTAATAGATTATCTCTGTGAGAAACGGCCTGATCCATCAAGGGAAGTGTAAGTTCTGTTTTTCTACAGTGGTCTCCGTCTAAGAATGGTCGCACATAGGTTCACAAAGGTTCAATATAGAGTTCCCTCTTTTGGGTCTATACATACACCTAAGGGAACATGATACACTTGATAGACCATTACGAAAACATGCCTATTCAAATTGAAAATTTTACAACCAAAAACTGAAAATTTTCAGATAAAAAATTCTGATATTTTTCATATTTCTACTCAAAACATAGATTATGGTACTCGTTAGAGCCGCTTCAGCGAGGCGGTTCTAACGAGTACCCACAATATATGTTTTGAGCAGAAATAAGAAAAATAATGTATACCCCTGTAAACGCCAGTTTTACTATATAAAAGTGGGATTTAAGGGGGTCAAAATTATATAGGAGTGCTTTCTGCCATATTGTACCTGGGAGACAACTTTGTAATTTCCTATTCGCTTTCCTACACACTAATTCCCATATGGAAAGGGGTCTACTCTAGAAGGGAATAAGTTGCTCCCCGTTTCCTTTTAAAAAGAAAGAATTGGATCCCCGTTTCCTTTTAGAAGGGAATAATTTACCCCCCATTTCCTTTTCGAAGGGAAGAATTTGCTCCCTGTTTCCTTTTAGAAGGAAAGCATTGGATCCCCGTTTCCCTTTAGAAGGGAATAATTTACTCCCCATTTCCTTTTCGAATGGAAGAATTTGCTACCCGTTTCCTTTTAGAAGGGAAGAATTGGATCCCCGCTTCCTTTTAGCAGGAAATAATTTCTCCCCATTTCCTTTTAGAAGGGAAAAATTGCACCCCGTTTCCTTTTAGAGTAGATCCTATTTCGGGAGACAGTCAAAACATTTTGACAGCTTTGTCCTCCCTTGAAAGTGTATCCATATCCCATAAGTCTATATCTCTGTTATTGGATACAACAACATCCAGAATCTGAAAATAAAGTAATGTAACCGATATAAATATTTGTACAGTACAACTTCACATTTCAAAAACATGCATATTCAAATATGCTGAAAATTTTACCACCAAAAAATGAAAATTTTCAGATAAAAATTCTGATATTTTTCATATTTCTGATAAAAACATAGATTGTGGGTACTCGTTAGAAACGCCTTGCCGAGGCAGTTCTTACGAGTACCCACAATCTATGTTTTTGAGCAGAAATATAATGTATATAATGTATACCCCTGTAAATCCCAGTTTTACTATATAACAGTGGGGTTTAAGGGGGTCAAAATTATATAGGTATGTTTTCGTGATGTTTACCAGCCAAAGTAACCAAGAATTTCTTATCTTAATCTCCTTTTGGTCATTAGCGTGTTATGCAATCCAAAATGTGTCTTTAAAGATAACCTCCTTGATCATAACGAAGGAACGTTCAAACGAGAAGATTCCTTTTACACACCTCGGATGATCATAACAAAGCAAGCCCGTTTAATTCACTTTTAGATATTAAGTCGACATTCTAAATATTGATAATTTTGTACAATAGTTGATAAAATTTATCCTAAATAATTTCAACTTCAGCAAAGTCGTCTGCCACCGAAGCTCCTTTTCTGGATTTAAACTTATCAATATCCAATGGTATACATCTAAAATGTATGACACAGGAAATGACTGATTTTGACACTGAACATTTTCCGTGAGCACATGGTAATAATACCTCACGTGCTACGTCATATGAGGTCTACATAGCTCAGCCTTTCATTTTGCCAGTGCAACTATTCGCAAAATTCACTTTAGCGACTATAGAAGCATTACGAAAACACGCCTATTTAAATATATTGATAATTTCACCACGAAAAAAACCTGAAAGTTTTCGGATAAAAATTCTGATATTTTCCATATTTCTGCTCAAAACATAGATTGTGGTACTCGTTAGAACCGCCTCGGTTCTAACGAGTACCCACAATCTATGTTTTTGAGCAGAAATAAGAAAAATAATGTATACCCCTGTAAGCCCCAGTTTTAATATATAAAAGTGGGGTTTAAGGGGGTCAAAATTATATAGGCATGTTTTCGTGATGTCTCTTAACGGCTAAAACTCCTCTAAGAAGGCTATTGGTATCATACACTTAAACAAAAATCTAACTTTTAATGTCATTACTCAGAATTAATTTCTAACTAATACGTGGGTTTGCAAGTACTATTTCAACAACCGAGAACTATCGGAAACCGAGATTTAAAGTAACTTAATTTAAAAACTAAAAAGAAGCAGTCTATAAAACTTATAAAGCTTGCCCTTCGAAACAAATAAAAGAACAAATACAAGAACGAAAATTTGAGTCTCGATTTAATAAAGGCTCTTTATAAGACAGCATTCTAGTTTGCTGGGCTGCATATGCTACCCCCCCCCTCCCCCCCATCCCCCCCCCCCCTTTCCCGCCCTACACTAGAACCGGCTTAAGCAGAATTCGATTTTCCAAATTACCAAAATGGGACTCGAAGATCCCCAGGAAAGTAAAACTAAGCCACCGCACTACAAAACCTACAATAAGACTTGTGCGACCAGCAAAGACTAAGATTAGTCTTCGCTGATCACATGAGCCTTCTACGGCCCCCAGGCTATCACAAGAGGGATAAATGAGAACCCTGCCATACTGGATGGATGTACAGGCTGGCCTGAGTCTTTTCTGGTTTTACAAGTCTTATTGTAGGTTTTGGCGTGCACTGGCTCTTGTGATGATGTACGAGAAGATTTTCTACAGCGCCACACGGCACTTAACCCATTGTATACTGAATAAACTCGCCCACACACTATATTGGAAGAGTCCAATTTCAATTTTAGGTATGTCCGGCTATGAGATTTACATATTCCTAGAGAAAAATGGCTAAACAATTTGCAAAAAGTGTAGACCCTGATCAGACGCCGCGTTCTGCGGCGTCTGATCTGGGTCTGCACTGTTTGCCAATTACCCTTTTACGGTCTCCCGACTACAATGGGTTAACACCAGCTGCGGTGAAGTAAAATAAAATCTATAAAGCTTGATCTTGGAAACATAGAACTCGTCTGATTTCTTTCTTTTTCAGAACAATTCATAAATGTTATTAATCGATATAAAAGATTTACATAAAATCCAAATGTTATGCAACAGACTGCACGCTCAATCAAAGCATTTCGAAAACACGCCTATTCAAATATATTGAGAATTTTACCACGAAAAAATGGAAAATTTACAGAAGAAAAATTCTGACATTTTTCTTATTTCTGCTCAAAACATAGATTGTGGGTACTCGTTAGAACCGCCTCGCCGAGGCGGTTCTATGTTTTTGAGCAGAAATAAGAAAAATAATGTATACCCCTGTAAATCCCAGTTTTACTATATAAAAATGGGGTTTATGGGGATCAAAATTATATAGGCATGTTTTCGTGATGTAATAACTTTGTATCCCAATTTAATTGCGAAGCAGTGGCTCGGGTTTCACACACAGTGGCGGCTCAATCCTAACCCTTCTAGACGGTTTGTAGCCTGACTTTTTATATGCCTCTGTAGGGCTCACCATGAATCTACCATTGGTTTTTGTTTGCTCTGACTTTTAAGTTTGTAGTTGAGCCAATATCTTTGTTATTTTATTTTATTTTTTATTATTTTATTTATTTATTAATTTTTTATTTTATTTTATTTTTTTGTTGTTGTTGTTGTTTTGTTGTTTTGTTGTTGTTGTTGTTATTGTTGTTGTTTTTCTGTGTCAATCTATCAAAGAATTAGAAAACACTACTGCATCTTACCAGTTATGCATAGACATACTATAACATTACAAAAACATGCCTATTCAAATACACTGAAAATTTTACCACCAAAAAATGGCAATTTTTCAGACAAAAAAATTCTGATATTTTTCATATTTCTGCTCAAAACATAGATTGTGGGTATTCGTTAGAACCGCCTCGCCGAGGCGGTTCTAACGAGTACCCACAATTAATGTGTTTGAGCAGAAATAACAAAACTAATGTATACCCTTGTAAACCCCAGTTTTTATTCTATAAAAGTGGGGTTTAAGGGGGGTCAAAAATATATAGGTATGTTTTCGTGATGATAGAACTGAATCAGAATAAAAGGCGATGGTTATGCACTCATTCAACCAAAATAAACTCCCACAGTTTTGCTGTTGACCATCCCAATGAGTTATTTCTCTTGCAGCTCGTCTTTCCGTGTTCGTTCTATTCTCGATGAAGTATTCTTTGGTATTTTCATTTCATATTGTTCAAATTAAATGGATTGCCTTTGGATTGCCTTTGGAAACAAAGAACTCACAAAATCACGAAAATCGGAGACTCGGTTTGATTGAGTCTCTTCATTAGCAACACTGTAATTTGCGAGGCTGCATACGCCCCACCCAACCCCTAACGCCGGCTTAAGCGGTATTAGATTTATAAAATAACCAGGATGGGCTTTCCGGCGCTTTGGGCATAGCTTTTAATAAATGTAAGGAGGAAATACCTTCTCATTACCAAAACACGCCTATTCAAGTCTATAGAAAATTTCACCTCCAAAAACTAAAAATTTTCAGGATAAAAAACTCTGATATTGTTGTCATATTTCTGCTCAAAAACATAGATTGTGGGTACTCGTTAGAACCGCCTCGGCGAGGCGGTTCTAACGAGTACCCATAATCTATGTTTTTGAGCAGAAATAAGAAAAATAATGAACATCCCGGTAAACCCCAGTTTTACTATATAACAGTGGGTTAAAAATAAATATATAGGCATCTTGTGATTGAACGATTTTGGTATCGATAGTGTAAACGAGAGCATGTTGAGCTTGAAGCTTTAAAGGTATGGAGTTTAAACATTTCCAATGTTATCGATAAACATATCAATTTTTATTCCCAGAATAATAATCCATCATCACTTAACTTAAATCTACTTTCCGTCATCTGAAGCAGGGTTTTCAAAACGTTCATAAGAAGTATGACGGTCACATTATATTAATACACTGAAACAGGAACGGAGCAGCATCAATGCCTATAAAGAGGCTTCGGAAGAAGAGAAGGCAGTTCCCTATGGCCACTGCAACCATTTAGCCCTAAAGTTTTATGTAAGTAGTAAGGAACACCAATACAAGCTTTCTACGATGTATTGATTACCTGAGCTTTATAAATGAATATATAAAGCAAGGGGTTTATCTCTTGTACCACTAGAATCAACTTCTTGTCTAACTGCTATTAAAACACGTGTAATTAGATATTGTGAAAACGTTTACGAAAGATCGGGAAATAATTTGGTTTGGTCAATTAAATAGTCTGAGGTACTAATAAACTCATTACGAAAACACGCCTATTCAGATATATATAGAATTTCACCACCAAAAAACTAATAGTTTTCAGATAAAAATCCTGATATTTTTCATATTCATGCTCAAAACATAGATTGTGGGTACTCGTTAGAACCGCCTCGCAGAGGCGGTTCTAACGAGTACCCACGGCAATCTATGTTTTTGAGCAGAAATAAGAAAAATAATGTATACCCCATTAAACCCCAGTTTTACTATATAAAAGTGGGGTTTAAGGGGGTCAAAATTATATAGATATGTTTTCGTGATCCAGTTTGTCAACAAATGATTTTTCTACGCGTTATGCAGCTTTGCCGTATTCTTTAATCAAAGAGAAACTTGCAGACTTAATTGAGAGTATTTTTTCAAAAGGAGGGCTCTCCTTATCTTGCTTGCAGTGATAGGAATGCATTCTCTACTTCTGATGATCAACATTGGTTTAACCCATTTGTGCCTAGCGTGCCATACATGGGACACTGGCAAACAGTGTAGACCAAGATCAGACGCCGCAGAACGCGGCGTCTGATCAGGGTCTACACTGTTGTATTAACTACAGGCATTTCAATAAAATATGGCAATAATAAAAACTGGCCAGACACCCCTTAAACTGGAAATGGACTAGTCCAAAGATTTCAGGTAGACCTGTCCACTCGGCATAAACGGATTAAACGTTGGTCTTGTAAAAACGAATGTGACGCATTTTTATACCTTTTTATATCGATATAATATTTTTATTTGATTGGCACTTAGTTACACTGATAAATTGTTGGAATTTCAATGGTATCTAATTGTAATCGTCTTGTAGAAGATTTGTGTTTATTTTGTTATGAAAACGATTTTAAGATGTCACATTATGATGATACAAAATCTGATATTCTTGAAGCTTTTTACTCATCTTACATATACTTGGACGTCATTTTGAACATTGACCGATCCTTACTTTGAATATATGGTCAGCCAAATTTATCCTACTAAACTGAAATTGAACAAAACTAACTCTAATGATACCGAAGTTCCATGTTTAGATTTGCATGTATCAATTTCAAACAGTTTTGTTTCATCCAAACATTACGACAAACACACACAATGATTTTGATTCTGACATTGCTAATTTCCCGGGGTTTTTTTTGGATGACAACGTTCCTCCTGCCCTTTCTTATGGTATTTACATTCTCAACTTATTCGGTTTGCAAGAGTGTATAGACATTTGGCTGATTCAGTGCTCGTAACAAAACTTTGACTGCCAAACTTCTCCAGCAGGGGTATTGGTATCATAAACTTCACAAAATTTTTTTCTAAGTTTTGTCGTTGACATTACAAATTGGTTTCTAAATACGATACCGGAATCAAAGCACTTCAGCTACAAGGCCTATCGGAACCTAAATTTTATGGTGGCTTCATGTTTAACATCACGAAAACACGCCTATATAATTTTGACCCCTTTAAACCCCACTTTTATATAGTAAAACTGGGGTTTACAGGGGTATACATTATTTTTCTTATTTCTACTCAAAAACATAGATTGTGGGTACTCGTTAGAACCGCCTCGCCGAGGCGAGGCGGTTCTAACGAGTACCCACAATCTATGTTTTGAGCAGAAATATGAAAAATATCAGAATTTTTATCTGAAAATTTTCATTTTTTTTTACGGTAAAATTTTCAATATATTTGAATAGGCGTGTTTTCGTAATGACGAATTGGTTTCTAAATACGATACCGGAATCAAAGCACTTCAGCTACAAGGCCTATCGGAACCTAAATTTTATGGTGGCTTCATGTTTAAGTTTAGAAAAGTTGAATATGAAGTTAATAAGTAAACATAGAAACAGATAAAATCAGATCCACCCCAAGTTCTCAACATCAAAGGGGAAAAAAAAACAGAAAAAATAAGCAGCCACAAACATTACGAAAACAGGCCTATTCAAATACACTGAAAATTTTACCACCAAAAAATAGCAATTGTTCAGATAAAAAATTCTGATATTTTTCATATTTCTGCTCAAAACATAGATTGTGGGTACTCGTTAGAACCGCCTCATTGAGGCGGTTCTAACAAGTACTCACAATCTATGTTTTTGAGCAGAAATAACAAAAATAATGTATACCCCTGTAAACCCCAGTTTTACTATATAAAAGTGGGGTTTAAGGGGGTCAAAATTATATAGGTATGTTTTCGTGATGAAAAAGAACATATGGCAAGCAGGGTTGGCAGCCCTTTCCTAAGAAAGGTGTCCTATTAACCTACACTTAATTGAACATTTCTTTAACTTACATAATTCTTAAAATAAAAACATTTGTAAGTGAAACGCTGGAGACCTTTAACAACAAGAGCACCGCACAGCGGGTCAATATATGTCCGTTTACCATTTTATTAGGGTACCCCATCAATATAGCTTGACAACGGCGTAAAATATGTGGACTTTTACAAATGTGCGTACGTTATGTTGCTATTGTTACCAGTTATGGCGTGAAGAAGAACAGTCTGAAGAAAATAATCAAAAGGACATAATTAAGAGAAAACGAGAGCAATCTTTTAGTAGTTTAAGTGTATTATATTGCCAAATAATCCACAAGCAAATGGGTTGGATCACAAGTTCTTACAACATTAGATAAGATCCTCCCGAAAACAAGACATACAACCTAAATTCAGTCCCTAGACCCGTAGTTTTTCTGCTGACCATTCCAAGGCGGTTTCTTGATTTGGAGTTTCTAAGAGTTCGTATGTATTTTAACGCATATGTGCTGGTTTGTTTTATTTATCGCATTTGTTCCACATCACTTCTTTGGGTGCCATAGTAAGACTGTGTATTGTGATTGTGACCGTCCCTGTGTACCTTTACTTATATTAGGGTGATCGGGCAAAAATAAAAGTCCTGGCCCCGATGTTATAAAGTTTTTTTCATGCTCCACTCAGCTGAGCATGAAAGTTTCTCTGCTGATAAATATGAAAATGCTAGTAATAATTGACATTTTTTTTAATTAATTACCAGAGAAATGTTCATGCTCAGCTATGTTTAGCAAGAAAACGTTGTTTGTTTTATTTATTCGGGCTTTACGTCGCTTTCTACAATCTTTCAGTCATATCGCCACGGTGTCTGGAAATGGCAGGGAGTTCAACGCTCGCTTTCAGAGCACTCCAGATCAGTAGCCAACTGATCTGGATCTACACTCTTTGCAAAGGCAGGACATATCTGGGTTCAGCAGGACTAGGATTAATTTGAGATTTATTAGCAGGACACATTTCTTGCTCAGCTGAGTTGAGGAAAGAATAAAGTTATAACCTAGTGGACTGATGACACACTGCGAATGGGTACGTTGCCCACATACGGTAAAATCGCTGTTTTCTTTCCGTTACTCATCATCTGTCATATTGAATATGCCTGTTTACTTTTTAATAGGTTTTACATTTATGAATTATCTAAGAGATTCTTAAAATTTCTAAACAAATACATTGACCTTAAAAGAACGTACTTGATGTTAATAGCTATTATCAAGTGCTACAATAAATTTTGTTATCGACTGTCTTAAGGGGCAAAAACAATTTACTTGTAGATTTTCCGCCATATTATTTTCAAGGGAGACAACTTTTGTGACTAACTGCTTGCTTTCCTGCACACACATATCCCTTTCTTGAACTTGAGGGTCTAATTTAAAATGAAATAATTTGCTTAAATTATTACCCCTTTTCAGAATGGGACAAAAACAATTTTGACAGTGTTATCGTCTCTGAGAGTGTATTTGTTGCAATTCTTTGATTTAATATTCAGTTTTGAATTTACAAATACATCTAAAACAATTCTATGGCAAAATATTATCATTTGAACGTAGTACTTTTACGTGGAAACGTTGTTCTATGACATGGGGGCGCAGTACTACATGTATTTTATGGGAACGTACCGATTTCAAGTACGTGAGAAAGCAAAAGAGAAATTATAATTTTTAAGGGAGATATCTCTGTTTAAATAGTTTTACCTCCCATCTGAAAAGGGGGCAAATTCGAAGGGAGTCAATTATCATTTAGAGATGTGCAACAATTAAAAGGACTGGATATTCTCCCTTAAAATGATTCGCAACTTGCAATGAAAGAACTGGAAGAGGTTACGTTGTCATTTAAGAGATTTGCAACTTCTAATGAACAGGGCTGGATAATGTTACATTCCCACTTAAAGAAATTCTCAACTTGCAATTAATAGGACTTGATAATGCTACGTTCTTTCTTCAAGAGATTCGCAACTTGCGTATAATAACACTAAATTACGTTACGCTCCCACTTAAAGGGACTCACAACTTGGTAGGAATGCTGGGCCGTAACACAATTAATAGGACTGGATAATGCATCATTCCACTTTAAAGAAATTCGCAATTTGCAATTAATAGGATTGGATAATGCTACGTTCCCACTTAAAGAGATTCACAATTGGCAATTAATAGGAATGGCTGATGCAACATTCCGACACAAAGAGATTCGCAGCTTGAAATTAATAGGACTAGCTAATGCAACACTCCGACTTAAAGAGATCCGCAACTTGCAATTAATAGGACTGGATAATGGTACGTTCCCACTAAAGGAGATTCGCTACTTGCAATATAATTTTTGTAATTTAGGACTGGATAATGCTATGATCCCACTGAAAGAGACTATATAGCGAAGGTAGTCATTAATAAGTTTTTTTTTAAACCTGATCTCATTTTGTTTTGATATTCCTTACATCTTTTATATTGAAAAATATATTTTGTATACTTAATAACCAACAGTGTCTCCTTTTCTCCATATCAAAAAGCAGAAATAGCATGACTTACGTCGCTCTAAGTAGGTTGTCCAGACAAATATCAGCCAACGCATGACATAATATAGGGATCAAACATGGTTTTTCATGCATTAACATTCGCCAGGTCCCGAGGGAGGTGTTGAAAACCGAGGCCGGAGGCCGCGGTTTTCAACACCTCCTAGGGACCTGGCGAATGTTAATGCATTGATGTTCGATTGCTATTATTGCATAAAAACTGAAAACATTTGCTACATTTCGCGTTATTTCTTGCACTATTTTGTTTCGCCTTTTCACCGATGTCTCGCGAACGCAATTTCCACGGACTATGCTCGTTCTAGGGCCTGGCAGTACACATCTCGTAACGGCAGCAAATCTGTGGCCCCGGTACGATCATATTGAAAGTTGCGTAGCCGTGCATTAACAGCGCGCGAATTGCCTTGTTAATACATGGCTTTTCACCGGTTAATGCACGGCTGTTAATAACGTGCGACACTGCTTTTTATGCAATGATCTACAATAAGACCTGTGTAACCAAAAATACTCAGATCATCCTGAACATCCACCAAGTGTGACAAGGATTCTCGTTTAACCATCTTCGGACAGCCTGTGGGCTATAGAAGGCACTGGCGTGTATATTTTATATACATAGACACAGCAGTAATTTGTATTCCCATAAAACTAGCGCATGACAAAACCTACAATAAGACCTGTGTTACCAGCAAAGACTCAGATCGTCCTGTATATCCATCCAGTACGGCAAGAGTTCGCGATTATCCCTCCTTGGATAACCTTGAAGCTATAGAAGGCACATGCGATCAGCGAAGACTCTAATGAGACTGCGAGGAAGCGCAGACTGATTTGAGTCTTCGCTGGTCGCACATCTTATTCTTGGTTTTGTCGTGCGCTGGCTCATATAGGATTCTTATTACCTCATGAAAATCTATGTTGTGGGTACAAATGTATCCATTAGAAGCGCCTCGCCAACCGAATACCCCCAATTTTATGCTTTTTTTGTGTGTGTGTGTGTGTGTGTGTGTGTGTGTGTGTGTGTGTGTGTGTGTGTGTGTGTGTGTGAAGCAATTAAGGAAAATACCAATTATTTATTGGCTAGAAACAAAAGTGCGACAATATTGCATATACACACAAAAATAATGTAATTATTACTATTTATTGTTGCATTCTTTTCCTAGCTGTTTATTTATTAGAATTTTATGTATTGATATTCTCGATATTTTAACCGCACAAAGAATACAAAAGGCAAAGTGGTCAGCTGTAGTCGATGTTGACCACAAAACTAGCGTCATGACAAAAAACTAGTACATGAAAACAAACCAGAAAACAAAGTGTGTAGCCATACGGAAGGTGACTGCAATGTTAATACTGCAAAGAGGATCCCTATTCAAATATTCGCCTTGGAAACTACAGCAGAAGAAACCGCTGGGCTATTAACCCTTCTCTAGCCAAACACGTCAAGCCCTGTCTTAGCAAACAATGTAGATCCAGATCAGTTGGCTTCTGAAGAAGCCAACTGATCTGGATCTACACTGTTTGTCATTCAATAAGTGAATTTATATTAAAAACCTGGATCAAGTAATCTGATTGGCTGGAAATTAGAAGTGGGCGTGACATCTTAATTTATTCAGCATGAGAAGGGTTAATTCAGTTTTACTCGCAGGAAACCCTGCCCTTAGTGATAATGCGGCTTCAAAACTCAAGAAACTGGAAAGCGTAAACATTATGACTCATAAAAACGTACGTACATGTTTATTTAACATCGACCGATTTTCGCCTCAGTTCTGATCACAGACAAACTATACCAAACAACGTACATGACAACTTACCACTGCTAATGGGCAAAACTGAGATTTTTTTTTTTTTTTTTTTTTTTTTTTTTTTTTAATTTTTAATCAAATTGTTAAGAACATCATTATTAAAAGTTTGCAGCTGTTTTAAAACATTTTGCTTAGTTTGTCCAGATACAATGTACATGTATTCAACTAAGAAGATTCACACTAGATGTCGAATGCTGATATAATGGTGTTTGTTTGTGTTGAGGTTTTACGGCCCAGTCAACCCAATGGGGTCATGTCGAGTGCGGTTAGTTTACCTAACCACACGTTTACTGGGCAGGCTTAGTCCTCTAAGCGGTTAACCAGTATTGTGCACATTCTTTCGCCAGAAACTGACAACTGCCCTTCTTGAATCAGCGGAAGGGAGAGAATGACCGTAGAAAATATTTCATGATCATTCTTTCGTGGTAAAATTTTCAGTAAAATTTGAATAGGCTTGTCTTCGTAATGTTTGAGTTTGAAGGAGGGAGTTTGCGGCAATGGTACAAGAGCATTTTCTTTCATTTGAGTCGTTACATGAGATAGTGTACTTTCTGACAAGTGCGCCAGCTGAAAGATCAGTCTGCGTATCCGTGCAGTCTGACCTGAATATTCACCATGCGTTTAATGGCTAGCCAGGGATCAAGACCTTCTACCTGCAACTGCCGACTCTAACCATAATGAGCGGATGGGCAGGATAATCTTAATCTTTGCTAAGCGCATTTCCGAAGGTACTTTGTTCACTTTGTGGCTTGCTTGCTTCCATTACGAAAACATGCCTATTCAATTATATAGAAAATTTTACCACCAGAAAATAAAAAAATTGAGATAAAAAAATCTGATATTTTTCATATTTCTGCTCAAAACATAGATTGTGGGTACTCGTTAGAACCGCCTCGTCGAGGCGGTTCTAACGAGTACTCACAATATGTTTTGAGCAGAAATAAGAAAAATAATGTATACCCCTGTAAACCCCAGTTTTACTATATAAATGTGGGGTTTAAGGAGGTCAAAATTATATAGGCATGTTTTCGTGATGTAACTTACTTGCATTTGGGTTAGTCTTCCTAGATTTATTTTTCTTATTTCCAGCTTTGTTCTCTGACGACTGATTTGCCTTCCATTCTTTCCATCGGCGCACCTCGGCTGCCATCTTAGAATTTAATGTAGCATCGTTCACTACCGATATAGTTCGGCCTTGAGTTCTTGTAAGGAACTGTTTGTCCATTTCTAATGCATCGTATTTTCTAGCTACAACTTGCATGTCCGTTAAAGCGCCACACTTCTGTAACTTTTTAAAGATATAAAGTCTTCTGTTGCCATTAACAACAAACCAAACCTTTTGGTTTCGTTCTTCAGTTTGCATAACTTCAATAGGTGGTACATCTCGGCCACCAAATTTAATTTCTATCTTTTTGTATAAAAGACCTATAAAAGTTGACAACATTGATCTTCCATCGTTAAAATGGGCAGTAATCTGATCATGAGTGTATCTGATATCCAATGGTTTAAGATAAATTATTTCTTTATCATATAATTTTGTAACCATATATTCGTCTCGTGGAGATAATCCTTTTTCTTTCTTTTTATCATCCGCCATAAGTTCATTTTTCGCTTCCTGTCTTGGGGTCTTCCTGGGAGACGTTTTTCTGGGCGAACCTCGCCCTCTCATAACTACTGGTTCTTTGGGCACTACTCTATTAGAACTTCCTATAGGGCCAGTTTTATTTGAACGACTTGATGCTAAAGACTGCTGGGAAGACGGTACATCTTTTAAGTCCGTATAATGGTCCTTTTTATCCCGTCTGTTGAATGAAACATTCCGTTTCGGATATTTTAGAATTTTCTCATTTAAATTTTCTAGAACATATCGCCTTCCTCTTGGCAAAGAGTCCGGTGAGTAATTATCATCGTAGTGTTTCTCGCCAGCATATTTTGACATCATATTGGACAGGTAGACTATTTTGACATCATATTGGACAGGTACACTAGTCCATGTTCATATACCACAATCTGTCCATCTGAAAATTAAAGAGAAAGAATATACTTTCAAGAGAGGTATTTTTTTCCAAAACTGTTTGGCTCTTGGCTCCCTTAAAAAGGTATCTACTATAAAAGGAAAGAATTAGCTCCTCTTCTGAGCAAATTCTTAGCCTCTTAGAGTAGACCCCTTTCCAGAATGGGACAGTGTACAGAAAAGCAAACAGGAAAATTTTCTCCCTTGTTACAGATGGTGAAAAATTTACCAAGTGTATCAAATCCCCTTCATTTTTAAGAAAATCTGAAAAAGTTTAACAAGTGGATGACAACGAGGACTACCTTAGAACCAGAATGAGAATCTTCTACACATTACGAAAACACGCCTATTCAAATATATAGAAAATTTCATCGCCAAAAACTGAAAATTTTCAGATGAAAAACTCTGATATTTTTCTTATTTCTGCTCAAAACATAATTGTGGGTACTCGTTAGAACCGCCTCGACGAGGCGGTTCTAACGAGTACCCACAATCTATGTTTTTGAGCGGAAATAATATATACCCCTGTAAACCCCAGTTTTACTATATAAAAGTGGGGTTTGAGGGGGTCAAAATTATATAGGCATGTTTTCGTGATGACAAGCGTAACTCAACATAAGGAAACTTACTTATTGACAATTTCACCCATCCAATACGCAAATCAGAATGCTCTTCCACGCAATCCGAACGGAGTGTGTAGTCCGCTTGAAGTAACCTCGGATATTTAGCTATCAAAAGCGTGACCAGCGAAGACTCTGATCGGCCGTAGCGGACGTTCAGGCATCGCTGGACGCTTTCCCGCAGGTACATTGTCACACGGTGCATGCTTCTCGGAAAATGTCCCATTTACTAACTGTCGATGTGTCTAAAAACTGCTAGACGAGTGACAAACAGTGTAGAACCTGATCAGACGCCGCGTTCTGCGGCTTCTGATCTAGGTCTACACTGATTGCTTAGCTCTGTTCGTCCAAATACTTAGGATAAATACGGAAATGGCTGCCGTGTTTGAAGCCCATTCGATTTGCAAATTTTCACGACTCAACAGCTACAGCGATCCTAGGAAATCATTTCTTTGACAATGGCCGCATAGAAGAAGAACACAGTTTCACCCTTCCCGATCACATGATGAACGAGCCCATTTTAGATTCCACGGAATAAATGGGTTATTAACGCTTAGCTCTCTGGGTAAATTTTCAGCAGACGGCATATTGAAATATGTTTATTTTTCCCAGAAAACAGGACTTGACATTCCATGCAAATTGTGTTCAATGGAGACAATTTGCATGGAATATCGTATCCTGTTTTCTGGGAATAATAAAAATATATCGCCAACTGGTCGTCTGCTGTACCATAGGGACTGTTCTTAACGGAAAGAATCGGCTCCCTCTTTCCTTGAAAAGCAGTCCCTATTTTGAAAAAAAAAAAACTGCTAAGAAAATTACTTGAACTAGCGCACGACTAAACCTACAATAAGCCCTGTGTGACCAGCAAAGACTCAGATTAGTCTGTACATCCACCCACTGTGTTCATCCTTCTTTGGATAGCCCGGAGGCTGTAAAAAACACATGCAATCAGCGAAGGTTCTGATCAGACTGTGCGGGTGCGCAGGCTGATCTGAGTCTTTGCTGGTCGCACAATTCTTATTGTAGGTTTTGTAGTGCAGTGGTATATTCTTTTCTTTGTCGTAAAATAATTCAGTTCAGAATACGCCACTCATATATATATTGTCGTCTGCTTTGTCTTCTGCTGGTTACTTTAAAAGTCACTTCTGCAAACAGTGTGGACCCAGATCAGACTGCTCCTTTAGGAGCAGTCTGATCTGGGTCCACACTGTTTACCTGTATGCAAAAATAGATTTGAAAAGTTTGCAAGAATATGCAGCAGACGACATAAACAGACGACATTTTCAGATGCAGGTTTTCTTGGCGTGGGTGAACTAAACTGCACTACACATCATCTACCCCATTCCAGTGACTTCACTTTCCGTGCATACAAGTATGTAATATGGGGTCTTGCTGAATCATAGCAGTGCACATGGACTGCATTGTGGCGCAGTGATATTAGGTTTATAGAAGGGGAACATTTTGCATATGCACTGAGATTTTTGTCTCTAATAGTAAATGTAGCCATGCATTTATTTGCTGCAAGAACAGAAAAGAAAAAGAGAAAAGTGAGAGACCAGTCCAATTAATTTCTAACATTACAGATGCTCTCCTGCGAAGCGATCATTTAAAGACTAATACAATATAACGAGCCTGGACATAGTATTTCCTACAAGACTGTATGTGCGCCAAGCGATGACTCCGTTCAGGCTGCGCAATCCACGCAGTCTGATCAGAGTTTTCGCAGAGAAGTATGTGGGTAGTAAATGATCCAAAGCTTCTTCCGGCGGACAGTGATCAGATTGCGCGGATGCACAGGCTGATCTGAATCTTCGCTGGACGCACATGCAACCTTGTAGGAAACGCTGTGCCCGGGCATGGCAACCAGCTGTTTCAGTGGTGCAGAATCATTTGTACAAACTGTCAACATCCCTTCGATAAGGCCACATGTAAAATCTGGTGAAAACTGATCATGCGGTTTCAGAGAAGAAGACGTTTAAAGATTTCACGATTTTATACATGAATATAGCCTAGGACAAGGGAAGATTACCCACAAAATTTTGATGGTACTTAAATAGTTTTCCTAATTAAATCATGCATTATAAGCTTCAGCCATTAGTGTAGTATATTTTTAGAACATGACTTTTTAACATTTTCCGCATACAAATGTATAGGGACATAAATCTGACCTTGCCGTATGTAGGTCAAAGGTTATCCTAGGATCACCATTTGAATTACCTCGGTAGACCTCTATGTTATACACCAAAGCTCAGCCATAAAGTTTTCTTGGTTCTGGAGAAGTAGATTTTTAAGTGTTTTACCATATATAGTCTAGGCGGCCATCTTATTCAATGGTGCAGAATCATTTAAAAAATTGTCAATACCACTTCCATAGACGGCCCCATGTGAAATCTGATGAAACTGGTCAAATGGTTTCAGAGAAGTAGACGTTTAAAAATTTTAAGATTGTATACCTTAATACAGCCTAGGGGCCAGGACAGATAAACACCGGGGATAAAAGTTTGTTCGTTACTAAAAAGCTTTACTTCTTTAATCATACATTGTAAATTTTAAAGCCATCAGTCTTTAATACATACAGTTGACCCTCGTTATCTCGAACTCGCTTATCTCGAATAACCGCTTATCTCGATGTGAAAATCTGGTCCCTGCCTAAACATGAAAATCTAACAACAGGTGAAAAATTGTGGAAAAGAGGAGAAATTGCTCCCAAGGAGCAATTTCTCCTCTTTTCCACAATATTTTCAATATACCTCCAATTTCAAGTTACATATAAATTTGTTAAATGTGGTTGTTCCAATTATGTTTTCCTTAATTCTGCAATTCTGATATGTCGAAGTACGGATATCTCGAAGTATTTCAGAGAGTCCCTTGGAATTCGAGATAACGAGAGTCGACTGTTTTAAGAAAATGATTTTACCGTTTTTATATGGGGGCGCAAATCTGACCTTGCCGTAAAAAGTTCAATGGTCAAACTACAGTCATCATTTGAACAAACTTGGTAGACCTTGAGTCCCCGATGCTATCTTGGCTCCGGAGAAGAAGATTTTTAATATTTTGCCATATATGGCTATGGCGGCCATCTTGTTTAGTAGCGCAGAACCATTTGAACAAATTGTCAACCGATGGCCCCATGTGAAATCTGGTGAAAATTGCTCAAGCGTTTTCAGAGAAAAAGACATTTAAAAATCATACAATTTTATACATGTATCGAGCCCCGGGGCCAGGGTAGATTACCCCAAAGGGACAAAACTTTGATGTATCTAAAATGTTTTACTACATTAATCATACATTGTCAGCTTCAGCCAATAGTTTTTCATGCATTTTGAGAAAATGATTTTTCAACATTTTCCCCATACGAATGCATTTGGGTGCTAATTTGACCTTGCTGTAAAAAGATCAAAGGTAAACCTACGGTCATCATTTGAACAAATTTGGTAGACCTTGAGTCATTAAGGCTATATACCAAAATTCAGCTCTAAAGCTTTCTTGGTTCTGGAGAAGAAGATTTTAAGTGTTTTACCATATATGGGCATGGCGGCTATCTTAACTAATAGACCCTGACCAGTTGAACAAATTTTTAATCCCCTTTCAACAGAAGGCTCCACATAAAGTTTGAAGAAAATAGGCCCAGGGGTTTAAGAGAATTGGTTCAAAGGTGTGGACGACGGACGGACGGAGGACGACGGATGGCAAGTGATCACAATAGCTCATCCTGAGCCTTTGGCTCATGTGAGCTAAAATTGCGCTGTGACGTCAGAAAACATACCTTCGGACATATGCGCCTAGTGAAGATTCAGACCAGCCTGTGCATTCGCGCAATCTGATCAGAATAATCGCTGTACGCATTTTGGCGAGACAAGGATGCAAATTTTCTTCACCATCACGAAAACACGCCTATATAATTATGACCCCCTTAAACCCCATTTTATATAGTTAAACTGGGGTTTAAAGGGGTATACATTATTTTTCTTATTTCTGCTCAAATCATATATTGTGGGTATTCGTTAGAACCGCCTCGGCGAGGCGGGTCTAACGAGTACCTACAATCTATGTTTTGAGCAGAAATATGAAAAACATCAGAATTTTTTACCTGAAAATTTTCATTTTTTTGGTGGTAAAATTTTCAGTGTATTTGAATAGGCTTGTTTTCGTAATGCGCTGACATCGAAGAGTCTGAAAAGACTGCGTGGATGTATACTCTGACTGAGTCTTTGTTGGAAGGTGCGTTTTCTCACGATGAGGCTGAAATGTTTTGGTGCAAAAAACTATGTATACTTTACCACCAAATGCACCACCTCACTGTGATCTATGCACCATCTCACTAAAAAGTAAATCACGAAATTAAGCAACTCGGAAATCACATTTATAATTCTAGTTTTTCCTTGTTACCTCCACTGAATGAAGCGAACTATATATTCTGTATATTCTTTCATTAAAATCGATCAGTATATATGAGTGCATAGTAACTAACAGATTTGTTTACCGTGCTTTCTTATGAAAGAAAGTAAACATCACTTTGATATCTTCATCTGCCCTTCAGAGGCTCTTGTAGGGATGAAATTAATAAACACATTTATGTCGAGTGTACTGTTCTGTCTTAATTCTTTGAACAGGTCCATTTCCAATTGAAGGGTTGTCGGGTTAGCTTTTATGTTTTTACCATGTTTATAAAAATTCTTGTATTTAATGCAAGCAGTGTAGCCCCTGATCAGCTGCCACGTTCTGTGGCGTCTGATCTGGGTCTACACTGTTTCTCAATGTCCCTTGTATGGGACGTTTGGCATTAACCTTTAACATTCTCTGGGTTAATTCAGCAGACGATAGAGTGGTGATATTTTTTTTCTTTTTTCCCATAAAATAGGCTGTCATTTCATACAAATTGTCTCCGTTGGAAAAATGTGAAAATTGTATTGTTGCATAAAAAGCAGTGTCGCACGTTATATATTAACAGCCGTGTATTAACCGGCGAAAAGCCGTGTATTAACAAGGCAATTCACGCGCTGTTAATGCACGGCTACGCAACTTTCGAAATGATCGTACCGGGGCCACAGATTTGCTGCAGTTACGAGATGTGTACTGCCCGGTCCTAGAACGAGCATAGTCCGTGGAAATTACGTTCACAAGACATCGGTGAAAAGGCGAAACAAAATAGTGCGAGGAATAACGCGAAATGTAACAAATGTTTTCAATTTTTATGCAACAATAGCGATGGAACATGTTTTTTCAATGGATTAACATTCACCAGGTCCCTTGGGAGGTGTTGAAAACCGCGGCCTTCGGCCTCGGTTTTCAACACCTCCCACGGGACCTGACAAATGTTAATGCAGGAAAAACCATGTCTGATCCCTATAGTGAAGATGGCCAAGAAGAGCCACAATCACAGATCATAATTTACCAGTGGCACCAAGAGGAAGAACAAATAAGCCAAGACAAAGCCGATTTTGGGAAAATTGGATCAATATTTCAAAATATGGTCTGCTTAAAAATTTACCCAGCATCTTAAACGTTAAAACTACTGTTAGCGTTTTATTAAAATCATGCCTATCATTTGTACGAAACTTTTCGCTATCACATTGGAGAAAAGCTCAAATATATATTTATTTTCTCGTTTCCCGGAAAACAGAATAGATATCGAGCCTATATGCATTTTCCCATATAGAAAGGGACATTTGCAAACAGTGCAGACTCAGATCAGATGACAAGGAATGCGGCGTCTGAGGAGGGTCTACGCTAGTTTCATTAAATACAAGAATTTCTGTAAAGCATGGTAGTTATAAAAACTTACCAGGCACCCCTTCTATTGGAAGAGGATCTGTCCAAGGAGTTCAGCTAGAAAAGTCCACTCGGCATAAATGGGGTATTGTATGTTCAAGGTCAAGGTTTGTTGTTATCTGTTTGTCTCTTCTGTATAAATGGGGCTGTATACACGAGGTGTTCCGCATTTTTACAAAAGGGTCAACTAGCTGACTTCCTATTTGCTTCCTTGTTCATCAATCTCCCTCTCTAAAAGGAAAGAATCTGCGCATCATTGGGAGCAAAATCTTTCCTTTTATAGTAGACTCCTATATGGAGTCAACTCAAACTAATTTTGACAGTGCTGCTTGCCGTACAAGTGTACCCGATTTCCTTTATCGGCCTGAGGAGGATACGTTTTACCTAAATTAACTGACCTAATACTTCTAAAATTGTATATATATAATATTAAAAAAAAACTGTAGATTTTTTAAACTATTGCGTGGTTTTCTCAGAGCATTTTGTTTACGTTTTTCCTTTATTTTTCTCCAAATATGTAAATGAAAGAGGGCCAATAGCTGTCGAAAGTGCTCAATTTTTGTTCATTTCTTGAACGGTTAATAATCATGTCTCATCATATACAATATTTAAAATAATTTCAGTATCCTTTCTGAATTCAGTACTACCGACGTAACTGTGTTGTTGTTGAACTTAAGGATAAATTAGTTATTTTTGTGTCCTATTGGTAAAATGAATGCTTTTTTTTTTTTTTTTTTTTTTTTTTTTTTTTTCTCAACCCCTTATTTTCTACTTGCGGTGCCCCACGATAAATTAACTCAAAGCATATCAATAGGCTTTTGCATAAATTTATACACATATAGTAATCTTTAAATACCGCGCTTATCAATCAAGTCCTATATTAGTTAAAGTTTTCATTGAAAAAGTCATCCTTAAATTAGCATTAATCGAAAGCGAAGGGATGTTTAAAAAGAAGTAAACGCACCAAGTCACGATTACCTTAAAGCGCTAAGCAAATTATAGCAGCCGACATTCTAAAGGGTTTATTATTGTTATTATTATTCAGATAAAATAAGATTTTGCATTTCATAAGGATCGTTAGCAGACGATTCACAGGGAATGTAAAGACCGATTTTCTCTGGAAAAAAAAAAAAAAAAAAAAAACAATACAAAGATAAAATCAAAATGTTGTCTGTTGTAATTGTGAATAGCGCTTTAAGGATTAATTGAAGTAAAAATTAAACAGGTCACAGAAAGAAAGAAAAATAGGATATATGGACATCGAATAGAAACAGTTTCTAATCTGTGTCGTTCTGATGAATCCAATGCACTGTCAAAAATTTTGTGAAATGTCTTCTATGAAAATCTTGAAATGCTGCGCTCACGAAAAGTGATACATGGACTGACTGCTAAGCCATAGGGGCATTTGGGGTTAGAGGCCAACATATCGTGCGCTACAGCATTTGAAATCTTCTCCTTTCAACGCCTTTAACCCTTAAAGCGCCAAGCAAAATTTGTAGCAGACAACATTCATTTTTTTTTTCAGAGAAAGCAAGTCTTGAAATTTCATGTGAATCGTCTGCCAAGCAGGCGATTCACATGAAATGCCAAGACTTGTTTTCTCAGAAAATTAAAAGCAAATTAAAAAATAAATTGTCGTCTGCTGCAGTTGTGAGATACTCATTCATTGCTGCATAAACAGAGAGAGGTTTTTAGTTGAGGGTCTGAAGAAAACCGGGGTAAAATAAATAAGTGAAGATAACCAGGAAATGCCACACTCACGAAGCACTGGCCTTCTGAGACACCAAATAAAGAAGAAAGGACAAAGATGACAAAAAAAAAAAAAAAGGAATGGTCAACACAAAAATACTTGTGGGGCGGGGTTCAAACCAGTTTTACTCGCGCAAAATTTCGCTCTTAACCTTTACCACTCTCTGGGCATTTTCAGCAGACGACAGATTGATGATATTTTTCTTATTTTTCCCAGAAAACAGGATTTGACATTTCATGCAAATTGTCTCCTTAGGAGACAATTTGCATGAAATGTCAAATCCTGTTTTCTGGGAAAAATAAGAAAAATATTTCAAAATGTCGTCTGCTGAAATTTTTACCCAGAGTGCTAAGCGTTAATTCTAACGCAGCTTAATTTGCAAGATATAAATATAGCCTGTCCTCACAGTCTTAAATCCGTCATCATGGACCAAAAAATGTCGCAGTCGATGGAATTACCGTGTGTTAACTCTTTCATCCCTGTAGACCAAAATATATTTTGCAAACAGTAAAGATCATAATGAGCCGTCTCATCAGGATCTACACTGTTTGCCATTCTGTTTTGGTTGCTTTACTGAGGACCTTATTTTGGAACAATGGTTCTGTCCAGATTCAAAGCTGGACGAGTCCACTTCAGAAACCCAGGGATAAAAGGGTTACCAGACAAATGCTGCATTTACCCTATCTCCCCTAGTACGTGTTGTAAGTATGTGTTTTGGGGACAGACAGGACTAGGCAACAGTGCAGACCCAGACCCCACTAGTCCGCCACTGTTGAAACAAAGCAGAAGTTAAAATCTCGATACATTTTCCCTCGCTTTGCACAGCCCTGCACCGATGCAGGAGGTACTATTTACAAATGACAAGTGCATAGAGCTATTTTCATTCATTTGGTGCGTTTCTTGCATTTAAACGATCCCCTCTTTTCGGAACTTAGTAGAACCGCAACGAGACAAAACGTACCTTCTGACTTGTGCGCCCAACAGACACTCAAAATCAGCCTGCGCATCCGCCGAGTCTGGTCAGTCTTCGTTGTCCGCATGAAGAGACTTTGTATCCTTGGCGACCAGTAAAGATTCTGATCAGTCTGCGCGAATGCGCAGGCTGATCTGAATCTTCGCTGGGCGCATATTCAAAAGTTACGTTTTCGGACGTTTCATTTGATATTTTATTCAAATCATCTCCAGAAGGGGTAACTATTTGAAGAAAATGTCAGTGACTGGTTTTCTAGGGTAAACCCAAAGACTATCATTTGAAGCGTACCGTGGGGAAAGAGTAGGTATGTCATATGCGAACAGAGATTGCCAAGTGTAGCCTTCGCATCCCCGCAGTCTGGTCAGGACCGTTTATGTTCGCTGACTGTATTCTACAATATACATTGATAATGTGCGTGGGCATACAAGGCCTGGATCAGACTGAGCAAATGAGCGGTGTGATCTGGGCCTTCGCTGACCACAAATGACATGAGTCTTTTTACTGCATTGCGCAAAGTTATTATGGTTGATTATGACGATGAGTTCAGGTTTAACGGCGCATCAACCCATGACGGTCATTTGCGTCAAAACGGTGTACTAACTTGGTTTTGTAATGACATGTCTATAATGATAAATCATGTATGTATCATTACGAAAACGCGCCTATTCAAATACACTGAAAATTTTACCACCAAAAATGGCAATTTTTCAGATAAAAAATTCTGATATTCTTTATATTTCGGCTCAAAACAGAGATTGTGGGTACTCGTTAGAACCGCCTCGTCGAGGCGGTTCTAACGAGTACCCACAATCTATGTTTTTGAGCAGAAATAAGAAAAAAAATGTATACCCCTGTAAACCCAAATTTTACTATATAAAAGTGGGGTTTGAAGGGGTCAAAATTGCATAGGCATGTTTTCGTGATGTAAAATGTAAAACCAGAACGAATTTATTATGGCTGATATCTTCGTGGTCTAATTACATGTATATTCTAGCTCCGACCAGACTGCCGGTTTATGGAGATATGCATGTCTAGACAGACTGTGCATGTTAGATAGGCCAATAATTGATAATTATTAAAATCAATTACTATATATACCCTAAATAATAGGACATTTTATTTCATTATCATAGTTGTTCTAAAATTGGAACGCGTTCATTTTACCATCTTGTTATATGTTTAAACTTGGTGGATAAGAAGTAAACTGTGTAGACCGTGATCTGGGTCTACATCCCTGATCTGAGTCTTCACTGTTTGTTCAGGTCTGTGTGTCTCAAAACTTACAATACTATTAATACTGACAAAGTCTATATAACTACTGTTAATATGTCAATATAACTATTAGCTGAGTGAAAACAGGGTAGCAGATCTATGTTCTGTGGCGTCTGACCAGGGTCTACACTGTTTGCTCAAACCTATATGTACCAATACTTAGGGTTATTACGGTACATCTGCTATCCGCTCCAATGAACCTGGTGTTAAAGTATCGGATCTCAGGCAATGTAACATGCTGCACCCGTCTAGGAATCGAATGCAATATGGGATCGATAAAATCCATGAAATGAAATCTAAATACATAGAATATATTGAAGTACCAAAAGATGCCTTCAGAAGGTTCCCAATATTTGCTTCGGTGAACCGATAATATTCGAATTTATTACAATCTCATTATGAAAACACGCCTATTCAAATATATAGAAACTTTCACTTCCAAAAACTGAAAATTTTCAGATAAGAAATTCTGATATTTTTCATATTTCTTCTCAAAACAGAGATCGTGGGTACTCATTAGAACCACCTCGGCGGGGTACTCGTTAGAACTGCCTCGGCGTTTCTAACGAGTATCCACAATCTACGATTTTGAGCATAAAAAGAAAAAAATAATGCATACCCCTGCAAACCCCAGTTTTACTACATAAAAGTGGGGTTTAAGGGGTTCAGAATTACATAGGCATGTTTTTGTGATGGATCGTAAATGACTTATACATCACGAAAACATGCCTATATAATTTTGACCCCCTTAAACCCCACTTTTATATAGTAAAACTGGGGTTTACAGGGGTATACATTATTTTTCTTATTTCTGCTCAAAACATAGATTGTGGATACTCGTTAGAACCGCCTCGTCGAGGCGGTTCTAACGGGTACCCACAATCTATGTTTTGTGCAGAAATATGAAAAATATCAGAATTTTTTATATGAAAATTTTCATTTTTTTTTTGGTTGTAAAATTTTCAATATATTTGAAGAGGCGTGTTTTCGTAATGAAAAATATCAGGGTAGATACCCAGGAATTGCCACAATCACGAAGCACAGCCCTTCCGAGACACAAATAGAAGGAGAGATGAGGAAACAATAGGGACAAAACAAATGCTATAAAACAACAGACGCCCAAACAAATAAGAACTGTAACAGAGGAATCGCCTTGGAACGGTCAGTAGGAAACCTACCAGGGACCCTTAACCTGATCCCTAATTTCCATCACGAAAACATGCCTACATAATTTTGACCCCCTTAAACCCCACTTTTATATAGTAAAACTGGGGCTTACAGGGGTATACTTTATTTTTCTCATTTCTGCTCATAGAACCGCGGCGGTTCTAACGAGTACCCACAATCTATATTGTGAGCAGAAATATTAAAACAAAAAAATCAGAATTTTTATCTGAAAATTTTCGGGTTTTGGTGGTGAAATTTTCAATACATTAGAATAGGCGTGTTTTCGTCATAGAGGCTGTGTTTGAAAAGAGTTGTCCAGTATATATGTACATTATAGCATGTAATTTTGAAACGGTTATTAAAACGGGTCTCTTCAGTGACAGACAAAACATCATTACGAAAACACGCATATTCAAATATATTGAGAATTTTACCACCAAAAACTGAAAACTTTCAAATGAAAAATTATGGTAGTTTTCATTTTTCTGCTCACAACATAGATTGTGGGTACTTGTTAGAACCGCCTTGACGAGGCGGTTCTAACAAGTACCCACGATCTATGTTTAAAGCAGAAATAAGAAAATGTATACCCCTGTAAATCTCAGTTTCACTGTACAAAAGTGCGGTTTAAGGGGGTCAAAACTATATGGGCGTGTTTTCGTGATGTTCCTTTTTAGGTAGTGGTGTGTATAATATGATATTAAATGCTCGATTAGCCAGCCTTAGTTTGTAGATTTAATCTGACTTGTGCATGTTATACGTAGGCTTTGAATGCCTGCTCAGTTCTTCACAGATTATTCTTTTGGTAGAAAATTATGTTTACGGTAAACTCTTGTAAGTGCAAGTCAAAACAAGCAAAGTTGTCCAGTTGTTTAGCAGGAACAAAACATTACAGGGAACTGCGTTGCTTAATTCATAAAACACACAGCGAAATTTGTACAGCCGACGAAATTCTAATTTTGTTGTTTATTTTTTTATCAAAAACAACTAAAATCTTGACTTTGGAATCAAAGATACAGAAAGTAACATCACGAAAACACGCCTATATAATTTTGACCCCCTTAAACCCCACTTTTATACAATAAAACTGGGGTTGACAGGGGTTTATATTAATTTTTCCTTTTTTCGAGGCGGTTCTAACGAGTGCCCACAATTTATGTTTAAGCAGAAATATGAAAAATATCAGTGTTTTTTATCTGAAAATTTTCAGTTTTTGAGGTTAATTTTAAATTTTCTATATATTTGAATAGGTTTGTTTTCGTAATGATTGTATTTTCTATAAACAATAGTAAAAACAATATTTGGTCAAAGCACAGACAGCACTAGTGGGTCGATCTCTGAGTGCAGGCTGAGAAAATTATTCATTTAACCCGTAACTTCCTATCATAATTTAAGCAAACCGTGCAGACACTGATCAGACGCCGCGTTCTGTGACGTCTGATCTGGGACTGCACTGTTTGCAAAAGTCCCACTCAAGATTTTACACATTACCCTCTATCAACAGCACTCTGAGGTCACAGCGACAAAAATAAAGCGTTACAAAAGCTTGGTTTGATTACATTGGTCAGTGATAACCACTTGGACAACTGCCCATAGGAAATTTTGGCGTCTGTATACTGTGGCCCGATTGTAAACAATCGATCCAAAAATGCCGTCTGATATAGTTGCGATTGGCGCAAAAGGGGTTAAAACCGGAAGAAGATTCAAATGGAAATTTGCATAACGTTTACCCAAAATATTTCTCTCGTACCATATTTGTCTCAAATTTTGAGCTAGTATATTAGAGGAACGTGAGGAAACATGCCGTCCGACACGTGCACCCACCGAAAACTCAAACCAGCCCGAGGCAGCGCATCCGCGCTGTCTGATAAGAGTTTTCGATGTCCGCATTACGAAAACACAACTATTCAAATACATTGAAAATTTTACGATAAAAAATTCTGATATTATTCATATTTCTTCTCAAAACATAGATTGTGGGTACTCGTTAGAACCTCCTCGGCGAGGCGGTTCTAACGAGTACCCACAATCTATGTTTTTTAGCAAAATAAGAAAAATAATGTATACCCTTGTAAACCCCAGTTTTACTATATAAAAATGGGGTTTAAGGGGGTGAAAATTATATAGGTGTGTTTTCGTAATGGCATGAAGAAACTTTGCATCCTTGGTTATCTAAAATACGTCATGTGAAGACTGATCGGATTGCGGGAATGCGCAGGCTGATCTTTGCTGGGCGCATTGTCTTGATACATTTTTTGACGTCGCGCTTCATTTTAATACGTTCATGTGTTTAAACTTGCTGGATATGTTACAAACATTTTAGACCCTGCTCCGATGAAGCGTTCTACGACGTCTGAGCTTGGCTTACACTACTCAGGCATGTTTACCTTTTCGTTTTGTTATTATTATTATGATTATTATTATTGTTATTACTATTGTTATTATTATTAGTAGTAGTAGTATTAATATTGCTGTTTTCATTATTTGTTTACACTTTAATCGCAAAAAAAACAATTCATGATTGGCACAAAAAAAAATAAATAAATAAATAGATAAAGTAAAATACAAAATGAAAATGCAAAATAAATTATGCGATTTGAATGAAGCATGATTCAAACATAAATTATATCCGTTAAAGAAAACTCTGACAAATTTATAATTAGAAAATATAAACAATATATTTACCTTTAAATATCCAAGTGTCGCCCTTCAACTGTCAGTATGTGTATTAGCTATCCCTTTGCACGCTAAAAAGGCAAGATATCATTTTAAAACAATGAGTCTCACTTTCCTCAGACGATAGCGCTTGTTTTTTCATGTGGATCGTCTCCCAATGCTAGGGAGACGAAATATATGTCAAACCTATCATCTGGCAAGTTAGAAAAATATGGCAACAATTTACCTTCTGATTTCACCTTCAGCATGCAAAGGGTTCAAGTGACAACGGTTTCGGTTCCTCAAGTCGGATCAATACCTCCGTTCACAGGCGATATATTTTCAATTGGCTTATCAACTTTGTCGATTTCTTGCATATCAGTAAGAACACACTCAAAGAGTCTCGACTGTGAATTGAAAGTTTTACCTATAGATAAAATGAAATACTGTATGAAAGACTTTAACCCAATTTAGACCGAATAAACTCCCCCGTACTATATATTGGAAGAGTCCAATTTCAATTTTAGGTATGTCAGGCTATGTGATTTAGATATTCCAACAGAAAAATGACTAAACTATTTGCAAACAGTGGAGACCCTGATTCTGCGGCGTCTGATCTGGGTCTGCACTGTTTGCCAAGTACCAATTTGGGGGTCTCCAGCCTAAAATAGGATAATCAAATTATATTAAAGAGACGTTAATTAGATTATAATTTTGTGAAAAAATAAAGAAAAATAAATGTTGTCGAAAACCTTGTCCTAATTTTTTAATGACAGCTTCTATCTGTCATTCTTCGTTGCCACGCACGGTTTTAGAGAAAGTGACTTTGACTACTATTCAATTTCGTATTCAACCGCGCACAAAAGTAGACCCAATGTTTCAATGTGTATATATTAGTACGCCATTGAAGTGCTGGCCATACAAACTTGTGTCCATACAAAGTAGTGCAACTTGTGCTTGATTTATGGCGAGGGTCGCTGAGAAAACCCACCTTAATATATCTGCGAACAGCAAAGGTGCAGATCAGCCTGCGCGTTCGCGCAGGCTGATAAGCGCCTTTGTTGTTCGCTGTAGCTCGTTTCTTTTTCGACGAAGAAGCGTCTCACATACTTAAATGGAGAACAGAATGATACCTGGAATTTATTAGTTTCTCATAGAATCTGTCATTTCAGGGCTATTCAGCCCTTTGATCTTTTGAAGTCCAATATCTGATGGGAATGTGCAGTTTGTAAAGTATTAATTATTAATGAGAAATACAGTTCTTGGGAATTCCACCGAATCCATTACGAAAACACGCCTATCAAATTATATACTGAAAATTTTACCACCAAAAAATGAAAAAATTCAGATAAAAAATTCTGATATTTTTCATATTTCTGCTCAAAACATAGATTGTGGTACTCGGCGAGGCGGTTCTAACGAGTACCCACAATCTATGTCTTTGAGCAGAAATAAGAAAATAATTTATACCCCTGTAAACCCGTTTTATTATATAAAAGTGGGATTTAAGGCGGTCAAAATTAGATAGGTATGTTTTCGTGATGCTGCATAAGCCAATCCTCCCAATCAATAAGTCAAAGAATTATAGTGCTTATAAAAATTCGTTCCTCCGAATTTTTAATTTGCTCGAACGAATTAATTTTGCTTTCCCATTACGAAAACACACCTATTCAAATATGTAGAAAATTTCACCTCCAAAAACTGAAAATTGTCAGATAAAAAATTCTGATATTTTCATATTTCTGTTCAAAACATAGATTGTGGGTACTCGTTAGAACCGCCTTGCCGAGGCGGTTCTAACGAGTACCCACAATCTATGTTTTGAGCAGAAATAAGAAAAGTAATGCATACCCCTGTAAACCCCAGTTTTACTATATAAAAGTGGGGTTTAAGGGGGTCAAAATCATATAGGCATGTTTTCGTGATGCTGCTGCTGCGTTGACACGACAAGGGAAATGGCGAATGTTGGCGAGCGAAATCTGTATCCGCGAGGGCATGTACTACTGTACGTAATGAGTTCATACTCAGACGTAACGAGTTCACCGCGAGGTTATGAAACCTTTTTCGTGCTCAACTCAGCTGAGCATGAAATTTTCTCTGCAAATAAATATGAAAATGCCATAGTTGGCATTTTCATATTTATTGGCAGAGAACTGTTCATGCTCAGCTATGCTTAGCAAGAAAGAACTTACAGTGTTAGTAATCTGAGATTTATTAGCAGGATAAATATCATGCTCAGCTGAGTTGAGCACGAAAATATTTTATAACCTCGGGGAATTAGTTTTATCTTTACAGTTTACCTAAGTCTAGGATCAGATTGTCTGTACTTCGTGTTTGGTACTTGAAGTACAGAGACATTTTGTGCATGCTACAGAAAATCAAGGTATATGCATAAGTGAAGCCATGATTTTATTTCAGCCATTTAGAAAGTGGAATTAATTTGTTCCAACGAATTATTCAGACCAGTAAGAGGTAGTCTGTCTCTAGACTCTATCTATTCTATCATTTTTCTCTTTTCTTTTGTTTTCAAAGGTATACAGCCCAGTGCAGCTTATAATGATTTGTTAAGTTATTTCCCTTAGTGGAAAAGAAAGTCTCTGCAGTGAATTAGCGAAATGGGACTAAAGAGACAAATATAGCTACAGGAAGTGATAAAGAATGGCCAAAATAACAAAAAACATAGATTGTGGTTACTTATTAGAACCGCCTCATCGAGGCGGTTCTAACGAGTACCCACAATCTATGATTTGAGCAGAAATATGAAAAATATCAGAATTTTTTATCTGAAAATTTTCATTTTTTGGTGGTAAAATTTTCAGTACAGTTGAATAGGCATGCTTTCGTAATGCCACTGACTGTTCCAAGGCAGTTCCTCTGTTACAGTTCTTTGTACGTTGGTGGATTCATATGTGGCGTTTATTTTGTCATGATTTATTCCTCATCTCTCCGTGCCTTGGTGCCTCAGAAAGGCTGCACTTCATGGCTGTGGCATTTCTTGGGCATCTTTGCATTTTGCTTTTTTTTTATTGTGTTGGGGTTTAACGACACGTCAACCCTTGTGGGTCATTTTGTGTCATCTCCCAGAGAAAGGGAGAAATGAGATAGAAGACATAGTAGAAGAGATGAAAAAGAGGGACAGGGAAAAAAGAGGAACAGGAATGAAAGTGAAGAATCAGAAGAAATAAAAACATTTCCCCTCTAACCTTACCAGCTACAAGGATAGCAGGCCTTGCCCAACTGTAAGCCAATATGAGTTTGACGCCCCGGTGATGCAAGACACATGACACCTTCGCACCACCCAACCACCCCACGGGTATCTTCGCATAGTTTTGTGAGTGTGTTCATTGTCCTCAAGGGCCATTCCTTGTAGAATCTTTTTATGAAAGAGAAGAACGCTGGATATAATCTTGCATATTTTGTTTATTTGTCTTCACAAGTTAATTTAAAGCAATAAAAGATCTGACAATATTAATAAAATTTAAAAATGTGAAAATGTAAGTTTGATCACCGTGGAAACAACAAAAACTGTGACGTTCAACACAAGAAAAAGACTATTTTGCCACATGCGAAGAAAAAGATCAGTATGCATCAATACAAGTCTAATTTTCTCCTTCTCTGTTAGTTTATATTTATTGACTCTTGAATTATAAATACCGCATTCAACCTAATTACCGCACATACCCCTATAAGCGCACAGTCAAGCAATTCCTTAGTCTTCAAATACTGCCAGTGTCCTTTTCGTTTACGTCTTTATAAAGCCATATGGTGTGGGAACCCATTTGTTTGTTTGTTTGTGTTAAGGTTTTACAGCCCAGTCAACCCAATGGGGTCATGTCGAGCGCGGTCAGTTTACCTAACCACACGTTTACTGGGCAGGCTTAGTCCTCTAAGCGGTTAACCAGTATTGTGCACATTCTTTCGCCAGAAACTGACAACTGCCCTTCTTGAATCAGCGGAAGGAAGAGAATGACCGTAGAAAATATTTCATGATCAATCTCCACGAAAGAATATTGCCGACCTCGGCAGGGGTTGAACCCGCGACCTCCTGGTCTCCAGTCGGACGGCGCATCCAACTGAGCCACCGAGGCCTGGGAACCCATTTGAATTGCATCAACTTGTTGATGCAATTCAAATGAGTACCCACAACATAGGCTCTTATAGAGAAAATCAGAAGAAAAGAAACACACACACAACATCATCGCATAAGCATCATTTGATAAGTCCTTGGCTGATTAGTTTTAAGTGTACCCTTAGTACATATTTTGCAAGTTTTCCAAGTATTTTTGAAAACCCTAAGCACACAGTGCGGTAATTAGGTTGAATACCGTAAGACACCAGGACATAGATTAGACAGTGCAAATTATAGCTTTAGAGGGGTGTGTGTGTGTTTTTTTTTTTTTTTTTTTTTTTGCTTTTTCAACCAAAATGTACTGATGTTTTTATATGTCTTGATGAAAATGTGTTGTGGGTACTCATTAGAAGCGCCTCGAGGCACTTCTAATGAGTATCCACAACATGTTTTCATCAAGACAGAAGAATATCCTTTTCTAAAGCCATGGAAAATGCAGTCTGACCTGGGTCTTCCATGCCTGTACATGACATAAAGAGCATTTTTTGTTGAATAGCGCATTGTATGAGACTAACAGACTGTGGAAAAACCTAAGAGTTTTGCAATTATGTGAACTGAAAACTTGAAGATCAGGATCAGTCTATATCTCCATGTTGTCTAGTCAGGGGCTTCCATGTTAGCAGTATCAAGTTAAAAGGATTCTAAGTATAACATTGGCATCAAAAATCAAGATCCATCTGCACACACATACATTCTGATCAGGATTTGCTATTATTACAAGAAGATTCCGAAGCACATCACGAAAACATACCTATATAATTTTGACCCCCTTAAACCCCACTTTTATATAGTAAAACTGGGGTTTACAGGGGTATACGTTATTTTTCTTATTTCTGCTCAAAAAGCGAGGCGGTTCTAACGAGTACCTACAATCTATGTTCTGAGCAGAAATATGAAAAAATTTAAGAATTTTTATCTGAAAACTTTCAGATTTTTGGTGGTGAAATTTTCAATATATTTGAATAGGCATGTTTTAGTAATGTTTAGGCTTCCACTAGACAGTGAATGCTATGATCAGAATGGGCATATGTGAAGGTGTATCTGGGTATTCACTTTTTGCATATGTATTAAGGTCTTTCACTTTTTGCATATGCATTAAGGTCTTTCCATTACGAAAACACGGCTATTCAAATATATAGAAAATTTCAATACCAAAAACTGAAATTTTTTCAGAAAAAAAAAATCTGATATTTTTCACATTTCGGCTCAAAACATAGATTGTGGGTACTCGTTAGAACCGCCTCGGGGAGGCAGTTCTTACGAGTACCCACAATTTATGTTTCTGAGCAGAAATAAGAAAAATAATGTATACCCCTGTAACCCCAGTTTTACTATATAAAAGTGGGGTTTAAGGGGGTCAAAATTATATAGGCATGTTTTCGTGATGACTTTTTTTGCATATGCATTAAGGTCTTTCCTAATATTGTTAAGGTCTTCTTTCCAAAAGGCAATCATATATATTCAACAAGATAATTAAACACCCTCGTAGTTATCTTAAAGGTTCCATATTCCTAAAGAATATAATTTTTTATCCAGGAAAGGTATAAATTGATATATGGCATTAAAATGATCACAAAATCTGGCATCTGACAGCCTGTAAAATTTCAATTAGTCTCTCGTTTTTAAACTGGATAAAAAATGAAATGATTTTTTATCGTATCTCTGAATTACTGTTAGATATGATAAAAAATCATTTCAGTTTTGATCCAGTTCAAGAACGAGAGAGTAACTGAAATTTTACAGGCTGTCCGGTACCACATTTTATGATTATATTAATACAATATATCAATTTACAAAACCTTTTTTTGGATAATAAAATGTCTATTTTTGAAGAATATGGAACCTTTAAATATTAGATTATATATGCCTGAGAGAACTGTGTGGAACAGTGATGAGGATCCACACTGTATGCTCATGCCTGTCTGTCCTAATACTGGCCCCAAGGTTATAAAAACTTTTTTCATGCTCAACTCAGCTGTGTTAAAATTTTTCATGCTAATAAATCTCAAATTACTAATAATTGCAAATTCTTTCTTGCTAAACATAGCTGAGCATGACAATTTCTCTGCTTATAAATATGAAAATGCCAACTATTTTTGGCATTTTCATATTTATTAGCAGAGAAAATTTCATGCTCAGCTGAGATGAGCATGAAAAATGTTTTATAACCTCGGGGCCTGATGGTAAATATGGCACTTGTTCAAATGGTAAGGACCGAGTCTGAATATTTAGGATAAACATAGCACAAGTGCTCTAGATGACTCCTGAGGCATCTGGGCTAGCATTAGGCTTGACCTTTCTCATATGCAATAATTATGTGTTTTCTCACAGAAAAGCCTTGTTTTGTCATTACAAACAAGTATATAGCAACAAATAAATAACATCTCATTTACAGGAACCTATGGATATGGAAAGGGACCACAGCTCCAGATAAGATTATACCGTATTCTACCTAATTACCGCAAATACCCCTATAAGCGCACAATCAAGCAACATTGTACTGCAGCCTCTTCTTTTATCTCCTTTACATTTTTATCTCCTTTATATTTTTATCTCCTTTATAAAACCATATGCTGTTGGTACTCATTTGAATTGCCTTGACTTGCTTTTATAAAGAATATATAAAAAATATCACATAAACATCATTAAATACTCCTCTCATGAAATCCTCTGCTGATCTTTCTTTAGATCGTGCTCTTATTATGTTGATATTTTCCTACAAAATTGTCAAATAATTTTGAAAGCCTTTAGCACACAGTGCGATAATTAGATCGAATACAGAAGTACTGATATTTTTTCTTATATCTCCATGAAATTGTATGTTTTGGGTACTCAAATGAATTGCCTCAAAGTTTTTGTAATGAAATGAGAGTACTATTTCTTCCTGTTTAACACTTTCCCATCACGAAAACATACCTATATAATTCTGACCCCCTTAAACCCCACTTTCATACAGTAAAACTGGGGTTTACAGGGGTATACATTATTTTTCTTATTTTTGCTCAAAAACATAGATTGTGGGTACTCTTTAGAACCGCCTTGTCGAGGCAGTTCTAACGAGTACCAACAATCTATATTTTGAGCAGAAATATGAAAAATATCAAAAATTTTTATCTGAAAATTTTCCGTTTTGGGTTGTAAAATTTTCAATGTATTTGAATAGGCGTGTTTCCGTAATGAGTACCCACAGCTCCATCACAACAATGCAGTATAGACTGGCAACATTTTACAGTTCATCGATGACAACTTACATTAGGTTTAATTTTACAAATATAAAGGGAAATATCTATATTTCTATCTGCCTACCTACCATAAACATGTTGTACAGCTTTGCCAATTTGCTAAAACGGGCTCTGTAACAAGACTATATAATTTTGACCCCCTTAAACCCCACTTTTATATAGTAAAACTGGGGTTTACAGGGGTATAAATAATTTTTGTTATTTCTGCTCAAAAACATAGATTGTGGGTACTCATTAGAACCGCCTCGATGAGGCAGTTCTAACGAGTACCCACAATCTATGTTTTGAGCAGAAATATGAAAAATATCAGAATTTTTTATCTGAAAAATTGCCATTTTTTGGTGGTAAACTTTTCAGTATATTTGAATAGGTGTGTTTTCGTAATGACAGGTTCATACAGCAGATATGAATCATCACGGAAACATGCCTATATAATTTTGACCCCCTTAAACCCCACTTTTATATGGTAAAAATGGGGTTTACAGGGGTATGCAATATTTTTGCTATTTCTGCTCAAAAACATAGATTGTGGGTATTCCTTAGAACTGCCTCATTGAGGCAGTTCTAATGAGTACCAACAATGTATGTTTTGAGCAGAAATATAAAAAATATCAGAATTTTTTATCTGAAAAATTTCATTTTTTGGTGGTAAAATTTTCAGTATATTTGAATAGGCGTGTTTCATAATGGAATAGTCTGATGTGGAGTTTGTTTAATAATGTTTCAACCCATAAAGGTCATTTGCTTCAACGCTCTTTTTTCAACCAAAATTATTGACATTTTTCTTATTCTCCATGAAAAGATAACATTGTTGGTACTCATAAGAAGCACCTCAGTGAGGTTCTCCTAATGAGTACCACACCATATATTTTCATGGAGAATTAAGAGAAATATTTACCAGAAACACCCCTCCTATCTGGTGCTATGCATTTGTGTCAAAAAGGTACACTAACACTTGTCATGTGAAATAAACTGCCACTCCCACTTCTAATTGTCAGCCCGTCAGATTCCTTAATCCAGATTGTTGATATAAATTCACACACTGAATGGCAAACAGTGCAGATCCAGATCAGTTGGCTTCTTCAGAAGCTACACTGTTTGAAAAGGTAGGATATATCCAGTTTCAGCATGACATAGGTTAACTTGATATATGAATGAAGGTCCAGATAAGCCTTAATAACCCAACTCTGATCAGAGCCTTTGCAGTCTGTTAGGGAATGCAAACACCTTGTTCAGACTTTCTGCCTCATCACGAAAACATGCCTATACATGTATAATTTTGACCCCCTTAAACCTCACTTTTATATAGTAAAACAGGGGGTTTACAGGGGTATACATTATTTTTCTTATTTCTGCTCAAAGACATAGATTGTGGGTACTCGTTAGAACCGCCTCTCTGAGGCGGCTCTAACGAGTACCCACAATCTATGTTTTGAGCAGAAATATGAAAAATATCAGAATTTTATATCTGAAAATTTTCAGTTTTTGGAGGTAAAATTGTCTATATATTTGAATAGGGGTGTTTTCGTAATGTGCAGAGGCAGATCTGGACATTGGCTAGAATCCTGCACTTGGGACATTTTTATGTCATGCTCCAAGTGACTTAGTGTAGACTAAAAAATGTATAACAGTATTAACCCTAAACAGTTAAACAGACATGCCTGAGTAAACTGTGGGGACCCAGGTCAACCAGTCTTGACAATGGGATACCTACAAGCCTTACTATACTTGTCTTTCAAATAGAAATAAGAAATTTATCTCAATTAACCTAAATGATTGGACTCCTTAACTCCTTGCCATGTTTGTCTTAACCCTTCTCTTACTGGAAAGACATGCCCTCTCTTAGCAAACAGTGTAGATCCAGATGAGTTGGCTTCTGAAGATGCCAACTGATCTGGATCTGCACTGACTGTCATTAAATATGTGATTTTCTATCAAAAACCCGGATCAAGTAATCTGATAGGCTGGAAATTAGAAGTGGGAGTAGCATTTTATTTATTCAGCATAAGAAGAGTTAACCTTTACCACTCTCTGGCAACAAATGGATGATATTTTTTCTTATTTTTCCCAGAAAAAAAGGATTAGATATTTTATGCAAATTGTCTCAAGGAGAGAACTTCCATGTAATATCAAAACCTGTATTCTGAGAAAAATAAGAAAAATATTTCAATATTCGTCTGCTGAAAATTTTACCCAGAAAGCTAAGTTTTAGCAAGCCCACTTAACTACCCCCTAGCATGTCTGAATATTGCTGGGTGAATGGGAAACACTGTAGACCCTACACGCAAATTCCCCAAAACACACCTTTTCAAATATACTGAAAATTTTACCATCAAAAAATGAACATTTTCAGATAAAAATTCTTATATTTTTCATATTTCTGCTCAAAACATAAATTGTGGGTACTCATTAGAACTGCATGGATGAGGCAGTTCTAACAAGTACCCACAATCTATGTTTTTTGAGCAGAAATAAGAAAAATAATGTATACTGTAAACCCCAGTTTTACTATATAAAAGTGGGGTTTAAGGGGGTCAAATTTATATAGGCATGTTTTCGTGATGTTTTTAAAGATTTTCCGTTATACAGTGGACAGACAGATCAATCAACGATAGATCTGGGTCTATACTATCAACTCCAGAATGACTGTCTGACTAGGGTAAATATAACAAACAAAACACAATACTTACCCTATTTACTCAAAGTATTGGGAGACCTTAACTCCTTATAATCCTTGTCCTAAAATTTGAACATTGAACAAGCCTATTAAAATATATAGAAAATTGCACCTCCAAAAACTGAAAATTTCCAGATAAAAAAACTCTGATATGTTTTATATTTCTGCTCAAAACATAGATTGTAGGTACTCGTTAGAACTGCCTGGCCGAGGCGGTTCTAATGAGTACCCATAATCTATGTTTTTGAGCAGAAATAAGAAAAATAATGTATACCCAAGTAAACCCCAGTTTTACTATATAAAACCCAAAATTATATAGATATGTTTTCGTGATGACAAGTCCATTTTACTACCTGTTGATGTGTCTAAAATAGTGCTGGATGAGTGGCAAACAGTGTAGACCCTGATCAGATACCACATTCTGCTGCATCTGATCTGGATCTACATAGTTTGCTCAGGCCTGTCTGTCCCAATACTTAGGGTAATTACGGTAACTACAATTTGAACCAAGAAATTTCAGCGAAGCCAGCTATGTTCTGTGTTGCACTACAACTGCGAGGGATGGAATGGACAGACATATAACAGATCTAAATAGTATACTCCATCCTGTTTTTAACCCTTCCATTGCTGAACACAACATGCCCTGTCTTAGCAAACACTGTAGATCCAGATCAGTTGGCTTCTGAAGCCAACTGATCTGGATCTGCACTGTTTGTCATTAAATATTTGAATTTCTATCAAAAATCCAGATTGACTGGAAATTAGAAGTGGGTGAGGCATCTTTATTCAGCATGGCAAGGGTTAAAACAGATGGGTAAAAATATCATGGCATATTATGGTTACTATTTAAAAAAGGTAAAAGCAGTGGCAGAGAAAGTGAACCAGTTCCAAAAATCACAAATGCAGAAAATTTATGACATAGTAACATGAGCAAAACATTAACAAGTTATAACATTAATAAATCAGCAAAGAAGAAAACTAAATAAACTATACCTAGCAATAATATGAGGTCTTTCAGGATTCATGGGGACTTCTGTTTCAAAAACATTCAAGTCTCTGTTTTGTAACAATAAACTTAAAAAAGTTATGGGATTTGCAATATTAACTTTCCTATCCATCACGAAAACACGCCTATATAATTTTGACCCCCTTAAACCCCACTTTTATATAGTAAAACTGGGGTTTACAGGGGTATACATTATTTTTCTTATTTCTGCTCAAAAACATAGATTGTGGGTACTCGTTAGAACTGCCTCGTCAAGGCAGTTCTAACGAGTACCCACAATCTATGTTTTGAGCAGAAATATGAAAAAAATATCAAAGTTTCTATCTGATTTTTTTCAGTTTTTGGAGGTGAAATTTTCTATATATTTTGCATAGGCGTGTTTTTGTAATGTATTTTGTGACTTATACTGCCTTAGTTATCCTAAATGTTCAGAAATGCCTCAGCAAACAGTGTAGACCCAGATAAACTGCTTCTAAAAGAACAGGCTGATAAGGGTCTACCCTATTTGTCATTCTTCCACAACTGTTTGGAAACATTGTAAAATAGTTGTATGGACTTGTTCAGATTTTTGAATGTAATCCTTAAAGTGCCACTCAAAATTGTTGCAGACAACATTATAATTTTCTGTTCAAATTTTCTTAGAAAATTAGGGTTAACATTTTGACTCAAAATTGTTGCAGACAACATTATAATTTTTTTTTTCCAAATTTTCTTAGAAAATTAGGGTTAACATTTTAATGTGAATTGTCTGCAAGGCAGATGATTCACATGTTAAGCCTTATTTTCTTTGAAAGAAATATTTTTCGATTGTTGTCAGCTGCTATTATAATGCGTGCTTCAGATTTTAAGCATGCAAAGGGGTCGAGATATCTTAACTAAATAATTAGGGCAGACATGTTACCTCATATGGATTGTCATCCTTTTATAAATTATAAATTGACATGCTTTATATCCGTTCATTTGTATATCACTTTATCAAAGAATGTTTCTTTTATAGTCAAAACTACTGTTTCACAGACTGAAACACAGTTTATTTTACAGAACTTTATAATATATTGCAGAATAACAAGCAAACAAGTACATTGTGGAAATAATTCTCTTGCAGATTGAAACATTGCATTTTACACAAATTTGTATTTGCAAAAATTCTTATAATGAACATACTTTACATTTATACTTTGAGGAATGTATTTATATTATTTAATTGTGGAATAATCCTCTTCATTACAAAAACATGCCTATTCAAATATATTTAAAATTTCACCACCAAAAACTGAGTTTTCAGATAAAAATTCTGATATTTTTTTATATTTCTGCTCAAAACATAGATTGTGGGTACTCGTTAGAACTGCCTCATCGAGGCAGTTCTAATGAGTACCCACAATCTATGTTTTGAGCAGAAATGTATACCCCTGTACACCCCAGTTTTACTATATAAATGTGGGGTTTAAGGGGGTCTAAATTATATAGGTATGTTTTCGTGATTTGTAGATGGACTCTAATTCATTTAACTTTTTGTATTACATAATAGACTTCACATTCCAAGAACACGCCTATTCAAATATATTGAAAATTTCATCACCAAAAACTAAGAGTTTTCAGATAAAAATTCCGATACCTTTCATATTTCTGCTCAAAACATAGATTGTGGGTACTCGTTAGAACTACCTTGCCAAGGTGGTTCTAACAAGTACTCACAATCTATGTTTTTGAACAGAAATAAGAAAAGTAAGTTATACCTGTGTAAACCTCAGTTTTACTATATAAAAGTGGGGTTACAGGGGTCAAAATTATATAATTATATAGGTATGGTTTTGAGATGTTGTTCTCATATAGACCATAACACAGTCAATGAATATTTCATCATAATTCATTCCCATTACGAGAACATGCCTATTCATACATATACAAAAAATTTAACTCCAAAAATTGAAAATTTTCAGATAAAAAACGCTAATATTTTTCTAATTTCAGCTCAAAACACAGACTGTGGGTACTCGTTAGAACTGCCTCGGTGAGGCGGTTCTAATGAGTACCCACAATCTATGTTTTTGAGAAGAAATAAGAAAATAATGTATACCCCTGTTAACCCCAGTTTTACTATATAAAAGTGGGGTTTAAGGGGGTCAACATTACTTAGTCATGTTTTCGTGATGCTAATTTTACTTTTTATGCACTTCACTGCAGAATAATACTTTTCAGACTAAAACACAGCTCATTTTCAGTTCGTTTCACATTTCCTCTGCCTTGTGAATTATTTATTTTACACCATCTTGAGGGAATCAATTCTTCTATAGATTTTCACACAATTCATTTTATACTACTACCTTGTAGTGGAATGATTCTATTATAGACTGGCATAAATTCATTTTACACCATCTTGTAATAATATAATTCTTCTACAGACTGAAACACAGTTTGTTTTTCTGCACCTTTTAGTGGAATCATCTTTTATAGACTGGCATACCGGTACAATTCAACAATTCATTTTACACTACCTTCTACAGGAATGATAATTTTATAGACTGAACCACAATTCATTTAACACCACATTGTGGAATGTTTGGTTAATATATGGAATGATTCCTTTATGTTACACTGTAAGATACATCGAAGATTAGAGGGGTATCCCAGATGATTTTTTTTTTCTTATTTCTCCAAGAACATATAGTGTTGTAGGTACATATAAGAGAAGCATCTTCTGTGCTGAAATTAAAACCCTTATCAAAAACATCTGAATATATTATATTTGTATTACTTCAAAGTAGAATGAATAACATATATTTCATGTTTATATTATTTGACTATGGAAGAAACAGCCTGCTAATGGAATGCTATTGAATGCTTTGCATACTGAAAAAATTCAGCAAATAATGTTTGGAAATATTTATTTCTCCTTTGGGAGACAATTTGCATGAAATTTCCAAACCTATTTTCTGGAAAAACTAAGAAAAATATTAATTTCACATCTGCTGAATTTGCCCAGAGAATGGTAGTGGTTAAGACAATAAATAAGAAACTGTTCATTCTATGAATCATATACAGGTCTAATTTTAGACCTGTATCAACTCCTGTCCCTCAGAAACATGTGATGCTACAATGAATTGGATATAGAACTTTTAACTAACAAATACAAGATTCAAGGCATCTCTAAATTTTAATTGGATGCAAATATGTTTAGTTTTCCAATCATTCTTCTTAGATTATGGTGTATATGTAGTTTCACTTGTCTTTATTAAAATGAGTAGACATAACTCCAAGAGAGTTAACACTGACTTAAAGTATCCCTTTCTAAAACTTTGGTTACTCTTAAAGGAATGAATTTGCTCCTAGTTGGGATTAAACTCATTTAAGAGTAGTCCAATTTACTATGGAAAAAATATTATCTGCTAACTTGAAGTGATCCCTTTTTGAAATGTGAGGCCACAATTTAGTTTATCTTAGAGAGATTCCCTCTTTGAAGTGGATCTACTCACCTTAATCTATCTCACTTACCTTAATGCGTTAACTCTTTCAGCCCTGTAGACCAAAACAGGTGTACCTTTGCGAACAGTGTTGATCCAGATGTGATGACAGAACAAGCCATCTCATTAGAATCTATACTGCATCACAAAAACATGCCTATTCAAATATATAGAAAAATTCACCTCCAAAAACTGAAAATTTTCAGATAAAAAAATATAGATTGTGGGTACACATTAGAACTGCCTCATTGTGGTGGTTCTAATGAGTACCTACAATCAGTGCTTTTGAGCCAAAATAAGAAAAATAATGCATACCCCTGTAAACCCCAGTTTTACTATATACAAGTGCGGTTTAAGGGGGTCAATATTATATACATGTAGGTATGTTTTCATGATGTTTGCCATTTCATTTTTGATTGATATCCCTGTTTGCAACAATTGACATGTCCAAACTTCAAAGACAGAAGAGTCTTTTTTCAGAAAGCCAGGGATGAAAGGGTTAAACATGAATCTGCCTTTAGTGATAAAAAATTGTCACACATGAGGGAGGTTAGAAAGAAAATGATTTGTATCTCCATAAAAATTACAAATCCTGTTGTATATTTATCTACTTAAGAAAAACAAGAAAATCACATAGTAAGATGAATACCACAGATGATGCTAACAATATCATAGCACTAGTTAAGGTGCTTTTTTCAATCCAAAAGTATTGATATTTTTCTTATTTCTCCACAAAAACATATGTTGTGGTACTCATTAGAAGCACCTCACCAAGGCACTTCTAATGAGTACCCACAACATATGTTTTCGTGGAGAAATAAGAAAAAATATTTACCGGATACCCTCCCTTATCTAGATCTATGAATATTAGAAACCTGCCATGAAAAAATATCAACATTTTCCCAAAGTAACATCACGAAAACATGCCTATATAATTTTGACCCCCTTAAACCCCATTTTTATATAATAAAACTGGGGTTTACAGGGGTATACATTATTTTTCTTATTTCTGCTCAAAAACATAGATTTTGGGTACTTGTTAGAACCGCCTCATCATTGAGGTGGTTCTAATGAGTACCCACAATCTATGTTTTGAGCAGAAACATGAAAAATATCAGAATTTTTGTCTAAAAATTTTCATTTTTTGGTGATAAAATTTTAGTATATTTGAATAGGCATGTTTTCGTAATGAACAGCACAGAAACAGGTCAGACTGCCCACAAATGCCGTTATTCCTACACCTTTGCTATTCACCAACACCATCACAGCTCCAGGTAAGGGGATAACTCACAGCATGAGATAAGGTTCTGTTTTTTGGTGTGTTTTTTTTTTCAACCAAAAATCATTGATATTTTTTTTTATTTCTCCACTAAGTAAAACATATGTTGTGGGTACTTTTTAGAAATGCTTCACTAAGACACATCTAATGAATACCCACAACATACGAGTCAGCACATGACAAAACCTACAAAATGGCATATGCTCCCAGCAAAGACCCTGATCAGCCTGGGTCTCTGCCCATTCTGATAAGAGTCTTTGCTGTCCGCATGAAGAAACTTTGGTCTTTAGCTAACCATTGAGTGCATAGTGAAGACTCTGATCAATCTGGGCAGATGCACAGGCTGATCTGAGCCTTTGCTGGACGCATGTGCCATTTTATAGGTTTTGTTATGCACTGGCACATATGTTTTCATGGAGAAAACAAGAAAAAACTTTTTCCCGCTACCTCTTCTTATCTGGAAATACAGGATAACTGAGACGCTAATGTAGGAAAAATTTTTATTATGTTGGCACCTAAACATATTATGTTGGTACTCAATAGAATTTCTCTTGGGCAATCTGAATTTGTACAAACAAGATAGGTTAGGGTGCAAAAACAAATAAAATATCTTTATGTGGACCAGAGATCTTTCTGTATACAGCAGACAGTAAGGAGCATGGTCAGATGGCAAAACCTGGCCTGGATCCTCACAATTCCTATATAGGAAGACCTGGCCAGATAGTAAAACCTGGCCTGGATCCTCACAATTCCTATATAAGAATAGCCTGGCCAGATAGTAAAACATGGCCCGAATCCTCACAATTCCTAGATAGGAAGATATGGCCAGATAGTAAAACCTGGCCTCCTCACAATTCATAGATAGGAAGACCTGGCCAGAGAGTAAAACCTGGCCTGGATCCTCACAATTCCTAGATAGGAAGACCTGGCCAGATAGTTAAACCTGGCCTGGATCCTCACAATTCCTAGATAGGAAGACCTGGCCAGATAGTAAAACCTGGCCTGGATCCTCACAATTCCTAGATAGGAAGGCCTGGCCAGATAGTAAAACCTGGCCTGGATCCTTACAATTCCTAGATAGGAAGACCTGGCCAGATAGTAAAACCTGGCCCGGATCCTCACAATTCCTAGATAGGAAGACCTGGCCAGATAGTAAAATTGACCTGGCTAGTCACAATTTGGGAAATTATTGTTGTTGTTTTTTTGTCTTGCAGTCCTCATATTACAACATACTATAACATCTATAACAGATATAAAATGGCAGGAGTTGTTAATATATACATGTACATGCCTTTCTAGCATAATTAAAATCTTGAAACTCAACAACACTATCAACAATTCTTAAATAACAAATGCTAGGCCATCAAAATTTATTTTCCAATTCCCATCTGATATTTGTGTCAGGCACTGAGAAAATGACACCTACAGGATAATTCTGAGACACCAGTTTTTTTTTTCTTGCAAAAGAAAAATATCAGGACACAGTTGCTTAAGGGGCATTGATATGCACGAGGGAGACAACTCTGTGAAAACTGCTTTTGCTTCTTCCTGAAAAGGGGTCTACTCTAAAAAGAAAGCATTTGCTCCTGGGAGCAAATGCTTTCCTTTCAAAGGAGAACCCTCTTCAGAAGGAACTTGGTGTGCAGGAACACAAACAGGAAGTCACAAAAGTTACTTCCCTTGCTAAATATGGCAGAAAATCTACCAATATACACTACATACTCTTTATAACATGATTCATTATAACACAGTTTTGGATGTAACACGGTTCAAAGACGGATCCCAAAAATGTATAGATTGTATTGAAAAATGACCATAAATGGTCATTTTTCAATATAATCTATACATTTTTGTTTGGATATAACACATTTGTTTAACTAACATGGTTTATGTTATGGACCCAAATAATAGTGTTATAAAGAGGTTGTGGTGTATCTAGTCCCCTTAAAGCATTGACAGCTTTATATTACGAAAACAAGCCTATTCAAATATACTGAACATTTTGCCATCAAAAATGAAAAAGTTTTAGATAAAAAATCTCTAATATTTTTCATATTTCTGCTCAAAACATAGATTATGGGTACTCGTTAGAACTGCCTCGATGAGGCGGTTCTAACGAGTACCCACAATCTATGTTTTTGAGCAGAAATATAAAAAATAATGTATACCCCTGTAAACCCCAGTTTTACAGTGGGGTTTATGGGGGTTGTCTTTATATAGGCATGTTTTCGTGATGTAAGGTTAATAAGGCAATGTGATGCTAATTTATAACAATAAGTCTTATTATTATGGTAAAAGAAAGCTATGATGCAAGTATTTCATTTAAACAGGAATAAAAAAATTAATTTTAGACAGCCTTTTAACAATATACAATAAGCCCGGTGAAGATAAACCCTATCGCTTGACATATGTAAACTGCATATGCCTAGAGCAAAAGCACAAATATGCAGTCTGGTCTGGGAATATGTTGTTTGCCCAGTTAATCTTTGGAAACTGAAGAGTTTATAATCCAATATTAGGCATGACTTTATTTAATATACTGCATATATAATGATAGCTCAAGAAAATGATAATAGTAAATATATAGCCAGGAGCTGGGTAGTAGGGTGTTAAATCTGTATTCAGGAGGCAGTGAACAAACTCTTTTTGCATTTGGGTTTCTGCTGATGGTTGGCTATTCCTGTTAACCTTTAACAGTCTCAGGATAAAATATTCAGACAATACAATTGTGATATTTTCTCTTTTTTTTTTTTTTCCAGAAAACTGGGTTTGAAACCTCAAATGGAGAAAATTTCAATGAAATATTAAACCCTATTTTTCATGCAAAATAAGAAAATTACTTTTAAATGTCTACTACTATTCCAAAAATTCACCAGGTTAGAGATTAAAACGAAATCACAAAAGTATCTGCGAGTTGCTATGGTGAACTCAACATTATCCCATATCAGACAAGTGAACAAAAGAAAACCCAGCTCAGCCTGCCTAGATGTGCAGTCTGGTTATGATCTTCACAGTCACAATACCGTATTAGATCTAATTACTGCACATACCCCTATAAGCACACAGTCAAGCAATTTCTTCGACTTCAGATTACAGTCTGTGTGCTTTTATCTACCTGTTTCTAAATGCATATGTTGTTAGTACTAATTTGAATTGCATCAACTTGTTGATGCAATTCAAATGAGTACCCACAACATATGCTTTTATACAGAAACTCAGAACAAAAAATGCATAAACATCGATTATCAATTAAGTCCTTTGCTGATCTTTTTTTACAGTATACCCTTAGTAACAGATACATATTTTACCACAAGTTTTCCCAGTAATTTTGAAAAACCTTGGCGTAATTAGGTCGAATACGGTACACACTTTCCCTACATTGAAAACTGGGTAAACAGCAAAATCCCAGGCAGACTGCAATCACATTCTACACTTTCCCTGAACTGAAAACCAGGTGACAGAAAAAGCAGTCACACTAAACACTTTCCTTAACCATAAACCAGGTGGCAACAAAATTCCTGGGCCAGACTGCAGTTACATCCTAAACTTTTGTTATACTGAAACTAGGTAAACAGGGAAAACCCAGTACAAACTGTGGTCATATTCTACACTTTCCCTGTACTGAAAACTAAATTGGTGGAACAGCAAAAACCCAAACCAGACTGTACAATTTGCAGTCTGGCCTGGGTCTGTGCTGTTCCAACATTGCAAAATGCTATATTTTTGGCTGATGGCTGGGGTATGGGCTGTGAATCCTTGCACAGCATCTGGCTACATTGAAAACAGAGAAGACAAAAAGCCATAACAAAAACATACCTATTCAAATATATAGAACATTTCACCTCCAAAAACTGAAAATTTTCAGATAAAAAAACTCTGATATTTTTCATATTTCTGCACAAAACATAGATTGTGGGTACTCATTAGAACTGCCTCAGTGAGGCAGTTCTAACGAGTACCCACAATCTATGTTTTTGAGCAAAAATAAGAAAAATAATGTATACCCCTGTAAACCCCAGTTTTACTATATATAAGGGGGTCAAAATTATATAGGCATATTTTTGTGATGAGTGTCTTGAATCTTCACACAGCTGCTCGGGACCTTCTAAGTTTGACTACACATTAGTTACTGTACATCTGAAATACATCACAAAAACATACCTATATAATTTTTCATAGGTATAATCTTTCACATTTATGGACTGCTTACACACAATGCAAGCATTTTTAAAGTTGATATGGCTAAGAAAAACTTGACAAACTGCTGAGAAAGCAAACAAAACAAATTTTGCTGTTGAGGCAATCAAAAAATAAAATAAAATGAAGCCTACAAAATAAAAGTGCAATGTCATACAGGAAAACACTGGTTAGAGTTTCAGAAAACGTCCTGCTCCATAGGAAGGTAGTTTCAAATTGAACATATTATACAAACAGGGTTCTTTTAAGCAAAAAGAGGTTTTCAAACATATTTAACCCTTGTCCTGCTGAACCCGGATATATCGTGCCTTTGCAAACAGTGTAGATCCAGATCAGTTGACTTCTGAAGAAGCCAACTGATCTGGATCTGCACTGTTTGCCATTAAGTATGTGAATTTTCAACAATTTGGATCAAGCAATCTGATTGGCTGAAAATTAGAAATGGGTGTGGCTTCTTAATTTATTCAGCAGGACAAGGGTTAAGCTTCAGCTTACATTCTGTCTGATCTATACCATATTTACAGGAATCATTTGGACACCTTAACTCCTTACCATGTTTGTCCTAAAATTTAAACACATCCATTTTACTACTTATTATTGTGCCTATAATGAACTGCAGAGTCTACACTGTTTCTCAGGCCTGTCTGTCTGAATATTAGGGTAAATATGGTATAATCTAAGGAATTTGTAAAATCGGTAATTATAATGTAGCTAATATAATGGATTAGTTACAGACGACAGTAACTGTGCTTTCGACATCCTTGGGAAAGATGTTTTTCACCTGGCGTTTTAATCCAAATGGCAAAATTGACTTGTGATTGACAATAATTTATCAGAAATCATTTGTCTTTTCTATTTCTGCGCTATGTTTTCAAATATTTACCAAAAATGGATTTTACAACCAAAAATTGGTCTGACCTATGCACTATCTATAGTAAACTGGATTTTTGGAAGTTTTTATCAAAAAATATTTTTGATTTTCTTCACTGATTTTTAATTATTAATGTTTCATAACAACATTTTGAAAATTTTGAACAGATGGAACTCATTCAAAGCCTGCATCCAAACCACCTACCCTATTGATTTTTGCATAATTTGCAGCCAGTTTTTACTATTGGTGGGAGGGGGGAGGGGGCAGGGGGACAGGGGGTGGGTAGGTTTCGTTATGGTAAATTGCAGGGCTGTGCAGACCAATGCAAATATGCTGTTTGAATATGTCTCAAACTACATTTTTATTTGGTGTAACCCAATGTAAACTGAACAGAACCAAGTATCTCCTATGCCCTATGAGCCAGTTTCATAACTCTGTATATCAGCCCTTAAACAAAAATTGTAGCAGATGAGTTTCAATTTTTTTTTTGTTATTTTTCAGACAAAATAAGACTTGACAAAATAAGCCAAGGGTCAGTTTCTCTGACAAATATGTAAAAAAATCAAAATATCTGCTGCAGTTGTTATTAGCACTTTATTTCTCTGAAAAAAAAAGAAAGAAAAAAAAAAAAAAGAATCATTACGAAAACATGCCTATTCAAATAAACTGAAAATTTTACCACCAAAAAATGAAAATTTTCAGAAAAAAAAATGTGATATTTTCATATTTCTGTTAAAAACATATATTATGGGTACACATTAGAACTGCCTTGATGAGGCAGTTCTTAAAAGTACCCATAATCTATGCTTTTAAGCAGAAATAAGAAAAGTAATGTATACCCATGTAAACCCCAGTTTTACTACATAAAAGTGGGATTAAGGGGGTCAAAATTATATAGGCGTATTTTCGTGATGGAAAATGTCTCTTGCTGCGGTTGAGATAGTGCTTTAAGGGTTAAAGTGGTAACAATTTAAAATGCCCTGACATTAATCTTAAGCACTCCCTAGGCTAACAGCCAATGACAAAATTTAATGAATGTGTCATGACTAAACCTACAATAAGACTTGTGCGACCAGCGAAGACTCAGATCAGCCTGTGCATCTGTGCAGTCTGATCTGTCTGTGCTGATTGCATGTGCCTTCTATAGCCCCTGGGCTATCCAAAGAGGGATAAATAAGAATCCTTGCCATACTAGTTGGATGTACAAGCTGATCCAAGTCTTTGCTGGTCACACAGGCATTACTGTAGTTTTGTCGTGTGCTAGCTCAAATGAGTGTGTCATGACTAACATTGTCTTCAGGGCATATAAAAGCAGTAAATACCTTATTCTACCTAATTACTGCACATACCTCTATAAGCCCACATTCAGGCAATTTCTTAGTCTTCAGATTATAGCCTGCGTGCTTTAAATTTAATCTACCTCTCTAAAAGTATATATGTTGTTGTTACTCATTTGAATTGCCTCCACTTTTTGAGGCAATTCAAATGAGTACCAACAACATATGCTTTTAGAAATTAATCAGAAAAAATACCACATAAGCATCTTAGAATAATCCTTTAATTAAATTTTCTGCTAGAGTTTTCTTTAATGTGTACCTTATTTATTAGGTGGTTATTTTACAAAATGTTGTCCCAGTAATTTTGAACAAACTAAACACACAGTGCAGTATATCAAATACAGTACTCTGATCAGCGTGTTATCCCATCTAGGCCTTGCTGTCAACAGTAACTGTATATATCCTAATATTAGGACAATGCAACTCCTTACCATACTGGGCCCAGTTGTTCAAAACTTAACAAAGAATTTAGCTAATGTGACGTTAAAATTTCTATCTTGAAAGATGGCAAATACACTGATATTTTTTGCTGACAAAATATGAGTTGCTTTTGCATTGCAAGGATCAATGTATCTGAAAATACCTTAGCTACAACAGTTAACAGTTTGTCATTAACCCTAGTCCTGCTGAACCAGGATATACCCTGTCTTTGCAAACAGTGTAGATCCGGATCAGTTGGCTTCTCTAGAAGCCAACTGATCTGGATCTGCACTGTTTGCCATTCAGTATTTGAATTTATATAAACGATCTGGATCAAGTAATCTGATTGGCTGAAAATTAGAAGTGGGTGTGGCATCTTAATTTATTCAGCAGGACAAGAGTTAATAAGCTCATTAAGCTAAAGATGCTTTGAACAAATGGGCCCTGGTATATTGCATATGCAAGTGGTGCATACACAGATCAGACTGCTCCTGAGACAAATATTGCTCATGCCAGAATATGTCTTATGGCTTTTACTGACTTTGAAGACCCAGATCAGCCTACACATCTGCACAGTCTGATGGGGTTTTTCTGGTCACTTTCAGAATTGTTGCTATTAATAGATTCTTCCTATCCCAGAGTTTGTCATCCTGTGTATTAGCAGGACCTCATCAGTATCTTTGTCCACCAGTTATTCATCCTACAGCATCAAATGATTTTGTAAGCAGAGAGTGCAGGTTTTGATCAGATTGCACAGATGTATAGCCCTGAAGACAGAGATTTACTTGGCAAGGCTCATTTTAAATGCAGAATTAACCATGGTTTCAGACAGTTTGTTTCATCAACAGGTAACTACTCAACATCTAGGATGAAGGAAAAGTTTGCAGATGGTTGTTTCTTCAACAGGTGAAGTCCCATTGTTAATTATTTCAGGTGAAGAATGAAAGTGAACTTTTACAACATGTGAAGTCCTGATGTGAATTATTTCAGGTGATGAATGAAAGTGAACTTCTATATAGTTGTTTCATCAACAGGTGAAGTCCCGATGTGGATTATGTCAGGTGAAGAATGAAGATGATTTTCTAGATCGTCATTTCACCTTCAGGTGGAGTCTCCATGTAAAGTATTTATGGTGAAGAATGAAGGTGAAGTTCTAGATGGTTGTTTCATTGATAGGTGAAGTCCCAATGTGAATTATTTCAGGTGAAGAATGAAATTTCTAGATGGTTGTTTCATCAACAGGTGATGTAGCACTATATCCACTGGAATGACTTGTTTGGTCAGGCTGACTTCCAGATCCTGAAGCAAAGAATACAAATGTGTTCTGTTCAATCAAAATACACCTCAACCTCTTTATAACACTAATGCAGGCATCAAAGCAAAAGCCTTGTTAGCAAAACAAACATGATGTATCCAAACAAAAATGTATAGATTATATGGAAAAATGACCATTTATGGTCATTTTTCCATATAATCTATACATTTTTTATTTGGATACAAAATTTTTGGAGTCTACCTTTAAGCAGTTTTATAATGAACAATCTGTTAGCTAAACAACTATGCTGTATCCAAACAAAAATATAAAGATTATATGGGAAAGTTACCATTTTTTATTTGGATATAAAACTTTTTGGAGTCCTATAAACCATCTTATAATGACCCATCTTATTAGACGATCCAGTGTGTTAAATCTCTTTTCTTATTTCTCCATAAAAATATATATTAAATATAGCAGACAGTGAGCAAAGTTCACATACCCCCAGCCATAGCCATCAGCTGCATGTGATTGGAGAAAAAAGAAAAATGTACAAAGAAAGGAACAATAAGCATGAGGATGCTGATTCTCTCTTACACAACACAAAAAGTCATACTCAATGCCTGTACCAAATTTCAAAAGTCAAAATAGAGTTGTTTCTGAGAAATCGTTGACAGAAAAAAAAAAAATTACACACAGACAAACATTGTTACAGAAAAGACAAAACTATATAACCCCCATATACTTCATATGCTGGGGGTATAATCAACTATTTAAAACTATTTTGACAAAAACAACAGTAAATCCATCAGGAAAACATACCAATATAATTTTGACCCCCTTAAACCCCACTTTTATATAGTAAAATTGGGGTTTACAGGCGGTTCTAACGAGTACCCACAATCTATGTTTTGAGCAGAAATAAGAAAAATAATGCATACCCCTGTAAACCCCAGTTTTACTATATAAAAGTGGGGTTTAAGGGGGTCAAAATTATATAGGCATGTTTTCGTGATGATATTTGAATAGGCATGTTTTGTAATGAAATCCGTAATGTAGTATAAAAAGTTACATACTGTATTTACCCTAAGCAGCCAGCCCACTAGCTTTTCCCATATAAATCCAATGAAGCTTAGCATGCTCTGTAAAATTTTCAGCAAATGACACACTGAAATAATTTTCTTATTTTTCCCAGAAAACAGGTTTGGAAATTTCATGCAAATGTCTCCAATAGAGAGAACTTGCATGAAATGTCAAATCCTGTTTTCTCAGAAAAATAAGTAAAATATCATCAATTTGTTGTTTGCTGAATTAGCCCAGAGAGTGGGAAAGGTTACCATAAAAATGCTGACAGGTTATATACATGTCTTTCGTTTCATTAAAACTAAAAATCAAAGTCTGATAGTGCTCTATATGGAGTTATTTCATTTTTTCATTATAAAACAAAAATCTACTTACCTATACTTGACATGGAGACATATGACCTTGACCCTGTATTAGCAATTGGGTCAAGATAGGTTCCTGGTACCCAGCCTTCTTCATTTGTTGTTAAGTGATGGGCTAGGCACCAGCCTGTAGATCCTGTCTTTAGAACTTCAACAACATCCCCCTCTCTGAGCCCCATTTCAACATCGTCAACAGGAACGTAGTCAGCAATAGCAACAAACTGCTGTAAATATACTGGCTGTAAGAAAACAAGCAATATTAAATGACGTAATTATGATTTAAAATGACAATTAAGAAATGGTGCCTAATTTCATACAGTTTTTACTTTTAAATGCTCCATATTACTCAAAAATAGACATTTTATTATCCAAGAAAGGTTTAATAAATTGGTATATGGTATTAATATGACCATAAAATGTGGCATCTGACAGCCTGTAAAATTTCAGTTAGTCTCTTGTTTCTGATCTGGATCAAAAATGAAATGATTGTTTATCGTATCTCCGAGTTTACAAAAAATCGTTTCATTTTTGATCCAGTTCAAGAAGGAGGAACAAGTTGAAATTATACAGGCTGTCAAATGCCACATTTAATAAAAGATCATTTGATTTCTGTGTCTGTTACTTTACTGTATTTACCCTTAGTATTCAGACACCTCAACTTCTTACCATACTTGATCTAAAACTTGAACAAGTACAGTTTACTACCCACTGTTGTGTCTGAAATAGCTGGATGAGTGGCAAACAGTGTAGACCCTGATGAGATGCTGCATTTGTGGCATCTCATCTGGGTCTACACTGTTTGCTCATGCTTTTCTAACCGAATACATACAATAAATTGTAACATATGGTAAGAGTCATGCTCAGACAGGTAAAATTATTACCAAATCTTCAGTGATTACTAATTGATTATCGATTAGAATGGCAGGACTGATAATGGATTACCTTTTCAGCTCTGATTAGCCAGTCTTAGTATCCAGGCACCTTAAACCAATTTAGTCTGGACATCCAAAAGGGTTACTGGTAAACAGTGCAGACAAATCAAACACAATGTTTAATCTGTGTCTACACTGTTTGCATTAAATACAGGAATTTCTATAAAACATAGTAATAATATTAAAGAACTTCACTGAAGTTTATGTCACACCTGCATACTAAAATGCAAAAACAAGCATCAGAAGAGTGAGAGTTGTCTTCCTTGTTTAGCTCAGTGAGTTAAACATTTAGTGAAATGAAACTACATGTACATTACGAAAACAGGCCTATTCGAATATATAGAAAATTTCACCTCCAAAAACTGAAAATTTTCAGATAAAAAACTGATATCTTTCATATTTCTGCTCAGAACATGAATTGTGTGTACTCGTTAGAAAGAACTGCCTCGGTGAGGCAGTTCTAACGAGTACCCTCAATCTATGTCTCTGAGCAGAAATAAGAAAAATAATGTATACCCCCGTAAACCCCAGTTTTACTATATAAAAGTGGGGTTTAATGGGGTCAAAAATATATAGGCATGTTTTCGTGGTGTAGCTCAATGAGTTAAAACAATTAGTGAAATGAACCTAACTCTAAATTTTTATAGTCTGTAGACTTCAGGTTGAATGCTAGGATGGACATAAGTACATGGATGAACAAATGGACGAAAACTTGCAAATCTAAGCTGCCCATGTTAATGCGGGTGTGAAAAAAAATAAACAGAGACCCTGCTATTGGAAATAGACTGGTCCAAAGAGTTGTGGTAGAAGAGTCTACGCAAAATAAATGGGTAAATGGTTATAAACAGTTTAGTGTTTCCTTTATAGCCTGTCAAATTTCAAAAAGCTACTCAACTGAACCCTCAGTTTGCAAAAATATTCAACGGATGACTGCAGAAAAAATTCACTTACCTCTACAGGAGAAACATGTTGCCCATTCCGATGTCGCCTATCTAACTCTGGATCAGAGTCTGTAAAATCATCTTCATCTGACCAATGCTGGTTATCCAGGGGTGGGTCTGGTGGGGTTTCTGGTGACATCATACCAAGGCCAATGGGTACAGTCGAAACATTATTATTACCTGAGCCTTGTCGGTGTCTCCAACTTTCAACACCACTGGAAATATACAAAGAAATGGCTTAAACATTACAAAAACATGCCTATTCAAATATCTTGAGAATTTTACCTCCAAAAAATGAAAACTTTCAGATGAAAAATTCTGATATCTTTTCATATTTCTGCTCTCAACAATAATCATGGTATTCGTTAGAACTGCCTCAGTGTGGCATTTCAAAAAAGTTCCCACAATCTATGATTTCGAGCAGAAATAAGAAAAATAATGTTTACCCCTGTAAACCCCAGTTTTACTATATAAAAACAGGGTTTAAAGGGGTCAAAATTATATAGGCATGTTTTCGTGATGACAAGAGCTAGACCTACATTCTTGAATCTCTGAGCAATTGGCAGCTCTAGATAAAACATATTTTCAGAAAAAGAATGATTTCTTTTTTATTTCTTGAAAAAGACATTATTGTGCTGAATGTATTTTTCATTTCTGAGAATTTATTGTGCAGTACACAGAGGGGTGTAATGTTTCCTACCATATTTATCCTAAGTATTCAACTCCTTACCATACTTGTTCTAGAATTTGAACAAGTACAATTTACTACCCAATGTTTTGTCTAAAAATTGTTGCTTAGTGGAAAATGGTGTAGACCCTGCTATCTAAGGCCTCTCATTGGGGTCTACACATTTTCTCAGGCCTGTCTGTCCAAATATATGGTAAATATGGTACTGGCAAACAGTAAAGACCCACACTATTCACAGGTCAGTGCAGGCTAGCCAAGAACTATTTATCCTAAGTGTCTGGACACCTTAACTCATTATTCATGTTCATGCAGGATTAAACACTCAGTCATCAGGATGCATCTATGCATTACACAGACTCATGTTATCTGCACAGTCTGATCAGGCTCTACACTGGTAGAAAATACAATCTTTGGACCTAAACTTTCCCTTAGTTAACAGTATGGAACCTAATCATACTGTGCAGGCTGATCTGGGTCTAAGCTGATTTTTTATACCGAGAAACTTATATGGTGAACTATTACTCACCTGTCAACACTTGACCTTGTGAGATCTTCTGATGACCTCTGGATGAGATTCAATTTACTGACTGAAAAAAACAACAACCAACAATCATCATTACCCTTAATATTGGGACACCTTAACTGCTCACCATAGCTGTCCGAAAATTTGAAAAAGTCCTTTTATATTCTGTTGATTCTACAAATTATGTTTTTAATTTACTACAGTCGACCCTCAATGGCTCAAACATCTTTGGGACCATGGAAATTTGTTCAAGATATGGGTAGTTCGAGCCACTGAGGGTTCATCATGATGCCTGGTGAGGAAGCAAATATAAATGTTTCAAGGTAATCTTTTCTATCTTCTATACAATAATGGTACATTGAGTGTACTCATTAGAGTTGCCTCAATGAGGCAATTCTAATGAGTGCACAATACAAATAATTTCATGACAAAAGAAGAAAATTTCCAAAAAATAATGTTTTCTTGAGCTATCGAAGAAATTCTTAGAGACTCAAAAACCTAGTTCGAATCAAATTAGCCATGGTAAATGAGCCATCGGTGTTTGAGCAATTGTGGTACGACTGTATTTACTGTGAAAGGATATGCTATAAAGAGTTTGCTGCCTTTTGAAGAGGGAAGCAACTTTTACAGACAGGAAGTTGACTCTCTAGTATAGGAAACCTTTAAAAACTTTAAACTACCCATTTAAGAAATAATTTGCTCACAGAGTGATTCCTGTAGTTGTAGACCCCATTGAGGATAGAAACAAATATTTTCATGCCAGAGTTATTTCCCTTTAATGTGTATCCATTCCTCTTAAATCTAAAAGGATTTACAATTCCAATAATAATAAATTTCATCAGTTACAACTTCTTTTCTTCTCTCTCTCTGTTCATCTTGTAGTCTCATATAACTCTGACTTAGTCATATTAAACATTTGGACACAGCAACTCCTTATTGTATTTACACTAAAATTTAACCCATTTTAGACTGAACAGACTTCCCACAGTACACCACAACTTCTTTATAACACTATTGTTGGGGTCCATAACATAAACCATGTTAGTTAAACAACCGTGTTATATCAAAACAAAAATGTATGGATTATATTGAAAAATGACCCATAAATGGTCATTTTTCAATATAATCTATACATTTTTGGGATCCATCTTTGAACCGTGTTATATCCAAAACCATGTTATAATAAACCGTGTCATAAAGAGGTTGTAGTGTATATACTGGAAGAGTCCAATTTAAATTCTAGGCATGTCAGGCCATTTGATTTAGGTATTCCTACAGAAAAATGACCATAGAAATATTTCATGGTTAATCTCTATGAAAGCATGTTGCTTTCATTCCAATCCCATTAATGTGTCATTGTATGTAAATGTCATATGCATGTTAATTGATAGATTTGAAATAAAATATGTTTAAACCAATCTCTATTAAAGAATGTTGCTGGACCCGATGGGATCAAACCCGCAAGCAACCCCCTGACCACCAGTTGGATGCGCATACCATTGAGCCACTGAAGCCAGCTAGTAATATGATTACAGGGGCATTTTAGAGTTGACAGTAATAAAATTTGCTACAAGTCACAAAGAAAATATAGGGAAATATGCATTATACTAATAAGGCATGTTTTTCCCATCAAAACTGAGGGATTGATATTTTCTTGTTTCTCTTCTTATATTGTGGTATTCAATGAGGTGCTTCTAATGAGTACCACAACATATGCTGTCAAGGAGAAATAATGTTTCCGAGGAGATGTAAGAAAATAAAATTCATTTGGATATCCCTCTAATCTGGAGCTGTGGGTCACAGACATCAATTACAGTGTACTCACTTTTTATTTCATCAAATTGTCCCATAAGAACTTTTTTGATTTCTTTTACCCAGAATTCTTTCACTTCTAAAGTAGGTGCCTACAATAAAAATAAGAAGTAAAGAGTAGGATGATGATGATAATGAAGATTATGATGATGATGATGATTCGATGTTTTACATCCCTTTCAACATTATTAAAGTCATATTGAAATGATACCCAGTCAGCATTCTACGTAAATCTATATCGGGCCGTCCCGTCATTGGCCGATGACGGCCCGATGTAGATTTACGTAGAATGCTAGCTGGATAGAAGGTTGATAATGAAAGGCTCTGTGGAATGAAGTGTCGTACAGTCATGAGCTGAATTTGGTCTCTAGTAGGCATCACAAAAACATGCCTACATAATGTTGACCCCCTTAAACCCCACTTTTATATAGTAAAACTGGGGTTTACAAGGGTATGCATTATTTTTCTTATTTCTGCTCAAAAACATAGATTGTGGGTACTCCTTAGAACTGCCTCACAGAACTGCCTAAGTTAGGGAGTTCTAACAATCTATGTTTTTGAGCAGAAATACGAAAAATATCGGACTTTTTGCATCTGAAAATTTTCAGTTTTTGGAGTTAAAATTATTCTATATATTTAAATAGGCGTGTTTTTGTACGTAGTGGATTCAAACCCAGGACCTTGTGATCAGATGGGAGCACTAACCACCTGCCCACTTCTCAAAGAGTAGGAAGTAAACATAAATATTCAATAAAAACATAAAAGGAGCTAAAACCTATAGGATATACCGGTATTACACTCAAAAAAAAAAAACAAAAAAAAAAACGGTATTACACTCAAAAAAAAAAAACAAAAAAAAAAAACTAACTCTGGCATAAGCAGAGGATTTAAGAAAACAATGGTACAGTACTATTTATCAATTTAAAGCTGAAATTAATCATTAATAAAGGACAATTTTAAAATCTGTTTATTCCTGTTGTGTCTCTGACTTTAATTGTTTAATTTTTTCTACAAACATACACATATATATAAGTTAACAAATATAGGAAAATAATAGCTTATAGCTTATGTAAGTAACATTTCTAATAAACTTTTAATATGTAACTAATGGGGTAGGGGGGATGGGGGACCTGGGTCATATATGACAGTGAAAAAGACAGTAGATTTTTGCAAAATAGGGCCTGTTGAATTCAAATCAGACAGTGGTTTTTATTATTATTTTAGTTGTTTTGAAGAAAAATAGAGTAAGCTCAGAGAATGTATTAAGGAAGAAAGTACTTATATTTGCAGATTTGGTGTACTACCATATTGTCAAAATTGAGAACACTCAAGCACAATATTATATGTGAGTGTTCTCAACAATGACAATATGGTTATACATCAAATTTTCCAATATAAATACCTTGATTCTTGCTACATGTGCTGAGCCTATCCTGGTTTTTGTCAGAACAATGAAATGGAAAATGACAGCATCTTATCAATTTGAACAGGCCCTTTCTGCGACAATCTACAGCCTTTTTCACTGTTTTGTATGATGTAGGTTCCCCCCTTGTGTAAGGTAAAAAAAAAAAAAAAAAAAATCAATGTTTTTAACTTTTACCACTTTCTAGGTAACTTCAGCAATTTACAAACTGATGATGTTTTTCTTATTTTGCCCAGTAAACTGACTCTGATATTCCATGCAAACTGTCTACAAAGTCTATTTTCTGGGAGAAATAAGAACAAAAAAATGTTTCAAAATGTAATCTGCTAAATTTTGTACCAAGCATGCTAAGTAATAAGTGCATTGGAAGACAGTCTTACCTGTATAATATATACTTCTTCCCTGCCTCTTAACCATAACTCAAACTTTCTCCTGTCTCCTTTAATATTTTCTGTCAGACCCACTTGATTACACTAGAAGGAATTGACAACCAAATACAATAGCTGACAGGGAAACTAAATATTTACACATTACGAAAACACGCCTATTCAAATATACAGAAAATTTCACCACCAAAAACTGAAAATTTTCAGGTAAAAAATTCTGATATTTTTCATATTTCTGCTTAGTTATGCTCGATGAGGCGGTTCTAACAAGTACCCAAAATCTATGTTTTGAGCAGAAATAAGAAAAATAATGTATACCCCTGTAAACCCCAGTTTTACTATATAAAAATGGGGTCTAAGGGGTCAAAATTATATAGGCATGTTTTCGTGATGTATACATTTTATCCATTAGCACTGTAGACAAAATCATCTGACTATTAATCAATAATTTTCTGGTACTTTTTACAGAAAATAAATAAGGCTTCACATTTCATTCAAATAGTCTCCAAAGGACACCATTTGAATGAAATGTTGAGTCTTATTTTCTGTTAAAACTAAAACAATAAATACGGAAATTCCAAGTTTTCAGAAGCATAAAAAGCTTGACCTGTCCTACATAACTACCATTATAGTACAAATATTTCAAAGGGTATTCACATTACAATCAATTCTAATATGATGTTAACGTTTTCCCATTGAGACTAAAAGAAAAGTCACAGCCATCAAGTCTTAGTTATACCATGGTTCATGCGCATGTATAATGTGATAATACAATTGACTCTCGTTATCTCGACCTCGCTTATCTCGAATAACCGCTTATCTCGAAGTGAAAATCTGGTCCCTGCCTATACATGAAAACCTAACAACAGATGGAAAATATTGTAGAAAAGAGGAGAAATTGCTCCTAAGGAGCAATTTCTCCTCTTTTCCACAATATTTTCAATATATCTCTAACTTCAAAAGTCCAATTACCTATCAGTTTGTTAAATGTGGTTAATCAAATTATTTTTTCCTCAATTCTGCAAACCTGATATGTCGAACTACGGATATCTCGAAGTATTTCAGAGAGTCCCTTGGAATTCGAGATAACGAGGGTCGACTGTACATGAGTGTGAGCGAGTGCATTATCGCACCTACATGCCCAGAACCATGGTATAACTGATTTATCACATTTACATTCATGTAGATCATCTACATCGCCAGATATTTCATGCTTAATGTTGGGAATTTAGGCCACTATGTGATAAACTACAATAATTCACGGCATTGATGAAGTGTGTGCAAAAGAGTGCCTTTGATGACATGGCATGTAAACATTTACTTCCTGTGATGTCTGCTGCAAAAGTGTTCTTTGGAAAACATTGCAACAATGTCGATTTTCCTTTCTGTATCATGTTAGAATCAAAATGATTTTTCTCTACTGTGAATTATCACGACTAACGCATGGTGTTGTCGGGCAGATGCAAATATTAATTCACTCCCACTTCACCTTCCTGAATTAATACTTCACAATCTGCCCTCTAACACCATGTTTTATTAGCGATAATTCACAGTAGAGAAAAATTATTTCTTGAATAACAAAACTTGACATAAAGTAACTGGAATAAACTGGCAAAAGAATACCAGTATAGTTGTTATTCTTATATGTTACATAGGGGTTTGACCTATTCTATAATTCTATCAAATGACATCAAAATATTTGGAAGAATATTTGTTACTGCCCAAACCTAACGATTCTCATCAGGTAAAGGAATGTGGCAACAAAAGTAAGATAGACTTGTCATTATCTAATGTGACATAGCATCTCGACTTATTCTATAATGATCCAAGTACTGTTAAAATATTCTAGAGCTTATACAAGTTACAGCCCAAACATGAAATGATTGCTTAGTAAGAGAAGACACATACTACAGTAGCTTAAACCTCTGGTCAAAGTATTTTGGAATGGCACATTTCTCTGTGCCTACATATATCATTTAGAACTGCATATTTCTCTGTTTCTATATACACCACAGAAGTATCACAGAGTGTCAAGCTGTTCAAAGACCCAACAGGCAAAAATGAAATTTCAAGAGAAATGGTGGTTTTCCCTATAAACAACAATGTATTTTATTTTTAAAATGCTGCATAACACTACTAGAGTTGTGCCTCAGATGTCATAACATGATCTCTTAGGTAAATAATCATTTTTAATGACCTCACTTGTGAAAAATTTGCCAATTCGCATTTGCAGTGAGAAATATGCCACATATTTCTGTTTAAATCAAACTAAAAATGACTACAGTAAAGTGATTACCCTTTGATTTCAATAAAATATACCAAATTCTAGAGATTAACCCTCGTCCTGCAGAATAAATTAAGATGCCACGCCCTTTTCATATTTTCAGCCAATCAGATTACTTGATCCAGACTGTTGATATAAATTCACATAGAATATACTGAATGGCAAACAGTGCAGATCCAGATCAGTTGGCTTCTTAGAAGTCAACAGATCTGGATCTACACTGTTCGCAAGGCAGGGTATATCCGGGTCCAAGCACTGCTACATTAATATAGTTATTTAAAACACACAAAACAAATGTAGTTGTTTTTAACCCTGGTCCTGCTGAACCCGGATATTCCCTGTCTTTGCAAACAGTGTAGATCCAGATCAGTTGGCTTCTGAAGAAGCCAACTGATTTGGATCTGCACTGTTTGCCATTCAGTATGTGAATTTATATCAGCAATCTGGATCAAGTAATCTGATTGGCTGAAAATTTGAAGTGGGTGTGGCATCTTAATTTATTCAGCATGACAAGGGTTAATAAGTTCATTTACCTATTTTAGATGGAACAAACTCCCCTACTCTATATATTGGAATAGTCTAATTTCAATTTTAGGTATGTCAAGCTATATTATTTAGATATTCCTACAGAAAAATAGTTAAAACTATTTGCAAAGGGTGGAAACCCTGATCAGATGCTGCATCCTGTGGCATCGGATATGGGTCTACACTGTTTACCAGTTATCCTTTTGGGGGTCTCTAGACTAAAATGAGTTATGCTAGACTTATGAAGTATAAAAGTTTGGAAGATATCACACACATTGAAAAGGTAGTTTAAAAACCCCAAAGTCTGAAAATCCAATTTATAATGTATACCCCATGTCCCCATCATAAACCCAATTTCATTATATATTTCTGAGGAACATTATACAGACTTCCTAACAAAATGCCTAAGTTTTCCAGCTTAGTTCACTTACCCGTAACATATTTTTAAAACTGAACACATCCTTATCTCCATTTTGAGTATCCTCTTTCCGTTTACACAACAACACAGCTTTTTCATACAGAAACAAATGTCTTTGCATGGGCCGAAGCCGAATATCTTTAATTTTTTCTCGTTTATGTTCAGTCCATACATTAAAACTGCCTTGCATCAGTAATTTACCAAGTTCCGATAAATTGCCCTGAAAAAAAACATGAGGACATAGTTAATTCCCTTGTTGTACAGACTGACAAAATTTTTAAAAGCACCTTTCAGCCCTACAGATTAACCCTTAAACTGACAATCACAGCAATTGTCTTCTGCTTGTGATTTTAAAAGTCATTTTTGCAAACAATGTAGACCCAGATCAGACTGCTCCTCTAGGAGCAGTCTGATCAGGGTCTACACTGTTTGCCTGTAGGCAAAAATAGGTTTGAAAAATTCGCAAGCATATTCAGCAGACAACAAACACAGACGACAGTTTCAGATGCAGGTTCCTTTGGCACATCACGATAACATGCCTATATAATTTTGACCCCCTTAAACCCCACTTTTATATAGTAAAACTGGGGTTTACAGGGGTATACATTATTTTTCTTATTTCTGCTCAAAAACATATATTGTGGGTACTCATTAGAACCACCTCACCGAGGCGGTTCTAACGAGTACCCACAATCTATGTTTTTATCAGAAATATGAAAAATATCAGAGATTTTTATCTGAAAATTTTCAGTTTTTGGAGGTGAAATTTTCTATATATTTGAATAGGCATGTTTTCGTAATGATTTTAAGGATTAAAATTATAAGACAACAAATCATAACTTTTTTGGTGCTCATCATGACTACTGCATACATGCTTGAAACATTAAAGCACCAGATAAGGTGCTTTTTTTATCCACAAGTACCCATATTTTTCTTATTTCTGCATAAAAACATGTTGTGAGTACTCATTAGAAGCACCTGGGCAAGGTGTTTTGAATGAGTACACACAATATACTTTTTCATTATGAAAACCTGTTTATTCAAATACGCTTTTAATTTTACCACCAAATACTGAAAATTTTCTGATAAAAAACTCTGATATTTTTCAAATTTCTGCTCAAAACATAGATTGTGGGTATTCATTAGAACTGCCTCGACAAGGCAGTTCTAACGAGTGCCAACAACCTATGTTTTTGAGCAGAAATAAGAAAAATAATGTATACCCCTGTAAACCCCAGTTTTACTATATAAAAGTGGGGTTTAAGGGGGTCAAAATTATATAGGCGTGTTTTCGTGATGTTTTAGACACATCAATAGGCAGCAAAATGGACATATCAAGTTTTAGGACAAGTATGGAAAGGAGCTGTGGTTTTTGGAAGTTAAGGGGTAGAAACTGTAGATGATTATGTTTAATCAGAACGTCTCAATGTCAAAAAGTCAAGCAATATAGGTTAAGAGGTCAAATAAGGTCAAATATGACCAGAAATGAGTATCCACAATGTCAAGATTTTGTGGAAAAATAAGAAAAATATTTATCTGGATGACCCTCTTATCTAGAGCTATTTAAAAAAAAAAATAATAATAATAAGTATGCCTTCAGGTGGTCATCGTAAGATATAACTGTGTCAAGATTGAGGAGATGATGACTAGTTCTTTCTGTCAAAGATTTTACATTTGTCTTTGAAAATTCTTTTTTTTTCTTTCAGAAGAATATTTTCATGCTAAAGAGTTGGAGGTAGAAGTAATGCAAATGGCAGGTTTGAATGTTTTAACACTTAGCTGCAGGGAAATGTAAGGTGAAATAACCCCTTGATTAGGGAATTAATACACTGTCATGGGGGGAGGGTGGTGGGGGCTGGGGGCTGGAAACTCCATCAAAATGGCTTTTTCACTCTTCTGAAAAGGGGTCTACTCTAAGAGGAAAGAATTTGCTCCCCCCTTGGGAGCAAATTCTGTCCTTTTAGAGTAGACCTCCTTTCAGAAGGGGTTTGATCAACAGGAAAGCAATCAAGTCATAAAAGTTGCCTCCCTTGTGAAACTGGCAAAGAAATCTACTAGATATATCATTAAACTTAATGCCACAGGTAAAACTCCAAATGCAATATACAGACAGTTAAATGCCAGTCCATCATCATTCTGTCATACAGTAAAGACAGAGGTTCTCTCCCTTTAATACCATTAAAACCCATTCATTATGTGTCACTAGAAATCTTTAGAATTGATTGTCAGGGTATACTTACTTGGAACCCAACAATGGAGATTTCATACATGCTGTTGTTGACGATTCTAACAACTTCTAACATTGAGTTTAATGATTCCTCTAGTTGATGCTGACACGTTTTGTCATCTTTTGTGTATTTTAACATTTCCTGAAAAATAAAAGGACCCACATAATGATTCACACTAAGTACTGGGACAGACAGGCCTGAGCAAATGGTACAAAATTAATCAGATGTCATATAATGTAGCCACTGATCATGTCGCTCACTAAAACACACCTATAGAGTTTTAAACCCCACTTTTATATAGTAAAACTGGGGTTTACAGGGTATACATTATTTTTCTTATTTCTGCTCAAAAACATATATTGTGGGAACTCATTTGAACTGCCTCAGTGAGGTGGTTCTAATGAGTACCACAATCTATGTTTTGAGCAGAAAAATAAAAAAATATTAGTTTTTTTATCTGAAAATTTTCAGTTTTCTATATACTTGAATAGGTGTGTTTTCATAATGACTGTTTAATACTCATCCATCAAGTCTTAGACAAATCATCAAATGGACAAAGTCAATTTTAGGGCAAGTATGGTAAGGAGTTAAAGTGTCCAAGGAGTTGGGTTATATATAGTAGTTTTTTACAAAAAAAAAAAAATAATAATAATAATTCAAGCCACAACATATAAAAATGTGCCTTCAGAGCGTATGTGGACAGTGATATATTTGTGTATAGCAACGGTCCATATCAGATTTTATCATATGAAACAGCGATCATTCGGTGGATAATGTCATGTCATAAAAATGACATGATTGCATGTTACATAACATTTGGTTACTGGCCTGTAATGTCATCACGCTGGTCACGACAACATTATACTTTCACTTGAAAAACAGTTCAACTTCTACAACCATAAAAAAAAAAGTTTAAAGATCAAATGATAAAGAGAATCTTGCATTTTTATAATAATATATGAGACGCTCATTTAAAAAACATTACTTGATATCTAGTGAGAAAATGATTGTCATCTTCAATAACATCAATGTCTAATTAACAATAAAGTGAAAGAATCACCATGTAAGCTCAATATGTAATAGAAAAAGATACTCATATTCAATCAAAGCATCATCATTCTGAAATCTAGTTTTATCATTTTAACTTTTTTGACCTCCATACTTTCTGCAGTTGCAATCTAGTATTCTTCAGCAGCTGCAATGTGGCAACCACAAAAACAGGCAGCGTATTCAACCTAATTACCGCACATACCCCTATGAGCGCACAGTCAAGCAATTCTGTAGTCTTCAGATTATGGCCAGTGTACTTTTTGTCTACTTTGTTATAAAAGCATATGTTGTGGGTACCCATTTGTATTTAAAAGCATATGTTATGGGTACGCATTTGATTTGCATCGACAAGTCGATGCAAATCAAATGAGTACCCATAACATATGCTTTTATAAAGAATATAAAAAAAAAAAAAAAATGCTTTTATAAAGAATATATAAAAAAAAAGAAAAAAAAGGAAAAACACAAAAAAAAAAAAACACAAAAAAAAGATCACAATAGCGTCATTAGATAAGTCCCTCACTGATTTTTTTTTTTAAATTTACTCATAGTGTGGGTAGATACTACAAGTTTTCTCAGTAATTTTGAAAAACTTGAGCGCACAGTGCAGTAATTAGGCTGAATACGTAATAAAAATTTATAGCTTCAGATAAAGCATTTGTTTCAATCCAAAAGAACTGATATTTGTATTATTTCTCAATGAAAATACACGTTGTGTGTACCCATTAGAAGTGCCTCACAGGGGACATCTAATGAGTACCCACAACATATGCTTTCATGGAGAAATAAGAGAAACAATATGTGGATGTCCCTCTTATCTGAAGCTTAGATACAGTTGACTCTTGCTATCTCGAACTCACTTATCTCAAATAACCGCTGATCTCGAAGTGAAAATCTGGTCCCTGCCAAAACATGAAAATCTAACAACATGTAAAAAATATTGTGGAAAAGAGGAGAAATTGCTCCTAAGGAGCAATTTCTCCTCTTTTCCACAATATTTTCAATATATCTCTAACTTCAAGAGTCCAATTAAACATAAATTTGTTAAATGTTGTTAATTGAATTAGTTTTTCCTCTATTCTGCAAATCTGATATGTCGAAGTACGGATATCTCGAAGTATTTCAGAGAGTCCCTTGGAATTCGTGATAACGAGAGTCGACTGCACTTACTTTCAGCAGTAGCTGGTATTTTGTTATTCTTTGAACTGGTTTCAAGAGGTAAGCTTCAAGGGGTAGCTGATGTCCCAATTTTCTTTGGCATTCCTGTCAATCAAGAATAAGAAACATCAAATCAGATGAGAGAAAGTCTTGAACAGTATTTGATCAATCTCATTTTCTTTCTTATCATAAAAATTTCACTATACCATCTAAACAAGACTAAATGAGAATCCCACCTGCCGCATCTGCCAGTATGACAAGGGAGCTAGACACTATAATTCCTGTAAAAATGGCAGTCAACAGACTGCAAAATGTATGCCATTGGCACAAAGTGATACCAAAAAATTTAGTTCCCTGTTAGGGAGGAAGTTATGCCAGGTTTGAAGATAGTGAGGTCATACTGTTAATCAAATATGGAACTGAATGCTTGGGTTGACCTAAAAAATGACAGAAGATCTGGGCCCGGTTGTTCAAAGCGTCGTTAGCTTAACGAGCTCGTTAAGGGTCATTTCGTTAACTGTTTTAGCAGATTTAATATACAATATTCTGATATTTTTTGCTGAAAAAATGTGAGTAGCTTTTGCACTGCAAAAGCTACTCACATTTTTTCAGCAAAAAATTTCAGCATATTTGCGTATCACTCGATCTAAATTTTAATGAATCGTTAACTATCGACATTGTTAGCTTTGAACAACTAGGCCCTGGTTGTCACAACCAAATGCAAAGATTTCTACTAGAATTACAGAACACAGACTTGATGAGAGGGTGATGATTATAAATGGAACATGTTAATATTGGAATGTATATTCCAAGTCATCTACTGGAATGTATTTAAAACAGATAAAATAATTATTCATGGACAGAAAACAAGCAAAATCAAAATTTCAAATATTCAACATTAAATAGATCTCTATCATCAACTTTAACAGTGCTGAATATTTGACCCTTAAAGCGCCAAGCAAAATTTGTAGCAGACGACATTCAAAAAAATTTTTATTTTATTTTTCAGAGAAAACAAGTCTTGACATTTCATGTGAATCATCTGCCAAACAGATGATTCACATGAAATGTCAAGACTTGTTTTCTCTGAAAAATTAAAAAAAAAAAAACAATACAAAAAAAACTGTTGTCTGCTGCGGTTGTGATTGGTGCTTTAAGAGTTAAGGGAAAATGATACACTTGGTAATTTCTCTGCCTATATTCTACAAGGGAGACAACTTTTGTCATTTCCTATTGGCTTTCCTGCATAGCAAGCATTTTCAAAAGGTTTTTAGTATAGTTTCCTTTTTCAGATTGGAAATAAAAACAATTTTGAGAGAGCTATCTCCCCTGAAAATATATCCATTTGCTTTAAGATGTCAGCAGATGAACAGATGTAGAGCTTGACATTTCATTTAAATCATCTCAATTGTAGATGAAACAAGAAAGGTCAATAAGCAGTGCTTATTGACTCCCTAGTTTGGACCAAAATGTAACGGAGGGACAAGGTGGAAACAGTATACTCCTCCACCCCACTCCCCCACCCCCTCCTCCAGTTTGTCGAGTTACAATAAACAATATATAGCTATACTTTCCACAGTATTTGATGCTGGCAACTGTAATATGCACAGATTTACCATTTTATTTCTCACCTTAAAGAATGGATTGTTGTTTCCCACTAAGTTGTGTAGTTCTTCTGACCGTGGTTTATTTGCACAATAAATACTGTACATTTGAAATTCATCTTTCTGCAAATATAGGTACATATTTGTAAGTAACGATAACTGATTTATCAGAAAAGATATTACATATCATGTAAAAACAAAAATATCTACACAGTTATATAAGTTAGAAAATCAGACTTTTCACAAAAGTAAGAAAGAGGAAGTAACCATTTTGAAAACTATGCAAAGGTTGGGCCCAACCATTTAGGCCATTTATTATAAAAATGAATGCAGCTCAGACATATATTTCACCAGTAAAATGAAAATAAAATAATACTTATAATTCTACCATCAGGGCTATCAGCACCTTAGTAAAGGGTATACAACATGCTGTGTGCAGGTTGCCTATCATCTGATTGGCTTCTGTATTACGAAAACACGCTTATTTAAATATACTGAAAATTTTACTACCAAAAAAATGAAAATTTTCAGATAAAAAATTCTGATATTTTTCATATTTCTGCTCAAAACATAGATTGTGTGCACTCGTTAGAACCGCCTCGACGAGGCAGTTCTAATGAGTACCCACAATCTATGTTTTTGAGCAGAAATAAGAAAAATAATGTATACCCCTGTAAACCCCAGTTTTACTATATAAAAGTGGGGTTTAAGCGGGTCAAAATTATATAGGCGTGTTTTCGTGATGGACTCTGAGGTTATCAGGAATACAATGCAGTTCTCTTCGAAAAACTGTTATGATATAGCTTTCACCTATGCAATAATTCATTAAATGTTTACAGAAATAATAATTACACATGTAAAAAAGGTAAGAGAAAAGTCCAGGGAGTGCCACAATCATGAGCCACAGCCCTTCCCAGACACCAAGAGGAAGAGGAAACAGATAGAACAAAGAAGGGCAAATTGAACAAATGTATGAAAAGCACTAAGATTAGCCATTACGAAAACGTGCCTATATAATTTTGACCCCCTTAAACCCCACTATTATATAGTAAAACTGGAGTTTACAGGGGTATACATTATTTTTCTTATTTCTGCTCAAAAACACAGATTGTGGGTACTCGTTAGAGCTGCCTCGCGGTTCTAACGAGTACCCACAATCTATGTTTTGAGCAGAAATATGAAAAATATCAGAATTTTTTTTATCTGAAATTTGTCATTTTGTGGTGGTAATATTTTCAGTGTATTTGAATAGGCGTGTTTTCGTAATGTCTCTCTTCCACAAGTGAGGTAATCACAATGCTAAAAGGACTGAAAAACACAAGGCAAGACAAAACAAATCACCTTGTAGAATAAACCACAAAGCAACAAAGAGTAAGACCAACACCGGGACCACCGCTTTAGAACGGTCAGTAGAATAAACACCAGGGGGTTTAAAGCACTTTTACGGCCAGCCAACTTCACTCTGGGTCCCGATGCTACTCTTAATACAGAAATACATAAACATTTAGTTTGCATAAAGGCTCCCAACTCAGTCAATGCATCGAAGCGAAAACATAAAAATCAAATTAATCACTCTGATCATAACGAAAACACGCCTATTCAAATATATAGAAAATTTCACCTCCAAAAACTGAAAATTTTCAGATAAAAAACTCTGACATTTTTTTTATATTTCTGCTCAAAACATCAAATGTGGGTACTTGTTAGAACTGCCTCAATGAGGCGGTTCTAACGAGTACCAACAATCAATGTTTTTGAGCAGAAATAAGAAAAATAATGTATACCCCTGTAAACCCCAGTTTTACTATATAACAGTGGGGTTTGTGGGGGTCAATATTATATAGGCATGTTTTTGTGATGTAAACAAAGATGAGTACTCATGGCTAATTCTACTGTGTGCCAGAGTAAATGAAAACCAGTAGTTGAAACACTGCTGAGCAAGCCAAAGATAAGCCCCAACCCACTGGTTAAAGTTTTACGAAGAGGCCATCATTGAGTCTAAGGCCCAAATTGCCATTGTGCAATTAAAGAGTGAAGCATAGCCATCAACAATTATTGGGTTGAAAACTAGGCATACAGACTGCCGCCTGATATCCAGGCTATAGCCAATTCTTTTATAATGGTTAATTAGTTTTCTGAATTGTTTCAAAAAGTTAGATTGTCCCATAATTTTTCTAAATCTGTACACTAAGTCATGGTAAAATTCTGGTTCCGATATACCGTGTTGCAGAAGTGTTTTCAGACTGACATTATGCCCAGTCAAAGCTGGTTAATGCTTAGCATGCTTGGTAAAATTTTCAGCAGATGACATTTTGAAATATCTTACTATTTTCTTTCCCAGAAAACAGGGTTTGACATTTCATGCAAACTGGAGACAGTTTGCATGAAATACCAAACACTGTTAAATATCATCCAATTGTCATCTGCTGAATTTGTCTAGGGAGAGGTAAAGGTTAAAGGACCTTAGTGAAGGTAATAAAAATTGAAATCATTTCTTAATCTGATTCCCTTAACCCATTGTTGTTGGGATACCCGTAAAAGGCTAACTGGCAAACAGTGCAGACCCAGATCAGATGCCGCAGAATGCGGCGTCTGATCAGGGTCTCCACTGTTTGCAAATAGTTTAGCCATTTTTTCTCTAGGAATATGCAGATCTCATAGCCAGATGTACCTAAAATTGAAATTGGACTCTTCCAATATACTGTGTGGGAGAGTCTATTCAGTATACAATGGGTTAATTTGCAGCAACGGTTATAAAAAAAACTGCCAATCACTGTTGGAATAAGCTAGCCAATGATGTGGCACTTTCCTCCTGTAAGTTGTTTCAAGGATCATAGTCCTGTTAGTAGAATTATAAGCCTCTGAATAATGTCATTTTTTGAATATAAAATTCAAGTTCCAGCATAAAACTTCTGTGTAATACTTATGTCATCACAGCTCCCATAAACAATTTTGAACACTGCATTTATGAGGAAAATGTCATTATGAAAACACGGCTATTCAAATATACTGGAAATTTTATCACAAAAAATGAAAAATTTCACATAAAAATTCTGATATTTTTCATATTTCTGCTCAAAACAAAGATTGTGGGTACTCGTTAGAACCGCATCAATGAGGTGGTTCTAACGAGTACCCACATTTTATGTTTTTGAGCAGAAATAAGAAAAATAATGTATACCCCTGTTACCCCAGTTTTACTATATAAAAGTGGGGTTTAAGGGGATCAAAATTATATAGGCGTGTTTTCGTGATGTTCAGTGATAACTTGTAACAAAGCATGCATCAAATGGAAAAATTAATTTTAGATTAGTTTTCCTGGTAAAATTTTTGAAATTCGTTATGTAACAGTCTGTATATATAGTTTCTGAATTCTGCCCAATGCTAGCTTTAATAATTAATAAATACTCACAATCCCTCAAATGTTTAAAACTTTCAATCAAGCAGGAGAGAACAGAACAAATCACAATAAATATACTTACTCTATTTACAAAACATTTTCCAAGTTTTAAAGGAGAATCCTGACAACTTTGTAGATCTTTGAGGAACACACTGAAAGGAAATTAAAATCAATTCTAAAAATAATTCTGAACATTCAAAACAAAAAACAGAGAAATCTTAATTCCGCCTCCCCAGAAAACAGAGCTTGATATTTCATGTCATTACCAAAACGCATGTATTCAAATATATAGAAAATTTCACCTCCAAAAACTGAAAATTTTCAGATAAAACACTCTGATATTTTTTATATTTCTGCACAAAACACAGATTGTGAGTACTTGGCGAGGCAGTTCTAACAAGTACCCACAATCTATGTTTTTGCACAGAAATAAGAAAAATGATGTATACCCCTGTAAACCCAGTTTTACTATATAAAAGTGGGGTTTAAGGGGATCAATATTATATAGGCATATTTTTGTGATGTTAATCATCTCCTTAGGCATTTAGGGGACAATCTGATCTATGTCCACACAGTCAGCTCAGTCTGTCATGTCTGCCTAATTATTGAAGGTAATTATTACAATACGTTTTCAAAATAAGCATTTTTATTTTACATGCTACATGTATATATATTTTTATGTTACATCTTGTTATTTTCCGGAGTTTGTTGAACTTTAAAAGTACACTTGTATGTGGAATGCACATATGAGGTACAAACTGACTATTGTTCATGGCAGCTTTTAACTTATAATTTTTCTTGTTTGCATACTTTTAACTCATTATACCGGTACGAGGGTCATGCAAAAAGTTCTGTCACTAGCTTCCTTGGTTTTATCCCAGGTATATTTTAAAATGCTTCACTGCACTTGAATGGTGTGTTGAATAGCTAACAATACCCCTTTATTTTGTGCAAATTGCTTTCCACAGACAGAGTTTTTTTCAAATTGAAATAGATGCAGTCATATACACTGACCAATTTACTTGTTACAATAAGAAATGACCAAGCAAAGGATGGTCAGGAGTCCACCTTTTACATGACAATGCCTCCTCTCATAAGTGTGAGGTTGTTAAGTCTTTTTTGGCTTCTGAAAAGGCAAAAGTTTTAAACCATCCACCTTATTCACTTGACCTGAGTCCCTGTGACTTCTTTTTATTTCCAAGGCTTAAGAAAATGCTTTCTGGAAATAAGTATACATCTAGTTCTCTTGGCAGCACTATTTATCAGTGTCTCCAATAGACACCAAAAGAAGACTATTTATCTGCTTTTTGCGACTGGGTTAAAAGGTTACAAAAATGTGTTTCAGTAAAGGGGGAATACTTTAAAGGTTTGTAATAAAAATATGTTTGATAAAACGTAGCACTGAAGTAATCCGAACCCAGTGACAAAACTTTTTGCAGGACCCTCGTAGTTTTTGTATGCAGATTTACCTGGCAGACTGAGTCCTCCAAGCGGTTAACAAGTATTGTGCACATTCTTTCGCCAGAAACTGACAACTACCCTTCTTGAACCATTGCAAGAAGAAACCATTATAGAAAATATTTTATGATCAATCTGCACAAAAGAATGTTGCCAACCCAGTGGGGGTTGAACCCACAACCTCCTGATCAGCAGTCAGATGCTCATCCAACTGTGCCACTGTGGCCATTCTCTCTTTTTTGCTGATTCAAGAATGGCAGTTGAGAGTTACTGGAGAAAGTATGTGCACAAGTACTGGTTAACTGCTTAGAGGACTTAGCCTGCCCAGGAAAAAGTGTGAGTAGATTAACTGACCAGCTCAACATGACCATAACAGTGTTGACTGGGTGGAAAATCTCAAATCAACTAAGAGATACAGTGAAAAATGTGTAAGAGAGCCACCTTTGAGACAGACTTTAAACAGTGAGGGTTGATGTAGAAAGGTTGCTGTTTTATAAAGGTACAAGTCATGTAATTTTGCTAGCAAAATTACATGACATGTACCTTTATAAGACAGCCACCTCTCCACATCAACCACTAAAGTCATTCTCAAAGGTGGCTCCCTTACACAGGTTTCACTGTATGGTGTTAACTTACTCATGGTGAAATCTGTAGATCTGATCTAAGTTTCCAAACAATATGTCTGTTTTGCCCACAAGTTCATCAGGTATGAGGTGTTGCATGGTCCTATTGTCCATCTCACAATAATATCCCTAGTAAAGAGAAAACAGTGATGAATTATCATTACGAAAACACGCCTATTCAAATAACTAGAAAATTTCACCTCCAAAAACTGAAAATTTTCAGATAAAAAACTCTTGATATTTTTAATATTTCTGCTCAAAACATAGATCGTTGGTACTCATTAGAATCGCCTGGGTGAGGTGGTTCTAACGAGTACTCACAATCTATGGTTTTGAGCAAAAGTAAGAAAAATAACATATACCCCTGTAAACCCCAGTTTTACTATATAAAAGCGGGGTTTAAGGGGGTCAAAATTATATAGGCATGTTTTCGTGATGTTCACAGTGCTAGAAAAGACACTTTTCAAGCAAAAAAAAAAATAAAAAAATAAAATAAAATAAAAATTGATTTTTTTTTTTTCTTATTTCTCCATGACAACATATTGTGGTACAGTCAACACTCTTTATACAGAAACTCGATACAATGACAACTTTCATTATAATGACAATTTGAATGTCATCAAACCTTTGCTCAAAAGATGACTCTTAATGAGAAAGAAAGAATAAGGCATTAAAACTTCAAGCAACATATGTATTGGATATTTGTTAGAATTGCCTCACCCAGGCAATTCTAACAAATATCCAAAACATATATATGTTCTATGTGGAAATAAGAATAAAACAAGGTCTTTCTTACATATCACAGTGTCCATTAAGGACTCTTTACAACAGCGAATTCATTTTAATGGCAACATCTTTGGGAACAAATGCTGTAGTTGTAACAAGGGTTCACTATATTCATCATAAGTGCCTCTGAGAGAGGTTTCTAAAGAGTACCCAATACACATGCTTTTGTGGAGAAAGAAGACAACTCTTTAATTTGATAATGGTCTTTTCCAGGGAACATATTATTGGTTATTGATCTGAAGGCTCGTTGTTAATCTGACATTACGAAAACACGCCTATTCAAATATATTGAACATTTTACAACCAAAAAAGGAAAATTTTCAGATAAAAAAATTCTGATATTTTTCATATTTCTGCTCAAAACATAGATTGCGGGTACTTGTTAGAACTGCCTTGGTGAGGCGGTTCTAACTAGTACCCACAATCTATGTTTTTGAACAAAAATAAGAAAAATAATGTATACCCCTGTAAACCCCAGTTTTACTATATAAAAGTGGGGTTTAAGGGGGTCTAAATTATATAGGCATGTTTTCGTCATGGAAGACCAGACATGTGAACAGTATCTGTTTCTTATTGAAAACATGCATACTTTTAACAAAAAAAAAAATGGTTTAAAGAGGCCATTCTAATGTAACATAGAGAACATAGTACTACAATGAAACAGGTCTTAACATAGTTCTACAATGGAACATGTCTTAAAATCACGTGCTAAGTTGTTACATCTATTAATGGCCATTTTGAAGCCCTATTAAAGGCAAAGAAAACCTTTTTTAAACTGTCATTTTTGTTTATTCTAATATCTTTTGCTTGCAAATCAATAACTGAGTCATCCATAGAACTTGTTAACGTGGAGTTATTTGATAGCATAATGGGTAAAAATTCAGACAAACATTTTGAAGTACAGTTCTTATTTCAGCCATAAAACAGGGTTTGACATTCACACAAATGGTCTACAAAATAATTTGCATGAATGTCAATACCACAATTTCTGAGAAATTAAAATAAATATCATTTTGTTGTCTGCTAAATCTGTCCAAAGCATGCTAATGATTAACATTTTCTTTTTCATATATTAAAACATTTGTGTTATTCTATTTATAGTAATATAATGATAATCTGCTTGGCTACAAACACTGTCACAAAACTAAAAGCATTGCAAAATAATCACAAAAACTACTTTTCAACACAAAAAGGGACCGCAACTATGGAAATGAATCGTCAAAATTTCCTTCTAACAATTCTTATGTAAAACAGATCTATGCATATACCATATTCGACCTAATTACCGCACTGTGCGCTTAGGTTTTTAAAAATTACAGGGAACACTCGGCTGTGGTAAAATACGTATCTACCTGCTAAGGATACACTATTAAAAAAAGTCAGAAAAGGCCTTGTTTGATGATAATTATGGGTTTTTTTCTAATTTTATTTATAAAGGCATATGTTGTGGGTACTCATTTGAATTGCATCGACAAGTCGATGCAATTCAAATGAGTACCCATAACATATGCCTTTATAAAGGCATATGTTGTGGGTACTCATTTGAATTGCATCAACAAGTCGATGCAATTCAAATGAGTACCCACAACATATGCCTTTATAAAGAAGTAAAGAAAAAGTACACTGGCTGTAACCTGAAGACTACGGAATTTCTCGACTGTGCGCTTATAGGGGTATGTGCGGTAATTAGATCGAACACGGTATGTTAAATTTTACTTAGAACAATTAATTAAAATACAGTCAAACCTGTGTTAGTGGTCACCTCTATTAAGCAGCCAACCTGTATTAAGCAGCCAGAGGAAAGTTGCCCCAAAATTCACATACCTATATATTTGAACTGTATTAAGCAGCCACCTGCCTTCAGCAGCCACTTTTTAAGCTTCCCATGGGTGGCTGCTTAAGACAGGTTTGACTGTATACAATGATAACCCTAAATATTGGGACAGATCTGACTGAGCAAAGAGTGTAGACCCAGATCAAACACCACAGAATGCACCATCTGATCATGGTCTACACTGTTTGCCACCCATCCAGCACTGTTTTAGATATATCATAAGGAAGTAAAAAAGACTATTTGAAATTTTCGGACAAGTATGGTAAGGAGTTAAGGTGTCCCGCTACTTAGGGTAAATACAGTAACAAAAGTTATTACGCAGAAAGATATTGTGATCAAATACTGCATATAGCTCCAGATAAGAGGAATATTCAGATTTTTTTTTTTTTTTTTTTTTTTTTTTTTGGAATATTCAGATTTTTTTTTTTTTTTTTTTTTTTTTGGGAATATTCAGATTTTTTTTTTTTTTTTTTTTTTTGGAATATTCAGATTTTTTTTTTTTTTTAATCATGAAACAGACCTATGTAATTTTGACCCCCTTAAACCCAACTTTTATATAGTAAAACTGGGGTTTACAGAGGTATACATTACTTTTCTTTTTCCCACTCAAAAACATAGATTGTGGGTTCTCATTAGAACTGCCTCAGCGAGGCAGTTCTAACAAGTACCCACAATCTATGTTTTGAGCAGAAATGTGAAAAATATCAGAATTTTTATCTGAAAACTGTCAGTCTTTAGTGATGAAATTTTCAATATATTTGAATAGGCGTGTTTTTGTAATGTTCTTTGTATTTCTCTACAAAAACATCTTGTGGGGAAAAAAGAAAATTATCAATACTTTTCAGCTGAAGAATGCACCTTATCTGAAGCTACAGCTGACTCTCGTTATCTCGACCTCGCTTATCTCGAATAACCGCTTATCTTGAATAACCGCTTATCTCGAAGTGAAAATCTGGTCCCTGCTTTAACATGAAAATCTAACAACAGGTAGAAAATATTGTGGAAAAGAGGAGAAATTGCTCCTAAGGAGCAATTTCTCCTCTTTTCCGCAATATTTTCAATATATCTCTAACTTCAAGAGCCCAATCACATATATATTTGTTAAATGCGGTAGTTCGAATTATTTTTTCCTCAATTCTGCAAATCTGATATGTCGAGATATGGATATCTCGAAGTATTTCAGACAGTCCCTTGGAATTCGAGATAACGAGAGTCGACTGTATATTCAACTTTTGCATATAGTTAGTATAGGGCTGTTTTATCTTGTGTTCCTCCACCTGTTTTTATATTCAGACAACCACATCCCTTACATCCTACAAGGCACAAGATTCAATCTGTAATCATTCTTTTTTTTTATCAAAATATTCACTTTGTGTACCAAATGTACTGTCAAGTGGGCTGTCTGTCTTTCAAACAAGTAAGCTTCTGAAATGCACTAGGTATCAGACACTTCAACAGTCTATGTCCATATTCACTTACACTTATAGCTTCAGCACACTTGGCTGAAGCATCTTTAATGACTAGAACATCTATTACATTTGCATTTGTGGTAAAAGACAGTAATTAAATGGACATCATTACGAAAACATGCCTATTCAAATATATTGAAAAAATCACCACTGAAAACTGAAAGTTTTCAAACAAAAATTCTGATATTTTTCATATTTCTGCTCAAAATATAGATTGTGGGTACTCGTTAGAACTGCCTCACTGATCTATGTTTTTTGAGCAGAAATAAGAAAAATAATGTATACCCCTGTAAACCCCAGTTTACTATATAAAAGTGGGGTTTAAGGGGGTCAAAATTACATTGTATATAGGTATGTTTTAGTGATGTGTACGGTGCACAAAGTGATTTTTCATTGCATTTTGCACATTTTGTAAATCTGATTACATAACACAATCATGGCTATGTATAATATCACCCTGATGATGAGGGCTGCTGCCCTTGAACCAAAGATAGGAAAAACTTACTCTAAGTATATCATGTAGCTGCTGAACATAGGTTTTCTCTGTGTCTATCAACTCATTAAGTACATGTCTGAAATTTGAAATAAGAATTAATCACCAAGAAGGAACTGAAACGTTTTCAGGCTAAATATTGGGACAGACAGGACTGTGCAAACAATGTAGACCCAGATCAGACACCACAGGATGCTCATCCAAGAATATTTTAGACTTATAGACAGGCAGTAGAATGAACTCTTTCAAATTTTAGAAGATGTATGACACAGATACAGATAAGAGGGGGTATCCACATAATATTTTTCTTATTTCTCGACGAATACATATGTTGTGGGTACTCATTAGAAGCGCCTCACCGAGGCGCTTCTAATAAGTACCCACAACATATGTTTTTATTGGGAAATAAGAAAGATATCAGCATTTTCCAGGGTGCTTCTAATGAGTACCCACAACTTATGTTTTTATTGCGAAATAAGAAAGATATCAGCATTTTCCGGATGAAAAAAAATGCCTTATCTGTTGCAATGGTATGATTAATAGTTGCGGTGTCCCAATATTCAGGATAAATATGGTAACCATAAAATGTTTTCATCGAGAAATTAGAAAACGTCCCCTCAATGATTTCAATACTTTTTTGTTGACAAAAGTGTCCTATGTACAACTGTGCTGCATTGTGAGAAATCATACTCAGACATCTGATCAGTCTCATCACGAAAACATGCCTATATAATTTTGACCCCCTTAAACACCACTTTTATTTAGCAAAACTGGGGTTTACAGGGGTATACATTATTTTTCTTATTTCTGCTCAAAAACATAGATTGTGGGTACTCGTTAGAACTGCCTCGCCGAGGCAGTTCTAACGAGTACCCACAATCTATGTTTGGAGCAGAAATATGAAAAAATATCAGTTTTCTATCTGAAAATTTTCTGTTTTTGAAGGTGAACTTTTCTATATATTTGAATAGGCATGTTTTCATAATGTCATTGTTTGCATGGAAGAACTGTGCATCTTTGACTCCTGGAAATGCACCCAGTAAAGATTCTGACCGGACTGTGCAAATGTGCAGGCTGATCGGAATCTGCTGGGCAAATAAGTCCAAAAGTACATTTTTTGATGTTGCAGCTCAACTATAAACCCTTAAAATGCCAATCAAAATTGCAGGCGCTGACAAATAAAAAAAATTTCCACTTGTCCACTGGGCAAGTAAAATATTTTTTCACTTGCCCAGTTGAAAAACTTGCTTGCCCAGCATTTTGCTCTGACATCACTTACAGGCAACTGATATTGACAGAAGGAATGAATGAGATGAACTGAATGGAATTAACAAGTTTACCCTTCCAAAAGAACATGGGATATATAATTATAGACCCTTAAAGACATAAAAAGATGTGTTTTGGTCATTAGTCTTATCACTGATAGGACACAGGACCAGGCACAGCTACCCCTGGTCTAGAGACCAAACAGGGGAATTTAGAGGACTAAGCCTACCCAGGAAAAGTATGAGTAGGTTAAGGTTAATTGGACAACTTGACATGCCCTTAACAGTACTGACTAGGCCATAAAACTTCATCGCAAACAATTTATTTTTTCTGATTCTGCAGAACATCTGTTTTAACCCTTGTCCTGTTGAACCCCGATATACCCTGTTTTTACAAACAGTGTAGATCCTGATCAGCTGGCTTCTTCAGAAGCTGAAGAAGCCAACTGATCTGGATCTGCACTGTTTGCCATTAGGTATGTGAATTTTTATCAACAAGCTGGATCAAGTAATCTGACTGGCTGAAAATTGGAAGTGGGCGTGACATCTTAATTTATTCAGCATGACAAGGGTTAAAAAATATGAATTATATCCAAAATAGCAAAATTAAATAGGGAGAAATGGAAAAAAAAAATGTACCTCTGTGTTTTAATTTTTAATATGGCCTCATTTTTTAATTAATTATGCATCCAGAAAAAATTATTAAAGTTTATGTACATTGATAATCATATTTCTACTCTATGCTGTGCTAATTTTCAGTGTGTTGGTGCCTTTTTTTGTACCAGCAGCCCACCTTGTCATACCCAACCAACCAAACTTCAGGTTGATTGCTCTGATATCAGTGCCATTTTTCACATTCGCTCCCAAAATTTTATTTAAACTGTCTGGCACAAAAAAAAGTCTTGATTTTGTCGATACTAATTTATTTTGTCCAGAAAATAAACCATTTTCACTGATATTACTGCTGAAATTGACTTTGAAATCGAAATTACGGTTGGTCACTTTAATATCGGTGCCGTTTTTGTTTTTCACACACTGCTACCATAATTCCATCATAACAGTTTTATCAGATACGACTGCTTAATTCATACTGGTAATCATATTTCTACTATAGTCTGAGCTAGTTTTCAAGTTATTCTGTGGCGAATCATGCGATCACCGAACCGTACCCCATGCTTCCAGTTTTTTACTTTGGTATTGGGGACATTTTTCTCATTTTCTGCCGAAAGTTTATCTATAATGTCTAGTAAAAAAAAAATTCATGATATTATCTATACTAATTTATAGTGCCCAGCAAATAAACTATTTTTACTGATATCACCACTAAAATCGCCATTGAAATCAGCACAAATTTGCAAGTTTGCTGGCGGCTGCCATTTTGAAATAGCAGATAATCAGCCATCAATTTTTTTTCTGTTGGAAATACCAAATTCATTAGAGAAGGATTTTTTTATTACCCAGTGAAACGGGATATTAGTGCAAGCCATTTGGTGACAAGGTAACTCAGTATAACAGGAGCCCTTTTTAGTTACCTGTTTGATCTTACCAATGGGTGCTGCAGGGAGATAACGGAATCAGTCACCATTACAGAGGATTAACAGGGGGTCAATTAACAACTAATTATCAATCAATTAAGGCACATATCACTAATATATGAAAGGTGGGGATAAGAGTCAGTGATTAACTTGATCATCAACCACGTGCTCTGCTGTCTTTTAAAGCCTCGCATACCAGAAACTTTTAAAAACTTTACAATGTAGGTGTTTTTTTTACTTGTCCGGCCGGGCGTCAGCCTTGGAGACAGTATTTGCCCGGACCAATTTTGAGCTTGTCCCCGGCGTCCGGGCAGTGGATTTGTCAGCCCCTGAAAATTGTACAAACCACCCTAAAATATTTTGTTTTTATTTCTCTACGAAAGTAAGGCTTGTTATTCCATGTACATCATAGCAGATGTCAGCTTTATTCTATTTGTGAAAATGTAATGTGACCTTTTGCGGCAAATAATATACGCAACGCTACTGTACCAGAACATGCAAACCTGAGTATATGAAAAGAGCAACATCAAATTAACACATTCATAACCAGCCATTCATAATAACTTCAGCTGTTTAAATCATTTCATTTGAATCTTAAGGTGAGAAAATGTACCTTCTGACATTTGCACAACAATACCTCAAATCAGGGTGAACATCTGCGCAGTCTGATCAGTCTTTATTGTCCACATGATGACACTTTGCATCCTTGGCTATCCAAAACATGCTCAGTGAAGATTCTGATCAGACTGTGTGAATGCTTAGGCTGCTATAAATCTTTGCTGGGTGCACATGTCCAAAGGTATATTTTCTTATGTTGCTGTTCATTTATGCTACGATATACGTGTACAGTAAAATACCGCTATTAAAACCACCTTTGGTACTGCCTAAAAGTGGTCTTATTAGTGGGATGGTCTTAATACTGAATGTAGAACATAGCACAAAAGTGCTGATATTTTTCTTATTTCTGCACAAAAAAATATGTTGTGGAACTCATTAGAAGCGCCTCATCGAGGCGCTTCTAATGAGTACCCACAACATATTTTTATGGAAAAATAAAAAAATATTATGTGGATACCCCCTCTTACCTGGAGGTATGTAGAATAATATAACCCATTTGGGACTGGCTAAAGCTGGTCTTAATAGTGGAGTGGTCTTATTTTCAAGCGGTCTTAGTAGCACAATTTTACTGTACTTACCTTCTTTTTGTTTGTAATGTGTCTAATGACTGGTCTGATATTGAGCTGGACCCAGAAGCTGTTGATGTTGATGCTAAAGACTGCCTCATCCGTGTCCCATCTGTCATATCATTATTGCTGATACTACTGCTGATGGTACTGGTTGACGGGAGTGGTGACCGATTTATGGGAGGACCAATATCAGGACGAAGCTGAAATAGAAAACAAGAACAATAACTGAGGACCACAGTACACATATTTTTATTTTTTTGTTTTCAGCTGAATATCCCATCAACAGTGGTTCAGTCATTTTGAATTTTGAATGATGGTAAGGGGACAACATACTGTTTGGGGAACACGCGACTTATGAAGTAATGTCTGTTTATGATCCATTACGAAAACACGTCTATTCAAATACATTGAGAATTTTACCACCAAAAAAAATGAAAATTTTCAGATAAAAAAAATCTTATATTTTTCATATTTTTGCTCAAAACATAGATTGTAGGTACTGGTTAGAACCACCTCGGCGAGGCGGTTCTAACGAGTACCCACAATCTATGTTTTGAGCAAAAATAAGAAAAATAATGTATACCCCTTTAAACCCCAGTTTTGCTATATAAAAGTGGGGTTTAAGGGGGTCAACATTGTATAGGTATGTTTTCGTGCTGCAAAGAGGCATCCATCTTTGAAGATCTATTGATATGATGCATGTTTCTGGCTTTTTAGCAGTAGAATGATTATTTAACAGAAATAAATATTGCATCACTTACCGGAAATACAAAGTTGACAATTTTAAATATCAAACTTGTGACCCATCAACTTTTATTATTTACTACTTTTTACCACATCACTATACAGAATTCTTTTAACCCTTCCTTTGCTGAACACGACATGCCCTGTCTTAGCAAAGAGTGTAGATCCAGATCAGATGGCTTCTGAAGAAGCCAACTGATCTGGATCTGCACTATTTGCCATTCAGTATTTGAATTTGTATCAACAACCTGGCTCAAGTAATCTGATTGGCTGAAAATTAGAAGTGGGCATGGCATCTTAATTTATTCAGCATGACAAAGGTGAAGCCAGATATGTCCTTCTCCATACTTTTGCTTGAGTTTTTTGTTGCTCTTAACCCTTGTCCTGCTGAACTCAGCTATATCCTGCTTCTAAAAACAGTGTAGATCCAGATCAGTTGGCTTCTAAGAAGCCAACTGATCTGGATCTGCACTGTTTGTCTTTCAATTTGTGAATTTTTATCAACAATCTGGATTAAGTAATCTGATTGGCTGACATTTGGAAATGGGTGTGGCATCTTAATTTATTCAGCATAACAAGTGTTATAAGTGCAGCTCATGCACAACATTTTACCACCTGCTAATACATGTATGTCTAACAACTGCCAAGTGTGGCAGTCAGTACAGACACTGATCAGAATCCACCTTCTGTAGTATCAGATCTTGACCTATTGTTCATTCTTTACAGTGTGTCTGAATACCTAGGTAAAATATGCATCACGAAAACATGCCTATATAGTTTTGACCCCCTTAAACCCCAGTTTCATACAGTAAAACTAGGGTTTACAGGGGTATACATTAATTTTCTTATATCAGCTCAAAACATAGATTGTGGGTACTCATTAGAACCGCCTCGGCGAGGCGGTTCTAACAAGTACCCACAATCTGTGTTTTGAGTAGAAATATGAAAAATATCAGAATTTTTTTATTTAAAAGTTTTCCTTTTTTGGTTGTAAACTTCTCAATATATTTGCATAGGCGTGTTTTCGTAATGGTAAAACATAAAGCTATATTTTCATTTTGTGACATACTATACCTCTATATAAGAGCTGTTGCAGGACAGCAAAGCTTGCTTGAATAGTGCTTTGCCTCTAAAAATTTTAACCAAAAACTTCATCATAATTTTTTCTAAGTCTGTGACCTAGACCTCAAAGTCACTCATGTGGGTCAGGATGGTATAGCATAGAACTTCAGACATCAACATCATGGTGACTGCTATAGCTTTACCTGTACAATTGTACAGGTGAGCTAAAAACTGGATAAAAAATGTAAAAAAAAAAATTCTGCAAAAGTCTTCTCCTTAGAAAGACAGAATGTAATCAGTTAAAGAAGCTCTCTGGCTGTCTTCACTAGAAATACATGTACTGTTTTTACCATAAATATTCGGACTCCTTACCATACTCGGAGAACTTGTTAAGAAGGAGTATTTTGTGATAATTGTGCATACTTATGCTAGTATTTTGTGATAATTGTGCATACTTATGCTAGTATTTTGTGATAATTGTGCATACTTATGCTAGTATTTTGTGATAATTGTGCATACTTATGCTGTATTTTGTGATAATTGTGCATACTTATGCTATATTTTGTGATAATTGTGCATACTTATGCTAGTATTTTGTGATAATTGTGCATACTTATGCTAGTATTTTGTGATAATTGTGCATACTTATGCTAGTATTTTGTGATAATTGTGCATACTTATGCTAGTATTTTGTGATAATTGTGCATACTTATGCTAAAATTTCAATATGTCCATTTACTACCTGTCTGTGCATCTAAAATTTGCTGAATGAGAGGCAAACACTGTTGATCCTGATCAGATGCCACAGAATGTGGCATCTGATCTCGGTCAACAGTGTTTGCTCAGACCTGTATGTCCAAAAACTTGGGTAAAACAGGTTACAGTATTAATATAACATACCCTGGCAGACTTCTCAAGCTGTTGACTAGATTTTTTCAAAGGTTCATGCTCCTCAATATGCCTACGACCTTGACGACCTTTACGCTTCATGTCATATTCTGGCACAGTAGTTTGACCTCTTGAAGTTGAGGTCACAATGTCAGGTTGTACATGATGTAAGGCTGGCTGCGCCTTAGCCTGAACTAGAAGATCTTCCTTTCTCTTTGAACACATCGCTTGAACGTCTTCTATTCTTTTGAGCACTTTCTGAACAGAAACCTGTAAACAGAGACTTTGACCATTAGCGAATGGACCGCACCATGCAAAAACATCTCTTTGGGCATATGCAGAAAGTGCTTGTTACAGCATTGAAAATAAAATGATATAATCATGCAGTCTGATCAGGATCTTCAATGTCCGCTTAAAGACCACTGGGTACTGTAGAACACAATGAAGTTTAGCAAAGTTCCTGATCAGACTATATATGTCTCATACCTCTAGATAAGGCACTTTTTTCAACCAAAAAATAATGATATTTTTCTCATTTGTCCACAAAAACATATGTTGTGGTACTCATTAGAAGCGCCTCGCCGAGGCGCTTCTAATGAGTACCCACAACATATGTGTTCGTGGAGAAATGAGAAAAATATTATGTGGATACCCCCTCTTATCTAGACCTATGATCTCTGCTTGCTGATCTGTCTCTACTGTTTGCATTTACCCAGAAGACACCATTTTTCATGTAGTGGCTCAAATTATCTGATGACAAATGAAAGACTTTTTTTTTTTCTTATCTTTTGCCTGAAAACAGGGCAAGGTAGTCCATCTAAGATTCAATTTCAATGATATAACACACACTGTTTTCAAGAGAATAAAATTTACTATCCACTGCACCTCCCCTGCACCCCTCCCCGCACCCGCACCCCCACCCCCCAAAAAAACAAAACAAAAAAAACAAACCTACAGGAAATAGTGGGGACAATGACTTTCCCTCGATCACTGCCCTGCTAAATATGTCACATTGCGGCCCAACTGGATAGTAAAAGCTCAGTTCTTTTCCCCCATCCACTTGGGACAACCACAAATAATAATTGGGTAAATATAAACTCTTAGTAGTCCCCACTTTTTTGGCATGAAATCACAATCCCTGTACTTTCCAGGCACTGCAAGGGCATTCAAAAGGTCAAGCACCACTCACTGGTCTGGCCATCCCCCTCCCTTCCCTGTGAGTGAGGAAGGGCTGGGAATGGGTAGGGGGCAAGGTGATAAGGGGCATTTGATACAAATGACTGGTGCATAAAATATGGTGCATAAAATATGGTACACATTCACTGGCCATTATGTAGCATGGGATACCCATGTTCAGCACAGAAATACATGTATTAGTATTCCTGTCTCACATACAGGTCAGTAAACATTCATGTGTTTGTATTTCCAGGTATGTCTTAATGAACATAATACAGTTAATATTTATCCTAAATATTTGGGCAAATATGCCTGAGCAAACAGTGGAAGCAAATTCTTTCTTTTAAGAGCAGCCCTTATTTATTATAGAATTTCAATAAAAGCCAAAGAATGATGAAAAAAGTTCAGAGAATATCTCCAAGTCATGTCTTAACCTTTCTCTTGCTGAACACGACATGCGCTGTCTTAGCAAACAGTGTAGATCCAGATCTGGATCTGCACTGTTTTTCATTAAATATGTGAATTTCTATCAAAAACCTGAATCAAGTAATCTGACTGGCTGGAAATTAGAAATGGGCATGGCATCTTAATTTATTCAGCATGACAAGGGTTAAAATTTTAAAATGTTTTTGGCTTTATTAGCCATTATCAAGTGCAATTAACAAGTAGATAGTGAAAGAAATTCCTGTCTGCAAAAGTTATCTCCCTTCAAAAAATAGCTGCAAAAGCTCCAGTGGATCCATTTTTCATAGAAAATGTTTTAACATTTCATGTGACTTGTCTGACTAGGAGACAATTCACAAGGAATGTTGATGTATTTTCTAAAGAAAAAATGATTTAAAAGTGTTGTCTGCTCCAGTTGTGATTGGCTTTTCAAGGGTTATAAATTTCTTACCTTTACATCAGACCTTATACATGTACCATCAAACAGTTGGCAAATATAAACAATCTTGCCTAAATCATGTTTGGTTGCAGACTGGTAGCCTATGACATTCTAATTTTTTCAAAAATGTAAGTGTTAATATTTTATGTCAGTTCTCTGCAAAGTAGACAATATATATTCTTTCGATGGCTGTAGCGTATTTATGCGTAATTGCTGTCCAACACTTT